>OY759214.1:54354760-54963851 GCA_963662175.1 Aradus depressus | reverse complement strand
TTTGGTCCGGGAAATTCAAGAGAAAATAAAAAATTCCTCACTGAGAGGAATTGTAAAACTATTAACATAAGTAAAATAGCAATATGGAAGAGTAGTTGAAGCCCGGGCATTTAAAGAATCGTTCATTTTACAATATGGACTATGAAGCAAAACAATAGTAAACAGGAGAGAGGGGGCAATGGCGTAAAATAAAATATAAAGTTCCTAGACTTTAACGCTTCATTGGATTTTCATAAAATTTCATATATAGCATTTATAAGCCCGGATTAAAAATGTCGGTCAAGGGGGGGAGGGGGAGGGGCATAAAATGAGTACTCTGCTTTTAACAGTTTATCGGTGTTCATATACATTTTGCATACAATAATATCCTTTTATTCTTTGTCCGGACATTACACAATCAACATGCACACTTATATCACTTATATGAGTTTAAGCCGCTAACCAGTGACGCGCAAACAGACATACAGATAGAAATTGAATTTATGGTCTCTAAGGCTTCTTACGTAACACGAAATAGATTTCTGATCAAACAAAAAAAAATATTCAGACAAAAGTATATATAATTTTACATACCTACTTATAAACTTATATCAAAGACTTAATTAACAATATCTTTAAGTTAAATATCTGGGAGGTGAAAAAACCGTGTGCACGCTGTCCTTCGGATGGGACGTTAAGCGATGATCCAGAGACTGTACGATGTCAGGTACTCGTTGAAGATCCCTACCCTAAGTGAATAAACGTAACGTAGGTAAAATTTAGGATTCCCATAGCAGAGTCGGGCTCATGTCCACCAGAGCGACAAAAAAGCGCTCTGGTAGTAGGCGTAAGACCTCATAGTTGAAACCCGGGTATGAGTCAAAATAACGAACTCTTTAAATAAAAATTGTAAAGAAAACCAAACATCTTGAAGCCATTTTTTAAACTGTTTCCTTGATTTAAATGAAAGTGGTTAGACCTAACGAAATATTTACCCTCACAAGAAATATTCCTTATAAAATTTCCAATCATTTAAATGGGCATAGATTTGTTACAGAACCAAAATTTTATAGAGCTCGCAATGTTATAGAGCTCCAAAGGATGTGCAATAAATTTCTGTAGAATAGACAATTTATAAAAAAATAAGTGTTTGATTCATTACAAATATCCCGCAAGTTAGAAGATGGATCTGGACCTGGCTACTAGTTTTTGTTAAGTATTACTTTTGCATCTAGAGTGAAGAGGAAAAACACATGTTTCTCCTTTTGGTCCTGTCAAGCTAAAATATGAAAAATATGTTTTAAAGTGAGCAAAGTGTAGCTGAAGGGGCGAAGAAAGAGTTTTTATAGGTGGTCATTAGAATAATAGCCGTAACACGCAATTCTCAAGGTGGCGAAATTGTCCAAAAACGAAAAGAGAAAGAAAATGAAAAAAAAAAAAAAAAACCGAAGAAAAAACGGTCTCTCACAGAATGGATAACAAATCTGGATTTTCAACATTTTTTGTTACTTTCTTATAGGTACCTTTCGTGCAAAAATCTAAGGAATTTTTTTAAGGGAATTTCACGTTTCAAGATCCCCTGAACACGTTTAGACCATTTTTAGGATATTGTCTGTGTGTCTGTTTGCAACGTTGTTATGTGCTCTAACTCAGCAACGATTGTAGCAACGAAGATGTCACAATGACATAACTTAGATCTGATTAGATTTTGACTGAATTCGGACCACTTTAAAATTGATACCATTTTATTTTGGGACTTACGTTCATTTTTTAAGAAACCATTTATATCAATGATTTAAAAATATTTTAAAATAAAAATTAGTACCTGACATCGTTGAGGATCGAGACCATCGCTTAACGTCCCACCGAAGGACGGCGTGCTTAAGCTTATTTTACATCCCAAATAAAATAAACTGAGGGCCTATCACGGGTTTTAAACCCGCGATTTTGAGCTCAATAGGCTATGCAAGAGTTACCGGCGCCGTCTTCATACTGGTATTACTAGATATAAGGAAGTCACTCTTAGAAATATCCTGTACAATAAAACAAAGAAAACAGCTGATGCCAACAACTTAGTTATATAGAAGGCAGTAAGAGGGCTCAGGTAGCCTACTTAGCTCAAGATCGCAGGTTCGAAACCCGGCCAAGGTCCTTAACCCATTTACGTCGTTCGTGCCCATATGGGAACACTAAACATGGCTTAGAAAGTTATAATTATTTCTCTTATTACACTATTACTTGGCACCCTGAATTTCTCACCGATTACATAACTTCTCTTATACCTTTCAGCTGGGGAAGAAAAAGTTGGCAAATTCATATGAAATTTCAGAGAATGTTTGTGACATTGCTTTATGTAGCTAGTTGGTTGGCAGCACTGTATACTATGTTTTTATATAAACAGTTATATCTAAGATAGTTAAAGCTAGCTTTAAAAGTAACTATAAAAAGAGAAAATAAAGAGGAGGTAAGTGACTATCCTTGAGAGACGCCGCCACACATTATGTAGATGGTTTTGTCATCCCATTCTCTCTCATGTCTCTTTTAGTACAAATCTGAGTCTTAACTTTATTCTTAGTTTCATCCGTCGTTTAACATGAGGTGCGGATCTATGGGGTAATTACTTCTTCCAAGGGAGAGAAACAACTGAGGAGGTTCATGACTGCAATTTTTCTTCTTCAGCTGTACAAAGTACATGCAGGGGGAGTTATATAATCGGTCAGAAATTCGATGCTGAGTTTTCAAAGAAATTTAATTTTTTTTCGCCATCCTGATTCCATAATTGAAAATATAAATTCTGTCCTTCTCTATTTTTGTGGACACGATAATTCCCAATAGGAGGAATGTAACGACACGAAATTTTATATGTGCATCTAGAATCCTCTAAGGACGACAACTGTTGATTTTCAGCCAAATCGGTCAATGAAAAATTGGGGATTAGGGGAGTGGCTTAACACAAAAACTCTAATAACTGCCATTGAAATGATTGTATTGATATGACATTTCATTTGTAAATTCAAAACTTCATACGGATAGCACCTATTAATTTTTGGTGAAATCGGTCGATATGGGGGGGGGGGGGGGGGGGGGGGGTCAATTCTAATAACTGCGAGGATTCCGAAGCCACTACGTAAGTTAAATATTGAGTTTTAGCCCAAATGTTCGATTATCTATGAAGGGAAAGAGAAAACGTTTTTGATTAATTTGTGGTGGGGAAGTACCTACATAACCGGTGATTCACCGACAACTTTTATTTTTCCTGCAGCTGAAGGCTCTTGACAGACAGACACACAACCGAAACAATAAGGTTTATTTTATTTTTTTGTCGTTGGCCTACGAAATACTAAAAATGCAAGTTTCTTGCTTTGCCATCTCCTAAAGGAATCGTGAGTTTCTATACGAAGCTTACTTGAGTATTGTGCATTAAATCAATAATGATGTGCTGCTCTCATTCAGTTTTGTATTCAGCCATATCAAATCAATTCTCAATGATTAATGGTCTCTAACTCTTACAAATGACTCAACGCTATTATCAATGAAAACAATTATTGTAGGTAGTTACAACTAGTGTCTGAAGAAATACTGACACAAGGAGATGTAGGAAGGGATCGTCTTTTGATACAGGAGGCCGTCTATTATGGCGGTCATATCGGCTGGTTATTGCTCAGTCATATTGAAATAGTGGCGTAGCGACAAATAAAGGAGCCGAAGAGTGACAAAAAATGGGGGGGGTAGTCGGAGGATTGACAAAGTAGACGGGAGCCTCAACCCCTGAGATTGGAAATCCATATTTTGCAAATTTCTATGAAGTCTGTCTTAAGTGGTTAATTAAGATCCAAAAACGGGGGGAAGGAGGGGGCATTCTTGGCGCCAACAACCGGGTTAATCAAAGGACTGAATAACAGAAGAACAACCGGGTTAATCAGAGGACTGAATAACAGAAGAACAACCGGGTTAATCAGAGGACTGAATAACAGAAGAACAACCGGGTTAATCAGAGGACTGAATAACAGAAGAACAACCGGGTTAATCAGAGGACTGAATAACAAAAGAACAACCGGGTTAATCAGAGGACTGAATAACAGAAGAACAACCGGGTTAATCAGAGGACTGAATAACAGGAGAACAACCGGGTTAATCAAAGGACTGAATAACAGAAGAACAACCGGGTTAATCAGAGGACTGAATAACAGAAGAACAACCGGGTTCATCAGAGGACTGAATAACAGAAGAACAACCGGGTTAATCAAAGGACTGAATCACAGAAGAACAACCGGGTTAATCAGAGGACTGAATAACAGAAGAACAACCGGGTTATTCAAAGGACTGAATAACAGAAGAACAACCGGGTTAATCAGAGGACTGAATAACAGAAGAACAACCGGGTTAATCAGAGGACTGAATAACAGAAGAACAACTGGGTTAATCAGAGGACTGAATAACAGAAGAACAACTGGGTTAATCAGAGGACTGAATAACAGAAGAACAACTGGGTTAATCAGAGGACTGAATAACCGAAGAACAACCGGTCTAATCAAAGGACTGAATAAGAGAAGAACAACAGGGTTAATCAAAGGACTGAATAACCGAAGAACGACTCAAAGAGGACGGAGGACATTGATATCTAATTATATCTAACAGGACACCACTCAGTAAGAAAAACTCTTTTTAAGTTTTGTTCAGGATCCTGCAGAAGATGTGAAGCGATGGAGCAAACTACGCTACACATGCTGGGCTGGGTTACTGGGGCAGCTATATGGGCTTTCAGGCTCTGGAGAACATGGGTGCTAAACCCACCCTTCTTACTCAGGGGACTTGTGAATTCTCATATATAATTTGGAGGTTTTTCTGCTGAGCCCTCTCTCTAACCTCCAGCCCCCTGTCATTTGGTCGATATGACTTCAAATCAACAGGTGTCGTCCTTAGGAGGTCCTGGATGCACTTATTAAATTTTGTGTCATATATTCATTCTAACGAAAGTTATCATACATACATACATACAATCAGACAGGAATTGTTTTTCTCATTTTTGTAAGCAAGGGAACAGAAAATTCAAAACGTCGAATTTCTCACGAATGACGAATCTTTCCATGTACTTCAATAGCTGGGAAAGTAAAAATTTTCCAACTTTTCTCGGTATTTTTTTCTAGTAGAGATATAATAATTGTATGTTTACCTTCTGAGATGAGCCGCTCTCTGATCTCCCAGGCGAAGATCGTTGGGTTCTCTCGTTTGTACTGTTCAATTTTGGATACGACAGCGGGGGTGGCAACTTTGGGCTTGCTGCCTCCGATCAGACCGGGCGGCCTCAGGGTACCTGGACAAAACATAACTCATGTTACATTAAAATACTAGCAAGTTATTTACCTGGTGTTGCCTGAGTGTGACTTTGCAATATATTAATCTAATTGGTTATTAACTTTCAATGCCAAGACAAGAAATGAAAAGCATATTCTCCCTTAGCCCGTTCCAGTCATCCTAAGAATGATTTTTCTTATATCCAGTCAGTTATGCCAGTTTGAAATGTGGAAGAAATGAATGTGAGAGGAACAGGGAGGTGGGGGAAACGTAATGTCCATAAAATCAGTAACTGTAAACACCAAACTATAGTCTGTCAGCTGTTACTTGAGACAGATGTAAGCAAGATGGAGGGGTGCGCTGTTGTCAATTCTCAAGTTTGATTCTGACAAATTACTTGGTGCTAGAGTCAGAGATTCTTTACCGCCACTCGGATGAGTTTGTACATCTCGGTATTGATTGAATGAAAATCATTTCTTCTCTAGTGACCTTAAGATGATATTTTCTGAAATAATTACATCGTTAAATAACAGTCATTTATAGGTTAAGTATGGCAATGGCGCATTTCTTCTACTAGAAGTGCGGTTGGCATTGGAAATGAAGGAACGTGGACCACTGATTGGCTCCCCACGAACCACCTTCCCCACCACTAAACTCTCAACTATGATCGAACAGACTATGAAAAAGAATATAACAATAAATTTAGACGAAACAAATAAAATTGTGGTAGCAAAAGAAGGAAATTGGGTTAAATAATTCGAACACTTTTAATTTTTTTTCTTTTTTATTCTGTAAAGCACGAGATTTTAAAACATTTTTTTACTGCTATCCACAGGATAAGTTCATCTAATTTCTCTTCAGCGGACAGATGGAAAAAAACACTCCAGATAATAACAATAATAATAAAAATTGGTTTAAAATAAAATTTAGAAGAAAATGGGGAAACTAGCAACTGAACTTGCAATATTCCGAGAAGACGGAAGCTGGAACAAATGGACCGACAGGTCGATAATACCAGCTAAGACGGTATAATGCCAAATAATGGTCGGATAGACAATTTTCCATCTCCGGTGGTGTTAACCTTTACCAACCATTATCCTAGTACCTAATTGACCGACAAATTGCAGAGCCTGCAATGTTCTAATGTCTCCTGGTCAAGCCAGTAAAGAATTCCCGCTATAACTACGATTTTCCAGCCTTATTTCTTGTTTGTTTCTTTACTTCCACAGCTATACGAAGTATAGGGGAAGTTATGTAATCATGTTTTCCGACCCCCTGATTTCAAAACAAAATCCGGTCAACAAAAGGGATTTACAAAGTTTCCATGTTCTATGTGTGAGTGGGACAGCAGAGCAAGGCATCAACATTGGTCCAAAAAACAATGGCCCGTAAGAAAAATGTTGACACCTGGCGAGAAGAACATTTTGCATAAAACTTTAGTAGACCCAAAAACGATTCTTCTACCACCACTACACATAAAGTTGGGCTTAATGAAACAATTTGTAAAAGCTTTGCCTAAAGATGAGGTACAACGAGGCTGGGGAGGTTAGTAAGAAATACAGGACCAGGGTTCATATGAAAGATGGCTGATGTAGTGAGAAGTGATTATTTCAAAGGTTTTAAAATAAAATATAGTCTGACGTCTCATAGATTTTATCATTGTTTGCTAGCCGACTTTCGAGGTTGCCGTCATCATCAGGCAGTCTACAAAAAACGACTTTCCACACTTCCGAAATCGATCTTGATCCTATGATTTTCGAGGATTAAAAACAAAAATCTGGACAGTCAGGAAATGCATTCTACGATTATGGGACATTTTGGTCATCCCCTTTCGCCTTAAGTCCACCGTCGCACCTCCCCGGTGATTACCTCTGTTCAATATTTTCAATCCACGACTATACCCCTACTCTTCACAAGGCTTAGTTTTAAGATAAATCCTTACTCCCGTTGAAGGAACATCAGAGAATTTTTTTTTTACTTAGATCTACAGCAAAAGTGAATTTGAATATTTGTTTTTTTTTTTTTTGGGGAGGGGGAATTTAATTTTTTTACAAATATTTTTCCGGGTCTTGGTGGGGGCCCCTCACCCAGAGACCTGTGTTAAGTTGTCAAGTGGCAACACTGTGGATAGGATCGATATTGTACCTCATATTCATTCCGGCTGGTTTCGATGTCTTCAGAAGAGTCAGTAAATTTGGTAGAACCATCAGACTACTTTACAATCTTTAACAATTACAATTTCCAGTAAAAGTTTAAATCCTAGTTTAAAATTTCATATCAATACAATCATTACTTTGGCAGTTTTTGTGTTTGGCATCCCTTCCTTTCGGCCGATTTGAGTGAAATTCAAAATTCCTCAAATTCAATAGGTGTCGTCCTTTTGGGGTTCTGGATACACATACACATAGGTATAAATTTAGTTTCGGGTCATTCATTTGAAGTTTTCGTATTCACAGAACCACAGAACTTTTTTTTTTTTCATTTTTTTTTATTAGGGGTTGAAAAACATTAAATTCCGGTGAAAACTCAACATCGAATTACTGACCGATTACATAACTTTCCCTATACTTCGTATAGCTGGGGATGATCTGAGTGACTAATTATTATCAAGACAAAATAACTATAGTGGAGAGAGAGATATTGATAGTGGGTATCATTGAGTTTTTTACATAGATATGTTTTTTTTTTTTTTGGGGGGGGGGGGATTTCAAACAGGGGGGATTTTCTACAATTACATTGTAGGTAAATTTTTATTACAACAGATAAAAGGGGCGTAAGTCGCTGCTCGCCTTCAGATTTGTGCAACTTTTCATATTGTTGGAGGAGGGAGGGGGGGGGGGGGGGGGGGGGGGGGGGGGATACGACACTGGTCTGACCCTTGTTCCTTCTATATAAAGTTAGTATGACTGTTATCTTTAACTATGAGGTCATATCGCCTACTACCAGAGTGCTCTTTCGTCACTCTGGTGGACATGAGCCCCACTCTACTACTCCCTATATGTTGCATACTCTAAATTTCTAAACACTTGGGGTACGGGTCTTTAACAGCCTGACAACGTACAGTGTCGGGACCATCGCTTAACATCCCACCCGAAGTACGGCGTACTTAAGTTTATTTCATATCCCAGGTAAAGCGCGCATACCACTGAGCTACCGGCGCCCTCTCTTCTATATAAATAATTACAAACTGTGCATTCCCATGACATCGGAAAGTACAGTTCACGTGAAAACAGTACCTATGTAATAAATGTATTACATTAAAGTTATATATATATTTATTTAAATTAGGACAAAAAAATTAGCATACAAAAGGAAAATTCTCATTAAATTGTGTGTAATTTTCCCAAAGGAGGGCGTTGACGAGAGAAAAATACAGAGGCCAAAACAACGGCTATTGTCTAATTATAAATATATAATATTGATAAAAGATAAGATTTTAAGAACAAAAAAAAACAGCAAATAAAAATTCATATATGTACACTTATTACAATAAATGTAAAGACCGTTTAGCAGAATATAATTGTAAAGTTCCGGTATATTATTAAAGTAATGTTTCCTTTTTTATTTTGTCTTATTTCAATTGTAGATTAGGTAAGTCTTGTAGCCGGAAGAAGGAGTTTAGATGTGTAAAACGAAGTCGGGAGGGAGGGCGGTACGCTACGAGGGAGGATTTAACAAAATATATATTAATGAACCCAGCTAATTAAAACTGTTTTTTATTTAATGTAATACTTCCGGAGAAGACACTCACAACAAGAACAAAAAAATATATAGAAATATATACGAAACTGTAATTAAAACAAAAAGTCTGTTCGGAGGATGAAGACTGAGATGGTATCGGCCCAGCTGTTATATTCATTTGTACTAACTACTTAATATGTCATCTTATCTTCTTTTTTTTCCTTGAGTCTATGTGTTTAAAAATTCACAGTACAGATGTTGTGACAAAATGTGTAAATGAAAACAATTTTTTTTTCTAGATGGCGTCAGGTGGGATTCTTGCTCATGAATCTTAACTGGAAGATATAAACATAAACGACTGTATCCTGGCAACGAAAGGAGAGAAAAAAAAGTTGTTGGTTAGTTATTGAACTAAGCTCTCCCTTTGAAATTAATTAACAAATTTCGTTGAAAATTAGTAGGTGTCTTATACAGTAAAATTCTTTTATAACGATTCCTGATATAACGATTTTCCGGATATATCGATGTAAAACCCGTATCTAATTTTGTTTGCTATTTAAAAGTGAAGAAATAAATCCGGATATAACGATGTTAGGTATAACGATATTCCGTATAAAACGATCTAAAACATGAGAAAAAGTTGTTTTTTCATTCCGGTTATATCGATATAATATGCATGTATATACGCACATATATACATAATTGGGTAAAACAGTATCGAGTTTTGAACGGATGAAAAATACGAACATTATAGAAAAAAAAAGTTTTAAACACGGTTCTTTTTTACTCTTTCCGAGTGCAATGAGTCATTCCATTTCCAAACATACCATTTCCCCCTTGTCGAATTTTCTTCGAACTCCCTTCTTCCCTTCTAGTGCGTATATTCCTAGTTTCAGATTAGTCTTTCCTTTGCCTCCATAGGGATCGTGCCTTCGGAACTTCATAAACATCTAAGCAAAAATGTATACTTAAAAAATAGCAAGCGAACTAAAATAACTGATTTTTTTGTGGAAAGTTAATACATACGTAATCATGTGTATAGGTACATAATTTATGTATACAGTTACAAATGTATGTAAGTAAATTTTATGTAAATTTTAAAAAGTAAATAAAAATATGTAAACTTTCTCCTTATGATCATTGTAAAACACCTTTTTTTTCACTAACAATCCCATACATTTGTATGTAGGTTTAACAGTTCGGTTCCGGATATAACGATGTATTTTTCTTGGTCCCTTGAATATCGTTATAACCGGATTTTACTGTACTTGGAATTCTGAATCGACATTCTAAATTTTGGGTTGATGCGTTCGTTAAGCTTAGGACACACTGGTAGACGGGGTCTCGCTATTTTGGTCTCGGAGACCGAGTCTAGCAAATGCCTATAGACATCCAGTAGGCCATCAGTTGGTCTAGAGACATTGGTCTAGAAAATCGCAGAACATTGGTCTCCTATCCGAAATGGGAGACCTGAGACCATCGCTATACAATGTTCCCTAAACATTGCATAGTGTAGACGCTTGTGATACCGTAGACCTAGACCAGCTTGCCTCCTCATTCATTGGTAAACACTTCGGCGACGTGCTCTCGCGAGTTAATGTGCTGCTTGCTGATTTTTCCCTCAATTATCTGAAGTAATTCTTCAAAGTCATTAAGAGTCAACCACGAGAAATTTCGGAAACCCATGCCATCTTCCAATGTGAATTCAATTCACATTCATTCACATTCCAATGTCCAACAACGTTTTAGTTTCCTGTTTTCATTTAAAAAAAATAAAAACCGTGCAAGCAGCAACGTCCCTGACGGCCATGATGAAGACTGATCCAATACTGTCTCGAGACATGCATATAGGTGTGGACATTAGACCAAGTCTATAGACAATGTCTAGACCGTCCTGAACAGTCTACAGAAAATCGCGAGACCCGGTCTACCAGTGTAACTAGCCTTTACATCCAGTGTTACATCGTTTCGAAACCCGGCCGAGGTCCTTAGGTTCTTATCTGGGAGGTGAAAAAACCTTCCGTACTTCGGGTGGAAAATTTAGGACTTCCACGGTAGAGTAGGGCTCATGTCCACCAGAGCGATGAAAGAGCCCTCTGGTAGTAGGTGATATGAACTCGTAGTTGAAGCCCGGGCATGAGCTACAATAACTAACATGGCAGTTATTAGGGTTTTCGAGTTGAGCCCCTTCTCTGTTCCCCCACTTCGGCACATTTCGTCTTCCATGTTTTATAACCTCAGGATCAAAATTTCTGTTATAAATGTCTGTAAGTTCGTCGTTCCTCATACCTCTGGAACTAATATATGAATTTCGACAAAATTTGGAACACTGAAACGCTCATTCGTTTGGAGGATACTCAACGTTTTATCTTGCTGTTGTTCCAGTTTTATTGGTACCATGAGGACTTCTTGGCAAATGTTTAAAAAACACGATGAAATTGAACTTATGGCGAATTTTCGGGATATCGATTTTGAACATATAAAATTCTTCTAAACTTGTAAGGAATTTTGTAAATTTGTAATGCATCACTTATATCAGAAACAACCTAAACTGCGGTCCCATTTCGCCTTAATCAAAGGTAATTGTCTTTATTTCATTCTAGAGATATCTTAAAATTGTCCATTTGACCCATTCCCAGCTTCGCCTCCATCCAATTTGGCTTAAAACAGTAGCTACTGCGGTTTCTGTTTGAAACAAAAATTCAATTTGAAATTCCCACAAGAAGTACACTTACCACAAGGCGGCAATACCCAGCTAATTATTTCGGTAACGGGGAAACATATGACAAATTAAATCGGAAGTGAAATTCATTTTGATTTTAAAAAATGACGCCATGACATGAACCCGACCAATCCAGGTCAACAGCGGTCGTAAAATCGGGTTAAAAAACTATCTACATATTTTCATCAAACTTGCACCTTAAACACAATTTGAGAGATCATTTCGAACGGTGATTATTTATTGTATTTTATTTTTTTTTTAATAAAGAAAAATTGCTTTTGTAAAAAGGAAGATCAGTTTCTCATAATAGTAAAAGATGTTGTCTTCCCACTGTCTTATTTCCGATCAGATCAGACTTTCAATGCAACTGCGTCATCATCAGTGGTACGACACCCGTACAGTATGGAGTGTAAATGAACATTCAAGACTCCACGCAGTTGTGTTGAAAGCCGGTTCTTGTCGGAAATAAAACAGTGAGAAGAAACCTCGAGAAATCTCCTCTCACAACATCTTACTAAGTATCACATAAGAAGATCAGTTTCTTTAACCAAACAAATTTTAATTTCACTAAACGCTTGAATTTTAGTCTGTTTCTACCAGAAACAGACCATTTCTGAGTTAACAGTGTCTTACGAACAACTTCTGTTGATTATGTGAAATGTAGAGTTTTTCGCTTTGTATCGAGTTAAGTCATTTGTACAGTTCAGTTCACTCTCCATCCTCCATACTGGCGTTACTGGGGTATACGAAAGCAATGTGTTGACGTCAGCAGTTTTCTTTGTTTCATTGTACAGTAACTATACAGTAATATCCAGTAATGCCGGTTTGAAATGGATTTGATTTTTGGGGTGGGGAAGGGAAAGTGATCTGTTATTTTAGAAAAATTTCCTACAGAAATGTATTTTACCTTCTTATCTTTGGGGCGACATACGGTAGGTCGTATTTATCCCATCTCAAATGAAATTTGGCTGGGTGAACCGAAATCGTGTATAATATTTCCTGAATGTCTTAAAAACTGGTTTTTCGAAAATAATGTATTATATCTCCACAAAATTTTGTTTTGGAATAAAAAAAACTGCGTCATCATCAGTGGTACGACACCCGTACAGTATGGAGTGTAAATGAACATTCAAGACTCCACGCAGTTGTGTTGAAAGCCGGTTCTTGTCGGAAATAAAACAGTGAGAAGAAACCTCGAGAAATCTCCTCTCACAACATCTTACTAAGTATCACATAAGAAGATCAGTTTCTTTAACCAAACAAATTTTAATTTCACTAAACGCTTGAATTTTAGTCTGTTTCTACCAGAAACAGACCATTTCTGAGTTAACAGTGTCTTACGAACAACTTCTGTTGATTATGTGAAATGTAGAGTTTTTCGCTTTGTATCGAGTTAAGTCATTTGTACAGTTCAGTTCACTCTCCATCCTCCATACTGGCGTTACTGGGGTATACGAAAGCAATGTGTTGACGTCAGCAGTTTTCTTTGTTTCATTGTACAGTAACTATACAGTAATATCCAGTAATGCCGGTTTGAAATGGATTTGATTTTTGGGGTGGGGAAGGGAAAGTGATCTGTTATTTTAGAAAAATTTCCTACAGAAATGTATTTTACCTTCTTATCTTTGGGGCGACATACGGTAGGTCGTATTTATCCCATCTCAAATGAAATTTGGCTGGGTGAACCGAAATCGTGTATAATATTTCCTGAATGTCTTAAAAACTGGTTTTTCGAAAATAATGTATTATATCTCCACAAAATTTTGTTTTGGAATAAAAAAAGTAAATGTTGTTGAAGTCAAAATTTTAAATAAAATTACTAAAATTAAAATTATTGATTAGAAAATCAAATAAAATTAATTAATTACTTAAGAAAGTACAACAAAAACTTATAATGAAATGTTTTTCTTAAATATATAAATTTTATTTAGGAGGAAAAAATGCCATTATTTTTAGTGACTGAAATATTAGAAAACATTTACAATTAAACGATTGCCTACAATAAATTTTATTTTTCCAAATAATTTATTTTCATATTTTTTTTTCTATTTTTTTTTAGTTTACCCCACTTACCCTATTTTTGCCGCCCTGTGCGGTTGCACGTGGATAGAGTCGGTTCAGTCCCTCTACATAGGCAATATCAACAATGAGGAAGGATTGAGAATAGAAGGGGTGGAGTGAGGGTGAGGGTGGGGGTTAGTGTCCAACCAGGAGGGGGTGTACAGCCGCCATCTTGTAACACCATACCATGCCACCCTTCAGTGGGTGATTAGTGTTGTTCTATTGATGACTAGCTTGACAACCTTCATCTATCTACGATTTTTGTCAATTTTGAGATTTTGGCTATTTTCCAATAACTATGAATGTCGTCAAACACAGCCAATGTACATCCCCAGCGCGAATTGATTACCTATGTTTTTGATCTTCCTCTTAATCCAAACCAATTGCTTAAAAATCAAAAAGTATCTTACCAGAGATTTACATCCTGGACTCAATTTGTTACATCTACAGTTGATATGGTGTTTAGAGCGAAGCCCCTCTACCTTGAGGCCGATTTGGCTGGAATTCTGGATATACATATAAAATTTCGTGTCGATATATCCATCGAATCGTGTTCAAACACAGGATTCAAGGGGTCGGAAAGCATGAAATTCAACGCACATGCTCACACAAATCGGTCAAGTACTATCGAATGTATAGCGATTTTAAAAGAAGTACAATTAATGTGGAGTGGGAGCAAAGACAGGTATCCTAGCACATAGAATTGTATAGATTAGCAAGTTACATCAGAGTGGGGGTGATCAAAGAGAACACTTGTATACTCCATATCTTAGTGTGTGAGAGGGCGTCGGTAGACGATGCTTGCCTTCTGAGCTCAAGAACGTGGGTTCGAAACCAGACCGAGGCCATTAGTTTATTTTATCTGGGATGTAAAGCACTTCGGATGGGAGTTAAACTACTCGTTAAACACCCCTGCCCTAGATGAATAAAAATTTAAGGTAGGCAAAATTTAGGACTCCCACAGTAGAGTCGGGCTCATGTCCACCAGAGTGACGAAAGAGCGCTCTGGTAGTAGGCGATATGACCTCGTAGTTAAAGCCCGGGCATGAGTAATAAAACCTAACATAACCTTTTAGTGTGTGAGCTGATTATCATATCACTTATACTCTTAATTAAATGTCTTTACATTAGTCGAGAAACTATATCATTTATTCAATATTAAAATGGAATTTACATTCTTGGTAAATGACACCGAAAGGTTATAAACAAGCATCTCTGGTGAAACTATAATCGTTTAGATAAGAGGGCCTATGTATCCTTTGGTAGGTAGCTGAAACGTAGACACTTTTTCCCGGGTAACGCCGCATAAACCCGCTAGTAATCTCATAAAATATTTGCTATAGGATTTTTTTAAATTAATTTTTTGAGGCACACGTCATATATTTGCTCCATTTTAAATGACAATGGAAAAGGCCAAATGCAACTACTAAGATAATAAGGCTCTCGAGGGTGGGGGTGACCCAAGAGTACTTTTAGCCCCTCCATATCCTTTACTCCCTATCCTTTACTCCCTATCCTTTTATAACTGTTTTTCCTCCCCTATATATGTTAAAAAAATTAACTCTGTACTGACATATATTTTTTCAGGTGTATATAATTCAAAAACCTAACCATTAACATATTTTATTAAAACATAATATGTGCACGGAGTGGGCCAAGTAAAATTTGAATAACGCTTCTAATTCCATAAAGGAATTCATTTAATAAAAATTACGATTTAATAGCAACTGGTTATAGACACAGAACAACCCTCTGGGGAACTTCCGTGCAGTCCTGTCCTGCAAGAGTTCATAAAATTCGTCCGTTGATACAGTTGCCATGGCATTAGAGCTCTTCATCCTACGTAATAATATATGATAACTTTTCTTAAGAACGCCGTCCTTCGGATGAGACGTTAAGCGATGGTCCCGAGCCTGTACGATGTCAGGTACTCGTTAAAGACCTCTACCCTAGATGAATAAAAATTTAGGGCTCCCTCAGTAGAGTCGGGCTCATGTCCACCAGAGTCACGAAAGAGCGCTCTGGTAGTAGGCGATATGACCTCGTAGTTAAAGCCCTGGGTCATAAAACCTAACCTATGATATCTTTTATTTTATTTGTTTTCATCGAACCGCTGAGTCTAGTAACCAAAATTGATAGTCATGTAAATGATGAGATCTTCCTCTTTAACTTAACATTACAAATTTACAAAATTCTTTTGAGCCGTTTTGTAGAATTGCAGAATGATTTTTGAAATTATTATTTTTTTTTTTTTTAATTGCACGCAGTTGATATTCGATAACCTTGTAATTTTAAAACTGAAACTACAGTATAAAACAATGCGCTCTTCAAAATTGCTTGAGCGTTTTGCATGAAAGCCGCTCATCAAATTATGCTACTTAAAGGTTCTACTTATTATAAATGTATCTATGTATTAATATATATATATTTTTTTGTTCTCCTATATTTTTAAGTATTTATTTATTCAGTTTTTATTCATTTTAATTTTTTTAATAGTTTTGTTATCACTGATCATACGTTTGTTGGACTCAAGTAAAAACTATAATTTATAATATAATGTATATATTCTTTTTACATACTTTATTACCATGTATTGGTTTAATCGAAATAAAATTATTATTATTATTCAATGAATAAACGTTCACACCATAATACAGTGATCAAAATGTCATCGAAATCCATCCATGCATCCCTTAGGAATCTGGATGCACATATAACAATATGCGTCGATATATTCATTCTGTCGAGAGTTATCGAGTTCACAGACACACAGATTTATATATACATGTATGTTTTTTATTTTTCGGATTCAGGCGTTCGGAAAATATAAAATTGAGGTGAAAACCGAACCTCGATCTATAAAGCTTCTCCAATACTTCTTAAAGTTGCGGAAGCAAAAAATATTTGAAAAGTGATTGAATAGGTGATACAGGTAGGTACTTCAATTTATTCTGACTAGAAAAAAGAAAACGTAAAGCGAGGTCATATTGAGATCAATGCTGGTAGTAGTTAGTAGTGTGACTCATCCACCTACCACCAGAGCGCTCTGGTGGATATGAGGCCGACACTACTATGGAAGCCCTAATTTCTGTCTTCCCAGGTTCATTCACAAAGAGAGGGTAAGAAGTCTTTAAGAGTACCTGACATGGTGCAATAAATACGCTTATCGGCTTATACGAAGGACGGCATGCTCAATTCATTTTTATCTCCCTATAAAAAACCTAAAGATCTTGGCCGGGTTTCGAACCCGCGATCTTGAGCTCAGTAGGCTAGCATGCTACCTCTGAGCTACCGACAACATCTGCTGGTATAATATGATAAATATTTATTGTTGGTTAAATGCATACCTAGTTAAATAACTAATCTGGTAAATTGTTATATCGAGAGTAAAATATGGGTTTAATATCATGGAGGCAGTGCACGAAGCTCAGATTGTCACGAGACAGCTGAACACTAAATAACGAAAATAATGCAGTTATCATCACTTATGATGGGGACTACTCAAAACATATATTAAATTTCGTTTTGATACATCATTGCAATGAGAGTTATCATGCTCACAGACACACACACTCACATTCACTGTGAAAACAAAACATTGGATTTCTATTAGGATATAACTTCTCCCATACTATAAAAAAAAAAAAAAAACTTTTCCGTTTAGAACGAGGGGGCCGAAAATAAAATTCATCAAAACGTGCAGAAGTTTTAGGGTTGCTTACCGGTATCTCAAAGGTAGGAGTGCTTGTTTACTGAGCTCAAGATCGCGGGTTCGAAACCCAGCCGAGCCTCTTAGGTATTCTTATCTGGCAGGTGAAAAAAACCTTCAGTATGTCGTCTTTTGGATGGAACGTTGAGCGATGTCCCATAAAGACCTCTACCCAAGGTATAAAAACATGGGTAGGCAAAATTTAGGACTCCCACTGCAGAGTCGGGCTCATGTCCACTTTCGAAAGAGCGCTCTGGTAGTAGGTGATATGTCCTCGTAGTTAAAGGCCGGGCATTAGCCATAGTAACTAACTCTATATGGTGGTTAGTAGTATATAGTAAGATTGAGTTCGACACTTGAGGACACAGAACAGCAGCTAGATAAGTTGGCGGGGAAAGGCTCCCACATTTGTTTGGAGAAGCCACCGTTAGTGGTGTGGTGGAGCTCGACTGTCATGTAGATGAGAGGAAGGACACAAAAGGGAGATGATTATTGCGGTTTGTGTCCCGTCTGTCCTCTGTAGGGGACACAACAGACACATACAATTAGAGTCCCACATATGTCACTAGGCCTCCTGTCCTGGGCTAGCTCTCAAGGTTCCATAATACAGAGGGAGACTCCATATACACAGAGATCCATATTCCATAAAGAAATTCATTTAATAAAAATTACGCTTTAATACAAATTGGTTATGGATACAGAACAAGCCTCCTCCAACCCCTGAAATAGGCTAGACATTTACTATCATTCCCTTGAAATCAGCTTTAGGCAATGGATGTCGTCCTTGTAGGGTTCTGGATACTCTATAAAATCGTGTCGAATAATAATTCATTTTATCGGGAGTTATGCTATTCACAGACACAAAGACGCTAACTTTATGCAGTTTCTGTGTGCACGGAATCTTTTCTCTTCAGAAGAACAAGTTAACGGGTATTATGTGTCTGAAATGCGTAACGCTGCTCTTAAGAATTAGGTCTTTACCAGAAAAAAACCTATTTAATTCGTAATTTAATGTATAAACATCTAATCCTCAATAAATGGAAGAATAATACACCCGACAGCCATATTATTTTGGCAGGACTTCTATCATGACTTGGCCTTGTGCTTATAGCAGTGACCCCAGGATACATGGCTAAGTGACCAAGGTAACGGAACCCAGGTAGAACGGCGCGCCTTCCTCCAAGATTTCTGTAAACGGAGACCCGCCTGCTTCTATAATTACATTGACAGAGGTAGTGATTTTGTGTGAAGTAGACTCCAGTACGTCTTTTTAAAAGTTAACAATTGCTTCAGTAATCTCGGTGATTACAAAGAAACCAGCTTTTAGACGGATAGAAAATAATAATTTTATTGAGATAATGGTCATCCCGGATGAGAATAGTAATTTTCAGAAAATGTGGAAGATAATGGGACATTCAATCCTAAGTCGCATAACACCTAGTCGATTGAGATTGAAAGGGATTCCACATTTCCATTCGACGAATGGTCCACTACAGTCGACCAAGATTGTACACAGACACACAAATTCATGTATATATTTTTTCCCCCATTATTGTATTCAGGGGGTGGAAATACATAAAATACCTGGGAAAACTCAACATAAAATGTCTGACTGATTACATAACTTCCCCTATACGACGTCTAGCTGAGGAAGTAAAAAATAGGTATAATTAAACTATTTTCAAATTGGACTTTTATTCATTTAGTATCTTATAGTTATAATCTATATTTATCGTATAATATAAAAATGAAATTATTATAATTAATATAGATAAATTATGTCAAAAAAAACATGAAAAACCTCTTAGGTTCCCTCAACCAAATTGACTGCGTTTAAATGTCACTGCCTTCATTAGATTTAATTTTGCCTCTATCAGCTGAATATTCATCACAAAATCTAAATCATTTACATTTTTTTTATTTTGCGATAATCATAGAGAAATTGCCGCAATCAATATTTACAATTTTCTTTTTTTATAACATTTAATTAGTAAACATCGATACGATGTTTCTCATTAATTTAGTATGAATAACAAGATGGCGTGTTCAAAAACCCGGCTGGGGCCCTTTATCTGGGAGGTAAAATAAACTTAAGCACGCCTAACGTCCTTCGGATGGGACGTTAAGCGATGGTTCCGAGCCTGTACGATGTCAGGTACTCGCTAAAGACCCCACCCTAGGTTAATAAAAATTTGGGGTAGGCAAAATTTAGTGATTCTATAGTAGAGTCGGGCTCATGTTCACCAGAGTGACGAAAGAGCGCTCTGGTAATAGGTTATATAACCTCGTAGTTAAAGCCCGGGCATGAGTCATAATAACTAAGTAACTAGAATAAATAACATTTTCAATACAAAAATTCTGTTCTCATTAATTTATTGTTTTATATTCATTTTAATTTTTATAATGTTGGTTCATTTTAAATTCGAGACCTGTGGACGTGGATATTATTTTGGTGATGATAACTTACAACTATTTTGGTGATAACTTACAGCTATTTTGGTGATAACTTACAACTTTTTTACTTAATATTTTCAATATATATTTTTAATTTAATTTAATTGTTTTTTGACGAGACATATTCGATGAAAATAATGTCCAAACTTATCGCAAATTTTGGATCTAGGTTTCACATATACTATTTTTATATTAGTTAAGTTATTAAATCCGATTTTCGTACATTTATTTTATATTTTTCACGCTTTATTTTCTGTTTTTCATTTTTTGATTTTATCAATATCGATAGTAGCTATTATATTTTAATATTATTTCTGATATTAGTTATCAACATTCCCTGCATCTGTTGTAACATTGACTGTACTTTAATTATGTATATCGATTCAGTAACAATAATGTATTTATATTATCACTATTATTATTATTATTATTATCAAACACTTATTTTTATTTTGAATGGCCTCATGGACGAAGCTTATCAGAGAAGCCCGAGGAGGAACCAGGGGCCGAGAAGTGGGCAGGAAAATGTAAAACTATATTAAAATATTGTTTGTAGCCATTAATACATTTGTATAAGACAACAAATATGAGAGGGAAATTAGAATATCTTAAAAGTTGTTGCAAACCAATGGATAAGGGTAAATTATTGCCAACAATAACTTGGAAAATGGAGTCACGGGAGCTGATGCTGAGAGGGCAAGCGAGGATCACATGATTAGATCAGCTGTATATTGAGGATCACAGGTACAACTTGGTGAATACAGGAGATGGAGTTTAAACAGATGGGAAAGAAGTCTGGTATGGTTAAACCTGAGTCTGCATATAGTTGTGAAGTAGGATGGCGGTTTGCAGGGGTGATAGAACCAGGGTTTAGTGGGGTACCTGGGGCTGAATTGTTCCATAAAATGCCCCTTTATTTAACAAAGAACCAGTGTAATCCCGCTGACAAAGGTTGTACTTCTTGATATGGGCTACAATGTATTCGTGTCTGAGGAAGTTCTTGTGAGATCGGCCCGACGTTGAGGCCTCCTTGGCCAGCCTTTCCACCGCCTCATTATATCAAACACTTCAATACTAATGTTTATGGATATGTATATGGATTCACAAGTAAACGGATACACAGTTTTATAGGGAGAGCGGAAACTTAGTTTATTACAAATATTCCCAGCTGGAGAAATTCATTGCCAGTAAGCTAGATTTAAGCAAGCTACGTCATCATCAGACCGCTTGACGATTTTATAACAGCGTTATGTCATAATGATGCACAAATTTATAATTCCAAAAATAAATAGCACTTATAGAACAATATGCAATAAATACTTTTTTTTTTATTCTCAATTTTTTTTCTTGTTGATTTGAGCCGAGAAACTCCAAACATTAGTTGCACTTCTCGCAAGACCCATTAGAAAAAAATGATAAAAAACTATGGTTAACAAAACTACTAATATAAAAAAAAAACTGTTTTTTTCTTGAAGTCGCTGAATCACCATCGATTTACTTCCCCAGCAAGAATTAATCAACAAAGTAATCGCTCTCCCTCTAACAACAAATCAATTATCAATAATTGTCTTACAAAGCCGTTTGGCAGATTTAGCTGAAAATCTATAGATGTCGTCCTTTAAGTGACTGACAACTAAATGTCCCAGATATTATCAGGTCACAGAGATTTTAACTCTAAATTCTTATTCTTTAAGAGGAAGTTCAACCCGAACTGATCTTAAGGGAGCATCGATACCAGCGGTAGGATGATCGCCGATCGCTGGAGCTTGGGATGATTGCCGATCGCCACAGATTGACCGGCCTCTGGTGCATCCACAAATGTTAATAAATAAATAAAATGTTTTTTTGGATACGCATATAAAATTTTCATTTTTTCAAGAGTTACCAATGTAATACTCAAATTTCTGTACGATTACATAACTGCCTCTATACATATAGCTGGGGAAGTAAAAAAAATTAATCGTTTGGCACCCTGTAGTTGAAAACATCGTAAAAAAAAAAAAAAAAACAGAGAGAGAAGTGGTGATTACATTTTTAAAAACCGTATGAGTGGCAAGTTAACAAGAAGGAAGACCACCCACCGTCCGGAAATCAGGTGTTTGTACGTTTGTTAAAGACAGGAAAACAAAAAACAAGAAACAAAAAACAGAGGAAACAAGAAATATATATAAGTAAACAAAATGAGACATTGTAAGGAACAATGGAGGTGGAGCAGGTGATAGGAGTCACTGTGACACAGGTAACTGTTCCTTGGATCTTGCAACTTTCAACTTGATCCATCCTCCCATTCAACTGTCCCAGTCAACTTTTTAATGAAGCATTAACTTTGTTTTAATGTATTCCAAGTAGAGGCGAGTTGCAACACGCAGCATACCGTCAACACAACGCAACGCAACACAACGCAACACGCCGTCTGATCACTATCTTGGCAGCTTGCTTTCTATCGTTTTCTGATAACATCTCTCAAAAGGTGAATAAAAAAAACATCAGAGAGAATGGCGGAACTGTTACGCAAAATGGAACACAATTTGAGGTGTATTGCAAAGGATTATGGGTAAAAAAATTGTCGGGAGAATCACAGACATTCTGCTTCCCCAGTTCGAATTATTTGTAACCAACTTCCTTTTTCATTTCCTCTTTAAACTGTTTTCTCAGGGAGGCTTCCTGTTCATTCAATAGGCGGAGCCTGTACAATGTCAGTTACTCGTTAAAGACCCTTTACCCAAGGTGAGTGGTCGGCAAACCGCGGCTCGCGAGCCCCTTGCGGCTCTTTGGCCTCTTGAGTGTGGCTCTTCCACAAAATACCATGTGCGGGGGCGCGCACGTACAATGCGATTGAAACTTCGTGATGATTGGTTTTCGTATTTCTATTTTTACATATTTATTTGGTGTTTATGTGTCTTTATCTTTAGGCGAGTGCTCTGAAGCGATTTAATGAGAAAACATTTCCAGAAAGATTGAATGTCAACGCGTATCGTCAAGTCGTATCTTTGCATCGTGTTCTACAATGTATTACTTCCGATACCTTACAATTTAATTGTATCAATAAATAATATCGTTATTAAGTGTGATATCAAGTTTTATTCAAGGCGCCTATAGTTTAAATAAGACTTAAAACTTTAAGTAATTTATTGAGTTAATTATAGGGAGCGTTATGGAGTGAAATAAGGTGTAGTATCGAGGATTGAGAAAGGTATGTTGAGATGGTATGGAGTCCATACTATGGACATACGAGTATAGAGAGGATGAACGAAAGGAGATAGACGAAATAAGTATACAAGACGAGTGTGGATGGGAGAGTTGGAAGGGGTCGACCTCAGCGAACGTACCTCAATCAGATTGAGGACGTTTTTAGCAAAGGCCAGCTTAGGATTACCCTAATTAAGTTATTAACAATGTACCTACCTATATATTTTAAGTTTGACACCAAGAAGAAACTGCTGGAGTCAGTCACACTGGCCACTCTGTTGTACTCCTCGGAAATATGGGCTTTGGAATACCTGGAGAAACTAGATACGGTGCTCACAAGATACTAGATAAAAGAGTACTGAAGCTTCCAAAGTCAACTCCAAACAGCTTCGTGAGAGTAGAGACTAACAGCTACAATCTTAGTGCCATCGTAATCGGAAGAGCAGTGGGCTGGTGGAGCAAAATACTGGAGATGCCGGCCGACAGGTACCCTAGACTGTGTTACGAACGTCTCCTGTTCCTGAGCAAGCAGCCTTCAGACCTACCGGCCTACAACTGGGTGACTCAACTCCGGAATATCCTAACCTCTGTAGGCTATTCATGGTTATGGGATACTCAGGACCCTGATCTTATCAGCAGGCATAAGAAAAAGATTGTGAGTAGATTTGAAGAAAGGAGCCGCGATAGAGACATTCAGCACATTCTCGAATCTAACTATAACCTCACATACAAGGATATTTACTGTTACAACGTCTACTTAAAGCTGAGGACAAATATCGAGAGGACGAGAGTGTTGGCTCAGATTCGGCTGTGTAGAGAAAGCCTGGCTAGAGTGACGGTGGGAGGAGTGACCTACCTCTTCAACAGGGAAGACAGCTGTAGTGTCTGCA
Source organism: Aradus depressus (assembly GCA_963662175.1). Classification (NCBI taxonomy): domain Eukaryota; kingdom Metazoa; phylum Arthropoda; class Insecta; order Hemiptera; family Aradidae; genus Aradus; species Aradus depressus. The sequence goes on along the minus strand of OY759214.1, from coordinate 54,939,871 downwards.
ACGAAGACCCGACCGGACGACATCCACCATTTCTTCATGGAGTGTCCAGCCTTCAGCCAACTAAGAAAAAAGTACCTGGTAGAAGCACTAAAGAGCCCGCAACCTCACAAGACCCTTTTCAACATTACAAACAACCAAAACCTCAATAATATTATACTATACATAGTAAGGGCGCTAAAAATTAGAGGACATTGAAGTTTATTTTTGTTTTAATTTGTTTATTAACAGTTAGGTTCTATATTACTTTGTATTTTATTATTATTATTATTTTATATTTTCATTTATTTGTACTTTTTTTAAACTGAATAATGTATATATCAGGCCGAACCCTGAGCCTAAAAGATGTATTTCTTAAAGGCTAATAAAGAATTGATTGATTGATTGATTGATATTTTAAGTTTAAAAAATTTGGATCTCAAAAGAAATTTCAATCGTTGTACTGTTGATATTTGGCTCTGTTGACTAATGAGTTTGCCGACCACTGCCCTAGGTGAATAAACCTGGATAGACAACATTTAGAACCCTCACAAGAGTCGGGCTCAAGTCCTCTGGTAGTAGGTGATATGACACCCGGGTATGAGTGGCAACATCTAACAAGCTTCGTTATAAAGTATAACTAATCGTTGAGAAATGCCATACTGAGTTCATGTTTTCCGATCCCATAGTCGTTGGTTAATCACCGGCAGTTAATCAATATCATTAGTTAATCAATTACGTTTTCGCTCTCCCTCTGAAATCAATCAATTGTGTGTCGATACATTCTATTACATCGGCCTCCTCTGACTACCCTTTCTTCCTTTCGCAAGAGCTACTAAAAAAATAAAGGTTTTTGAATTGATCCAACTTATACAATAGACAGCTGTTAACCTCACAGCTCACAATATAATTGAGAAAAATTGTTCAAACCTCCCTTCGTTGTAATTCAATAATGGATGAGAGACGCGGTGTAATTGGAGCGTCCATCTCCAGGAAATTACAGTCCTTACGCGATATGTCTCGGTAACTAGGAAGTCTGTATATATTATTTAAAGTAAATCAAACATAATTATTTATATTGTAGTGGTATGGTTTAACCACCACATACAAAAAAAATATATATTAATCGATTAATTTATCAAGTCATACCTTATGAGGGGACAATAGTAACTAAATTAAGAAAATCACATGTAATATGGAATAGTTGTTTAAAAAAAATAAATAAATAAATAGAAATAATCTATCGAATCTAAAAGGGATCAGCCAAATCATCAAACACGTCTTCAGTCAATACAGTCCATTATACAACGCCACATTGCCGATGCGCCATTTTACGTTTCCAACCTCACATTGAGGGTGCCGGTAGCTCAGTGGTATGCGTGCTTGTCTTCTGAGCTCAAGATCGTGGGTTCGAAACCCGACCGAGGCCCTTAGTTTATTTTATCTGGGAGGTTAAATAAACTTAAGCACGCCGTCCTTCGGATGGGACGTTAAGCGATGGTCTCGAGCCTGTACGATGTCAGGTACTCGTTAAAGACCCCTATCCTAGGTGAATAAAAATTTAGGGTAGGCAAAATTTAGGACTCCCACGGTAGAGTCGGTCTCATGTCCACCAGAGTGACGAAAGAGCGCTCTGTTAGTAGGCGATATGACCTCGTAGTTAAAGCCCGGGCATGAGTCATAAAACCTAACCTAACCTCACATTGCATAATGAACTAAACATTCCATCGCGAAAATGGTCAAACCATTTTAGAGAATATAGAAATGTAAAATTCCAACGAAAACTCGATCTCGAATTTTCTCAAGATTACATTATTTCTTGAAAGTGTGTTGGTGACCCCTGGTGTTGTAGACTATAAATACGATGAATAATAACCATTACCAGAAGACATTTAAAGTTGAACTCCTGGTCAATATTACCTAAGGAAGGAGCCGTGACAGTTGATCAATGTTAATTGATACTAAATATTAACAATATCGTGAGTCTGATCACCTCTGATTAGCCTTGTAGCGCTCCTGGTGTCCAGGGGCTGCATTATTAAACAGACACCAATTGGTCATGTTTTCGGCCCCCTTCGAGCAGCCACCCGTGTCTATGTCAGCCATTAGGCTCTATGTTGTCCTGTTGTCATGACAAAGTTTCACACTAATTGATCCACCCCACCCCCTTCTTCTCTCTGTACATCCTGTTTCCAACATCACACTCACCCCCTTCTCTCCAGGTTATCAATTATTGACAAAACCGACAACACAGACAAACCAAATAAAACACAATGAAACCAATCAATACAACAGTCCTTTTCTATGAAATTAAATAAATCATTTATAAAATAATAAAAGTCATTGGAGAAATCACCCTAACTCGAATATTTTTAGTTGTAAAGAATTCCCCTTCAGAATCCCGTGTTTTGAAGCTAAAGAGTCGTCCATGAACTATGTAACGGGTTAACGTGGACGTGGCCGAGGGGGTGCTTCGAATTTTGTGACAGTTCATGACGGAGTGCTGGAGAGGGTGGGTCTTGAAAATTGTTGCACACTAAACACAATTATTTGTGTATAATAATTGATTATCTTCGAACGAAAGTTGAGACCTCTTTATTTAGTGACCTAAGTACATTTTACAAGATACCAATTATATTTATGACCTAATCCAAAATATTTTCAAATAAAAGTTGTACACAAAACTAAAAGGTCTTTTTTAGATACATGTTGAAAACCCTCCTAAAATGTCGTTTTAATAGATAGATTTTTTTTGACTTGTATGTGTGTTATTGGAAAGTTGTAAGCGCTCTACCGAAAAAAATATTGTAGCTATGAACTTGAAATTACGAATGAAAACGTCACATGTGCTAACTTAAATTTCATTGTATTTTGGCCGAAATCTGACGAAAATTGAGTCCACTTTACTCCGGCGCCTAAGCACATTTCACAAGATATCGCTTATGCTTATGACCTAATCAAAAACCTTTTCAGGTACCATTTGTAGAGAAAACTCAAATACATTTTTGAGATATATGCCGAAAACCATCCTGAAATGTAGTTTTAAAACACATATTTTTTAAACTCATCCTTTCGAAAAATTGGTTCTTACCAAAAAAGTTCCTTATAAAATTCCCAACTAATGAAATGCCATTTTAGAAACACCAAATTAACGTATGCGTTAAATCATAAAATTTAATGAATACGTAGGCAAGAGCGTAAGTAACTTACCAAGTAGTTTGGTGACGGCTCCCTGCTGATGGGAGAGGAGGTCGTAGTGTCGGAACCTGGACAGTTCTAGGAGGCGTTGTTGGTGGCTGACTAGAGAGGCAAGCGGCTGTTGAGTCGCGGCCAGCGCGTACAGTTCCCGAAGTGTGGACGCTGTCGCACCGCCGCACCCTGAGCAACAAACACAACCAAATGTCATAAAGTAGAAAAAATGGTGGTCTTACGTCATTTGTCAGGATGTATCGGTATACGATGTGCCAGACAAAAGGTAACCTTACAGGGCCGGTCCTAGCAAACCGGACATTTGGGCCCCCCCCCCCCCCCCCCCCCGCACCGCTTCCATTCAAGAAAAACTCATGCCAGGCTTTAACTACGAGTACATATCGCCTACTACCAGAGAGCTTTTTCGTCACTCTGGTGGAACTTACTGGGGGAGTCCTAAATTTTGCCTATCAAGGTTTATTCACCTAGGGTCTTTATCGAATACCTGACATCGCATAGGCTCGGGACCATCGCTTAGCTGAAGGACGGCATGATCAAGGTTTTTTCACCTACTAGGTAAAAAAAAACTGGTGGGGCGTTAAGCGATGGTCCCCAGCCTGTACGAAGTCAGGTACTCGTTAAAGACCCCAAACTAAATCTGTGTAGGCAAAATGTAAGGCTCCTATTGTAGAGCCGGGTCCATGTCCACCAGAGAGGAAAGAGCACTCTATATCTATCGCCTAGTAGACGATATGACGTAGCTAAAGCCCGGGCATGAATCACTATAACTAACTATAAATTTTAAGTTTTATCTATACATTGTCGGAATGATATATACTTAGTCTAAGAGACCATCAGTTCAATTTCTGTCTGTATGAATGTTTGCTTAAGCTTCACAAATCGGCTCAACGAATTCACGAAACTTGCAGGTTAGTCTAACCTGGATAAATGGTTTTGTTGCCAAATTTCGGAACGGGAGATGGGGGGGATTTTAGCCAAAACATAAAATGAGTGCTGGTTGTTTAATGACTCGATTTTCGTGTTTTACATAAATGGCATTTTACATGAAAACTATGTCAGAATATTTGTAAAATTGTCTAATTTACAGTTATGTAGGGTAAGATGATAGTAAGTTAGAGATTAAAGTATCAAATATTAAATTGTTTTGTTTTACAAAATTTCATGCAACAAATTTAGTTTACAAGTCAATCATCGTTACAGGTTCAAAGATAAAAATAAAAATAATGATAATATCTTGATGTATACACAATGTTTCCAAGTATCATTACAAGAAACAACATATTGTTACAGATATGTCAATAATTTATGTTTGTCATTAGTTTATTTCCTGTACCTATTCATTATTGATGTAGAATGTAGAACCTCAACGTACTTGTTCATTTTTTATCGATTTATTGAGTTTACTCTAGTATTTTTATTCAAATAATCTGTTTCGTCCGTTATGTGTTTAAAATTAGTTTTCTTCATGTTTTTCAGTTATTAATAATGTTGTTATTTGATGTTTTAGATAACAAATAATCAATTTTATTCATTCCAGACAGTTCGAGTTCAGTTAAAGTCTGACCAACTGGGCTTCGGTAACTCTACAGATATATCGGGTAAGAGAGATTTTATAGATTAAAGTAGTGTACAGATGGTCACAGTGAGTAAGATCTAAATAATTGCTTTCAATGTTTATTTGAACCAGTGAATTCACTATTTAAAATGTAAGAATGTTGTTTCCTATATGATAGTAAGATGTGTAGAACGTAATTTCTCATAGAAATAAAATACATTGGCTTCCCACTGTTTTATTTCCGACTAGGTTTTCAATACAACTGCATCATGATGGGGCACATCACAACCGTATAGCGTGCAGTTCAATGATTAACTGAAAACTGGGGTTCTGGTCGGAAATAAAACAGCGAGAAGACAAAAAATTGTATTTCTTTTAAATTAAAAAGATTTATATACTTATATAAAGACAATTATGTGTTTTTAATTCACATTTTGAGTATCTTTCAGTATAGATATATATTAATTTATTATATATAAATCTGGGGGTCCTTTATAAGATTTGGCCGGGAGCCCAAGGGGTGACAGTCCGACCCTGCTCCCTGGAAAGACGTTCCTAAGATGATTTGAAGTTAACTACACAGGAAGGTGACCGGAAATGATGATAGCCAAACAAACCATTGTTATTAGGGTGTACAGAAAAAAATATAGACTCGGGCCAGCAGGTGTGACAGAGAGTACGAGGAACTGGGCACGCGACAGAGCTGAAAGGGGCGGCCCAACTCTAGTTGGCTGCATCGTGCATCGTGTAGCTCTTGTCCTCAACCCAATGCAAAATTTAATACACCTAAACTGGAGTTGCAACAAGCATTATTGAAACAGACAACGCGTTCATTCAGGTGTTTCCATGATCTTGGCGCTTTCCTTTATAAAGCAAAACTTTCTTTTTCCTTTCTTAATGGCTCCGGCAGCCAACATAACCTCTACGTATTATACTTAAGACGACCCGCGGCTGGACTGACTTGAATTATACATAGAAGAAAGAAAAACTGAAGAAGAAAAAAGTCGTCGGTGCATCACCGCCAACGTACTTCCCCAGAACGAATTAATCAATTAACTGTGTCGATAAATTCATTAAATCGGCAGTTATTGGGGTTATTAAGAAGAAAATTAATAAGTGTCGGGCTTTATGAAGTTTTGAAATCACATATGAAATTTTGTGTCGATACATTCAATCTGTCGAGAGTTATCGTGTTTACAGGTACACAGACAGAACTTTTTTCTTCATACTTGGAATCTAGAGGTCGGAAAACAAGAAATTCCGTTGAAAACTCCGCATAGAATTTTGACAGATTACATAACTTCACCTATACTTCGTATAGCTGGGGAAATAAAGAAACGACGTGAACGACTGAGAGAGGAGAAACAGCCAGCGATGAACCTCATGGCATCTCCGCATGGCATCTCTTCATGGCATCTCCGCAAGACATCTCTTCATGGCATCTCCGCAAGACATCTCTTCATGGCGTCTCCGCATGGCATATCCTCATGGCATCCCCGCAAGGCAACTTCAGAGCAGCAGCAGTGACAGTGTTTAGTTACAAATGAGAGTAACTCAATGACTAGGAAGTGTCACCATTGGGTGATTTCTCCCCTCTTGTCATTTTGACAGTGCCATTATCTCTCTCTTAGCACATTTGCCTGTTGTATTTATTTTTTATACAGTTGTAAATATATATTTGTAAAATAAAAATGTTAAAAAAATCCAGAGATGTCGGAGAAGATGGGAGTGAGTAATAATTTAGAAGGGCCATTCAAAATGCTATACAGTGGTATAAGAAGATTGGAAAACAATGTTGGTTATTTTTGATTATTAGAAGTTCATTTTGGTATCGGATAGGAAACAAAGAATTTTGCTGTAGTGCAGAATTTACCTTAAATGTATACCTGCAATGTATTTCTCCAGCGCGATATAACAAATAATAGATGTTTTAGCCAGGAGTCTCTGTACCCTAATATAAAATTTCGTATTGATAGATTCAATTGTTACATTTTGTCGATGTATGCCGAAAATCAACAGGTATAGTCCTCGGATACACTATGCTATACAATTTCATGTCGATATATACTCACAGACAGAAAGGATTTTTTTTATTTTCATTTTTGGATTCAAAGGGTCAGAAAACTCAACTGAACATGAACTTTTTGACCGATTACATAACATACCCTATACCTTATATATATGTGGAAGTAAAAAGAGCCTACCGTCTAGTTTAAGGCGAGGCGGAGTGCCGGGAGGTAGGGCAGGAATCAGTGGTCCAGCTGCTGAACCTTTATCTGAAACAAAAACAAAAAGTTACTTCAGAATTCACAATTTGCATACACAAACAGATATTGATATTGATATTGACTACAAAGGTCAAGTGTCTATCTGTACCACAACAATGAGGCATAATGAGTGTAGGAGAGTTGTTTCAGTGTAAAGTGGAGATCAATAAGGAGACGATGTGTGTTGATGCGATGGCCAGGCCTCGACTAACCATTACTGCCCCGTTACTAAGTAACAGACAATTTCTTTGTTGTTTTTCTGACAAATTGGTCCCAGTTTGCCTGCTCAGTCCCATGTCCCCTCCCCTCCAATTAGACTCTCAAAGCAGGATTACTCTATTGAGAGCGCTCTTTGATCTGCTCTACCTAACCTCATTGTTTCTTCATTTGAAAATGTAATTACTTATTTCCTTTGAAGTCATCATTACACAATCACAATACACAAACACAAACCTTGAGCACGCTGTCCTTCCGGAACTTGTTCGATATAGACCTCCTCTCTTAGGGTAATTAAATCTGGGTAGGCAAAATTTAGGTCTTCAATGAAAGTACACTATAGCAGTTAGATGATATGACCTCATAATTATAGTCCGGGTATGAGTCTCACCTCTTGTGTAAATCGCTCGCCAATCATTCCTTCCCAAGTTAATAATAAATAATAAATAAATATTAAAGGTAAATAAATAAAGTAAATATCGATGTAGATTTTTCACCAGAAGTTTATGTTCTCTGATCCCTTAAATTCACAAATAAAAGAAAAATATAAAAAAAATTATGTCTATTAGTTTTTAACACGGTCAAGGGGAAGGGGGGACTTGACTCAACAACCTCGGTAACTTCCATTGTACCGAAAGTCACGGTACACGAAGTTTCATATGGGGATTGAGAAAGACAGTGAGTGCCATTTTCAGCAAGTCGGCAGAAGAAGAGAATTTGGAGGGAGAACGAAAACAGGTTATTGAAACTGCGAGATGTGGAAGTTAATAGAAAAGTTTACAGTAGGTTATTGTGATGACTTCAGCACTTCTGTATCCGTGGAACTATCAAGATAATCCGACTTACGGCGAGCCTCCAGCACTTCTGTATCCGTGGAACTATCAAGATAATCCGACTTACGGCGAGCCTCCAGCACTTCTGTATCCGTGGAACTATCAAGATAATCCGACTTACGGCGAGCCTCCAGCACTTCTGTATCCGTGGAACTATCAAGATAATCCGACTTACGGCGAGCCTCCAGCACTTCTGTATCCGTGGAACTATCAAGATAATCCGACTTACGGCGAGCCTCCAGCACTTCTGTATCCGTGGAACTATCAAGATAATCCGACTTACGGCAAGCCTCCAGTACTTCTGTATCCGTGGAACTATCAAGATAATCCCACATATGATGAGTCTCCAGCTCTCCCAGTATCCCTGGAACTATCAAGATAATCCCACATATGGTGAACCTCCAGCATTTCCTAGTATCCCTGGAACTATCAAGATAACCCGACTTATGGCGAGCCTTCAGCATTTCCCAGTATCCCTGGAACTGTCAAGATAATCCGACTTATGGCGAGCCTCCAGCACTTCTGTATCCGTGGAACTATCAAGATATTCCCACATATGATGAGTCTCCAGCTCTCCCAGTATCCCTGGAACTATCAAGATAATCCCACATATGAGATGAGTCTCCAGCTCTCCCAGTATCCCTGGAACTATCAAGATAACCCGACTTATGGCGAGCCTTCAGCATTTCCCAGTATCCCTGGAACTATCAAGATAATCCGACTTATGGTGAGCCTCCAGCACTCACAGTATCCCTGGAACTGCCAAGATAACCCGATGAATCCCCTCCACTCTTTCTTCCTCTAATAACTGTTGCCGCCTGTACACCCACTGGGAGGTTCAGATATACAGTGGTATAGATATCCTCTCTGATGTGATGGCCTCAACTGACAAATTACAATGATCATGTCTCTTTCTTATTCCTTGATGAGCACATGGTTGTTGATGGGCAGGAAAGCTTTTAAGTTTGCATCGAACTGAATGCAGAAAACTTCGGATTACAAATCATCATCGCAACTATTCCTTGAGAGAATTCAGACTAGACTCAATGGTAGCCATCCGAATTGGAAACGTTATTAAATTAATGAAATCCTGTGATTTCCTTTCAAGATGGAACAAAAAATCTGTAGTGAGGAAGTCTCTGAAATATTGTGCGGCACAAAAGACAAGCTAGATAGAGCTAGATTTCCGGTGAAAGTGTTTAGCAGGACGATGGGAGATCCCACGGAACCAGACCATTAGAGGAGCATCAGCCACGGACAGTTATCGCAGCAGGAGGTCTCCAGGCCAGCTCCGCTATCTCCAGCTCCCAGCTCACTGGAACTACCTTCTCAATATTCACAAAGATACCTCCTTAACAACCGGTGAGTTTCAGTCATCCCGGAAGTCAACTGGCAAGAAAGTGCCTCAGATCTGACTCAACTGGAGGGAAAACATACAGTCCATCTTTCACAGGTTTACTGTTACAAGGGCCTTAAACAAACTTATAAAGAGTTTAGCAAGCGAAAGGTGCATCGTGTAAATTGTTAATGAAGAGTTCCAGAGTACTCATTAATTACTTCCTCAGCTAAACGAAGTATAGGGGAGGTTATGTAATCGGCCGAAAATTCGATGCGAACTTTTCAACGGAATTTCATGTTTGCCGACCTCCTGATTCCAAAAATGAAACTTTATATCCAGAACCCCATAAGGACGATACCTATTAATTTTTAGCGGAATCAACCGAAAGGTAAGGGAGAGTAAAGAGAGGGGGCTCAACTCAAAAACCGAAATAACTGCCGTTGTAATGAATCGGTACACAATTTAGTAGGAATCAGAAGCCACTATGTACGCAAGTATCGAGTGTTAGCCCAAACGGTCGATTGGCTTTAGAGGGAGAGCAAAAACTTAATTAATTTGTTCTGGGGAAGTACATTGCCGGTGATTCACCGACGAAATTTTTTTTTTCCTGAAATAGATGACACATCATCGATATGACGTCAATGTTTCATTATCCATACTCATCCCTAACTGTTACAAAACATTGAAACAACAAACTTGGTCGATCCCCGAAGTGAGTCTATCATATATAAATGCATTATTCATTTTAAATACGAATTATGCAAAAATGATGAACAATGGAATCTTGAGAGAGGTTTTCTGAGGCAGGTATTAATTTTGAAGATGCCGCGCCACTGTCTGTCAATCGACTGACATTAATTGTACAAACTCTAGATTATATCTGTCAAACTGAAAAGTAACCTTTTCAAAATCCAAACTTGATCTTTAATGTTTAGGTTTAACATTTCATTATACTATTGACAAAAATTATATTTGTGAGGTTTGAGCAATGGAGATTGTTTCTCATTTACATTTCACAGTTAATTTACATAATTTGGAATACATTTTTTAATTTTAATAATAATAATTGGTCAATTTCGTTTTGCCATTATCGGGTTTTGTCTGATAGAAATATACTGTTGAAAAAAATAATACACTGTTAAGTAGGACTAGGGTGAGGGAACATTTGAGGAGGGGCGACTCTGAATTTTTCCAACACCTCCAAAACAAAGGACATGAGGCCGGTTCAGTCTCGTTACTGCATCATATCCAAAAATGTAGAAAGATGGATACATTGGAGAGTATAGAAATTAAATTGGAAAGGAGGAAGAGAGAGTCCCCCCTCCTGAACTCTAGAGAGGGGATGGGAGGTTTGTCCAGTCTCACGTACACCGTTCTCCCAGTAGTGACTCAGATGGTGGACAGGAATAACTTATATGTCCCCATCCATGAAATTTTAAATTGTTAACGATTTTTAATGGTTTTATTTATTAAGGTTAGGTTAGGTTTTTTGACTCATGCCTGGGCTTTAACTACGAGGTCGTCACTCTGGTGGACATGAGCCCGACTACTGTGGGAAGTCCTAAATTTTATTATGACTCGGGACCATCACTTAACGTCCCATCCGAAGGACGGCGTGCTTAAGTTTATTTTACCTCCCAGATAAAATAAACTAAGGACCTTGGTCGGGTTACGAACCCACGACCTTGAGCTCAGAAGTCAAGCACGCATATCACTGAGCTACCGGCGCCCTCTAAAATATTTGATTTCATTCAAATTTCAACATTTTTTATTTTACCAGGTATGATTATTTCAAACTCTTTTGTTTTTTTTTGTTTTTTATAATTTAATGTATTTATATTTATTTAAATCTTTGTTGCCTTTATATTTTATGATTGCTACCAACAGAATCTATTTTTGGGTGTTTTTGTTGGTTTTTGTTTTTTATTGCTTAAAGATGGTTTCTTTTGTAGACTGCCTGATGATGAGGACAACCTCGAAAGCCAGCTAGCTAATACAAATAAAAATGTGTGAGAGGTCAGACATCTTATTTGCCAACCTGTGAAATAATCACTTCTCACTACATCAGCCATCTTCATATTTAGTACCTAGTGATAAAATCATTCCGAGAATGTACAGAGAAAACTTTAATTTTTTATAAGTTGTGTAATTACTAAGTAGGTATAGGTATATACATATAGATATACAGAGGGCGGCGGTAGCTCAGAGGTACTGTACATGCCTTCTGAGCTCAAGATCGCGGGTTCGAAACCCGACCAAGGGTCTTAGGTTTTTTATCTTAGAGGTAAAAAAAACGTTGAGCACGCCATCCTTTGGATGGGACGTTAAGCTATGATCCCGAGCTTGTACGATGTCAAGTACTCGTTAAAGATCCCTATTCTAGGTGAATAAACCTAGTTAGGCAGAATTTAGGACTCCCATAGTAGAGGTCGGGCTAATATCCACCAAAGTAGGTAACAAAAGAGCGTTGGAGGTATGACTTCGTAGTTAAAGCCCGGGCATGAGTCACAATAACTTTATATAGCATACTTTAGCACTTGACTTCAGAATCCTGTCCCTCTGTCCCATTTTGCATAAGCAAAAATTATTCTTGTTTGATTTCTTAGTGTTTCATAGGTCGAAGATCGTCTACCATCGTATTAACGAGTTTTTGACATCTATAATTATTTTTTTTTCTTTTACTAATCCGTATTCCTACGATGAACAAGAGGTCACAAAACAATGTGTCTTAAGCAGAAATTATGTATAAAATTATAAAAATTACAAAATGTTTAATAAATAAAACGTCAAGGCAATGTTCGCATACGGATCCCTTTCATGTGTTACTCTGATCGTACTTCACTGTTATATTTTAAGTGGCTCAGGATTGTGCTCGGATTTTCATTTATTGTTTATAAGGAATTAATTACATGTTTGTAATTATATCTACATAGAATAAAACAAACGGCCATTAAAAACAATAATAATAATTAAATAAATTAGCTCTATTTGGAGTAACAGGACGGCTATTTATAGTCATTGTAGGGATGTGGTACTGCTGTCTGACAGCCTAGGTTTTACTGTGAGGACCCCAGGAGCGCGGCCATGTTGTCACTAGATCCAACATTTATATAGATAGATGAATGTGGGCGGGGCCTCTCTCTCCCACCACTCTCCCCTCTCCCCACCCCACCTCACCCCGCACTCTGTCCAATGCTCCTTGCATTGTCTAATGAAACAGCTCTGTGAAATACCTGGTTTCACACAATCATTGTTTTCATGATAGAAAAAATGACAACAAAAAATAAAGAAAAATATGGCGCATCTTTGTTGTGATAGTAGTATGATTTAATAATACCAAGTATTAGGGAAGTTATGTAGTCAGTAAAAAAATCGATGTTGACTTTTCAATGGGATTTCATGTTTTCCAACCCCCTGTTTCCAAAGTAGAAAAAAAATTCAGTGTATAACAGAATTAATCAATTATGTTTTCGCTCTGCCTTCGAAACCAATCGACCGTTTGGGCTAAAAATTAATAGTTGACTTCATAGAGACTTCTGAATCCTCATACTAAAGTTTGTGTCGATACATCTGCAGTTATTGGGATTTTTCAGTTGAGTCCCCTCTCTGATCACCCTTCCCTCCGGTCGGTTTCGCTGAAAATTAATAGGTGTCTTCGTCATAAGACAATCCCACAACAATTGGTAGTCATACTTGGTGTATGACTTTCCATGAACATAGTCTGGTGTGGCTTCTGCCCCCCTCCCCCCATTTATACCAGATCAGTTTTGAATGATCTTACTCCTGCACATACTCTTCTCACACGTTTTGGCTAAAACAATCGATTTTTAAATGTCCATTTATATTGCACATTTTCAATGAAAGGAAATGGTCATATCGCCTACTAAGAACTTTCGTCGCTTTGTATGAACTGAGCCCGACATTTTGCCTCTATGTATTTAGGCCTCGAAGTAAAGAGGTTTTATTTTTCGTCTGATTTCGGTCTAAATCTAATCAAATCTAAATTAGCACATGCGACATCTTCAATTTGAAATTAAGTTTAATTTTTTTATTTTTTTTAAATTTTAAGTTCACAGCTACAATAGTTAGAACGCTCACAATATATGTATATAATCACATGCTGTGTCTGTATGACAGACATCATCGTGAAAATGGCCAAGACGTATTAGGCGACCGTAGAAACGTAAAAATCCGTTGATAACTCGATCTCGGATTTCTATAATACTTCCTTGGTTTATAATCTTCATTCTACAATACTAGAATAATGACTGTAAACTCACGAAAAATGTATTCGATATATAAGCATAGAACAGTATGAAGAAATTTCACATAATCCAAACATTGCCAAAGCATTTTACAGACTTCTAAAGACAATACAGATTCGACGATTTGCCATAATACGCATTTCTCCCAAAGCAACCGAAAGGTATCGAAAATGAAAAACAGGATTCTTCACATTTCATAGATTGCATTTATTAAATCAACGATTTGTGCAGTGGGAGAGTGGACAAAGAGACACTTGAACGGAAACAATACGGTTTCTCGGTTTACGAGTGTCTATACGAAACCATAAAATGTGTGCTGAAAGTGTGGGAGGCCTCTGAACTTGGGCGGACCGCGAGAACCCCCGAGGTGAGCCTTACCCACGAAGAGCTGGTTGGCGGCCTCTATAACATCCCCCCTATATTTACCCCTCGTGACCTGGTCAACTTAAGCCAGCCACTGATTGTTTTTCAAATTAAAGACTCACCGACATTTACCCAACAAAAACCTTTACTTATTTTTATTTTACATATATATTTTTTGTTCAAATTAAAATAAAAGTCGTGTTTTACCAAAAGGGTAAGACTTACAGGATTGATAATGGTAATTTCGTGATTTGGAAGTCTGACTAGCAGACACGCTATTGTAGATCCTTCCCAAACTCCAGAAGCCGGTAAAGAGACGTGAAGAGGAGGTGGCCTCATCTCTGGACTGACTGGAGGAGCTAGCTGTTGCGTGTTTGACCTCTCTCTCCGGAGGCTATTTGGGCAGTCTTCACATCTCTGACAGCTATTTTACCGACTAAAGGAATGCCTCAGATAGGGGCCTACCTATCTATCATTAGACTCCTCATACTAGAAGATGAAGGAACATTTCCAATAGACTTGCTTTGAGGAGCCGCGATCTGCATAAAACAGTAGACCATATTCCTATGCTTAGAGATCTCATTTAGCTGAAAGCTTCACAGCTTCATATTTTTAATGGACACCTTCCTTTAAATTTCGCTGCCTTATGTTTACTTTCTCATAATTTAGTATAAGAAAGTATTGTAATCGTGCAAAACTTGAGAAACGAGTCAGGACCTTTTTTGACCACGACGTCCGATAATGTCTGTCTGAAGCAGCGTGTGCGTCTTAAGTATTGGAACTCTCTCACTCAGAGAGGACTGTACCAATAAAGCGCTCTCACTCAGAGAGGACTGTACCAATAAAGCGCTCTCACTCAGAGAGGACTGTACCAATAAAGCGCTCTCACTCAGAGAGGACTGTACCAATAAAGCGCTCTCACTCAGAGAGGAATGTACCAATAAACTTGATATTGAATTTATCACATGCCTTAATGTAGATTTCATTAGATTTTGACTAAAGCCGGACGAAAATTAAGACCACTTTACTTAAGCCCTAAAAACATTTTGCCTGATACAGCTTATATTATTGATAAGAAGATGGCTGATGTAGTCTGACCTCTCACAGATTTATTTTTTTGTATTAGCTAGCCGGCTCTCGAGGTTGCCCTCATCATCAGGCAGTCTGATAAAATAATTTTTTTTTTAAATTTGAATGAAAATATTTTAGTAAATAAAATTTAAAATTTTTTATAATAAAAAGCTCTTTCGTAACACTGATGGACACGAGTCCGAATCTAGTTTAGGAGTTCTAAAATTTGCCTACCTTAAATTTTAATTCACCTAGGGTAGTG
This sequence comes from Aradus depressus, assembly GCA_963662175.1. NCBI lineage: Eukaryota > Metazoa > Arthropoda > Insecta > Hemiptera > Aradidae > Aradus > Aradus depressus. The sequence goes on along the minus strand of OY759214.1, from coordinate 54,924,514 downwards.
GTCCTTCAAGGGGGCCACCCCTTAACGTGCCATTACCAATAGTAAAAAATATTTTATAATTCGATACTATTACAGTTTAAGCATTACTTTGAAATATTCCCTAAGGAAATTTATTTTACATTTTTGAGGAGCGATAACTTCAGTGGCATCGGTCCTATCTCTAATCTGAGGGCATATAAGGAATTAGAAATTTATTAAGGAACATTTTTGATAAGAACCAATTTATTCGATAGGAAGTGGGTAGAGGGATACAACCAGATACCATTTCGTAACCCAAACAGCCGAACAAGAAATATGTATCCTTATATTTTGTGGAAAAACTTCGGTAGATAGGGCCAACTCAAGTAGGTAAAAGGTCAACTATAAAGAGATTGATGGTTTAGAGGGAGAGCGGAAACATACGTATGAGGCAGACCCACAAAAGAGCAAAAATTGAAGGCAAGAGTCCAGGAAATAAAGATTTCCAAGGTTTAAAAGGAGAGCAGAAACTTACGTTTACGTTTGGGTGTAGTCACTATAACCTATAAAAACAAATTAAGGCAGCGATGTCAGCAGAGTGGCATCAACCAGATAAGATGATAGTCAACGATAAGAAAATATGAAAATGTTGGCACCGATTCTTCATATTTTCTGAAAAAAACAATAATCCAGCAATGACGGTAGGCTTCAAACAGATACCATGATAGCCCATTAGTTCCTGGCGATAGCAGAACCGGCTATTTGAATTTTCAGGTAGCCGGTTCTAGTTTCCAAACCCGGAATCGCGTTCACGGTTTCAGATTTTGACAAGCTTTCCGATAAGGTAAAAGGTGTGCACGTTTTCTGCGCTCACACGTATGTTTTTGGGGGTCCTTCGACCTCCAAATTTTAGGCTACACTCCGATTGACATGAACCGCTACTAGCGGCCAGCAGGGTGTTCAACTAGTTCGCTAGTTAGTACGTTCAGGCAGCTACTTAAAGTCGGCCGTGGCTAGTACGAGAGGTTGAAGTGTACCTAGGATAACCTTAGAAAGAGACATTATTGTTAAAAAAAGAACATTCAAATCGGTGCAATTTCGAAGATTTAATCATGAACGAAATAAAAGTAAATTCCACAAGTATACATACAGAATGCACACATTTCTACACGTTTTTTGCGACAAGCAGAATTCGACCTAATCTCGAACAAGATTATTCGACCATATGAGAAGACTTCCATTTCCTCGCGAGATGGAACATATTGGACAAGTGGAACTTATAATGCGAATATTAGAATTACCTGTTACGGATATGGCTGACTAAAGTACAACTTGCAGACCCCCCCCCCCCCCCCCCTCCACTCCCTCTGAGGTAGTTTGTTCACGTTTTGAAGACATTATAGAATGGAATGGTTATCGATAGAGAGACGATGTGAACAATGTTAATCGAATTGAGGATGACTGACAGCTGGTACTTCCTTATTGGGGAGGAGAAATGTCAAGGCAAGTATGTAGTAAGAGGAACGTTACAGTCTGTCAGGACAATAAAGTGGGTAGGAGGCAAGGGGCAGGGGACTCTGAGGCTGGTGGGGCTTTGGGGCCGGGGGCTCTGGTGCCGAGGGGGCTTTGGGGCCGGGGGGACTCTGGTGCCGAGGGGGCTTTGGTGCCGAGGATCTCTGAGGCCGATTCAGAAGTACTTTAGCAAGTAAGAAAGAGGCCTAGGTATTAGAAACAAAGGACGTTGTCTTCCCACTGTTTAATTTGACATTGGGTTTCAACTCAAAAGCGTCATCATCAGTGGCACATCCCATCTGTTCAGTGTAGAGTTTCTAAAGGACTACTGACTCTACACTTATATGGGTGGAATTTGCCACTGATGTTGACGCTATTGCGTTGAAAGCCGGTTCTGGTCGCAAATAAAACATTGGGAAGACAACGTATTTTCTTTCTATGAAAAATCGCACATGTTACTATCAGATATGAAATCGGTAGGTTGGTGTCAGAGGGAGAGCAAACACTTAATTGTTTAATTCGCACTGGGGGAGTACACTGCATATGATTCACCGAAAACTTTTCAAAAGACAAACAAAGATCCCTAATTCAAATTGATCTTAACTTTTGTCTATTGACATGTTGGTTGTGTCAACTGAAGTGATCATATGACCCAGTTTTGACAAATATAATTTATTATTAACGATAAACCGGGATGATCGTAAATGTCAGACCAATGAACGGCGATCTGTGAACAAACAGAAACCTAAACAGAAGAGAGTTAGAGGTTTTGTTCAAACGTTGTTTGAGGAGACAGAATTGGTCAACTACATATTTGGATAGACCAAACTACTCCATGAATTAAAGAAGACAGTTCGGAAGTCAAAACCCGCATCCAACATCTGACCCCTGCTGCTAAATGTTTATTAACGTCATAAAAAAACCTCAAAAAACTAAATTGACAACATTTTGTTTAGTTATTGTGACAAGCCCGGGCATTAACAACAAGGTCATATCGCCTACAACCAGAACCCGACTCAATCTGGGAGAACTAAATTTTGCCTACCATACATTTTTATTCACCTAGGTTAGGGGTTATTAACGAGTACCTGACATCGCACAGGCTCGAGACCATCGTTTAACGTCCCATCCGAAGGACGGCGTGCTCAAGGTTTTTTCACCTCTGGTGGGTGGTCGGTAGCACAGAGTCAACTTGCTAGTCTACAAAGCAAAGGAGCCTGAGCCAAATCCCAGCTAGTTTTTTTTTATCTCAGAGCACGCTGTCCTTCGGAGGGAATGTTATATTTTGTTGATGGTCCTGGGCTTTTAAGAAAGACTACTAAAGACTCCTCCCCCTCATAATTAAACTTGGGTAGACAACATGTAAGACTCGGGTTGAGTCGAGCTCATGTCCACCACAGCGACAAAAGAGCGCTCTGATAATAGGCGATATGATCTTGTAATTGAAGCCCGGGCATGGGTCACAAAGAAAAACAAAAAAAACAATTGAGGAAATCAGGTAAATGTTAGTAGAGGAATGGTCTAGTTTTCCAGTTATTAGAGACACAAGAGAGGGCTTGACGGAGCTGATGGAAGCACGTGCCAGGATTTCATGGCTATCCTTCATAGTTGGTTAGTGAGACTCACTCGGCTATTTGGGAGGCGAGCGGCAGAGAAACAGACAGACGCGAGCGAAAACAGGAGGATCAACTATGAACAGCTTCATTAAGCCAGGGCTACACTACGCCAACATAACACAAGCTATTCTATAAAATTTTACTTCCCGAAATACCGCTGAAATTATGTAATCCATCAGAATTTTTATGCGGAGTTTTCAACGGAATTTTATGTTTTGCGACCTCATGATTCTAAAAATGAATAAAAAAAAAATCTGTCTGTTTGTTGTCTGTGAACACGATAATTCCCGATAGAATGAGTGTATCAACACGAAATGTTATATGTATAACGAGAACCCTCTGAGGACGACAGCTGTTGATTTTCAGCCAAATATGTTAAAAGAAAGGCTGGATTAATAATAATAAATTTATTTCCGTTAAACCAATACATGGTAATAGGATACGTCAAAAGAATTTATACATTAAGATAGCTTATAAATTAGATTTATAACTCTACTTGAGTCTAACACATCTATGGTTAGTAGTAATAACAAAACTATTTAAAAAAAGTAAAATGAAATTAGTAAAAACTGAACAATTAAATACCTAAAAAATATGAGTATATAAAAAAAAATTAATACAAGATACGTTTATAATAAGCAGACACATTTTTCAATTTAATAAAAATTAAGATAATTATTTTTCAAAAAAACTCTTCGGAAGTGTCTTTATCCCCCAAGGATGTTTCGGGACGTTCTTACGTCCCATCATCAGGTCCCAATGTGCGAGATATAGAAAAGAAAGAAAACAATGTAACTATAACAATATATGAAAAATAATATATAGATATATAGATTAATCAATTATAAATGCATGTTTAAAAAAGTCTAAATAAATAAAAAATTATAAATGAATAAATAAAACAATAAGGTACATTGGACTGACCTTTAAGGTGTGGAGGAACTCTGCCCAAAAAATAAAAATGAAAGCTTTGTATCAAATAATGTTTTTCGGTTATGAAGCGCACACGCTTTTTTTTTTTTTTTTAATTGTGGTTATTTTATTATTTTTGAACAGTGAGAATAAAATTCCGTTTCTGTGTAAAGTGTTTCTTCTAACATGAACATTTTAGTTGAAATTTAAATTTTTTTATTGTATCTATTGACTACAAGAAGTGGGGAAGGGGGAATATGTTAGGGGGAAGTTTAACACAAAAATTATAATAACTGCCATTTGAATGAATGTATTGGCACGAAATTTCCTATGTAAATTCAAAACCCATTTGTATGGCACATATTAGTTTTCTGCAAAATCGCTAGAAGGGAAAAGGGAGACCAGAGAAGGGGGACGCGACTCAAATACCCGCCGATGTAATGAATATGAAATTATGAGATTTCAGAAACCACTAAGTCAAATATAGAGTTTTAGCCTTTTTTTTTTTTAGGAGCGAAAACGTAATTGCTTAATTCGTGCTGGGGAAGCATATAGCCGGTGATTCACCGATGTTTTTTTATCAAAATTCTTTATTAAGAATTACTCATCAACATTTCTGTAATATTGAAGGTCGAAGAAGAAGAAGAAGATGAAAACGAGAAATAAATTAGAGTGAATAGAGATTGTCTGAGCGTGCAGGGAGATAATATAAAAAATGAGTGACAACTCTGCTATAATTATGAGTATAATGAGTTCGGGAGAGTTCGTGAAGGCACTGATTCGGGCTCATCCGGCCACTTTCTCAATGTGACATTTGCATGAATTCCAGCCAATTATTGTATCAAATTAGAGGGAACTTAAATGTTTAAAGACCACTCACAGATACAGAAATACAGTTTAACATGTTATTTCAAAATTAACCGTTTTTCATAAATAAATAAAAAAATACCCACAAAAAACTCTATTAATTATTATAATAAGAGATTCTGGGTTCCAGTTACGAGGCATGGGGGGCGAACTTGCCTTTTTAAATTAAGAAAATTATAATAATTATATTTTTGTTATATTTCATAATACTAAAATAATTCTCAATATCGGACATTGTAAGAAAATTAAAATTTAGATAGATAAAGAACCTCAAAAAGCAAAAATCATGATGGAAGGGGAAATAGAATGACGAAACCGGCTAGCTGGGAGCTTGCAAACAGGGGTGGTGGGGGTAGATGAGTGGAGGGGAAGGAAGCTGGATATGAGGCCTCAGCTATGATTTAGAGGCAATGAGGGAAGTGACAGTTTCTACTGATCGACAGCGCTGCTGTAGCTCTCCTCCCAGATATTATCAAATATAGTTTATGATCCCAAATTTTTGATGATGTTAGTAAATTATTGTTTTCACTTCGGCAGCTATATGAAGTATAGAGGAAGTTGTGCAATTCGATGCGCAGTTTCATGTTTTCCGACCTCAAGATTTCAAACATGAAAAAAAATGTATGTCTGTCTGTGAGTCTGTGAACACGATAACTCCCGATAGAATGAATGTATCGACAAGAAATTTTATATGTGCATCCAGAAGCCTCTAACGACGACACAGTGTTTTTCAGTCAAATCGACCAAAGAAAAAGGGGGATTAGGGAGAGGGTTAACATAAAAACTCTAATAACTGCCGATAGAATGGATGTATTGACACAACCATATAAGGACGGGGAATAATTCATTTTCAGTGGAATTGGCAGAAGGGAAGGGGGGATCAGAGACAACACAAAAATCCCAATAACTGCCGATGTTATGAATATATCGACATGAAATTTCATATTGAAAGACAAAACCTGTCAAATTTCAGCGATATCGGCAGAAGGGAAGGGGGTTGAGAGGAGGGGACTCAATTCAAAAACCCTCGAATTTATCCACACCAAATATAGTATGAGGATTTAGAAGTCCCTATGTAAGTCAACTGTTGAATACTAGCATTGTCAGTGATTTACGGACGACTTTTTTTTTTCGGTTTTAAAATTCTCATTATTTCTTTATATCATCTCAGTTGCATAAGAATTGATCTAACATTAATGCATACAGTAAGACATGAAGGGAGAAAGAGTGTAACCCAGACCCTTCTCACAAAGGGAGAGAGAGATGATAAATACCGGTAAGGTTATTCAAATCATCATTAGACTGTATTGTCATATTGTATGTGATGTGGAAAGCGATGAGGGACCTCTTGTCGGGAGAGTGAAATCAAAATAAGGTGTTAGCGTCAAAAAATGGCATTTTCTGTTTTTTATGAATTATAATACTCTACTATCTCCTTTACCTGTGAAAGTTGTTTAAAAAAAGTAAAGTAAAAAAAAAGTGTAGTTCGTTCCTTAAGTATGAAAATTCATAATTTTGTAGCATTTCAAAATTTTCAAACGCGTTTTCCCACAAAAGCCACTTTTACTAATACAATTTTTAAAATTCCATAAAACCCGTAATTTTTGAGATATACACTCCATTTTTTTTGCAAAATGTCTATTTTTTAGTGTTATATTAGAAAATATCAAAAACTCAAAATCGAAATTTCCGAGAAGAGGTCCCTCTTCGCTTTCCACATCACATATAATGAACAGATAATTCAATTTTGGATACATTGTATATATCATCCCTTAATTGTTTTGAGAATGAATAAGTAGTAAGGAGATATCTCGTTGAGATGGTATGAACACCAAGGGATCTAAGCATTCAATGCTCTAATTAATTACTTTCCCTGGTAGCACTCGGGACCGTCATTTTACACATACTCTCAAAAGTGTGTAATTTTAAGAATCGGGGGTCGGAAAAATATGTAATTTCTGTCCGTTTACATAACTTGCTCTATACTTCGCCAAGCTGTGGAAGTAAAAACTCAGGCGTCTTATCTTTTTGAAAAAAGAATCAAAGATACAAAAAAAAAAACTCAACAAAAAATATTTCGGCACTTCCCAGTAAATCTTAGGAGAGGAAAAGATAAAGATAAAGGTGGTAAGGAACCACTTGAAAGCAAGTTGGAGAAACAGGCGCTTGGGGCGCATTAGCATACTGATGGTAGAAAGTCCACTTTGAAATGTCTCTATATCCTTTGGGATCCAGAGAAGCTGCTTAGAAATCCCTCCCCCTTTGTGATTGGAAATTTAAACGCCATTTAGAAGCCTGCCAAGAAGACGCAAAGAAGGCGAGACTAGAAATTGCCCTCATGCGCACTCTCTTCACTCTTCAATGAAGGAGAGATAGATTGAAATGCAAAATCCAGTGCTTCCTAGATAGAGATCTGAGTTCAAGTGTAGTTTGGCTCAAATTAACTTGAATTAATTCAAATTGTTTCAAATGCCTCACAAAGATAGATGAGATGGCCTACGATTTAGAGTGTGAAATGTTGTTTTCCTTTCTTCAACAGAACATACTTTAGGGAACTTTCATTGCGCAACCAAACACTTTCTCACAGAGATCAAACTATTAAAATTACTATAAATTAATTAATGTATTGATAATCTTTTTTTTTTTTCAAAAGCTAAAACTGATTACGAATTACGACTTACAAAGTGGCTTCTTAATCTTCATAATAATTTTATGTCTATATATTCATTACATCGACAGTTATTAGAGTATTTGAGTCGAGCCCCCCCCTTCCTTCGACCGATTTCGCGGAAAGTTAATAGGTGTCATCTGGTTTTGAATTTAAATAAAAAAATTAAGGTTCCAGACGTTTGAAATAATAAAGTGTTGAGGAGGGTATTAGGTTGTTAAATAAAATAAAAATTAAAATAAATAAATAAAAAATAAATAAACAAATAATAAATATTACCACATTTCCTGTAGAAATTGTTGCTGATCTTCTAATAAATTTTGATTTCTACAGTAGTTTCCGAAAAAGGCCCCGAAAAAAATATCGAAAGTTCAAGACGTGCAAGTTTTGAAGAAAGTGCAGGTATTATAAAAAATTTCGATAAAAAATTATTTCATTTGGATTTCTTCTAAATATAATAATGAGATGCCATTTTGTTTTCTTAAATTTGCAAAAATGATCATAAATCCAAAGGTATAAATTATCTTACTGGGTTCACAGGGAAAATGAATAGCATAGAATAGAAGAACAATTATTGAGTTTATTTAACATAACCTACATTTTAAATAAAATCAAAATATCAATATCAAATAAAAAATCAAATTAGTTACAATAAAAATCTTACAAACTAATTTCTACATCTACTTTAATCTCTTTTCTTTTTAAATATTGTGGCCATTCTTTAATTCAATCTTATTTTGGGCATATACACATATCAATAAATAAAAAGTACCTTTGTACATCTACGTACTTCCACTGTTATTTTTGTCACTCCTACTTGGTTCACTTCTCTCGCTCAGACGCCTTAACCCTAAAGGTCATCTCTCCTTATATTGTGCACACACTATATATATAAATATATATATATATATGTTATTCCTTATATTGTTATTCATTACATTGGTAGTTTTTGATATTTTTGAGTTGAGCCCCCACGTCCTTATATGAATATACATATGGAATTTTCTGTCAATATATATCCATTACAACGGCAGTTATTAGAGTTTTTATGTTGTCTCCCATGACTGAAAATCAAAATGTGGTCATTCTTAGAAGGTTCTGGATATACATATAAAATTTCGGCTTGATACATTTATTCTATCGGGAGTTATCGTGTTCACAGACACACGTGAAAAACGTGAAATTCCGATTACATAACGGCTGGCTGGGGAAGTAATTTATGATTCTTATGTTAATTTCCATAATATGTTAGACTAATTTTGTTCCTAATCCAAATTACTTTTTCTTATTATCTGGGAGGGGGAGGGGATTATCATCTTCAATGAGCGCCTCACAAATGAAGCTTCACCGGGACTGTTGCATTTCTGGCTTCAATCCACTCTACTGGTAACCAGTTTATATCAATTAACATCGACAATAATTCTAAATTGAAAGTATACATTTCCAAATGTCAAACAAAATAAAAAATAAGATAAATCCTGGATTAGGAACAGGTATTAGGAACAGGTTAATTGAAAGATGTTAATTGATTAGAAGTGAATAGCAACTGTTATTAGATCCATTAAGATGTGATGTTCGTGCAAGAGGAGGCTCTTATCTCGTGTCTAATTGTTCTGTTTCCTATGGCAATAACGAAGCCACTCGGTCGAGACACGAGCAGAAGGCCATTACTCCAAGTCTCGACGAGCATCAACTTGAGTTTTAGTGCCTCAGCAGTACAGAGTGCAGAGGCGACTTATGTCATCGGCTTTGAAATTCGATGTTGAGTGTCCACTCAATACAGAAATTGTAACAACAAAAAGACCCTATGGTCTGTGAACACAATAATTCTCGATAGAATGAATATATCGACAGGAAATTATAAAACTCTGTATGGACAACACAAATCAATTTTTAGTCGATTGTCTGCCATATCAGCCAAAGGGAAGAAGGAAACTAGACGGGGGCTTAACACAAAAACAATCAATCAATTTAATAATTATTGCTATCAATTAGAATAATTATTATCAAGAAATGAAGGGGAGGTTTTCATGGAGATGCCATATGAATTTAGTGAGAGGTTTCGGCTTATTACTGCACATTGTTTGATACCTTTCAACGGGTTTCAACTGCAAAGTCATATCGCCTACTACCAGAGCACTGTTTCGTCACGGTGGACATGAGGCCGACTCTACTGTAGGAGTCCTACATTTTTTATACGTAGATTTATTCATCTAGAGCACTTTAACGAGTACCTGACATCGCACAGGTTCAGGACCATCGCTTAACGTCCCATTCGAAGGACGGCCTGCTTAAGGTTTTTTCACTTCCCAGATAAAAACCCGAAGGGCTTCGGCCAGGAAATACAATGTTGAGTTTACCCCGAAAAATATAAGATTGTGGCCGTTCTTTAGACTGGGCGTTAAGACGTTAAGCGATCGTCCCTGAGCCTGTACCATGTCAGGTACTCTTTAAAGACCCCTCCGTAGATGGGATAAATGTCCATCAGAGCGGCGAATGAGCGCTCTGGTAGTAGGCGATATGACCTCGTAGCTAAAGCCGGGCATGAGTCATAATAACTAACTTTTACAATGTAGGTAAAGGGTCGTTTTTCAACAAATCCCTACTTTCTAAAATTCCCACACAATTTATTCCTTGCCCAGGTATCGTACTTGAACGTAACGTTTCTCCCGGGCAACAACAGCTATTGGTTGCTAGTAATAACATAAACCATTTTAAGTTCATAACAAAGCTTTTTAAGTTCATAACTGAAGTCGAAATTTCATTATTGATCCTGTACAACACGAAAAATGTTTCTCTACTATCAACTTGTAGTTACCGAGTTTCGACTGGCTTAAAGTCATCAATCGAGCATTTCGTCAAACTGACATGCATTAAAGTCTAGTTAAACTGACACGAGTCTGACTTCATACTAATGGATGTAAAATTGTTTGGATTTTGTTTCTAGTTCACCGGAAGGAAAAGTCAAATAATAACTAAAAATGAATAAATCCTTGGTAACAAGAGAAATAAGACGAAGGAACTTAAATGAAAGGAGAGAAGAATTGAAATCTAAACGGAAGGACTAACGACGGAACGATGTAGACTGCTTCCTGACTGTACAGAACAGAAGGATGGTGAAGATGTCCTTCTCAGAATGGAACAGACGGATCAAAGAGAGGTTAGGTCGTCTGGTGTGTTCGTGTTTACACTCAGTCCACTTCGTAATGTGATCCTTACTGTTCTCACACCGGCGGATCTACCAGGGAAGAGGAATACACAAATATAACACAATTTGGACTCAGGGGCCGGAAAACACCAAGTTACAGTGAAAACTCAACATCGGGTTTCTGACCGATATATTACTAACCTATAGCACATATGAGTTTTTTTTTCTTTCCATTTTATTATTGTGAGCCCTCCGTCACGATCCCGAAATTTGCCCCCTCTTTGGCTGTTTTTCTGAAACCAACGTGTAGGTACTCTATTGATACATGTATTCGAGAGTTATCATGTTGACAAAAATACACACATACACTTCCGCGAATCGCGTAATTTTCAGCAGTGATTTTTTTTTTTTTTTGTTTCAACATAAATAACATGTAATTAGTTATTTTGACTGATGCCCGGGCTTTAACTACACGTCGCCTACAACCACTCTGGTCACTCTGGTGGGCATAAGCCCGACTTCACTACGGGAGTTTTGCCTACCTTGGTTTATTCACCTAGGGTATTTTACTTTATCGTACAAGCTCGGGACTGTCGCTTAACATCTCTATCGAAGGACGGCGTGCTCAAGGTTTTTTCACCTTCCTGGTGTCGTCCGTTTCTAACCTGCGATGTTGAGTTCAGTAAGCTAGCACGCTACCGCCGAGCTACCGGCGCCCTCTTCTTATTACATATATCTAGTTATAATAATTTGAATATATTAATTTTATAGAATAATAACATAATTAATAACGGTTAGGAACAGTTAGCCTGGTAGCAGATAATCACGGCTTGGGTTTATGAGGTCGAACTGATTTGATCACCTATAAAACGTTGATTTATTTACAACATCCCCTGTTAAAGACTAGCTCAGTGTTCAATAAAACAATTTTGTTATTTAGTTTCATTTTTAATAATCTCTTAATAAAAATATCGTGTTAAAATAAAATTTCAAAAAAAAACCTCCATCACGACTCATCAATAAATTTTATTTTTTTGAACAATTATTTTTCATTATTGCAAATGTTAAAGGCCTATTAGATATATTGGGTTTCCGGTTCAATTTGAGGAAAAAAATGTATTTATAAGCTACGAACGAATTTTCGTTAAAATAGAACGATGAGATCAGATCCGATGTAACCATGGCATAGTGACAAAGGCGTACTAGGTTAAGAAATTCTCGGTCCATTTAAAACAGATCATCAATATACTTTTACCCGATATATCCGGTACTGTAAATTCTTAAATGATAGTAAGATGTTACGGGATGAGACGATCTAAACAGGCCTTCCCACTGTTTATTTTATACACCAAAACCGGTTTTCGACACGGCGGACTTGAACACAAAACCCCAATAAATGCCGATGTAATGAATATATTGACACGAAATTTTAAATGTAAATTCAAAATCCAATAGGACAACACTTATCAATTTCCAGCTGATTTAGATAAAAGAAAATGGAGGATTAGAGGTTGGGGGCTCAACTCAAAAACCCTAATAAATATTGATGTAATGAATATATCGGCAAGAAATTTAGGATGAGGATTCAGAAGATCGGAAAGAGGGCGAGCGAAAACTTATCAGAAATCCTGAAAACAGCCCCGTATACAGTAGACCTTGTCACAGACCAAAGAGTAGGTTTACAGACTGCTATTGAGAGGGTTGGGGGGACAAGAAGAGTTGTAGAAAGCAGGTGACATCTTGTCAAAAGAGTTGGCAGGAGGTATGAATAAAGAAGATGGAGGAATGCAAAGGATGTGACTAAAGCAACGCGAATCTAGGAAAACCATCATTCCATAGAGTAGAGATGTGCTACTCTGAATGGAGACGTGCTTCAGCTTGTGCTAATATAGACAGCACAATAGCGCTCCTATTAGAAGAGAGCCGTTACACCGAATAACAAATCACAGACGGGGGAGGGGGGTCCGTTATCTGTGAAAAGTGTGAAAAACCATCCAAACATACACATATCGACATCATCACAAAATACCTGATCAAATCTATAATGACCGGGTTTTCCAAGTTTGAGTGACGCTCCCATTCCTGGGAACCCCACCCATAACGGCCACCCCGTTTTTCTTTGCATTTCCTCGGGTCGTTACCGCCATTTTCCTCTTCCAGTGTCACCAAGTGTCAATCCAATCCCTTTCCTTCCACGTTTTCTTATCTTTATGTTTTTTCTTTTTTTTTTTCTTTGTTATTCTTCTTGGTCCTATTCTTCCTCTCTTTAACCTGGTCCACCTTTGATCTGATCATCACGGTCCCAGGATCATCCAAATTGCCCTCTATAACCATTTCTTTCAGTTGTCCTCCTTTAACTCCATCTATCAGAAGAAGAAAAAAATTGAAGGGAAAAACCAAACCGCGCTTTTTTTTCTATAGAAAATGTAACACTTTGGAGCGTTACGAATATCCATCTGTCCCGTGTGCCATTGGCAGGAAAATTATATTTCTGGAGGGGGTCTACACCAGGAATTTTTCCTGTTCTTTTCAAATACAGGAGAGGAATCACCTACAAGTACAATACATCGATTTAGTTGAAATTCATAATAAGCCACGGTAAGTTCTCATACTAAATTTCACGATGATTTACCTCGATAGTTATTAAGGTTTCTGAGTACACCCCCTCTACTACTCTGGGTCCTCCCTGCACTTTGCCCGACAGACTAGATACAGATTGTAAATTCGACCAGAAACTTTCGCGATGATGTCTATAAGTGATTGAAACTTTGTGAGCCCTCTAACGCAGAAACAATTGGAGCAATAAATTTGAAATAACATATCACTTGTGCTAACTTAGATCTGTTTAGATTTTGGCAGAAATCGGACGGAAAATAATGCCAATTTACAATGGGTAGTTATTTATGAGCTAAAAAAAAACCACTTCGAATAAAAGTTATTGAGGCACATTTTATACATATTGCCATACAACCCGACGTTTGCTCAAATTACTCAAATTAGTTAGACCTATCAAAAAACTAAAGTGTTCCATTAAATTTTCAGTTGCTAATGTTTCCTCATAGGATAGAAAGGATAAAAACAAAGAAAAAAAGAAAATACATATAGAATAGAATAGTTTTTATTTGTCGGCGTTCAATGTCCTAGATTTTTGACGCCACACAAGTGATTAGATTCGTTCGATGAGGTGACTAGTCTTCATTGTGGATAGGACGGCTTCCATAGACGAGTTGTCGTCTCCAAGCATCGCATGTAGGTGTCTTGTTCGTAAACCCATGGTCAGTAGTATTTCCTCATATCCAGGGCACTCGTCCAGAATGTGGCTTACTGTGAGAGGCCACACCTCCTCCTGCCTATTCTGCCTTTCGGAGCTTTGCCATTTATCTATATGATGTATCCATAACAGAACTTTCTTATACCAACCACTTTTGTACACATCACTCTCCCTTCCCTTCCCACTCTCATATTCATAACGAACACCTGAGATCGCACAGACTCAGGACCATCGTTCATCGTCCATGCGAAGGACGGCGTGCTCAAGTTTTTTTTTTCCTACCAGATAAAAAACCAAAAGGCTTCGGACAGATTTAGAACCCGGGATTCTTGCATTATAGATAAAATAGGGTCCGAAATATCTGCTTTATTTCATTTTGAGCAGCCCCTAAAGATCGATTTTAATCCTTCCAAGCGCTTAGCGAGAAATATCAATTTTTTCAAATATCCCCCTCTCATTTTTCTTCCATCTGCTAATCTGATTTTTCTGTTTCAAGAATTTAATCTTCCCGTTTTCAAAGGATTCTTTTGCAAGGTTTGAAAAAAAAAAAAAAATTTAAATCAATGGGGAGTTATTGTGCGAACGAACAAATTTTCTAAAGGCCATTTCTGGGCTTCTAATGAAAGTAAAACTACCGGTTTCGGCTTCACACCATCGTCAGGTCTAGTTATGAACTAAGTGACTAAGTGACTTAGTTCATATCTAGACCTGACGATGGTGTGGAGCCGAAACCGGAAGTTTTATTTTTATAAATATCTTTAGTGGAATAGACAATATTTCAAAAAATAAGTTTGTTTTATTTATTTATTACAAATTCCACAATATGTCCGCGTTCCTCAACTTAGAATTTCTAATGAAAGTATAATGGCTTACATTTAAAAAAAAAAAAAGATAATATAATATATTTCTTTCTAAAGGGTGGCTTAAATATAAGAGCTTTTTTTAAACTCCTCATTTCTCTCCCTTCCAACGATACGACGATCAATAATTGAACTTAAATTATTTGAACTTTTTAAATACATCATGAGCAATAGGATGTTGATGACGCACCTCAGCTAGTTCCTGCTAGCAGGCACAGATGGTGTTCTTCATGTTAACTCTACAAAATGTCGCCTCTTTTTTTAGGCCACACTCTCAAAAAACAAATATACACAAATATTAGCTCATAATTAGTCATAAATAATTATTAAACTTTCAGGAAGTGTCACTAATTACACCAACTGTACAAATTTGTGCTATTTTAAATTCATATTTCCTGTACTATTTAGGAAAAAAAAGGAGACAGTGTGCAAATGTGAGGTCACGCACACCCAACTTAACCAAAAAAACAACTTTTATAGTTTATAATGATAGGTGACTATGACTATTAACGAAATAATAATAATGACAAATGATTATTTACTACTAATTAACTTTTCAAAACACATTGATTAATCCTCTCCTGAAACTGAAAGACATATTTTATATAAAATTGTCCAATTTGAGAGATACATGCCGAAAACCATTATAAAATGACGTTTTGTAGCCCATTTTTTTAGCCATTTGTTCGATTTACGCAAAAAATGTGAGTCCTAGCGAAAAATTCGTTTTCACTAAAAATGTTTCTTATTAAATTTTCAATCGCTAATTTATTGTCAAATTTGAGAGAGGGCTAATACGAGCAAAGTTATGTATAGAGTCCCAAAGTATGTATAGTAGACTGCAATGCACAGCAACAAATTTCAAAATCATGGTTTGCGGGTTCGAATCCGGTCCGGGAGTGAGTTTTATCTTGTAGATAGAACTCCCTTCCGGGGCCTTGTAATTAACTAGATAACACATTGACATGGCTAATATGCACCGTACGTAAGACCAAAAAAAAAACAAAAAAAAAATGGTTGGTAGTTTCTTATTAAAAGAATCTACCCCTTCCTCTCTCAAATTCATTTCATGCTGGTGTTATTGAATATAAGAATGTCACTTTCACAATCAGCATGTACAAAGAAGCAAAGAGAATTGCTGATGTCAACGCATAACTTTCATGTACCGAGTAATGCCAGAGGGGGAGACTGAGCGATATGAAAACAATTGAAGGGTATAAGAAAGTCCTGTTCTGGCCTCAACACATATTTCACTATTTAAAATATAGGGGAATTTATGTAATCGGACAGATATTCTATGTGGAGTTGTCACCACAAATTCATTTTTAACGAACCCCTGGATTTCAAAAATGGAAAAAAAAGTATATCTGTCTGCGAGTATCTTCTAATACGATAACTCATCGTCAGGAAACTTTATATCTATATACAAAACCCTATAACTCCGGCCAAAGAGAAGGAGGGGGGGGGGGGGGGGGGGGGGGGGGGTTAACACGAAATCTCTTATAACTAGTTAGTGATTATGACTCATACCCGGGCTTTAACTACGAGGTCATATCGCTTACTACCAGAGCGCTCTTTCGTCACTCTGATGGACATGAGCCCGACTGTACAATGGGAGTCATAAATTTTACCTACCCTAAATTTTTATTCACCTAGGATAGGGGTCTTTAACGAATACCTGACATCGTACAGGCTCGGGACCATCGCTTAACGTCCCATCCGAAAGACGGCGTGCATAAGTTTATTTTACCTCCCAGATAAACTAAGGACCTCGGCCGGGTTTCGAACCCATCTTGAGCTCAGAAGGCAAGCACGCATACCACTGAGCAACCTCTCTTATAACTGCTGTTGTAATGAATGTATCCACACAAAATTTCAAAACCCCGCGCACTCTACCCAGGACGCCATTGTTTCGCCCTCTCCTACCCCCCTCCCAAAACAAACTCCTATATACCCGGCTGACACATAAGGGGGCTGTGACCGGTGGAGATGGCTCTGAAACGGTGAAACTCGCCTTTTGGACTGAGAATGATGTGATTGGTCGTGGTCCACAAAGAACTAAAACCCGTGATAACAGTTCTTTGCATATCTGTCTTCATCCTAGAAGGCTGAAGAGAGGAGCAGCCATTGTGTTCCTCCAAAGGAGACAAAATCTAATAAAAACCGCTTTTCTAGCCGCCATATCTCTTTGTCATCACATCGTCCACAGTACAGTTAGACTGACTAGATGCGGTGGCATACTGCTTCAAAAGAAAATATATACAAACTCATCATTCTCCAACAGGGCATTTGTTAAACAATTTCCTTTGGGTGGCTCCCCTTTCCCTAAATAATAACAATTACAATATTTTTGATGTTCACTTTTAATGAACTCATGCCCGGGCTTTAACTACGAGGTCATATTGCTTCTTACGTCACTCTGGTGGACATGCCCGTCTCTATTCTGGGAGTCCTAAATTTTGCCTGCCCTACATTATTAATTTAACGTTTTTAACGAGTAGGTACAACAACATATATTCGTCCCATCCAAAGGACAAGGACGGCGTGCTCAAGGTTTTTTCACCTACCAGACTTTAGGAATAAGGGCTACGTAACAGTTACTAACCGGGCAGATAATGTGACGTGGCCATTACAGGACTTTCTTATACCAACCACGCCTACTGATCACTCTCTCTCTCTCTCCCTCCGCTTCATTTCATTTTATCTCATTGTACAGCGTTACCTTGAAAGTAGGCTTTCTTATACCAGTGAAGGGCGCTATAACGTTTGTCGTATTGATCGCATTTCAAATCTGAGAACTCATTAGCGATTGAAAATTTTATAACAAACAATTTTGGTAAGAATCAATTTTTCGATAGGACTAACAGTTTTCGGGAAAACTTAGGAAACGTCTAAAATATGTGTTTCAAAACGACATTTCAAGATAATTTTCGGTATGTCTCTCGAAAACCGGATTACCAGTAAAAAATCATATTTCATATAAATTATGCATTTTAGTATTCTCTACAAATATTACTCGAAAATATTTTCGATTAGGTCATAAACATAAGCTGTATGTTGTAAAATGTAGTTAGATCCAGGGGGAAAGTGGTCTCAATTTTCGTTAGATTTTGGCCAAAATCTCATCAGACCTAAGTTAGAACATGTGATCCCTTTGTTCCAAATTTCATGTTCATAGCTAGAATCGTTTTTGCGGTAGAGAGCTCACAACTTTTCAATCACACACACGCACGCACAAACGTGTTAAGGGAAACGTGAGAATGAGTTGAAACCTCGATTTCGGATTTTCGCACGATTGCAATGCTATAGGTATAAGATAGTAAAAATGAAAATGAGCCAAATGACAAAGAATCAACCCTGAAATTACTTAAAAATCGTGAAATTCAACCTTCCATTCGAAAGGTTGCATACTACATTTTCACTCATATTAATTTAAACAAAATTTCGTTTAATTATATCAATCCTAATTAATTTTTTCAAGTAACATTACACAATAGGTAATTAGGCATTAATGTGAGTTTCTTAGAATGTTAAAAGCTCTCAATTATTAAAAATTAACATCACAATTAATGGGACACACGCAAGGCACAAAAACTGAAAACAAACTTGAATTAGTTTCAAGGAAATGTCTCTAATTACACAGATCTGAGGAGAAGGATACAGATTTCACATCGAATTAACTGTGATTAGTACGGTAATTAGTGTTTGTTGTAAAGATTGTGAGTTGGTTAAACAGAAGCACTGAGATAGTTCACTTAGATCGAGTCAAACATGCCTACATGACACCAATAATGATGGGTCTGGGACACAAGTCACATAGGGAGACCATGTAACATGTTGGTCTTGAACATAAGCACGGTACGACTCACAGAACTTTGTGTCAAGCACAATTTTATGTTTCACTTGTTTAGATACAATGTAATGTCGGCAAACATAACAAAACGTGTCTGCTGGCAATTTACAATTTCTGGATGATGATATTTTACGTTAAAATACAAAAATCAACACAGAACTGCATCTACACTCACAGACAACAGGAAGACATTTTGTGAAAACATCGATGTTATATCAATATACTAGCCTAATATAATAATACCCGGCGTTGCCCGGGGAACTTTGACTTTTCTCCCAATATCTCCTATAAGGCTATACAGTTTCTCGACAGTACATTCATGATGTTATAATTTTCAATTATTCATACGGAATAAGGCTTATAGTCCTTCAACTGTAGTAACGCTAGCTTTGGAGCTAAAACTAATTTATTCAAAAAGATTTCTCATTAATCGTTTCAATGGTTTTTGAGTTACAAAGATTGCGTGAGTTGATGCTGGGATGGACCAGGGGTTGATTAAAAAATAGACCTTAACCTTCCGGTAGATAAAACTTATCTATTCAAAAAGATTCCTCATTAATCATTGCAGTGGTTTTTGAGTTACAAAGATTGCGTGGGTGGATGCTGGGATGGACCAGATATTGAGGTACTAATACGCCTATAGCCTTCCATAGACGATGACAAACAAATTTAAAAAAAAATTAATCAAATCCATGAAGCCGTTCGTGAGTTATAGCGGTACAACGCACAGACATTTTCAGCTTTATATATATGATATAGGTTGTTACAGAAGTCGATATATTGAAGCCTTCCAGCTTTATATTAATAAAGTTGGAACACCACTTCGGAGCCAACTACTGGTGATTACTTTGAACAAGTACGATTGCTAGAAAAAGCAGTAAATTTGATATTATTAAAAAACCGTTAAAATATCGAAAAGAATCGACATCTGTAAAAAATGAATGGCATATTCGCGTTCAGCACATTACTTGCATACACTAAACACAAAGAAATAAATATATTAAATTTTTTGTTATATAGTGTAATTAACAGTTATAATGGAAACTATTCAGTTATAAAACTCAAAATAATCTGAATTGTACGAACTGCATCATTGGACATTTCATGTATTCAGAAAAATCGTATGTTTTAAAAAAAATATTTTCTGTTTCACACAATATGTATATTATATAATATGACTACTTTCGGTATTGCCACCATGTTCAGCCACGAATAGAATATACTTGAAGTATAAGTTAAGTCATGGCTATATATTTTGTGAAATAGACAATATTTTTTAAAAAAATAATTTCTTCTTTACTTTTTATTAAGTTTCTTTCAATATCTCTGCAACAAATGTTAAGTATCATTTCATGTATTCATTGTTAATCTAGGATTGGTAACCTTGATATTTAAACTTACCACTGTCCATTTCATAATCGATTTATTGAGTTTACTCATATATGTTTATTTTTGTTTAAATTACTGTACAATTGTACAGTCTGTTGTCTGGACATGCTATCACAATTTTCACAACAAACTCCATCCATCAATCAAGCAATCCATTTACTCAACAATTATCCATAAATACTCTCCCCACGACGCCTTGGGTTCAAAAGTAGTTTTCTTATTGTTTTAAAGTTATTTTAAT
Source organism: Aradus depressus (assembly GCA_963662175.1). NCBI lineage: Eukaryota > Metazoa > Arthropoda > Insecta > Hemiptera > Aradidae > Aradus > Aradus depressus. The sequence continues at coordinate 54,904,219 of OY759214.1, read as the reverse complement.
GATGTTTATTCATCTGAGAGATTGTTGCAGATCAATTTCTCCTTCCAGACAGTTCCAGGTCAGTTTTCAATCTGACCAATGATAATTCAAAGAATGTTAGAAAACCTATATATAGGTACTAGATTAAAGATAGGATGGACAAACAGCTGTTATGAATGAAGTGTAGGTATTGTTGAACGAAGTGATTCTGATGTAAATAATTGCTTTCAGTGATTATTTGATCTGTCTGGTATTTGGATCTGAATTAACTTTTTTTTTATGTAAATTAGTTATTGTAACTCATGCCCGGGCATTTAACTAAGAGGTCACAGCTACTGTGGGAGGTTCAAATTTTGTCTACCCTAAAAACCACCAAGGGTAGGACCATCGCTCAAGGTTTTTTCACCGCCGAGATAAAAAACCTAACTTGTAACAATATATATAAAATTAATGTTTTGTCTGTACAGGGTCAGAACGATTTTTTTGTTTGATCGAAAATCCGTTTCATGTTATATACAGGAGGCCATTAGTTCTATTTCCGTTTGTATGTTTGTTTGCGCCTGACGGGATAGCGGCTGAAAGTATACTCACGAAACTTTCAAGGATCATCCAATTTAGAATATAGGCTATGTGGCATCTCAAAAACGGAAAGCCTGGTTATTTCACATAACGCCTACATATACTGAAATTAATTAAAAATGACATTATTTGTATGGTTCCTCCCACCACCCCCTCTGATAACTTGGAATCTATTGAGGTTATATAACTGAAACCGCACAAAGTTGAATGATGATGTGTGGAGGCAGCCATGAATCGATAGGGCAAATATAATTGGGTAAACACAAATATAAAGTTAAATAAATACAGGCTCTTGAGAGAAAATCGTGAAATTCCATTATTTGATACCTAACCGTAACAGTTACGGAACCTGACTCACACTGAAATCACGAGCTTAATATAAAAAAAAAGTCGGCAGTTTACTTCCCCAGAAGAAATTAATCAATTAAGTATTCGCTCTCCCTCTAAAACCAATCAGCCTTTTGGGCTAAAGATCAATAATTGATTTACATAGGGGCTTCTTTGAAGGTTCATACTAAATTTCGTGTTGATATATTGATCACATCGGCATATTATAAGGAGCCCCCTCTAATCCCTCTTATGTTCGACCGATTCCGCGGAAAATTATACGTCCTTAAGAGGTTTTGAGTTTACATATGAAATATTGTATAAATATTGTATCGGTACATTCAATACAAACCTCCCTCCCCCTCTCTTTAGTAAATTTGGCTAAAAATCTTTAGGTGTCGTCCTTATGTATGTAACTAAGTATATGTTACTTGAAATAAATTTTTATCATTATTTTATTATTAATCGCATAGATTTTTTTTTTGAGTTCAACAAAAAGCATAGATTTTTTCATTAAAATATTGATATAAAGTCGACTTCCCTAAATTGGGACACAACGGGGAAATGTATTTTGTCCAAATAAACCGGATATCCCAATTAAACGGAAATCATGAATACACCCAAAGAAAAATATCTCAATGCATCTAGTAACTGGTGTTTACTCACAAACATGTGTAATTTATTACTGGGATTTAAATAAAACAATACACAATCAATGAAAAAAATGCGAATTTATTATGTAGGTAGACATATAATATGTATATGTATGTACATATGTAATTAAATATGTATGTAAAAAACGAGAACCATTTGCTGAGCGCTTCTTCAACTTCAACATCTTTTCATTCTCGTTTACGTTTTTGCTGCTCTCCATCTCACCTGCCATGTTTTGTTCTCGGAGTTCCATTTCACTGGCTCGAATTCGCGCATTCGTAGTTTTCGGTATCTTTAAAATTTCTGACGAACTCCGATTCGATGTGTTTGGATGTTCTTTTTTTATTTTGTTTAAAAGTTCCACTTTTTGGGCAACACTTTTCCCACCTTGAGGTCAATTAGTGAGTTGCAGAACATTCCGGCCCGATTATCAGATGTTTTATCTCAATAAAACTGTGAAATTTTACTTATGTTTGATTCCGTTTTATTGGAAATGTCTCAAAAAGGCTCTTGTGCCAATTATCCGGTGTCCCTATTAAGCGGAGTCGACTGTATTTAGTTCTCGGTTTAAAAAAAAAAAAAAAAAAAAAATGTACCACTTAAAAGTTGTGAGAAAAAAATTAATTTTTGAGATTCATCCAAATTTTAAAAGGCAGAGGAAGGAGAATGCAACATGTGTATCCTGCACTTGGCCGAACAAAAGGGATATTGTAGAAAGAGTGAAATCAGTGGAAATTGTATCTCAATTGATCATTTACAAACATTCGGAGGAAAATGTAATTGTATCCGGTCTAACATGAAACAAACATTGTGTTTATAGCGAATGTAACATAATTTAGTTGAAGCTTTGTATGAGTACACCGCTTTACGTAACTTAACTGACATGAAAGGTCAATTTCATTACAGATATGCAATAGGTATACAAAAAAGTATATACATATGTATGTCAGACTAATTTTGTTAAGAACAATCATTGTCCAAAAACTACACTGTGGGACAAAAAGGAAAAAAAGGAAAAAAATGTAATATAATAAAATCAAGGAAGAAAAGTGACATATTCAAGTAGATAAGTGGAAGATTACATGAGGATAATGGTAGGAAGGGAAATGACACTAATAGGGGTGGGATTGTGGTATAAAGCAATCAGATAGGGCAGGTAACCATGGTCACAGAGAGGTTCTTTGTGGACAATGAGCACTGGCTGATTGGGTGAGCAGGCGCATATGGGCACTACTAATCTAAAGGTATACTACCCCTCATCTGTGGTGTTCAAGGGTGTATCATCTCAAGGTTTGAGGGGTCTGAGATAAGAGCGTCGGGGGGTAGTGTAGTCGTGAGTCTAACGTGACAGTATCAAGCGGAGGTCGTAGTCTCTAATCTAATTAGGTGCACCAAAGGGGGATGGGTCTGAGATAAGAGCGTCGGGGGGTAGTGTAGTCGTGAGTCTAATGTGACGGTATCAAGCTGTGATCGTAGTCTCTAATCTAATTAGGTGCACCAAAGGGGGATGGGTCTGAGATAAGAGCGTCGGGGGGTAGTGTAGTCGTGGGTCTAAAGTGACAGTATCAAGCTGTGATCGTAGTCTCTAATCTAATTAGGTGCACCAAAGTGGGATGGGTCTGAGATAAGAGCGTCGAAGGGTAGTGTAGTCGTGGATCTAACGTGACAGTTTCAAGCGGTGGTCGTAGTCTCTAATCTAATTAGGTGCACCAAAGGGGGATGGATCTGAGATAAGAGCGTCGAAGGATAGTGTAGTCGTGGGTCTATCATGACTGCATCAAGCGGTGGTCAATGAGACAATGAGACTAACCTAATTAGGCGTACAAAGGGACGGGGGGTGGCCTCTGGTGCAGGTATGCCACTAGTTTCAATAAGTGACACTTCTGTATTTTCGATAATGAATCGTAGTTTGCTCGCATTTTCGAAGTGTATTTATACCAACCTACTGCTTAGCTGTAGTTTTTCAGATATTAAAGAAAATATGAACATGCAGTGAAAAAAAATATTTCTCTGGAAGTAAAGAAATCATTAGTGAATGCAACCTTATAAGTTACTAGGCGCAGTTATCGCATTCTGTTCGTGTTGCAGACATACAAGTTGCACTTAATAAGGGACAGTACTCCGGCTGTATATATTCTTCTAGAAAGATGATCTATAACAATGTTTGGTACTTACGTATTAACAAGTACGGACATAATATCTTTCATGGATCCTACAGAAGGAAATGTTTGAGCCAAATCAGGTTTCAAAGGAATTGTACGTTCCATGTTCTTATGTAAGACAATTAAAACGTTTTTCAAATAAAAATTTTAGAAAATACTGAAGAAAGTCACTATTTATAGTCAATATGTACTTCCGAAGGCCGCCCAGTTTGCGAGATACATTCCAAAAACTGTCCTGAAATGACGTCTTCGAAACCCATTTTTTAATACGTTTGCTTGACTTACGCGAAAACAGTGAGTCTTAACGAAAAATTACTCCATACCAAAAAAATAAATTAAATTATTAAATTTCCAAACACCAATGCCCTTAGATTTGGAATAGGGCTTACATGAACTAACACCACTCCAAAATAAGTATTAGATTAATAATTAAACTTGAGGGCGCCGGTAGCTCAGTGGTAAGCGTGCTTGACTTCTGAGCTTAAGGTCGTGGGTTCGTAGCCCGACCGAGGCCCTTAGTTTATTTTATCTGGGAAGTAAAATAAACTTAAGCACGCCGTCCTTCGGATGGGACGTTAAGCGATGGTCCCGAGCCTGTACGATGTCAGGTACTCGTTAAAGACCCCTACCCTAGATGAATAAAAATTTAGGGTAGGCAAAATTTAGGACTCCCACAGTAAAGTCGGGCTCATGTCCACCAGAGTGACGAAAGAGCGCTCTGGTAGTAGGCGATATGACCTCGTAGTTAAAGCCCGGGCATGAGTCATAAAACCTAATAATTAAACTTAGAGGTGAACTGTTGCATCTAAGCTATAGACCTATCAATCAATATACCTCCGAAGATATGGACTTTGTATGCCCAATGTGTTACAGCCCCTGTAAAGAAGATCTATATCACTTCCTCATTACCTGCCCCAAATATGATGATTTAAAAAATAAAATATTTAAAAACAACATAGATACTTCATTTATGTTGGAATTATTAAATGGTAAAGATTGGCAACTGCTGGTAAATTATTGAAAAAAGGCTTACGATTTCAGAAATTGTGAATTAAATAAATAGGAACAAAGATATATTTATTATTTTATTTTTATTTGTATTTTAGAAAAAAAAAATGTTGTTAATAAATTTCGGGGGGTATTGAGGGTCAGTCAATGAAAAAAACACTATTCAAATGCCAACGTTTCGATATATTTCATATCATCATCAGGGCCTAACAAACATGGGGGTATCAAGATCTTCATGCCTTCTCCTCAACCATCTATATTCATAGTAAGTTTCCTTGTTGTTCATCAATGTGTATATGTATGTGAATGTATTAGGATGTATATATGTATTTATGTGGAGTTGTATGAGTGAATGTATATTTATGTACCTATATATAATTTTAATCGATCACCCATTATATTTTTCTAATCTTGATACCCCCATGTTTGTTAGGCCCTGATGATGATATGAAATATATCGAAACGTTGGCATTTGAATAGTGTTTTTTTCATTGACTGACCCTCAATACCCCCAGAATTTTGAATTCTACAGTCGCTAGCAAACATCTACGTTGTTAATAAGTTTATAAGAAATAAGTTTATAACATAATATTATTTATGTAAATCTAGACTCCTCAAGGCGGCTTAGGCCATTGAGTTTGTCTTCATAAAAGGTCACATCATTGTATGTAATGTTTTGTATGTAATTTTCTATTACAGTTGACTCGCGATAGTCCGACACTACGGGACCGCGGGGTTGTCGGATTACCAAAAATGTCGGATTACCAAAGGTTGGCTCTATTTAATTGAATTTTCAGTGTATAAGTTTGGAAAATTGATAAAACAATCTGTGATGGTCTTCTGTTTCTTTTTACGCCTACAATGAGTCATAGCCTTTTCTTGAATGTCTTTTAAAATCAACACATTGTTCACGTCAAGCTCACGTTCCTCGCACCAGCGTATTAAAGTGTTAGCAGCCGACATAGCTTCATCACAAGTGACTGTATATTTAGTCTCCACGGCCTCCTCGATATCAGATGTTATGCTTACGTTTATTGCTTCCACTTGTACTTGCCATCACACTTAATAATAAAAAACGTAGGGTTAACTGTAATAATATCACAAATAGAGCAACTGCACACTCACGTTATTGCTACTGAACACAGCGAGGAACTAACGGCGATACGTGAGATACGACGATCCTGTGAATCCCAATACAGACTAGACCGATGACTCATATGGCGCGGCGTCGGACTACCGAGCGTGTCGGACTGTAAAGTGTCGGACTATCGCGAGTCAACTGTATGTTAATTGAATAAAGACTTGACTCCAACTTCAACTCCAAAATATTTACCGTACTTTTATGTGGGAAAAAGTTCAACATTCATTGTTAGTTATTATTGCTAGTTTTGTATTTAAAAGAGATTAAAAGGGAGGCTTTTCCATATAGTTTGCCCGAAAAACTCATATCTGTGATCTGCCAAGGGGCGGCCCTCAGCATGGCGGGCCTCTCTGTACCATTAGCCCGGGGGCCAGTCCGACCCTGGATGTCGGTTAAGTGACCAGTGTAAGAGCAGATCGGTCTGTCGTAAATTTGAAATCATTAAACGTTTAACCCAAATTGAAATCGATTCCCATCGGATAAATCAGGAGTCAATCTACTCCAGAACTTTCATGTCGGCTTTCACAATATAATTTGATAAGATAAACTATTATAAGTAGTGGGAACTGCAGAAGGTACAAGTGAGAAACAGAACATGGCCGCCGCTCCATACAACGAGCTGTGCTTGAAGTGACCTTTGATACCAACTCTCTTCCCGTGACATTCTCGCACGTGCCGAGAACCAGTATAAAAACTTCCCCAATTCAACATGATTGGCCAGTGATAGTAGTTCACCTTTAAGCTACTAGGTAGAACTACTATCACGCCACTGTCCCCAAACCTTTTAGGCCCCTGGAGAGCGCGGGTGCGGTCCGGGGCTGTTGAGCGGTTGGGAATCCGTGCTAGAGGGTTCCAGGGGTCAGCTGACGTCTGACCCTACCCCTGATCGGCTCCCACTCCCTCAGCAGCTCTGGATTAAGGGGCCGCTAGTCGGAACTTTTGATACCATTGGTCCAACTAGTGTGCCCTGCCCAGCTCGCTCGGGGTTCGACATATATCCAAGAAAATGAGAAGCAGAGTGCAGAGGACAAGCCAGTTGAAGTAAACCAGTCTCCAATCCATCCTATCCAGCTGTGAAGCCAAGGGGAGTCATCTCTACATCCCCCCCAAGCCTTCCGGGGTATTTTTGGGCGGCCGGCTCTGCTGGCCAGTACATCACCCTACATCCCCCTCCGACATCATTTTGGCGCCCAACGTGGGGCACGGAACAGAGTGATCACCCGGCACTGGATATGACTAGACGGACACCCCGAGCTTCCCACAGCCACGAAGGCAGTCCCAACTCTGCTGCGGGACCGACTACGGCACAGGCCGCACTGGCTCTTCCCTGTCCATGTGGGGAGTACGGCTTTAAACATCCGTACCTTCTCCACCAGGCTGTTGATTCAGCTCAGACCACCGCTACAATCGTGGCAAGCACAATGAAGGCTCTGAAGACCCCGGAAAAACTCCCTCCAACATTCGCAGGGGATCCCTTGGAGGAGACAGAAACGTTTCTCAGAGAAGCCCGAGAGTATTTGGAACAAATGGACGAGGCTACATCCGAATGGACCCGGCGGACTATCACCATGCTCCGAGGATCTGCGGCCGAGTGGGCTCGTCAGTTCGCATTCGAACCGCCCGAGTTTTCAATATTCTCCGAACAGTTCAAGGCCACGTTTGATGACGATTGTCGACGAGGAGAACTACTCTACATCGTGCAACAACGAACAATGAGACCCGAGGAAACAGTGGCCGAGTTTTTAGAGGATGTCCGACCTATACGTAGACTCCTTCGATCTATGCCAGAAGCATTCGTCGTTGGTTTAATAACTCCTCAGCTGACCCCGGAGCTCCGCGAGAAGGCTAGAAAAGTTAATGCACGGAGTTTCGCCGAGCTACTCACTTTGGACGGAAGGAACCCTCGACTTCTCCCAACTGTAAGTGTGGCCACGAGACGACAGCCCGAACAAAGATGTATGGACCCCATGAAGTCGGAGCAGTCCAGAATAGATCTGAACGGACAGAAGCGATGTTGGTATTGTCCCGGATACCACCGAAATAAGGACTGCCCCGATCGACCAGATCGCCCGACGAGGACCCCGCAATCAAAAGGCCAAAAAGCGGTTCTGTTCAACCTCCGAACACGGAACAACGCCGTCATTGGCTTCAACCCTAGCCAGATCTTGTTCGGCCATCGTCTCCAGAGACCAGGCGAATGGCGGGTTCAGCGGCCAAAGGGGACCGCGATCCAGAAGGTGGGGCGGTGTAACCAGGCCGGTTACCTAAATAGCAGGAGAGCGAAGGTGTTTTCCACGAGGAGTGCCCGCAAGGTAGGCGACCGAGTCCTAGTGAAAAATATGGCCCAAGGGAGGACTTTCCAACCCAAATGGCTGGGACCCTACGTCGTAACGGAGGACCTCGGTAGCGGCGTTTTCAACGTTCGGTATGGGGAAGCGGAGTTGAAGGTTCACTCGTCGCTACTAAAACCCGCCGCCGACTGGAGACCCACTACATCTACCGAACCTGATCCTGACTTCCGGCCCAGAGGGAATCCTCGTGCCGTGGGACGACGCCGGCGGAACTTGCCGGGTCATTCCCAGCCAGACACAGAGCATCCAGGTGAGCAGCCACCGTGAACCATGCAGACTGACCGGACGGACAGCTTTACCTTGTTTTGTTTTGTGTTGTGTTTGTGTTTATTCTTGTTTATATTATTGTGTTTCAATTGTTATCTTTAATAAATGAGGTGCTTCGTCCTCCCGTACCTGCTCCTGTCGGCCGTGCGAGAATAGTCAACCGGGGTGGGGGAAATTGATACCAACTCTCTTCCCGTGACATTCTCGCACGTGCCGAGAACCAGTATAAAAACTTCCCCAATTCAACATGATTGGCCAGTGATAGTAGTTCACCTTTAAGCTACTAGGTAGAACTACTATCACGCCACTGTCCCCAAACCTTTTAGGCCCCTGGAGAGCGCGGGTGCGGTCCGGGGCTGTTGAGCGGTTGGGAATCCGTGCTAGAGGGTTCCAGGGGTCAGCTGACGTCTGACCCTACCCCTGATCGGCTCCCACTCCCTCAGCAGCTCTGGATTAAGGGGCCGCTAGTCGGAACTTTTGATACCATTGGTCCAACTAGTGTGCCCTGCCCAGCTCGCTCGGGGTTCGACATATATCCAAGAAAATGAGAAGCAGAGTGCAGAGGACAAAGCCAGTTGAAGTAAACCAGTCTCCAGTCTATTCTATCCAGCTGTGAAGCCAAGGGGAGTCATCTCCACATCCCCCCACGCCTTCCGGGGTATTTTTGGGCGGCCGGCTCTGCTGGCCAGTACATCACCCTACATCCCCCTCCGACATCACCTTTCTATTCTACTATTCCATGCTCAATATGCTACTTCAGAAGTATAGAGAAAGTTATGTAATCGATCAGAAATTCGATGTTGAGTTTTCACTAGAATTACTTCTTTTCTGACTTCTATATATAAATTATTTATAAAAAATGTCATGTTATACGCGTAACAAGAACTACCATAAGGAACAACAACCACTCATTTTCAGTCGAATCAATAATTGATTTCTGAGGGAAAGCGAAAACTTAATTGATTAATTCGCGTTGGGGAAGTACATGACCGACGATTTTTTTCAAGTTTGAGGATGCCAGAATGAACATGTTTGCATGCAGCCGTCTACTTTCAAAGTTCCTCAAATCTCGCAAACTAACCAATCCATTTTGACCAAATTTCATTTACTCATACTTAGACGAGAACCTCCATTGGCCCAGCGCAATTGTTTGAGCAAAACGCTGGATCAGTTTTGCTAGTTTTATTTTATACCGGAGTCATTCATTTCAGCTGGCAAGATCACATTTTGCACAGCTATAGCGCTCGTCTGGACAAAGATTTTATTAAAATGCAAAATATTTTTCCTTGAAAACAGCCCCGCCGCAACATATATCAGTGCCCTAGGCGAAAATCTACCTTGCGCCCTCTTGTAAGGAGAGAAAATTTCAATAATTAAAAAATAAAACTTCATAAAAAATGTTTTCAATGTTTAAATTTATTATAAAAAAATAAAAAAAAAATACATAAAAAAATTATAAAAACAACATATATTATCATAATATATCTGAAAAAATGATTGAAAGACATCAAATTGTATCAATTTTTGGAAAAATTCAATTGTATTTTTCAGGCTTTAGCATTAGCAAATTCTTCAAATACATCCTTGAAATTTATGTTGTTGGCCAGTTCGTTTTCTATTGCAAGAACAGCAAGAGCATGGAGTCTTTCTTGTGTCATAGTTGATCTTAAATATGTTTTTATTAATTTCAATTTGCTAAAACTCCTATCGCAACTGGCTACTGATACTGGAATCGTTAAAAGTATGCGTAAAGCAATCCACAAGTTCGTGAATAAGTCGCAAGTATTAGTTTTTTTTTCAATTCTTTCAATCAAGGTCAAAGAGTCAACAACTCTTGTGCCCCTAACATCCAGGCGCCCTGGGCGATCTCCCTTCTTGCCCTGCCGTTCCGGTGGGGCTGCTTGAAAACTAAATTTTTGGTGAATATTAGAACTTTTGAGATCACTTAATCTCTGTTAACTATTGATCTCTAAAGATGATTTAGAAAATAATTAGATTTGATAAAAAAAAAAAAAAAAAAAAGAAGGTCTTCGGTTAATCTCCGGTAATGTACTTCCCCAGAACGAATTAACAAAGTTTCTGTTCTCTCCAAAATTAATCGACTTTTTAGGCAAATAATCAAAAGTTGACTTATATTGGCTTCTGAATTATACTAAATTTTGTATCAATACTACATTCATTACATCGGCCATTATTAGGGTATCTGAGTTGAGCCCCCTCTGATCCCTCCTTCGGCTGATTCCTTTGAAAATTAATAGATGTCGTCCTTATAGAGCATTGAATTTACATATGAAATGTCGTGTCATTAGAGGCAGTTGTTAGTGTTTTTGTGTTGTTTAGACATGGTTTACACGTTGCCAGTTACTTGCATGCCAGCCACTGGCACAATAGGCATGGAAGTAGTTGGCATTGCCAGTGGCTGGCAACAGGTGTTTACACTTTGCCGCACTGGCAAAAATTGTTCAACAGTAAAGCCGTTTATATTCATTTCATTGACTATATCCCGAATCGCTGAAGAACGTAAATCACGATTTCAAATTGAGGTACGAAAATATTCCATAAACTCTCGTGTTGTTTATATAAACTCACAAATTTGGATGTTTCTTCATCATTCATACGATACGCTTTCGGAGCACGTGTACGTTTTTTAACATTTTCTGCCATGATTTAAATGAATTAAAGATTAAAAAAATAATACAACTACGAAAACAGAACAGAAAACGTGAATTGTTTACTTGCACTGGCATGGGTATGAACAAGCAGGCTGTTTACACGGTGCAAGTAGTGGCATGCCAGTCCAAAAGAGTGGTGGGGGGAAGGGCTGGCGTGCCAGTAAATCAAATATGTTTGTTTTACTGGCATTGCCAGTAACTGGCAGGACAGGCTTGCCAGCCACTGGCAAGGAAGTGTTTACACCGTGCCAGTCACTACTTGCCAGTTACTGGCAATCTCTACTGTCACACTGACTGGCATCGTGTAAACTCTACGTTAGTCTCCCCCCTTTGACCGATTTGGCTGCAAATCAATAGGTGTCGGTCCTTAGAGGGTTCTGAATACACATATAAAATTTCGTCAGTATACATCATTACTTTGGGACATGTTTATAGAAACAAACAAATAGCATTTTCTTTCTTTTCATTTTTGGAATCAAGAAGTCGGAAAATATGAAATTGGGTTACATAACTTCCTCTATACTTTGCTTATATGGGGAAGTAAAACTGAAATATGTTGCAGATGACTGTTGCAATAGATAAACAGAGTGTTCTATTACAATGATGCATAATAGTCAACAGGGACAAGGAAAAAAAACAGTTTCCTGTAATGTCAACACAGATGTTTCTCTGAATAGCAGGTCTTCTGGTCGTTCATGGAATTATTAATTGAAGTGGAATTTATAATTTAAAAATATGAAATTGTATTTGGTACTCTTTAAGATCTGTTCAAAAATGTTGGCTCAAATTGGAACAAAGCCTTCATTTAGTCAAATGTTTTAGGAATAAACTAATATGGATTCATACCTAATGTAGTTAAGGTACACTACCGGTCAAAAGTATTGGCCCACCTTTATTTTCTTAGAAATTACATACTTTAAGAGTTAGAACAACATTTTTTGAACCAAAATATAAATATTTATAATAATAAGATGTTGATATAATACAAACAGAAATAAAAAATAAAAAACAATTTAAAACTTAAACAGTTGATTGGTTGATATGTCAGCTATTACAGCTCTACATATTCTAGGCATTCTAACCCGGCCCTTAGTTTATTTTATCTGCGAGGTAAAATGAACTTCAGCACGCCGTCCTTCGAATGGGGACGTTAAGCGATAGTCCCGAGCCTTTACGTTGTCAGTTACTCGTTAAAGACCCCTGCCCTAAGTGAATAAAAATTTCGGGTAGGCAAAATTTAGGACTCCCACAGTAGAGTCGGGCTCATGTCCACCAGAAAGACGAAAGAGCGCTCTGGTAATAGGCGATATGACCTCGTAGTTAAAGCCCGGGCATGAGTCATAAAACCTAACCTAACCTAATCTAGGCATTCCTTTAATAAGTTTCTCCAATTTTTCTGCAGAAATTCTTCCATTCATCCTGAAAAATTCTCCAGAGATCCTGTTTGTTAGTTGAGGCTAACCTTCTCACATTCCTATCCAACTTGTCCCATAATAGCTCCATTGGGTTAAGGACGGTAGACTGTGGTGGCCAAATCATTATGTTTATTTTTTCCTGTTGAACCGTATGCTAAGAAAGCTCTTGCATAGCTTAGAACAATGCTTTGGATCATTGTCCTGCATGAAAACGAATTATTTATATTTCTCCAATTATTCTTTCACCAGAAGGAATTACATTTTCTTCCAGGATTTTTTTATATAGTTTTTTTTTAATGAATCCTTCAATTTTGACTAAGTCGCCAACTCTGTTCCAACCAAAACACCCCCAAACCATTGCAGAGCCTCCAGCAAACTTAATTGTAAGCTCGATACAATAATTTTTGTGTCGCTCACCTCATGTTCTTCGAACAAAAATGTTCGCCGTCGAGAACCAACAATCTAAAATTTGGACTCATCAGTCCATAAGACTTTTTTCAAGATCAGCTCGACTCCAATTTTGCTGTTCTCTTGCCCATGTTAGTCTCTCTTTTTTTTATTTATGGCTGGTAAATGGAAGAGCAAAGAAATATTCGTGTTCATGCAGGACAATGAATGATCCAAAACATTCTTCTAAGCAGTGCAAGTGCTTTATTAGCTTCCGGTTCAACAGGAAAAAATAGGCCTCCACAGTCTCCCGTCCTTAACCCAATCGACCTTTTATGGGATAAGTTGGATAGGAATGTGAGAACGATAGCCCAAACTAACAAACAGGATCTTCGGAGAATTTTAAAGGATGAATGGAAGAAAATTTCTGCAGAAAAATTGGAGAAACTTATTAAAAGTATGCCTAGAATATCTAGAGCTGTAATAGCTGCCATACAACCAATCAGCTGTTTAAATTATATCAACATCTTATTATTATAAATATTTATTTTTTGGTTCAAAAAATGTTGTTCTAACTCTTAAAGTATGTAATTTCTAAGGAAATAAAGTTGTGCAAATATTTTTGACCGGTAGTGTATGTCCGGGCTTTAACTACGAGGTCAATCCAATAATCTGTAAAATTTCAGCGATATCGGCCAAAGGGAAGGTGGAGTTCAGGGGGGGGGGGGGGGGGGGGGGGGGGGGGGTTAATTGAAAAACCTTAATAACTGCCAACGTAATGAATATATCGACACGAAATTTACTACGAGGATTTAGGTGCCACTATGTTAGTCAACTATTGAATATTATCGAAAACGGTCGACTGGTTTTGGAGGGGAGGCGAAAAGTTAATTGATTAATTCGTTCTGGTGAAGTACATTGCCGGTGATTCACGATGCAAGAATACGTAAAATAACTTAAACTTTACCCTTTCATATTTATAATAATTAAAAATATAATTTAAACAGCTTTACAGAAACATAAACAAAATCGTCTAGCGCAGTGCCACCGCCCATATTTTGCCGCCCTCCGCGAACGCCTAGTTCGCCTCCATAGTGGCATTTAAAAGAAGTGTCCGCCCAACGGAGGTTTCACTGTAATTGCTCTGCGCATGACAACCTGCAGGATTATGCAGCTCGCAAGTGCAAAACAGGTTGCCGCCCACTCACCTAGACCATAAAACGATGCCTTCAAACTTTCTACATAACTATTCTACTTTTTTTTTAAATATGTAAATTAGCAAAAAAATGAATAAAAAACATTTCTAGTCCAGAGATGTACGAAATTCTGAGCATAACAATTAGAAAAAAAACTTCGGAATGATATTAAGCGTGCCCTCAAGGCGTAGTACTGATAAACAAATCATAAATTCTCATATTAATATTATCATTATAATGACACAAGAAAAATCATGATGCTATCAAACTCAATATATATCCTGGAGCGGTTATATCGATATTATCTACATCGGGGTATCGATAGCCATCAGCTGGTTATTTATAATTTGTCTGGTTCCTCACCTCCAACTCCAATTTAAAATGGATTATTCCTATAAGCCCTATCATTAACACTTTAAAAAACAAAATCTGATTAGGCATGGTTGTTACTTCCCAGTGGCACAGGGCATTTAATGTGTTGTTCGATCAAAAATTCGATGTTGAATTTTCACTGGAATTTCATGTTTTTCGACCATGTACTTCCCCAGCACGAATTAATCAATTAAATTTTCGCTTTCCCTCCAATGCCAATCAATCGTTCGACCTGAAACTCAATATTTGATTTACATAATGGCTTCTGAATGCTCATACTAATTTTTGTGTCGATACATTCATTGATTACATCGGCAGTTATCGGAATATTTGAGTCGATCCCCCCTTCTCTAGTCTCTCCTCCCTTCGCCCGATTATAATTTTAACTAAAATTAATAGGTGTCGTTCTTATCGGAACTTATTTTAAAAGATACAATTTCATTTCGATACATTTCATTAGATCGGCAGGTATTGGAATTTTTCAGTTGAGCCCCCTCGGATGCACTCCTTTCGACCGATTCCGCTGAAAATTAATCTGCGTCATCCTTACAGGGCATATGAATTTGTGTATCAATACATTCATTACTGGAGTATATGGAAGGCATTGGAAGAAGTCGGAGTAGAAGACATCTACATTAATATCCTCAGGAACCAGTATAAGGAAAACCAAGCATACATAGCACTGGAATCAGATGGAAGGAAGTTCAATGTAGAAAGAGGAGTAAAACAAGGATGCCCCATATCACCTGTTCTTTTCAACTGCGTACTGCAAGCTAGATGTCGAGAATTAGAGTGGGAAAACAAAGGAATAAACATAAATGGGACACATCTCACTAACTTGCGCTTTGCGGATGATATTGTTCTAGTTGGAAAGTCAAGCGAAGAACTAGAAACAATGATATCGCAGCTAACCATCACCAGCAGGAAAGTAGGACTGACGCTAAACTCGGAAAAGACAAAAGTTATGACCAATTCAAGAAGAGAATGCATCATAGTTCACAAAGAAGAGATAGAGTATGTGGACGAATACCGGTACCTGGGGCAAACATTGACTTTCCAAGCACGAACAGAGAAAGAGGTGAACTGCAGAATTAGAGCAGGATGGAGAAAATACTGGTCTCTGAAAAAAATACTTAAGGGAGAAATTGCAGTTGACCTGAAAGCCAAAATCCATCCCATATGGTGGTCTGACCTGGTCGCTGACACAAAAGCTGGATCGTTGTCTGGAAGTAAACCAACTTAGGATGATGATGAGCATGCTTGGAATAAAGATAAGTGACAGGATAAGAAACAGCGAGGTTCTACGGAAGGTGAGGTTAAGAAGCCTCCAGAAGGAAGCACACTTGATGAAGTGGAGATGGGCCGGGCATATGACAAGGATGGATCCTGGACGTTGGGCTAAAGTCTGCACGGAGTGGATTCCTAGAGACAGAAGAAGAGGAAAAGGAAGACCAGGACTGCGGTGGAGGGACGAGATGGTGGAGAGAATAGGGGATGGATGGTGCACAGTGGCCAGCAACAGAGAAAGATGGAACAAATGTGTTACAGCACTATTTAAGAAATAACCCTCATTTTACTTTTTGCTTTTGTTTTGTTTTATTTTTATTTTATTTTAATCAAGAAGTAACAGTTATACTTAAGAAATAATTTAATAATTTTAGAACATTCGATAATTTCTTTTCTAATCTCTTCTGTTGAAAGAGCACTAGACTCAAAACCTCCAAAAGGGGAGGCTTTTGTTCTAAAAGAATGTCAATAAAGCTATTTTATTTTATTTATTTAATTTTACATTCATTACAACGACAGTTATTAGATTTTCTGTGATGTCAGCTGTATTTTTGCAACATTATTGATTATATTTACCGTTGTAGTGAATTTGACTAAAATATCAATATTACTATAAAATGATCTTTCGGTAAGGAACTTTTAGGTTAAGATGCTTCGATAGTGGTAAAATAAAATAATATAGCAGTGTAAATCCAAAAAACTATAATATTTCAATATGATATTATATAATATTGTTATTAATATATAATAATAATAACTGCTGAAAATATCGATAAATAAATAATATATTATATTAATAAAAAAAAATATATATATAAGTACATTTTTTCTTAGATGGGGGGGGGGGGGGGGGGGGGGGGGGGGGAGAATGAGGGGGGTTGAACCTCTTCCTTACAGCTTTGGGTATAATCAATAATAAGGGGGTAAATGATATAAGAGCGCAGTGCGGCGCGGCTGTGCATTACTGAAACGAAGAAACCAGCACACAACGGTCTTCTCTCAACTGGAAAGGGCTATCTAGTGGTGAATATTGCAGTTCGTATCCAAGAGATACATTTTAAATTGCTCAATTATTTATTAATTTATTTATTCCTTTCCATGACATCTTTAGGAAATTTCTTGATCGACAAAAGTGCCGTAGTCCAACCACCGGGTGGAAATGCCTGTACCAAAATATTTCGAGACAAAAAAAACCTTATGTCCTTTAATCTTGACGAAATGTAGCAAACTGATAAACTATAACACCTGTTTCCAGCCTGCGAGGTGACAGAGCTCTGCCCTATACCAGTTCCAACACATTGACAGAAGCGATGTTCGACACAACGTTAGAACTGCTAGCCGTGGTTAGACGAGCTCGGTGTCATTTTAAAGCGAGTAGATCCTCAATTTGGGGTAGTCCGCCTTAAATTGCATCGGTATCATTTTAAAGGGAGTAGATCCTATATTTGGGGTAGTCCGCCATAAAATTGCATCGGTATCATTTTAAAGGGAGTAGATCCTCAATTTGGGGTAGTCCGCCATAAAATTGCATCGGTATCATGTTAAAGGGAGTAGATCCTCAATTTGGGGTAGTCCGCCATAAAATTGCATCGGTATCATTTTAAAGGGAGTAGATCCTCAATTTGGGGTAGTCCGCCATAAAATTGCGCCCCCCTGAACATTTAACTACAATTTTGACTCTCTTACCCATAAGCTAAAAATTAGTGTTTTACTTCCCCAGCTATATTAAGTATAAGGGAAGTTATGTAATCAGTCAGAAATTCGATGTTGAGTTTTCTACGGAATTTCATTTTTTCGGACCAGCCTGTGCAAAAAGCTGTCTGTGTGTGTCTGTTAACGCTATGGCTCCCGATAGAATGAATGAATTGATATGAAATTTTGTATATATATCCAGAACCATCTAAGGACGACACCTACTGATTTTCAGTCAAATCGTCCGAAGGGAAAGTGAGGATTAGGGAGGAGGGAGGACCAGAGAAGAGGTGGTCCACCCTAATAACGACCGATGTAATGCGCAAACACGAACTAAACCTGATATGACGTTGTAGCCCGGGCATGAGTCACAAAAAATACAACTATTTATAACAACAAAGAGGTCTCTGAACCCCAACAACAAACAGAACAACAAAAAAAATCTGTTTTATTGTCACAAGTGTTTTCTAAATCAGTGTAATGATTGTCTACCAGTGTGATGATTGTCTACCAGTGTGATGATTGTCTGCCAGTGTCCAGACACAGACATTCAACAAACATTCTCACAATCTTAATTTTAACAGATATCTTTCTACAACAAATCACCTTGCGCTCACCAGATTTGTGAAGGACCTATCATTATATTTTGTTTAAACATTCTCTCCTGAAGACTATTTGAGATGACCTTCGCATTGGTATCTGAATTCATTAAAGCTCGATATACTTTCAACCAAATGTAGAGGGAGGACAAAAACTTTAGTTAATTCGCGGGGAAGTACATTGCAGATGATTCACCCAACGTTTTTTGTTTTTTTTTATTTGTCTAGAATAAGTCCTTAAGACTTAAGGCAACTTAAGTTCACACACATATCAATCTACTTTCTACTTTAATGGTATGAAGCAAAGTTTAACATTATTTCATTTTGTTCAGAACATAAAGTAACTTGTTATAGAAACTGGAATCTGTTGTTAATACAATGTTAACGCACAACCCAGTGGCGTAGCGATGCCAATGCAAACAATACGGTCGCATTGGGGCCCTTGCCTTTGGGGGGCCCTTTCCAATTCAGTACTCTAAGGATTTATCCGAATCCTTATTTCACGAGTTACTGCTTTTCGTGAAAACTTCAAGGCCCGAAATTTTGAAGATCAGCACCATCAGAGAATTGGCTGAACTGGCAATAGTCAAGTTCTACGATATGACAAGTAACTACCCCGAGGTTTGTTCGCTATTGGTTTTTTTTTTTGACGATCCCGGTGACGGTGGCAACAGCAGAGAGAAGTTTTTCGAAGTTGAAAATTATTAAAAATTATCTTCGAAATTCCATGAGTCAAAAACGACTGTCCGACTTAGCTCTTTTAAGTATTGAAGCCAGAAGGGCGGAACATATGGATGTTTCCAAACTGATAGATGTATTAGCTTCAGCAAAATCGAGAAAGAAAAAATTTTAATTTCAAACTTTTCTAGTTTTTCTTTTTTCCACCTGTAATGTGTAGTAAATTTTCATGTTTTAAATGTAAAAAATTAAATTCAGGGGAGGGGGCCTTCTACCAACGCTTGCATTGTGGCCCAAATTCTCTAGCTACGCTACTTGCACAACCCTGTGTGTGGTGGCAGTATGTAGATGACTGACTTACCTGAGGGTAGGACGGAGATAACGCCCGGGATGTGAGTGGCCGGTGACGGTGGACTGGTGACCGCCACAGGAGGATGTTCCAAACGCCAGTTGGTGACAACAGCGTCGCGAGACCCCGCACTGTCCCGCCCCGTCTCCGGACTCCCGCTTCGCCCCCGACTACACAGGGCCGAGACGGAAAAGTCGCTCGACTTATTGGTTACCAGCATGGCTGAGGGCGGACGGTAGACTAGCAGGTTGGAGGCCCCCTCTCCCCCCACCTGGGGCAGGGCCTCGGGCCCCCACCACGGGGGGGCGTGTCAGGTGCTCCTCCCACCGCCTCCAGAGGCATATCAAATGGGATAACTGCCTGCTTACCGCTCAACAGCCCCGCACGATTAGCCTAACACCAGGAGCGTAGACACGAGGGAGGGAGGGATTGTTAAAAAAAAGGTATTGAGCCTATCCCCTCAAATACGAGTTCATTATTTCATTGTCGAGCATAAGGGAAGGTTATATGGGTAAGTGTCATTTCGGATGAAGGCAGTTATATAAATACATTTGCAGTGTTATTGTAAATCGGGGGAAAATCATGTTCTGTTAACACCACCAATGCGCCCAGAAGAAAAAATTGCCTTTTGATTTTAGATACTAGTCTCATGATGGAAATTGACATTTTTTTTTTTTTTTTTTTCGGCATTTTGTACTATGCATATTAACCATGCCACTTATAACGTTGTTACTTAGTTATTTACGACATCCATGACCCTGGGAGGGAGTTCTATCAACGAAATAAAACTCACTCCCGGACAAGATTCGAACCCGCAAACCATGGTGAAACCATGCGACCGAAGCCCTACGCTCTAGCCCGCACGGTCACCATGGCTTCCAATTGACTGAGGTCGAGTGGGAGTCGTCACAGTTACTGCTCGGGTGAGAGGAGTTTCTCAAAAATGACCATTGTACATATGCTATAGTAAAGCTGGTTTTGGCAATGATGAAGGAAATATTTAATTCTCTGATAGTTCCATTCCTCCGACTCTAACTACGAGATCATATCGCCTACTACCACAGCGCCCTTTCGTAACTTACACTATAAAAGTTCTTTGAGAAAGATCTTTTATAGTTGGATCGAATTTTTTTTTTAATTTCTTTTATAAAATAACTTTTATGAATACAAAATTTAATATCACACTATGTAAAATATTTTATAAATCTTAGTTTTTTGTTTCAAGACAGTACTAGTAAGTTGTGTGCAAGTGACTGTTGTGTCGCAAAAATGGATGACGTTTTGATACCAATTGCCGCAGGTTTTGCGGCTTCTGCAAAAGCTGTGGCGAAAAAAAAATAAACATAAGAATGTAAAGAAACTTTGGGTTGCGCGGCGCGAGTTTATAGCATCCATCAGAATTTACTGTAATAACTGTCCATGGAAGATACAAAAAGTTACTTGAACTATTTGAGGATGAATAAAAAAACCTTCGATTACTTGCTTCTGAAGGTGGGACCAATAATATCTCGGGAAATGACACATTTGCGTAACCCAATATCCCCTGTGGAACGACTTATGGTTACTCTGCGATTTCTTGCCACAGGCGAGAGCTACTCAAGCCTTCAATACAGTAGTCGCATACCTCAGTGTACACTTTCAACCATTATACCTGAAACATGTAACTCTATATATGAGAGTCTCAAGGACGAATTTTTGAAAGTAAGTATTCAAAAAGGTATATAAAATATTTCTTGTAAAGATGCGCGCCTGCGTACAACGTGACGAAAGGAAACAGCAGCATTGGGAGAGACAACATTTATCGAATATTGGATGAGAATGCAAACTATGATAAAAGAACTTTTATAAAAGACAAATTTTATAAAACTCGAGCTATTATACTACATATCACATTTATCGTAAAAGTTCTTTTATAAAATATCTTTGTCAAAGAACTTTTATAGTGTAATACCCGCCTTAGATGGACATGAGCCCAATTCTGTATTGATAGTCTAAAGTGGCTAAATTCTATTTAGGAGAAAGTGGGAGTTTAAAAAAGTGGTTGGTATAAGAAAGTCCTCTTTTGGCCACATCACAAATAGTCAATTAAAAATTTAATAAGGACCATTTTTTTGTAGTAATCAATTTTTCGATAGGACTAACTGTTTCTGGGAAAATGAAGCAAACAACTAAACCAATGTGTCTCACATTTTAGGACAGGTTTCGGCATTTATCTCGCAAACTGAATAACTTTTGATAAAATATGTATCATATAAAATACAACTTTAATATGAAGAGAGTTTTGATTAAGTTATAAATATAAAGGGTATCTTGCATAATATACTTAGGCCCCGAAGTAGTGTTTTTTTTTTGTATTTACCACCGATTTTGATCAAAATCTAATCATATCCAAGTTAACACATGTGACATGATCTATAATTTCAAGTTGACAGATACACCTAGACGTGCAGACAATTGCCAAAATAGTCAATACATATTGAGGGGACCTTGAAACTTGAAATTCCTTTGAAAACTCGATCTCGGGTTTTCGCAAGATTACAATATCTAATTCCTTATAACTGGAGGTATAAAAAAGTAAGAAATAAAATAAAGGAAAACCTAGAAATGACGTGGCCCAGAACAGGTTCGCATTCAACCAATCAGCAGCTGTTATCATGATACTTAGATACTTGATTCTGCTTAGTTATTTTATTTTTCTTCTTTTTAGTGGATTTCTAAAAAAAACTTACTCAGTTATTAAAATGAACGGAAATTATCTGTTTTCAACCTTCATCATCAAACGTAGTGATCTGAATAGAATTTGGAGAGAAGGGGGAGGTTCAAATTCTTACGTAGCTACCTATACCTGCATATATCGCAAATCCTTCGAGAAGTAACTCATTTTGGCTTTTTCATAATTATTTTATAATTTTTTTAGAATGTTCAAGATTTTTAGATATATTATATATATGAGAGGTTCCCTTAAGTATCAATATAAGCTGTGCAAAGTTCATCTTTTGTTATACCCGTTTGGTAATATTTTAAATTTTTTCTATGTTACACTTTGAATACAATTATCTCTATTAAAAAATGATAGTAGAGAGTTTCCAGTTGACACTGATATCCATTTCCTCCATCCTGATCCTGTCCAACATCAAGAAACCACCAAGAACATCCCTTCAATCCTAATCCAAACGCAAATGCCGCTGCTTTTGTCGGTTAGAGCATTCGACACTGCTAAGAAATACACTTATCTCTGTTATACTTTGAACAATTTTCTCTATTAAAAAATGATAGTTGAGCGTTTTTCTTAAACAACTGACTTAGTGATGTCGAATGCTCTAATCGACAAAAGCAGCAGTATTTGCGTTTGGATTAGGACTGAAGGGATGTTCTTGAAGGTTTCTTGATGTTGGACTGGATCGGGATGGAGGAAATGGATAGCAGTGTCATCTGGAAAGGTGTGGAACTGAGTTGAAGGATGTCAGCTGTGTATAACGTGAAAAGGATGGGACTAAGGATGCTCTCTTGAGAAACGCCAGAGCTCTGGGAACGAACCGTAGATAGGAGAGGGAAACAACAGCTGCATCAAATGCACCACTTGCAGCTTACATGTATAAATATGAGTGTTTCAGTTGGTGCAGTAACTCTTAAACGGCTATTTCGTCTTTTTTTTTAAATTGCCCAAAAGTACAAAAAGTTTTCTCGTCAAAAGGAAGATCAAGTCCGACCACAAGAAGAAGGGGAGGCACATTTAAGAAAATACATAATTTTGCGTTAATTTCTTGAAATCGTCATTTTTAATTATAAATGTATTGTATAATTGGTGGGAATAGTGTTTGCACCTAGAGACCTAAGCATTCAATGTTCGTATCCCTGGAAGCTCCTGCGGTGGGAGAAGTTCCCTTAACTCTTGGATACAGTAGCGTTGGAAAGATAAGCTAAAGTTCATAATTTCAGCGATTTTTGTTTCACTCAGCCAGATGACAGCCCTGCCCTGCATTCCATAACTATTTTAGAAATGCCGATTTATATAAGATGAGAGGCAGCCAGAGCAGAACGAGAGGTGAAGGAGAATCCGAAATGGGCAACAGAAGGGTGACGGGATGTAGGGAGCGTCAAGGGTTCACCTGCGTCCCTTTCTAGATCCACAACCAAACATATTATATACTATGAATTGTATATAGTATATAAGTTGCTTTTAAATAAACAAAATAAAGATATTCTCGTTTTATTTCCTAAACATTTTATATCTGAAAAAATCGATGGAGCATATTAGCAAATGTTTCGCAAGCTACAAGATACATACTACACCCTTCGCTAAATACCTTAAAGTAGTGCCACTTCGACTGTGCCCGTTTGTGTGTTTTTGAATTGATTCAAAAATTAAACGAATAACCTCTGTTTGATGAAAATCGAGAGAAGCTCTTAATATCTATATAGAAAATTTCGTGTCGACAGGTCTATTACACAGGAAGTTCTTAGAGTTTTTGAGTACAGCCTCCCTCCTGCGGTCCTCCCCTTTCCTTAAGGAGATTCGGCCAGAAAATTGCTGGGTGCTATCCTCATGAGTTTTCGGATTTACATTTTTAAAATTCACGAAATTTCGTGTTGATACATTCATTATTTCGGCAGTTTTGGGGTTTAAGAGATTTATAAATAATAATTTATTTATTTGCAGTTTACATACAATTTGTAAACATTCAGCAAATATGTTCACAATTGCAATAATAGAACAAAGTGACTTCATAGTAGAAGCCAGCGCTGACACTCGAAAGTTGAGTTTCTATCACTCATTATCTTCAGAGAGAATATCATGAGGACGTCCGCTCTTCAACCGATGAGGAGGGTTGTCAGGATGGGAATGAGAGGACATGGGGGTTTGTCTGAGAGGATTTGAATCGGAAGAAAGGTCTCTATAGAGATTCCATATATGGAATGCTTGGTCGGGATTGGATTAGTTCATTGACAGTGTGAATATTGAGATCTCTGTGTAGGACTTTACTATGTGATGTAGAAAGGAGCATTGACAATTTGTCGGAGGAGGAATGCTTGGATTGTTTAACTGTATCCCAAAGTTCGAGTCCTTACCTCCAGATTGGACGAATGGTCTTGTGAATCGTATGTTTGTTGTTAGTAGTATTCGCGTCAAGATAAAACTCGATATTGCAGACTTGGCTTGAAGAGGAATTCAGGATGTTGTTAATCGTAAAGGACAAGAGGATAGAAGTGGCGACGTAGGGTGAATGTGACGAATTTCTTAATTAATCTTAATTCTTCAGAGCTAGTACCTCCCCGCTACTTCCGTGAGGTGTTCTAGAAGGATAAGTGAGACTACAGCAGGATCAGTATGGTGGACGGGATTGCTGTGTCGTCAGTAATGTTGGCCGATAATTAGGAATATAGATAGTGTAAGGTTACTAGCGTGTGGGACACCGGCCCATAGAGGCACTGGGAAGAAAGTGTGAAGCAGCCGGGATACCAGACAAGATCAATCAATGGCTTGCGCCACATCGTGCAAGGTTCCTACAAATTACTTCTTGCACTCAAAGAAATGCAATGTTCAACTCGAAAAAACTGTTGGGTACCTAGTGGACAAGGAGTGAGGGGGTGAACATCTTACTGAGCTTTGCCCCTTCCGGATCTGCCCCAGGAGCCATTATGCTTGATGGGACGAAGGGCAAAGGAAGATATTTCAAGATTTTCCTGGTCGTAGGGAATTATATTTGGTGAAGCTTTTCATTATAATTTTCGAAACGACATTGTGACAGTTAGATTTGATATTTCAGGATAGGTAATTGAAGGCAGCACTGGATGTTTCTCTTGTACATTGCCATCAGGGCATGGGCCGATTAATGAACTAATCGGTTGTAATATGTACATATATTAAGGTGCTAATATATACCTATAGTTACAGTGTAAATTATATTGGACGGGGTCATATGTTTATTCTTTCGGATTAATATTGATCAAATTTTATATTTAGTAAAACTTTACTGATAACAAATAATGTACCTGCCGACATAAATAACCATTAGCATATATTGAATGGGCTGATGTATGCACCTAGGGACCAGTAAAACCTAAAGGCCTCAGCCGTGAAGGAACCCTCGATCTTGAGCTCAGAAGGCAAGCACGTTACCCCTGAGCTATTGGCGCCCCAAACCATTGTGTTAATAAAACAGTAAATTGTTCAGTTGAAGAGCGTTTAAAAAAAAATAAATAAAGAAGTGAGAGGGGAGCAGTTACTGCTTGTAGTTTTCTTCGTCCACCAGTTTCAGATTACGTAAAATGAGTGGGAGGCAAGCTTGCTAAATGACAGAAGATGGTGGGGGGAGGGGAGTTGTGTGCAACTCTGAACGGCTATTTGTCAACGAGACAGAGGCCACGCCCAAGAAGCCCCGCGTCATTGGTCCCCTGCTCTCCCCACTCCGTAACATACCCCGCCCACTCCACACCCCGCCTCCCTCCTGCAAGTGTACACTTACACATCTTATCTAAATCGAGGGCTCCATTGCTTAACCTCCATTCAGGGCTAAACTTTTTTCTTATTAAAAGGACGCCTTCATGCTAAACTAGAGCCACACACACACAGAAAAATAAAATGGAATTGGGTATAGCGTGACTGAGTATTCAAAACAGGAGACGCATTAAGCACCCCACGATTACACGAGAGCTTGGGTTAAATCCTCATTTTTAGAAAAAAAAAAAAGAAAAAAGATGGCTAATCTTGATGAAGTTGGCCTAAATTTTGATCATTTTCTTCATGTCGAGCGAGGCCAGTAATGCAAATGAGTTGCCTCCAGGTCAAGCGGCTGCCATACATCAACATGACCGCACATAAACACAGCCCCGTCCGTGTGTGGCGGAATGGCACACGATGCGTGTCCATATAGCACAAATCTGGACGAAAAAAAAATAGGGTTAACTCACTGTGCCGATTAGCATCATGGGTGTTTATCACGAAAAGAAAGAGAGGAGGAGGTGTAGGCCACAGAAATATTTCTCTCTAAATATCTTTCTAATTACGTACATCCAACTTTATTATACATATCCTTCCTTCTTCCTCTTATTATTATTATTATTTAAGGGAACTTTAAATAACCAGTTTCTTTTTTTCTACTTCCCCAGCTATAAAAAGTATAAGGGGAGTTAATCGGTCAAAATTTCGATGCGGAGTTTTAAACGGAATTTCATGTTTTCCGACCTCCAGATTCCAAATATATAAAAAAAAACTGTGTGCGTGTGTATGTAAACACGATAACTATCGATATAATGAATGTTTCGACACGAAACTTTATATGTGGATTTAGAACCCTCTAACTACGACACCTATTGATTTTCAGCCAAATCAGCCAAAGGGGAGGGGAGAATTAGAGGAGAGGCTTAACTCAAAAACCAAATAATCAATAACTGCCCTTGTAATGACCATATCTCATATCTCATTTACACCTTAAATCTCATATTTGGAGTCAAAACCCAATGAGGACAATACCTGTCAAATTTCAGCTATATCGGCCGAAGGGAAGGGAGGGTCATGGGGAGGGGCTGGACTTAAATACTCCAATAACTACCGATGTAATGAATGTATCGAAACATTTAGCCTGAGAATTCAAAAGTCCCTACGTAAGTCCGGATTCACCGAAAATGTTTTTTTCACTCTCCCGTCAACTTGGTGAAAATATGTTACTCATGAATCATCAAAAGGTGAAAGAAACACTAGAAGGCGGCGTAACTCAATATTGGCTGGGAAGAGTCCTAAAGGCAGATCATGGCTCTCGTGGAGGGATGGGACAGAAAATGGATAATTATCTAAAGCTGAAGATAGCCATGGAAGGATGCTCTCCATCCAGTTGGATCCTGCTCGCCATCCATGGGGCCATCCATAGATTACGTTACATATTTGGGAGTTCGAACTTTGAGACAGTTTGTGTCAGGCCTTCTTCAGGACTTCTTGGAAATGTTAAGCAATGCAATAATTATTTTAACTTTATCATTATTCGTCTTTTAGAGAGAGACAAATAAAAATTAATGTTACTCTATGGAGGTGTAATTTGTGCACGGCCCACAAGGGGCAGAGTCGCTTGGAAATGAGGGCGCAAGATACGGCGGAGAATTGGGCCTGGCAGAACAACAAGAAGATGTGTCAAGCGTCAGATAGAAAAAACTTTTAGAAAACCATGGCGCTGGAGGACGTCGTCAAGAGAGATTCTGTAGAACTCAAGAGTTCGGAGGAGATGGCATAAACGAGTGCGAAAGGTTTGGAAGCGATCGTAGCAGAGCAACAAGGCATATAGGCTTAAAGAACGAAGCTAAAACTTCTCAAGAGGTTTGGAAGCGATCCTAGCAGAGCAACAAGGCATATAGGCTTAAAGAACGAAGCTAAAACTTCCCAAGAGGTTTGGAAGCGATCCTAGCAGAGCAACAAGGCATATAGGCTTAAAGAACGAAGCTAAAACTTCCCAAGAGGTTTGGAAGCGATCCTAGCAGAGCAACAAGGCATATAGGCTTAAAGAACGAAGCTAAAACTTCCCAAGAGGTTTGGAAGCGATCCTAGCAGAGCAACAAGGCATATAGGCTTAAAGAACGAAGCTAAAACTTCCCAAGAGGTTTGGAAGCGATCCTAGCAGAGCAACAAAGGCACATAGCCTTAAAGAACGAAGCTAAAACTTCCCAAGAGGTTTCGGCAAGGAGGAAGCGATGAAATGGAAGGGAATCACTGCGAATTGCCGGCAAGAAATCTTCAAAGTCTAGAAGCAACCCTTGGAGAGAGGAAGGTAAGTGTTGAGCGTCAAGAACGTGGGGAACTAACCCCCAGAAGGGCCACGGCTGTTCAGCAGCTCCCATCTATTTTAAATATCTTGTAGGAAAGAAATCAACAGAGTACCTAACCATGGTGAAATGATATGGAGTATATACGAAGTATAGGGGAAGTTACGTAATGGGGTAGAAATTCGATGTTAAGTTTTTACCGGAATATCATGGTTACCAACCCCATGATTTCAGAAATTTAAAAAAAAAAGTCTGCCTGTCTTTGTGTTTTTTGTACGTCTGTATGTCTACAGTTACATAGATACAACAACCTCTACTGCTGAAAAGGTGCTGAGTACCTATACACTCCTTCGCTACCTATATAAGACAGCTTCACCCTCTAGTCTTGTCGTGTTTTGTTATCTATATTGATGTTGTATTAGTGAGTAAGGTGTGTAACTTCTTGTAGTAAAATAAAGTGCTTTTTAAAAAGGGAGTTTTGGAGTTTGATCTTATAACTTATGAACACGAAACACCCGATAAAATGAATACATCGACAGGATATTTTACATTTATCCAAGACCTGATAAGGACGACACCTAACAATTTTCAGCGAAGACTTTGGTTTGAGGATTCAGAAGTTTGATCAAAATCTGTTGATTTTCAACCAAATTGAGGGAGAGCGAGAACTCAGTTGGTTAATTTAGGTTGGGGAAGTACATCGCCAATCGACGTTTTATATATGTGAGCCACTGTGTTGCCATCATATTAAAAATTCACTTTTAAATGAGGCAGAAGTGCGTAAAAAGGCGGGGAGGGAGGCTTTAGGTTAACTGCAGAACCTTGTATTAATATAAAAGTGGAATCTTATCTGTCTTTCATATTACCTGTATCTAATTGAATATCTCCCTGTATGATAATAAGAACAATTAAAATAAATATAATAAGATAATTAGTACAAACAGGTCAAATAGCCTTGGGAATAATTATACAAGAAGTTATCTGGTATAGATAGGATCAAAGGAGACATCCCAGAAGGAAATTGGAAGAGTCGAGATACTAATAAAGGTATGACAAAACCATCTAACTGCTCATTTCTAATTCACATTCTGATGGCATTGTTTTTTAAAGGTGAAAAAAAAAGAAAAACATGATGATTTTATCATGAGTCAATAAATGAATATTCATGGAGTTAGTGAGTGGAGTGAAAGCAGGTCAAAGCGGAGTGAGCTTGTCGCTTCTGTTGCAATGAGTGCAGCAGTGTGCTGAATGCAGCAGGCTTCTGTTGCAATGAGTGCAGCAGTATGCTGAATGCAGCAGGCTTCTGTTGCAATGAGTGCAGCAGTGTGCTGAATGCAGCATGTTCTGGCTTGTGTAGAGTGCTCCTCCTGATATCATATTGACGTAATGTTGCAAATTATCGTTGAATTAACTTCTCCAGCTTAAACGTAGGTTTCTCTCACTCCTTCACTATGTCCAGCCTTGTCTTTGGACAATTTGGATAAATAGTTTTGTGACACATCGTTTCGAAAATATCTTTTTTTTGGGGGGGGGGGGGGGGGGGGGGGGGGTGAATTTGGGGATTAACTTAACAAAATCTTCAGAATATTTTTGGGATATGGGATAACAAAACAAAAAAGTGATCAGTGAATCGCCGGCAATGTACTTCCCCAGAACGATAATCTATTAACTTTTCGCCCTTTCTCCAAAGCCAGTCGACCATTTTCGCTAATATTCAACAGTTGATTTAAGTATTGGCTCCTGAATCTTCTTAGTAAGTTTTGTGTTGAACCCCCCTTTTCTTCAGGCGATTTCGTTGAAAATCAATGTGTCGTCCGTATGGGGTTTTGAATACCCATATGAAATTTCGTGTCGATACATCCATTACATCGGTAATTATTAGAGTTATTGAGTTTAGTCTCTTCTCTAATTCTTTCTCTCCTCAGGCAGATTTGGCTGAAAATCGATAGGTGTTGTTCTTATGGGATTCTGCGCACACATTGAATATTTCGACTCGATACATTAATTTTATTGGCAGTTATTAGAATATGTAGGTTAAGACCTTTCATATTTAGAATCTAGAGGTCGGAAAACATGAAATTCCGTTAAAAACTTCGCATCGAATTTTAGAACAACTATATAAATTCCCCTATACTTCGTATACCTGGGGAAGTAAAAAATGTAAATATGAAGCCTGTTGTAAAACCAAAAATTTCTAATTTCATTTGTCTCCAAATTCCAATATTCCATGTTAATCTGCTACTAGATATTTGTACTAAATTCAGTAATATTAACTATTCATTTGTCTCCAAATTCCAATATTCCATGTTAATCTGCTACTAGATATTTGTACTAAATTCAGTAATACTAACTATTCATTTGTCCCCAAAATTCAATATTCCATGTAAATCTGCTGCTAGATATTTGTACTAAATTCAGTAATACTAACTATTCATTTGTCTCCAAATTCCAATATTCCATGTTAATCTGCTACTAGATATTTGTACTAAATTCAGTAATACTAACTATTCATTTGTCTCCAAAATTCAATATTCCATGTAAATCTGCTACTAGATATTTGTACTAAATTCAGTGATATTAACTATTCATTTGTCTCCAAAATTCAATATTCCATGTAAATCTGCTACTAGATATTTGTACTAAATTCAGTAATATTAACTATTCATTTGTCTCCAAAATTCAATATTCCATATAAATCTGCTACCAGATATTTGTACTAAATTCAGTAATATTAACTATTCATTTGTCTCCAAAATTCAATATTCCATGTAAATCTGCTGCTAGATATTTGTACTAAATTCAGTAATACTAACTATTCATTTGTCTCCAAAATTCAATATTCCATGTAAATCTGCTGCTAGATATTTGTACTAAATTCAGTGATATTAACTATTCATTTGTCTCCAAATTCCAATATTCCATGTAAATCTGCTACTAGATATTTGTACTAAATTCAGTAATACTAACTATTCATTTGTCTCCAAAATTCAATATTCCATGTAAATCTGCTGCTAGATATTTGTACTAAATTCAGTGATATTAACTATTCATTTGTCTCCAAATTCCAATATTCCATGTAAATCTGCTGCTAGATATTTGTACTAAATTCAGTGATATTAACTATTCATTTGTCTCCAAAATTCAATATTCCATGTAAATCTGCTGCTAGATATTTGTACTAAATTCAGTGATATTAACTATTCATTTGTCTCCAAAATTCAATATTTCATGTAAATCTGCTACTAGATATTTGTACTAAATTCAGTAATATTAACTATTCATTTGTCTCCAAAATTCAATATTCCATGTAAATCTGCTGCTAGATATTTGTACTAAATTCAGTGATATTAACTATTCATTTGTCTCCAAATTCCAATATTCCATGTAAATCTGCTGCTAGATATTTGTACTAAATTCAGTGATATTAACTATTCATTTGTCTCCAAAATTCAATATTCCATGTAAATCTGCTGCTAGATATTTGTACTAAATTCAGTGATATTAACTATTCATTTGTCTCCAAATTCCAATATTCCATGTTAATCTGCTACTAGATATTTGTACTAAATTCAGTAATATTAACTATTCATTTGTCTCCAAAATTCAATATTCCATATAAATCTGCTACTAGATATTTGTACTAAATTCAGTAATATTAACTATTCATTTGTCTCCAAAATTCAATATTCCATGTAAATCTGCTACTAGATATTTGTACTAAATTCAGTAATACTAACTATTCATTTGTCCCCAAAATTCAATATTCCATGTAAATCTGCTACTAGATATTTGTACTAAATTCAGTAATACTAACTATTCATTTGTCTCCAAATTCCAATATTCCATGTAAATCTGCTACTAGATATTTGTACTAAATTCAGTAATATTAACTATTCATTTGTCTCCAAAATTCAATATTCCATGTAAATCTGCTACTAGATATTTGTACTAAATTCAGTAATACTAACTATTCATTTGTCCCCAAAATTCAATATTCCATGTAAATCTGCTACTAGATATTTGTACTAAATTCAGTAATACTAACTATTCATTTGTCTCCAAATTCCAATATTCCATGTAAATCTGCTACTAGATATTTGTACTAAATTCAGTAATATTAACTATTCATTTGTCTCCAAAATTCAATATTCCATGTAAATCTGCTACTAGATATTTGTACTAAATTCAGTAATATTAACTATTCATTTGTCTCCAAAATTCAATATTCCATGTAAATCTGCTACTAGATATTTGTACTAAATTCAGTAATACTAACTATTCATTTGTCCCCAAAATTCAATATTCCATGTAAATCTGCTACTAGATATTTGTACTAAATTCAGTAATACTAACTATTCATTTGTCCCCAAAATTCAATATTCCATGTAAATCTGCTACTAGATATTTGTACTAAATTCAGTAATACTAACTATTCATTTGTCTCCAAAATTCAATATTCCATGTAAATCTGCTACTAGATTTTTGTACTAAATTCAGTAATATTAACTATTCATTTGTCCCCAAAATTCAATATTCCATGTAAATCTGCTACTAGATATTTGTACTAAATTCAGTAATATTAACTATTCATTTGTCCCCAAAATTCAATATTCCATGTAAATCTGCTACTAGATATTTGTACTAAATTCAGTAATATTAACTATTCATTTGTCTCCAAAATTCAATATTCCATGTAAATCTGCTACTAGATATTTGTACTAAATTCAGTAATATTAACTATTCATTTGTCTCCAAAATTCAATATTCCATGTAAATCTGCTACTAGATATTTGTACTAAATTCAGTAATACTAACTATTCATTTGTCCCCAAAATTCAATATTCCATGTAAATCTGCTACTAGATATTTGTACTAAATTCAGTAATACTAACTATTCATTTGTCTCCAAAATTCAATATTCCATGTAAATCTGCTACTAGATATTTGTACTAAATTCAGTAATATTAACTATTCATTTGTCCCCAAAATTCAATATTCCATGTAAATCTGCTACTAGATATTTGTACTAAATTCAGTAATACTAACTATTCATTTGTCTCCAAAATTCAATATTCCATGTAAATCTGCTACTAGATATTTGTACTAAATTCAGTAATATTAACTATTCATTTGTCCCCAAAATTCAATATTCCATGTAAATCTGCTACTAGATATTTGTACTAAATTCAGTAATATTAACTATTCATTTGTCTCCAAATTCCAATATTCCATGTAAATCTGCTACTAGATATTTGTACTAAATTCAGTAATATTAACTATTCATTTGACCTCTACAAAGCTTCATATGTATGCGGTTAATCAGTAGTCTAAATCTGCCGGATCGATTAACCGTGGCAAATAGTGGTGGGTTTGTGAACCTATGAAACATTCATGAGGTGGGTTCTCTAATGTGCAAATCAAAGGGTGCTAGAAGTGCATATAAATGTGCACTACGCTTTGCATAATGCACTTTCTTCCATCTGTTAACTGCACGATAGCTCCCTTCCTTAGATAATTACCTAATGACATCAACACTAGCAGAATGTAACGTCCATTCCTGATCAGAATTCTTTTTTGACGCGATATATCTTTCAAAATTGTGTATTTTTCCAGTGTACTTGTCCTCTACTTTCTTGCTGTGCCTCAAAATTTCATCTTCAAACTGCTGCCTTAATAGATTATAGTTAGTTATTATGATTCACGACCGGCCTACAAGATTGTATCGCCTACTACCAGAGCGCTCTTTCGTCATTATGGTGGACCCTACTCTACTTTTGGAAAAAAAAAAAAAGTTACGAGTATATGTTCGGAGATATGACCGGAATTTCATATTTCCAAATCCCTGGTTCCCGGGTTTCGAACCCGCAATTTTGAGCTCAGTAAGCAAACTGTTGAAGAGTTTACATGTTCTGTTCTATTATGTCACTTCCGTAACGCTTTTCTATTACAAAGTCGTACGTTTTTCTTTTTTTTTTAGTGTCATATACGAGTACGTATGAGTTTCTGACTCTTCCACAGCTCAAACCATCCATGGGGGAAACTTCAAACTTGGTAAATGAATGTAGTGCGGTAACCCAACCTCAAGAAAAATACGTGAAAAATTTGTAAAAAATTCAGCATTGGAAATAGAAAAGTTGAGATGCATCAAAAAATAAAATGTTTATCTAATATTAAAGTGGGGTATCAAATTGAAGGTACTGGACTGCTAAATATGAATTAGATGTTACTATTGATAAACTCTCAAAATGGCGGCCATTGATGGAACTAATTCATTGTTTGGGATTTACTTTGGACCTTTCGGAAAATATGGTAGCATCAAAATGTCCAGCTTCCCCCTCGAACTAATACGACGAACATCTAACATTAATGATGGAGGCTAAGCTTCCAGCTTTGTTCCGGTCCTTGATCCGTGTGTTCTGTAATTAGCTCTGTTCTATTTGGGACCTCTGTTCCGCTTCTTGGACGGAACACAACCCACCATTACTTACATTAGCTAACCTCATCAGGTCATTACTAAGTAAGTAGGGGGGGCGGTCATGAACATAAAATGGAGCAATGGCTGACTTGAAACCACTCAATCATGAAATATCCGGCAGGCATGGTCTAAAAGTAAATAATAGGCGAATCCACCCCCCGCTTCATCGGTCAACATTTTATATAGTTCCCTTATCCGGAAAAACGGGATTCTCTACTCAGAAGGAAAATAAAAGTCGTCGGTGACTCGTGTACTTCCTTAGCATGAACTAATCTGTTCCTCCTAATAAATCCGAAGAGCTAAAAACATACTGGGCCAGTGACAGACTGGTCCTGTTTCTGCTAATACCCCGAAATGCTAGGAACATACTGTTACAGTGACAGACTGGTCCTGCTCCTGCTAATACTGCGAAGTGCTAGGAACATACTGCTCCAGTGACAGACTGGTAGCTGGTAGCTGTTCCTCAAATAACAGTAGATCCCTACTAACTAGCTCCACAGCTGCTCCACCTTCCTCACACCTTCCGCCTCCCCGCTCTATAATTACTATTTCGCGCCTCCCTGTCTCCCTCTTATCAGCTGGCCACATCTCAACATCTATGATAGATGAAGAGGGCGGATTCTATCATAGCTTCTCACTATCATCTTGTAGCTCCGTCCGTCCGTCCGTCTGTCTGTTTTGACAACAACAACGTATCATAACTCCGCCAACTGCAGCTGCTGCTCCACCTAGCAGATAGATCCATTTTAGATGATAATTTTCCCCTGTCGGAATAAATGACCATAACCAAAGAAATTTAACTCGTCAAGGAAAAAAGCGTTTTCATCGTCCTTCTAATGGGACGTTAAGCGATGGTCCCGAGTCTGTGCGATGTCAGGTACTCGTTTAAGACCCCTTACCCTTGGTGAATAAAGCTGGGATGGCAAAATTTGAGACTCCCACAGTCGGGCTCACGTCCACCAGAGTGACAAAAGGGCGCTCTAATAGTAGGCGATATTACCTCTTAGTTAAAGCCCGGGCATGAGTCACAATAACTAACTTGTGTACTGATTTTATTCGAACCGTATGCTACTTTGCTTAATTAGTACCTACCTACTTTTTGAACAATACTGCACCAAGTCCTCGAAAGTTGTATTTCCCCTTTTTTCACTAGTAAAAATAAATCTATTTTCAATCTAAAAACTGCATTTGTCTCAGTATGATGATCCAAATGAAGAGTCGATCGGCTTTTATCTTTTGACCATTGGTTATAAAGAATTTTGATGCAAAATTTTCAAGTACCTATCTGATTTTTACAAAATCTGAGTTTATGAAAATGCTGACCGCAATAATTGTAGTCCCGTCTGGTCTTCTATAAAGAATTTCCTGCCGTTGTTGGATACTTACCCAATTATAGATACATTGTAGATATAGGTATATAATATTTAGGAGAAGGAATTTAGGTAATTAAGTTTTTAATAAAATTACTTATATTCATATTTAGCCAATTGAGAGATTTTAGAGTGACAACGAAAATATAGTTGAATAATGAGTGCTCTGGGGAAGTACATTACCGGTGATTCTTGAGCTCATCAGCTGATATCAAGGTCAAACATTGACGGTGATTTTTGGATTCTTGAGCTCATCAGCTGATATCACACATTGCTCAGTCCCTTTAGTTGGTAGTTACATTTGAATTATGTTAAAGTGGTCCATGAACACTTCTCTTCAGTTCATGTAAACCCTGTCTTTTGTTCACCCGCGGAACCCCCCTCTGTACTCTTTGAAGTGTCACTTTGGTTCCGGGATGCGGCTGCGAGGCCATCTTTTTTCTGTCTCTCACATTACGGTACCCAAATAACGGCTTGATGAGATGAGTCCAAATCACTTGCTCGTTTTCCCATTCGGAGATCTGACAAGAATACCTGGACAGAAGTGGGAACCTTGTTAGCGAGGGGCTGGAGCGAGCTCGACGGACCGGAAAAACAGGAGAAAACGGAAATATGGCTGCTCCGGAGCACTCTACTCAGGAGGGAAACTCAGCTCCTTCATTTTCATAACAACTCCTCTCTGATAACAGATCTCTTGCTACTCTCCTATTATTCCAACAGCGCTACTGACACTAGTCATGTCTTGTTACTTAGATATCTGTTACTTTTAACTGCTTTCAGTGCTAACAGACTGCTACTTCAATTAAAAAATAACAAATTCAGTAACAAGATCTAGATAGTTCAAGAACTAGTTTGATAGGTTATGTATTTCAACTGTTGAAATAACCTGTTACTCCTGCTCTTTGCTCTTTGTCTTTTATGTTATCAAAACCAACTGAACTGTTATTCTGCTATATGATATATTTACTCTGATTTGCATCGTGAATAAACTGCTTCCAAGATCCAAACTAATTATTTCTCATACAGGTACCTAATTCTTTGATTGTTTTTATGACTAGCCCATGCCCGGGCTTTAACTATGTTATATCACCTACTACCAGGCGATTTTAAGCTAAGTAGGCAAGCACTCTACCTGTGAGATACCGGTGCCCTAATTCCTTAAAACGGACATAAAAGGTCAATTATAACTTCATAATTTTCACGTACTAGTCACGTATTACTTAAATTTATAAATACGAAATTATACAATTTTTGGGACCATAGTTATTATTATTATAAAAATATATTTCAAGAATATTAAAACATATAAAACTGGAGAGGAGATATTGTTTTCAATTTAAATGAAATTATGATAAATATTTTTTCATAATTCTTCCAGAAGTGTCTTTTTCACGAAGATATTTCGGGACGTTTTTACGTCCCTTCCCCAGATCACAATGTGCGAAATATAGAAACAAATAGAATATTATGATAACAATTTAAAAAAATAAAATAAATAGGTAATACTTAAAAAAGTAAACCATTAAAAATAAAATAAATTAGTGTATAATTAATAAAAAATAATGATAATATTAAACAAAAAGTAAAATGGACAGATTCTATTGGAGGATATCTGGGGAGGAACTCTGCCAAGAGCATATGTGCTTACTGAGATCAAGATGGCGGGTTCGAAACCCAGCCAAGGCACGGGAAGACAAAAACAATGAGCACGCCGTCCGAACGTTAAGGGAAAGACCCCTACCTTAGGTGAATAAGAATTTAGGACTCCCACAGTAGAATCGTGCTCATGTCTACAAGAGCGACGAAAGAGCACTCTGGTAGTAGGCGATATGACCTCGTAGTTAAAGACTGGGCACGAGTCACAATAACTAACTATATGAAACACGATTCAATAGAAACGCATAACACCGATTAATATCTAACAATATATACATATTGTTAACCTAGTTACATTATCAAGATGTTATTATATAGGAATATAATTAGTTACTGTTTGATATAGAGTGAGTTAATTGGAAAACTAAATAGGCAAATTATTATTTTTGTTATTAGAAAATTAATTTTGGTTACAATGAGTGCCCGATGTACAAACTATGGAAGATTTGGTGGTAGAGCCTCTGTCGGTGCCTGGAGACAGGTGACACGGATCTCAGGAAACGAAGGATTAAACTAAATCATTTCATTTATTGTCTTTTTAAGTATGTTATATGAAGATAATTTGACATAAGTACTGTACAAAAATACATATTTTAGTTATATTTATTAAAACAGATATAATTTATCAACTTTTAATGTTAAGCTTATTAATGGTCCATCTTACCTAAGTACGTATTTCGTATGTAGATGTATCTAATATTATGAAAATAAGGAATTTAGGTAACCAAGTTTTTAATAAAATTACT
This sequence comes from Aradus depressus, assembly GCA_963662175.1. Lineage (NCBI taxonomy): Eukaryota > Metazoa > Arthropoda > Insecta > Hemiptera > Aradidae > Aradus > Aradus depressus. Next base: position 54,866,106 of record OY759214.1, on the reverse strand, counting down.
TATTAACCATAATAACTAATTTATATTTAAATAGTAATCTTATCTTATTTATGATTGTTGAGTTAGGCGAAATGGGAAGGCAGTTTAGTGTGTTTCTCAGATAAGAGATGGTACACTTTCGGAGGTGAACTTTGCCTCCCTTTTTTGCCTTGTAAAAATAAACCTATTTTAAATCTAACTTTGTCCAAATCCAAATGAAGAGCTTTTTTATTTTTTGACTATTAGTTATGCAAAATTTTAAAGTATCTGATTTTTACAAAATCAAATCTGAGATTATAGGCAAAATTCGTGATTCAAATACACTTTTCAGATTTGAAAATTGGTTTAGTAGATCAAACCGAAACAGAAATCTACCATTTCAAAGAAATAATTGTCACCCGCTGTAATTGTAACATCCCCCCCCCCCCCCCCCCCCCCCCCTCTCCGTGTCTGGTCTTCTAAGGAGAATTTCCTGCATTGGGTTGGTTACTTACCCAATTATGAGCTTTCATGTGAATTATATTTTGTGTAGTGGTTATTTATAGGCACACGTAAGTTTTCGCTCTCCCTCTAAATAGTTGGTCTCTTTATTTGGTGGACCCTTTCTTTGTTTTTTGCCCTTTGAGGGTCTTTCGGCAGTCAAGAGTCCACCAAATAAAGAGACTGAAGGTTTAGAGGGAGAGCGGAAACTTGCGTGGGAGTCGGGGTGCAGTTTGAAATTCAGGGTTCAAAAGAGCAATACTTTTAGATAAGTTTCAACAAATAAAGATTTCGAAAGTTTAGAAGGAGAGTAGAAACTTACGTTTAAATTTGGGTGTAGCCTCTTTAGTCTATACACAGGTCAGCAGATACGGTGAGTCAACCATAAGAAAAGAATCTCACAGCTAATGTCGACGGATAGGCTTCAGCATGATGCGAAGATAGTTCATTAGTAGCTGGTAGACGATTGGGGGTGAACCGAGACCGGTTCATGGGGACTGCAGAACCGGGTATTAGACTTAGAGACACTGGAATCAGCCGAATGGGAGGGGGATCAGAGGGGCTCAACTCAAAAATCACAAGAACTGTAATAAATGTATCGACATGAAATTTTATATTTAAATTCAAAACCACATACGGAAGGTATCTATTATTTTTTTACGAAATACTGGGAATACTGGGACGTATTAACATTTAGTATCGGGATTCAGATGTCACTATGTCGGTCAAGTTGTAGCCCAAACGGTCGGTTGATTTGGGAAGGAAACCGAAAACGTAATTGATTAGTTGGTGCTGGAAAAGGACATAGCCGGTCATTCACCGAAACTCTTTGCCTTATTGAACGATGGGGACAAAAATTTTGTTTCGAATAGAGGATTCTAATATTGTTTTGAATTGAATTACTTTCAAGAAGTAAAAAGGGAAATAAAGAATTTGATTCCTTCATGAACTATACTTTTTTTCAAAAAGTGAAGTAGAAAGTGTTCTTTTTTCCTGGTACAGTCTCTAAGTATGATGGACTCCCTCTGTTCTCTTTGTTCGAGAAGAGCGGACACCCTCCCCTTCTTCAACAAAAGACTACCCCTGGTTCGTCTTCTTCGGTGGGATGAGCTCAAAAAAAAAATATATATATATATCAAAAAGATCATCAATTCAACAATTATCGATTTGTCTGAATCTATCTTTCGGCCTTTTCAATGAATTTATCAATTAAAAAAATAAAATAAAAAATAAAAAAGTTTAATGATTGATTTACTCTTTGGTGTATAACAAAGGAAGGATGGGGCGATGAATGATGGTCGGTCGCTCGATATGGTCTCAAACTTGCCTAGTCATGTGATCGGTTGGTTTCAGGAACATTGAGGGGGGTGTTACGTAACCGATAGCCTATAATCAGGTACGTCCTCGTGTGTGTATTCAGTCCAACTACGTAACGTAAACCTACCGTAAACAACACGACATCCTCGGAATCTTTCCTGTCAATTATACATCGGTTCCCTCCTCATAATATGTCATCATTTTCAGTTGGAGCATGGAGAAAAAAAATACAAAATATTGGTATTTTCCGATATTAAACTTCCATGTTTCAATATAATTTTTATCCTGAAATATGAATAATAGAGTGAGTAATAAGTGATATATTTGTAGAAGTGTTTCCCCAACCCTTGAAGAGAAATCCTAGAAAAATTGAAAATAGTTTCGTTGTTCTAGCACTATCATATAATATATAACAAGGGGAAAAATCTGAGGTTACGGCCCCCCCCCCCCCCCCCCCCCCCCAACAACCCCCGGACGTTAACTAGTCTGTCAGAATTTCGATGTTGTTTTTTCCGAAATTTCATGTTTTTCGAACCTTGATTCCAAAAATTAAAAAAAATGTGTGAGTGAGTCTGTAAACACGATAACTTCCAATAGGATAAATATATCAACATGAAATTTTATATTTAAATTTCAAAACTCCATAGGGGTGGCACCTATTAATTTCCCGCGAAATCGGCAGAAGGGAAGGAAGAATTAGAGGAATAGGGGTGGAGAGGGGTGTTTAACTTCAATGTCTTCTGAGAAAGTAGGTAGGTACATTGCAGATGATTCTAGGAATTAAAGTCTTTCAACTTTCCAGGATCGATTGAAGAAGAAAAAAACGTCAGGTAGAGATTTCAAAAATCTATTACCATTTAAAATTGGAAAGAGGTGATCGTGTTTGATTTCTTCCTTCTTTTTAAGGAATATCATAAATAAAATTTCTCAAGGTAAATTATACTAGATCGATTTGGTCTCAGATCAAATCTGGCCTTTCCTGACAAAACGACAAAACTCTGTTCTGTTTCATTATGCATCAACGGATCAACTGCTAAATACTGCAGACAGACTCAAACCGTTTCATTGGTCCAATACAGTTTCCATATAACCAACCTATTATAAACATTTCTCTAATAAAATATATATATATATTGACAGATTCTCCTCAACTGTATTATCTATTCATCCTTCGGCCATTGGAAACAGAACTTATCAATAAGAAATTTTCAGTTTGGTAGAGAGAACTGAAGGGTTATTATTTTGTATTTTTGATGTTTTCGTGTAAAGCAGTGATCGAGAATATATTAACGAAATGATGAGTACCGAAGTAGCCTCGCTTTATAACTAATTCAGTTCTTCCGAAGGAACAAGAACATATAAAAAGGAAAAAAAAACAGGAGAGAAGGGGGGCGACATGCGAACCCAGCCAACTACCCCCCTCTCCCACCCCTCATCCGTAATTATTAATTATTAAAATTGTTATCGTTGTCAAGGCTCAATTCTGATGCTAAGAGCCACCATTTTTATTTATGGCTGCTTTCAAAAAGCTTTAATCTCTTTATTTTCCCGGAAGTTATGGAGTCGATAAAAATTCTATATTGCGTCGGAATATAGAATTTCATGCTTTCTGCCCCCCCCCCCCCCCCCTGTTGTTGAAAATAAAGGAAAAAAGTCGTCCGTGAATCACAGGCTATGTACTTCCCCAGCAATAAATAATCAATCACGTTTTCGATCTCTCTATTTGACCTACATTAGTGGCTTCTCGGTACATTCATTACATCAGAAGGATTTGGGATTTTTGAGCTGAGCCCCCTCTGATCCCCTTCCCTTTCGGCTGATTCCACTGCAAATCAATAGGGGTCGCCCTCAGAGGGTTCTGGATACACGTATAAAATTTTGTTTTGATATGTTCAAAGATACGCACACGCCGAAAGCATTTTTCTTTTTCATTTTTTAAATCAGAAGATCAAAAAATATGAAATTCCTTTCAAAACTCTCAGTTTTAAACTGATTTCATAACTTCCCTCTGTACTTCCTGTAGCTGGAAGGGAAAATAAAAACAAGTCAGATGTGTATTAGTGTCTGTGAACAGGATAACTCCTGAAAGAATGAATATATCGGTATGAAGTTTTATAATAAGACGACTCCTATTTTCTAGCTAAATCGGCCAAAAGGAATATCCCACTAGCACCTGTAGCGCAGCCATAGAGACAGTTTGATAGGAGCTGCTCGCTGGGTTTGCATCGTGTGCTGTTGATTGGTGGGGCGATGCCACCAACCTGCAGCAGTGTCTCAGATATATTTCAGTGAGTTATCGTCAAGCTCATTTGGAATGTTAGATTTCTTGAGGTCCAACACTGCTCTGTTGGCATGGTGAGAGGAGACTGGAACAGTGGGCCTACTGAGTCTGAGAGCTAAGCGGCGCGGACAGTGGTTAGCGGTCCTTCCCTATCTCCCTCTCCATCAGATAGAACATTTTATCCTATTTCTTCCCAAGGGAACCAATTAACAAGTGAGATATCCACCATTGTTTCAAGAGAACGACCTATTTCCATAGTCGCTACCCAGCCATTGCTTTCCTTCCTGATATGATCGACAACTGTATTCTCCGTATAACTGTTCTTCTCTCGTTTTGCCCAACAAGAGATGATTTATCCAGGCCAAGAAACACAACCGGACAAGGCAACTTCTATTTACAAAAGGTTTATGCAAATTACTTTTTCCAACTTGAACGAATTATCCCGTCATTTTCTGAAACATAGACGTTTTTTCCTAATTCTATTTGATTACTTTCTTGTTCCAGTTCTTCTTCTCGTTTGTTCCACTCATCTTGGGAAGGTTGAGTATGGTTTAAATATTATCAGATCTAAGATGGAGGTAACTGTTTTGTTATTTAAGTCTTCCGCGCTTTGAACCACACGAGGAGAAGAGCCACAGTTGCAGCCAGGTGACCACATCCAGCTCTAGTTGCAGTCCTGAGAGCGAGTTGCAGCTAGGTGGCCACAGCCAGCTCTAGCTGCAGTCCTGAGATCGAGTTGCAGCCAGGTGGCCACAGCCAGCTCTAGCTGCAGTCCTGAGAGCGAGTTGTAGCCAGGTGGCCACAGCCAGCTCTAGCTGAAGTCCTGAGAGCGAGTTGCAGCCAGGTGGCCACAGCCAGCTCTAGCTGCAGTCCTGAGAGCGAGTTGCAGCCAGGTGGCCACAGCCAGCTCTAGCTGCAGTCCAGAGAGCGAGTTGCAGCCAGGTGGCCACAGCCAGCTCTAGCTGCAGTCCTGAAACAATGAAAGATATGAAGAAAAATGTGTCCAACAGAATTTCCTTCATTTTGAAATTTCTTTCAAATAAAATACAACTTGACCCTCCTTTCCATTGGAAATTTGAAAGTTAGTGAGCCTGCAGCGCCTCTGGTTGTGAGCTGAGTCAACATACTGTAAGTAGCCATACTGCAGTCGCTTGGTTTGATGAAGTTTGCACTTTGTCCCATCCCGAAGCAATCATTCCTTCAAAAGTAATGGAAGGCTGTCACTTTATTCTGATGCACACTGTCCACATATTATGTGGACAGTGTGCATCAGAATAAAGTGACCGCCCTATAATATTTATATATTATAATATAGAATATTTAGAATAAAATACATTCAAACATGTATAACTTTTCATAATTAGGGTAGACTCTATGACCGTGTCAGGAGGTGGGAGCCATGATGTAAAATTACGAAGGACGGCGTGCTCAATGTTTCCTCACTTGCCAGATAACTCTACTGTGGTATGTCGTCTCCAAGTGATCTATGTTACCAGAAGTTCTTCTGTCTCTACTCTACTTGTTGCTTGGAGGATCTAGGACCACACACACATTTATGTCTCTCGGACGTCACTGATAATTTATTTTTGAAGATTTCAGTGCATTGGTTTCATTTTCAATTCTAATTTTAACTCCTTGATTTTGGAGACGTCATTATATATATGTATACATATCGTTCTGAATGAATTTTTTACAAAACCATTCCCCTAAATTCCTGGATTCTAAGCTTAAAAAGACTTTCAGTTCAATCTTTTGCAGATGATTTATCAAATTCTGAACATGAGCATGATGAAAAACTACCTTCACCTCGTAAAATGTGTAAAGTAGAGTACTAAGGAGAGAGCCTTGTGTGCAGCCTGTTTCTACGGGACCTCCCAAGATTCTATTTAAGGAGGATGATCATTCATCATTATCGGTTGTGTAGGTACGTTTGGTTGGGTTCGATTTGGCTCAATTAAGTGATAATGGTGTGGATGGAAGGTGGGATTGTAATGAGAGAGAACTAACAAGGTGGACCCAGTTCCTCATCAATCGACCATCCATCACGAGCACTACCTAGCGGATCGCTGTCCGACCAACTGCTGTCACACCACCCAACTCACCTCACCTCATCTCAACGAACCTTATCCTGTTACTTCTCCAGCTTCATGACGTATAAGGAAAGTTATAGAAATAGGGCCAAAAATTGTTATTGGATTCGCATAGAATTGTTTTCCATGATAAGCACTATCATGTAATCAGCAGCAAGCTGAGAATGCAAATTTTGGATAATGATATCCATCTCTAATGCCTCGATTGATTGATTTGAACTAATATTTTTGAAATAAGTTCCAAATTCAGTAAAGCTCCTCTTATGGAAACTAATTGAGGCTGGAATCTCTGGACATGTGGACCTTCATTACTCTGACTCCCTTTTCCCTTCGGCTCATTTCGCTGTAATTCGACAGGTGTCGTCCTTATGAAATGAAATGAAAAATAATCTTTATTCTGGGACATACGTCCTCTTAAGAATAATAACATATGAAATAAACAAAAGAATATAAGTATCAACAGATTGAGACCGAATAAAGAAAAAAAAAAAAGAGGCCTCTAAGAATGAATTAAAGAAATATGTTAATGACAGGCAATGATTAAAACAATGAAAATAAACTAGTGAAAAAGGAAAACGAAAAATGTTGAAAAAAAACAAAAGAATAATAATGTAAACAATAATGAATTATATATAAATTATAAAGAAAATCAGAGGTCAGATAGGAAATATATATATATATTTGAGGGCGCCGGTAGCTCAGTGGTATGCGTGCTTGTCTTCTGAGCTCAAGAACGTGGGTTCGAAACCAGGCCGAGGCCCTTAGTTTATTTTATCTGGGAGGTAAAATAAACTTAAGCACGCCGTCCTTCGGATGGGACGTTAAGCGATGGTCCCGAGCCTGTACGATGTCAGGTACTCGTTAAAGACCCCTACCCTAGATGAATAAAAATTTAGGGTAGGGAAAATTTAGGACTCTCATAGTGTAGAGTCGGGCTCATGTCCACCAGCGTAACGAAAGAGCGCTCTGGTAGTAGGCGATATGACCTCGTATTTAAAGCCCGGGGATGAGTCATAAAACCTAAACCTAAACCTAACGTATATGTATATAATGTCGGTAATATTCCAACTCAGAAGTCGATATATTAATTTCTTCGCAGTTATTGAGGGGATTTGTGTTAAGAAATTCGTAATCCCCTTCTTCCCTTTGGTCGACTAGCTGAAAAAAGATTGTCGTATTTATGGGTTTTCCGATTGTTGATATATTAATTCTATTGGAAGTCATCATGTTCACAGACACACACAGAAGTGGGCTTGCTGGAGGCTGGAGACTGGACGCTGGAGCACACCCACGCGGTGCACCCATCTGAAAAGAGCCATGTAAGAAGCAAATAAATCCATTATACCCGGAGGGTGCCCGTGTGAACCCCGGTCTTGGCTTCTCTATACGGACGGACCTTACAAAAAACTAGTTTCTTCTCTTCAGCTTGTCTTTAACTTCTCAACTTATAGCCAGTATAGATCAGCCGTTCTCAAACTTTGCAACGTGGGAAATTATAATAAAGAAGTACCCTATTGTTATAGTTCGAAAAGCTGAGATTGAGTTTTCAACGGAATTACGCTTTTCAAGGTCCCTTGAACGTCTTTAGCCGTCTTCGTGATGATGACCGTCTGTGTGAATCTGATTGGAACTTTGTATGCGGCCGTAGCAATCAACTTGAAATTTGAAATGAAAATGTCACATGTGCCAACTTAGATGTGATTAGATTTTGGCCGAAATCGGGAGAAAAATGTATGACGTAATTAAAAATATTTTCAAATAAAAGTTGTAAGGAAAACTAAAAGACAGATATTATATAGAATATGATTTTTGGAAGGTCACCCGGTTTGTGAGATACTGACGCGATCTGTCCTAATATGTAGTTTCTGTACATATTTCTTCAAACGTTTGCTTCATTTATGCAAAAACGGTTAGTCCTCTCAAGAAATTGGTTGTTAAAAAATGTTTGATAAATAAGAAAATTAAATTTCAAATAGCTTTTGTGTCCCAGATTTGATAAGGAACTGATATGACTTGATAATTACACTGCTACAATGTATGGAGAAAGAATTTTATATAAGGACTGAGAATAAGATAGAATAAGAATAAGAACCAGTTTAGAGAGAGAGAGTAAGAACTTAGTTTTTTTTTCGAGGGCTGATTTGTGTCACCCCGGCCAGAGTAGGACTATTGTGTGCCCTGTGTGTGTTGGTGCCTACAGCAGCCCTGTATCTTTAATAAAGTCCAAGATTCTGCTGCAGGTTCCTTACATTATCTGCTTCGGTTCCGTTATGGCAGACCCGAAGCAGTGAAAACGTCTGCTTTATAGTGCCCCGCACCGGCTTAGAATATGAACCGGAGTCTCATTTTCCTCGCCACATTTCCTGCACAGAGGGCTTCTAGCGATGCCCACATTGTGTAGGTGTTTGTTCATATGACAGTGTCCTGTAATCAGCCCTGTCATAGCTCTTAGATCCATTCTGCTCAAATTCAGGAGTTCTCGGCTCCTTTTCTCTGAGGGTTCCGCTATAAAGAGTTTTGAATGTCTTTGCTTTGGGACCCCTCTCCAGGACCAGAGGACTTAGTTAACTTCAAATAATTTGAACTGGGGAAGTACGATGGGGGGGGGGGGGGGGGGGGGGGGGGGGGGGGGCTGCGATGCTCTCCTCTGACCCTTCAGTCTCAGTGAGGTGTGCCTGACACAGTACACTCCGTACTCCGTACCACACTGTTACCTCTCACCTCACCTCCCTGTTATACAATACCCCCCCTGCTTTGCTTACCATGCTCCACTAATCAACATGGCGCCCCCCCCCCTCCCCCGCCACATGTGTCTACAATGGTGAAGTGCCCCCCATATTGCCATTTGAGAAGTAGTTTTATATGGCCACTAGTATAAGATAACCACCATAGTCCCAGCGTTCATGAGAATTTATACTATATATCTATAATTATAACAAAATGTATAGGTACTATATATCAATAGATATATACCTATAGATAAATATATAATATATCGTGATAACCAATTTTTTCCAGAGGGCGCCGGTAGCTCAGTGGTATGCGTGCTTGCCTTCTGAGCTCAAGGTCGTGGGTTCGAGACCCGGCCGAGGCCCTTAGTACTTTTAAACACGCCGTAGGACGTTAAGCGATGGTCCCGAGACTATACAATGTCAGGTACTCATTAAGACCCCTACCCTTGGTGAATAAAAATTTAGGGTAATCAAAATTTAGGACTTCCAGAGTGGAGTAGGGCTCATATCCAAGCCCGGGCATGAGTCATAAAACCTAACCTAACCTAACCAATTTTTTTTTATACAAGATTTCTTTTGAGAGCGAAACAGATGGGGTAAGGTCATAGAGTTGTTATTCAGATGAAGAACAGAAATAACTTATCTGTCCCCATCCATGAAATTTTAAATTGTTAAATTTTTTAGATGGTTTTATTTATTTATTTTTATTATAAAAAAATTTAAATTTCAAAAATGTTTACTTTATCAGACTGCCTGATGATGAGGGCAAACTCGAAAGCCGGCTAGCTAATACTAACAAAAATCTGTCAGACTACATCTTATTTGATAACCTGTGAAATGTTTTGCACTTAAATTTCAATAATGCATTCATGACTTTACGTTTCAGATCGTTCGGTGTCTTTCGACAGATCTGTCTGCCTGTGTGCATCAGTGGACAAGGTAACTCTCTATAGAATGAACATATCGACAAGAAAGTATGTATTTGTAACCAGAGCTCCTTAACTAAAATTCCTTAACAACTGTCCATGTAATAAATGTATCGCCAATAAACTATTGATTTCAATCAAGTCGGTAGATTGCCATCAGAGAGAGAGCGAACACTTAGTTAACCAATTCGCGCTGGGGAAGTACAATGCCGGTTCATTGTTTTCGGTTTAGTTCAGTTTTAAGCAACATTTTACGTGTAAATACTTTTACAATTATGTCAGGAATTTATTATTGAACGGAGTTTATTCCAGTTTTGCGTGGAGTATCACCAACGCACGTGAGGCAAATTATGAAAATGTATAGTGCAGATAAGTGGAAGAAGACAAGAACCTTGAGGAACACAATTGAATTTGGTTGTTCTAATTGTTATGGGCGTAGCCAGAGGCGCAAGCCCCCGCCCCTATATTTTGGGGAAGATAAATATTTAAATTATAAAGTAAAGAAATATAATAATAAAATCTACAAAGAAGGTACATTACATATTCTATGTACGATATAAGTAAGATATTATTATGGAGAATCACCGGTATTACACTTCCCCAGCTCGAAATATATTCAACAAACTATGGTTACGCTCTTCTTCTAAACTCTCTTTCTCTTTAGCAGATTTAGCAGAAAACCAGTCTAATATGAGGTTAGGTTAGGTTTTATGACTCATGCCCGGGCTTTAAGTACGAAGTCATATCGCCTACTACCAGAGAGCTATTTGGTCACTCTGGTGGACATGAGCCCGACTCTACTATAGGAGTCCTAAATTTTGAGAGAAGTCGCCCCACTTCGCTATAAATTTTATTTTATAACTGTATTCCATAGGGGAACATTTCATTGATGTATTAATCAATACCCATTTAATAACTATAATCTAGCCAACATAGATCGACCATAAATCCAAAAAAAAGTCAAAAAAAAAACAAAAAAAAAAACAGAAAAATAAATTTAAAGTAATTTATAACAATTATAATGTTCTGACATATTCAGTTTCGAATCTCTTTCAACAGAAGTATATTGAGTGGATAAAGAAAACAATACAAAAGTGGCAATGAGGTTACAGTAGAGTGAGGTTATCTAACTACGCCACCAGAATAATATTATTATGAGTTCTTTTGAAATGAAATGAAAATCAATTTTATTCTGGGACCGAGGAGAATAAATACATGAAAGTCACTGAACAGAGCAACACATACAAATAAAATAAAATATCAGTAATGAGATAAAAGTGCTGCAGTGGATAGAAACAAGAACAACATGAATATAACTAAATAAGAAAATATAATAAAATAAAAATAAAATAGATAATAATGAAATAGGTAAAAAAAATTAAAAAATTAAATAATATTACCAAAGTAATTAAATTAACAGCTTCATTATGAAGAAATCATAGGAAAATAAATGTATCTAAATAAATAAATAGTAGAACACAAAATAAATTAAAAAGAAATATAAAAATCAAGATTATGAAGGAGGAAATTTAGACCAGGCAATAAAATTAATTTAAGAAAAACTGATAAAAAAAAGAAATAAATAAATAAAAAAAGGATGAAGATGAAGGGGAATAAAAGGATAATCAGAGGGAGAAGATTGTTTATTGAGGAGGCATTGGAATAGCGAGGATTTGATGGAGGCCAAGAGTGACGGATTGGGGGAGGCAGGGAGTTTACTTTTGTCGTGAATTCATAAATAAAAAAAAAAGTTATTTCGACTATATTTTCATATTACTTTTTACAAACGCACTAAAAACAATATATGGGTTTACATATCTGGAATTATTTCGCCATGTGTACAAAACTTCTGAATATAAATGTTATTTGAAGTGTATGCGTACGCCTTTAAGTAACCTCTCGGCATCCTACTTATCATTAAATGTATATATGTATTAATATTAATACATATATACATTTAATATAATATTTTTTTACTCATATATTTTAAAGTATTTATTTATTCACTTTTTATTCATCTCATTTTACTTTTTTTAATAATTTTGTTATTACTAATCATACGTGTTAGTCTCAAGTAGTTATAAATCTAATTTATATAAGAATATATATATTCTTATGACGTATCCTATTACCATGTTATGGTTTAACGGAAATAAAAAAATATTATTTTTCTTAAATAATATCAGAGCTACTTTCCTTAAAAAATTAAATATTTTTCAATAAATATTTCCTTTCTACCACTGCCTTTCTGTTCTACATATCATCCTTTAATTTTTTTCAAACTTTCAGTAATATAGCTCCAATACTTTCTCATATATCGGGAGTACTGACGGACATACATACGTCATTAATAGGCTTCGGAACCCCGAACATTGCCAAAGAACCACTCTTGGAAAATCCTTGAAGGATGTGAAATTGCGTAATTTCCTTCCCCCCTCAACTTTATTTAATCATCAACAATTATATATTTAATTATATATCTACTTGATCACATGGTTGATTTTGCTACTTTTTAAGCAGACATTTTCCACCATAGAAAAGAAAAAAATTGAATTGTTCACCCAAGGACAGTCTTATAGTTTTTTTCCCAGAGTTAATCCGTCAAGAAGTAGAAAGATAACCGTTTGAGGGAAAAAATGGCTGTAAATGAAGAAAAAAAAAAAAAAAAAAAAAAAGGGGGACATGAATTAGTTTCAAGGTGACCAAAGTTAATTAAATCCAATGAGATTGAGACCTTGAGTGCATTTAAGTACAGCTTTATAATTGCAACACGTCATTCTGTACTTTATTCTTCAGCTATACGAAGCATAGGGGAAGTTATGTATTCGGTCTGAAACTCGATGTTGAATATTCACCGGAATTTCATCTTTTCCTCCCCCCTGATTTCAAAAAGGAAAAAGGAATCGTCGGAGGATCACCAGCTATGTACTTCCACAGTACGAATCAAACAGTTAACTTTTCGCTCCTCCTCCAAAACCATTCGACCTATTGCGCTAATATTCAACAATTGAGTTACATAGGGACTCCTAAATCCTCGTAGAAAGGTTTGTGTCGGTGCATTCATTACATCGATAGTTATTGGGGTATTTAAGTCTAGCGCCTCTAAATTCGTTAGATTGTTAGTTATTATTATTTTTGCATTGTGCCTCCCTCTTAGTTCCTCAAAAAGTGCAATACTTGCATCTCTATGCGGTTCAGAAATGCTGCGAACACCTGAAGACATTCAACTCAATGTAAGTGTACAGTGACCAACAAGACTGAAGATGGATAGGCTGGTAATGAGGTGACAGGCTGAATGTGAGCCAACACATAGGCATGTCGCCCACTTGTCACATAGGACCCTAAGGGGCCTCTATGATATATGGACTTATTTATGTCCTGTCAGCAAAGTTAACATTAATAAAACATATATTATATTACATAACTGGATCACAATTAAATTAATATTTAGATTTATTAATATAATAACGTTAACGTTTCGATAGTCAGTTAGGGTGAGTAACCCATTGACTGACTATAAGTCCATAAATTACTTTCTCGTAAAGACAGTTTTCTAATCATGGACAAAATTCGATTTTTTTTTTTTTTTTTTTTGCATTTAACTGCTCTAAGAAGTAAGGGGGCCGTTATGTGATGAGTCAGAAATTCCATGTTCAGGAATTTTATGTTTTCGGGAATACTCATTAACTTAATTGGTCTATAGACTGGCAAGAAATACACAAAATCATGAGAACTTTTGAGAAAAGATTTCGTCATCAAGTAAGTTTTGAAAATAAAATATTTTATTGTGGTCTTGTGATGAACCTACATAAGTTATGATTTGGCAGGTGGTTTTTCTACAGCAGCTTAGAGATGTTTATTTTCTATATGGCATTCAGGGGTGTAGCCAGGTTTTTGAGCAGGGGGGGAGGGGGGGGGGGGGGGGTTAAGTTAGGTTACAGGGGTGGGGGGTATAGACTCCCAGGGACAGAGCCCGCAATTTCCGTGGTAAGCGCTGCAGACTTTTTGTTATTAATTTGGGAGACTCGGACCCCTAGAAGCTCCCCCTGAGGTAACCACTGACTGTAATACTTAAGCAGACTTTACATGAGCAGCAAATGCACGCTGTGGTTTCTGTGCTTTTAGAGTTAAATGACTCACATCCAATAGCGTGCATTTGCTGCTGCTGCGCTTTGCATTTTTACTGCGAATGTTAAATCAGCTTTAAGAGTATAAAGTATAAATAGAACAAACTTATTTTTTGAAATATTGTCTATTCCACAAAAGTTATTTATAAAAATGAAACTACCGGTTTCGGCCTTACACCATCGTCGGATCTAGTTATGAACTAAGTTAGTTTGCAGAGAGCGACCCTTCACTTAGTTCATAACTAGACCTGACGATGGTGTAAGGCCGAAACCAATAGTTTTATTTTTATAAATAACTTTAGTGGAATAGACAATATTTCAAAAAATAAATTTGTTTTATTTATTACAAATTTCACAATATGTCCACGTTCGTCAACTTAGAAGTTGTATAAAGTATAACATAAATGACGATTTTGAGCGAGGAAATGAAATGATCGAATTCATATATATTTAAATAAATGTAATATGACTTGTTTTGTACATGTACATTTATGTAACAGCTGATTGCTGATTTAGGAATCAGAAGCACGGGTAATTTGAAGATCCTATTGGTAACTTGTAAGCAATTTTTAATAAAAACTATTTTTTTTAGTTTATTTAATTTTTATCTCCAGGGGGGGGGGGGGGGGGAATGTGCCCCCTCTGCCACCCCGTGGCTACGCCCCTGATGGCATTCCACTCTTTACTTCCTCAAGTATTAATGAACAATGCGGTGAAAAATAATGATTAAGAAGCAACAAAATTACTTACAAGAGTCTCAGCTATATGTGAATGTTTCGAACTCTGAATTTTGGAGAATTTCCTAAATTTGAAACAAAAGCTTAGCACAATTTCTTGAGTGATTGATGATTTGAGAGGAGATACAAGCCAATGGTTCACTTCATTAATAGTTAGGTTTTACAAAGACAAAGGCCCACAACTCTACATAGCCAGCTTCTCTCAATGGCTCAATCCTTTTCTGTTCTTGAAGTACCTGAGGATTTGAAAGAAAGAAAGGCAGCAATACACTGTGATAAGTTAAGTGAATTTGGTCTTCATGGTACTTCTAGGAGCGGGAAGTCGGCTTGATGGTAAGTAGTCTCAGCGTTAGTAAAGTTCCTAGTAGATATCAAAGATAGGAGAAAAAAAACGTTAAATGACAAAAAACAGATGAGAGTTAGTGGAAAACTGACTTGAAGAAAAAAAAAAAAAATGAAGGAGTAGTGTTAAGGAGGGCCCCCCTCCGCTGCGGACACGGACCGTTGGGTGCCGCCCCCACCGCCTCCCTGCTTTTTGTGTCCTGTCAGTTTTCTCTGTCACTCTTCTATTTCTTTTCGGTGTGCTTCTTTAACTCTGAACTCTTCCATAGCGTACAGACGCTAAGAGAGCTCTCTCAAGCCAGGGTTCATAATTAGAGTGTAACCTCCCTGACTATCTTACTGGGCGAAACTAGAGAAGAGCAACTGCTATTACAATGTACCTGTTACAATCTGTTACTGCTACTAAATAGCAGTTGTAAAAGATAAATAATAAATAATACTGAATTGAAGCTACCGAGCGGGCAACCTGTTAGTTTGATCTAAATACATAGATAGGTACATAAGGGAGAAGAGATGGCATTCAGAAGAATGAAAGGATAATAATTAATGTAATTAAATATGGAAATAGAGAGGGAAGGGAGGGTGCCAGTTGTGGATGCAGGGAGGTTCTATTAGCCAGGACCAATGACAGGAGGGGGTGCTCCATTGTCCTCCAAATAGGTCATCTCCTCATCCAAACCGTTCCTTTCTATTGGGTGTTAATTGTCGAGAGAACGCCCACCTTTCTCCGCCAACTGCTCTGCGGTTAGATCCCCGCCCTACCTTCTGTGAACATCCTGCTCCTCTGGGTGGGGCACTTGAAAAACTGTATTGTCTGTACATGTAAGGCCCCGTAGGAACTTGGGCCTGTATCTTAGTTTTTTCTAAAAAGGGGAAATAACAGGTGAGTAAAAAAATGTACTTCCCCAGTTCAACATCAACAAAGTATTATCTCAATACATTCATTACGTCAGCAGTTAGAGATTATCCCCCCCCCCCCCCCCCCCCCCCTCCTCTAAGATGTATAGTGGAGGTTCTGTTTAGTTTTCACCTGAATTTCAAGTTTTCAGATTCCCTGGTTCCAAAACTACCCTCTAAGGACGACACCAGAAGGAGGGAGGGGGGGGGGGGAATTAGTGGGAAGACTTGACATAAACCCCATGTAATGAATGTATCCACGTAAAATTTCAAATTTAAAAATATATAAATCAAAACCGAGGACTAAATTGTCAAATTTCAGCGATATTGGCCGAGGGGAAGGGGGGGGGGGGGGGGGGATTCAAGGTAGGGGGCACAATTCAAAAAACTCAATAACTGCCTTTGTAATGAATTTATCGACACAAACTTTAGTATGATTTAGAAGCCCCTACATAAGTCAACTGTTGAATATTAGCGCAAACGGTCGACTGGTTTTGGAGGCGAAGCGAAAAACTAATTGATTGATTAATTTTTTCCGGGGAAATTATATATATTATATATATTTTAAAATATATTAATAAATTAAATTAATTTATATAATATATATATAATATTAAATAAAGTGGAAGGGAAGTGTTGTTTGGGTGTGGAGCTACCTTTGAAGAGTACAAGAGGTCGATTAGGAAGCTGTCCTGAGCCCCCAGATCCGTCCCATTGGACACACTTCCTTGGCTGCCAACCCAGAAGGAACTTAGTACCTTCTTCCTTCCTTGGTCAACATTCCCACCTTCCTCTAATTAAAACCTGTTTTACGCTTCATTTTCAATTTTATCAGCTGGTTAGTTCCTTTCGCCATCCCTCGACTACCCCGCTTTGGGGCCTTATTCCTCGCACCCGACTCCTAAATCCATCACTAAGCCCCTAGTGAGAACAATAAAGAAATTCATTTTTAGAGACAGTCTGGATGAATAATAATGACCAGTGAGCGGAATTATAGTTAGTTGCGTTATTGTGTTCTTATCGGCCTACTACCAGAGCGTTCGTTCGTCGCTGGGCATGACAAAGGGAGTCCTAATTTTTTTTAACGAGTACCTGACATCGTACAGGCTCGAGACCATCGCTTAACGTTCCATTCGAAAGACGGCGTGCTCAAGATTTTTTTTACTTCCCCGATCCATTATTTAATATTTTAGAACAAATATTGAGAGCATACAGTATGAAAGCTAAACTCGGTGGCAGTCAGTTCCTGACTTTCTTCAAAGTTGCACGTCTTGAACTTTTGATAGTTTTAGGGCCCTTTTCGGAAATTACTGTAGAAATCAATAATTAGTAGAAGTCCAGATATACAATTTCTGCAGGAAATGTGGTAATTTTATTTAATTTTATTATTTCTCATTAATTATATTAATTCAATTAATTTTATATTTATTTAACATTCGCATAATTTTCTTTATGACATCTTATAGCTAGAGAAGGAAAAATGCCTTCAGGAACATAATATTATTGGTCAAGAGACAGACAGGTAACTGTTACAATGTACCTGTTCCTCAAATAACAGGGCATCCCTTACAACTTATACATCTTGGAAGGCTTGAGAGTTGT
Source organism: Aradus depressus (assembly GCA_963662175.1). Classification (NCBI taxonomy): domain Eukaryota; kingdom Metazoa; phylum Arthropoda; class Insecta; order Hemiptera; family Aradidae; genus Aradus; species Aradus depressus. The sequence continues at coordinate 54,848,596 of OY759214.1, read as the reverse complement.
CTTGAATCCTTCCAGGATTGTAATCCTGCGAGCTAAGCCTTGGCGTGATGGCGGCTCTAAGAGTTCCTCTTATTTTTGTTATAAGGCCGGCTTTTCGGAGATTAAGGATCTGATTACTGTTATATATATTTTTAAAAAAGGAAAAAAATGAGAGGTTTTCTGATGAAAAAAATGCTTACTATCCAAATTGCTCTGAACGGAAAGAAGAAGAAAAAATGATGAAACCAACGGAGTGTAGAATTAGCATCACTGTAAAAATAGAGGTAAGGTTCTTGAATATCTTGACATTTCAAAAAATCTTGTCCTATCAACATTAAGAAGATGAGGCAAGGGGAAAAAACGAAACACAGATGGAATCGGAAAAAAAGAAAATCGGACAGACAGTTGTCGAATGATTCGCGTCGGTCATTTCCGGCCGTCCGTTATTGTAATAGGAGGCACTTCTCACAGGAGTCAATCCCAAGGAAGCTGCTTTCTTAGGGAGATTTCAGGAGGAAATGGAGGTATCCTGTCTTTGAAGAGGTGCTCTAGGAACAGAAGGCGTGAAACCTAAACCATGACCTTGAAAGGTTGTAGACCCCCGCTGGTTTACATTAGGGTTCTTTGGGATACGTTTTTTTTATCCGACATTTCTTTCAGAGAGCTTTTACTTTCTTATACCTGAAGGATAAGAAAATATTGTAATCTTGCGAAAATCCGAAATCGAGTATTCAACGATGTTCATGTTTCAATGTCCCCAGAATACTTTTTGACCTTCAAAAGAGCAACAACAGAATGTAGAGTCCACCAGATACAGAGATCATGAGATCACCAACCAAATACCATGGTAGTCTATGATAAGTAAAAATGAAAAATATATTCTGGTTGTTCTTATCGAAAATAGCCGAAGAAATATAGAATATAGGTGGCCCTTGTGGCACCGATTACATATATTTTCTGTAAATACATTAATACAGCAATGTCGGTAAATGTATTGTTTCAGAAATCGGAGGGTCCTCAAAAGAGCAAAAACAGAAGTTAGGAGTCCACCAAATAAAGAAACTGAAGGTTTAGAGAGGGAGTAGAAACTTACATTTGTGTTTGGGTGCGGCAAAAAATTCAGAGATTGAAGTACCCACAAGGGGGGCCATGGTGGCCGTGCGGGCTAGAGCGTAGGGCTTTGGTCGCATGGTCTCACCATGGTTTGCGGGTTCGAATCCCGTCCGGGAGTGAGTTTTATTTCGTAGATAGAACTCCCTCCCGGGGCCATGGATGTCTTAAATAATTATATATAACACATTGACATGGCTAATATGCACCGTACATAAAGCCAAAAGAAAAAAAAAAAAGTACCCACAAAAGAGCAACAACTAAAGATAAGAGTCTAGCAAATAAATATTTAGATTGTTTAGAAGGAGAGCAGAAACTTACGTTAATACACATTAATACAGCAATTTTGGTAGATAGGCTTCAACCAGATACAATTATAGTCAATCATAAGAAAAGATGAAAAATTGTACTGATTCTAACCAAAATAGCCGAAGAAATATAGAATTTAAGTGGACCTTGTGGCACCGATTCTTCTATATTTTCTGAAAAAAACATTAATACAGCAATGATCTCTTTATTGGGGGGACTCCACATCCTTTTGTTGCTCTTTTGAAGGTCAAAACTTAACCAGGGGACCTTGCCACGTGAACATTCGTCGAATAATCGATCCCGGATTTTCGAAAGATTACAATATTTTCTTATCCAATAGATCAGAAAGTAATTATTATTTCCTTGAGTTACTTACTGATCGGAGTATGAGTAATAATATTGTGTATACAGATTAGGGCTGACATGGCCGTGTGGGCATGGTCCCTCCACAGTTCCGGGTTCGAATCCCGTCCGCCAGAGAGGTTTATTTCATAGATAGAACTCCCTCCCTATGTATAATATATAACAACACCGTTATAACTTCTAAGTTGAGGAACGCGGACATATTGTGGAAACTTGTAATAAATAAATAAAACAATTTTTTTTTTTTTTTTTTTTTTTTTTTTTTTTTTTTTTTTTTTTTTTTTGGGTTGATAATTAACAAAATTATCAATTCATTAGATCTCGTCAATAAGATTAGAGATGTAAAGGTACCTCACGGAGCCAAGTTAATATCATTAGACGTCTCTAACCTCTTTACGAATGTCCCCGTAACCGAATGTCTAGAGTTAGTTAGGGGCCTAATAAACAATTCTAATAGGTCCATTTTTTGAAAAAATAGAACTTTGCAACCTTTTAGAACCGTGCGTGGAACAAAATTATTTCATCTTCAATAGTGAATTATATAAACAGAAAGAGGGGCTAGCTATGGGTTCCAGCCTGTCTCCCCTGTTAGCTGATATATTCATGGATAGAATTGAGAGGGAAATTCTGGAGAAGTCTCCATTTATCAGTAATATCATGTTTTGGAAGCGGTACGTGGACGATATTTTGATACTTTTTAACGGAACAGAAAGACAAATTAACTTATTTTTTGACTATGTCAACAAAGTCCACAACAAAATAAAATTCACGTTGGAAATAGGAGGTCAAACCATAAATTTTCTGGACTTGGAGATCAAAATTAATAACAAGAAATTCGAATTTAGCATTCACAGAAAACCGACTACAACAGACACGGTAATACATCCATCTTCTAACTGTCCTTCCAGTTTCAAATACGCGGCCTTTTATTCGTTGTTCCACAGAGCCTACTCAATTCCAATGACACAACAATCAAAAGATAAAGAACTTAAGATTATTAAGGAAATAGCCAAAAACAATAGCTACCCACAAAAAACAATAAATAAAATTGAAAATAAGGTCAAAAATCATAATTTTAGGAACAAACTGACAAAATTAGAAACACAAAATAAAGTTTATAACAAATGGGTCAGCTTAACTTACCACGGAAAAATTTCTGAAAAAATAGGTAAAGAGTTGAAAAAAGAAGGTTTCAATATCGGGTTTAAAACTATCAATCCCATAAGCCAGTGCCTAGAGAGAGGTAGGGACAGAACAGATATTGAAAATAAAAGCGGTGTTTATAGTCTAGAGTGTGCGACGTGCAGTCAATTATACATTGGACAGACAGGACGTCGTTTTAGGGAAAGAATTAAAGAACACACGGCCGAAATAAAGAACCGAGGAAACCGTTCTACATTCGCGACCCACATAATTGACAATAGCCACACTTTCGACCCATCTACAGGCATCAAATATATTGCTCTATACTATTGCTCAAAAAGCAGGCTACTTAATAGCTTAGAGCAATTAGAAATAAATAAAGCTACCAAAAGGAACATTTGCATGAATGACCAAATTTATTTCAACTATTCCCCTTTGTTAACACCCTGAACCAGTTATGTTTCCACATATATGTTTGTATTATCTGTTATTTATATTTGGTTCCACATATATGTTACTAGTTATCTAAATCTTAATATTATTATTAATTTTATTTCTATTTTTTATTATTTACTTGTATTTGTACTTATTTATTTGTTATTTTCCCCGTATTAGTCTAGTGATATTGTTTTATGTAAATTTAGAACTTAAGAAATATTTCATGAGTTAGCTAACGGTACAGCCGGGGGACTCCCAAGTTTTAATAGCACCCTTTGACCTGAGATGTATTTGAAGGGTCGCTCTCTGCAAACTGACTTAGTTCATAACTAGACCTGACGATGGTATAAAGCCGAAACCGGTAGTTATATGTATATATATCTTTAGTGGAATAGACAATATTTCAAAAATAGTTTGTTTTATTTATTTAACACCGTTATATATTATACAACCAATGGGATGCCAATTAAAAAATAAAAAATTCGAGAACCGAGGAACATTTTTATTTATGTGTTATTTTGTAGTTCAGTATAAATAAAAATTGATGTTAGATACAAAAAAAATTCCAGATGATGTACCTAATATGCACATCTGTAATGGCACCGGTTGTTCAGTGGCATGCGTACTTACTTACTGAGCTCAAGATGGTAGTAGGCGACTTGACCTCGTAGTTAAAGCCTGGGCATAAGTCAAAATAATTGACTGGGAGTCAACGAAACGCACTATTTGCACTTGATCATCACTATGTCGGTCGTTCTTTTCTATTATGGGGATCAGCAAGTTTATTCTATAGTAGTTTTCTGTTTCGGACAAAACTATTCATTTGGTTTATTAAGTGAAAAATGGATTGAATTCAGAATGTTTTATATTATCAGGGCTGTATCTTGTTTTTTCTATAAATATAATGCATAACATTTTTATTCAAAATTTCGAATAATGTGTCATCATAAAAAAAAAAAAAAAAAAACAGTAAGGGGTAGTCAAGGTCCACTCGAGACGAAATCTTTAATTATTTTGCCATTTTCGATTTAATACCGATTTTTACATATATTTCGGCGAATATTTTTATTGTTTCACTCTGAGTCCTAGTAGTGCTCCTCAAGCTCTTTACAATGACACCCGAATCAACGTCCTACCTAAACGCGTTATCACGCTACACTAATTTCTAACTTTACACAACGCTAATTCGCAACAATCATCCGTCGGCGCCCACATTAGCCCGATAACGTTACAGGCAAAACAAACACTGCACAACAAACACGTACAGACATGCTCTATCCGTTGTGACCTCAACCGTTGTTATCGCATTATTAGTCTCGTAGTTATTGTCGATTGAAATCTGACGGTATTTTGTAACACAAGAAAGTTTGACCGGCTATCACTGTACTTAACGAGCGAATATACGTTTTCACATCAAAATAAATGGATCGACCCTTTAATTCTGTTTATGAATGTAAACCAAACCATTTTCAAAAACCAAAATAGGATCATTTCTGTGGCTTTGAGAAGGGGGATAAATGTCTATCATCTGTCTCTCTCGCACACTTAGCGTCCTGCTTAACCTTAAGTAAGTCAATCTCAGAATTATTATTGATGTCGACATATTACTTTCATATAGGTACCATGTAAAGACAGTATAAAATTCATAGAGAGTCATCTGTACAGAAGTGGTTGGTATAAGAAAGCCCTATTATGGCCATAACACTTTTATTTTATTTTTATTTTGAATTTAGGGGATGAAAACTATAAAAACTCAACACCGAATTTTTGACCGAATACATAACTACCCCTATACTATGTACATTTAGCTGGGAAAGTAATATGATGTATTTCAACTACAAAGCCACTTATTAAAATTTCCCCTTGAGAAGCTACTTAAAGTAATGAAGTAAGAGGATGTGTTGATTAGTATGGCGGGTCAAGTAGTATATAACTACTTCGGCAATTGTAAAAGGAGAAAAAAAAGTGAGAGAAATCAGTTTTAAAAATGAAATAGTTGAAAATAGTTTAAAGTAGTTTGAAAGTGGACTGTAAATATGGAGAAGGCAGGCAATTATTATAAAAAGACATTTAGCAGGGAGCAGAACTGTGATTGTGTTCTTGAGGAGTCAGGCAATCCTCTCAGTGGGGAGCTACGAATGGAGGAGCCCCCAAATAGACCACCATCCCTCTATTTTCATACACGAAACTTGTTCATATCCCAGCTATACGAGGTATGGAGAAAGTTATGTAATCAGCCGGAAATTCCCTGTTTTCATTTATAAATTTCATATATTACAAAAAAAAAAAAAAAAAAATTTCCTGTCTGCGGGCAACAGATAACTCTCGATAGAATAATTACATCGATATCCACAACCCCATAAAGACGACACCAATTGAACTTGAACCAAATCGGTAGATTGATGTTAGAGGGTGAGCGGAATGTTCGCGTTGGGGAAGTACATTGCCGGTGATTCAGTGATGACTTTTTTTGTTTTTAAATTTAGTTATTATGACTCATGCCCGGGCTTTAACTATAAGGTCATATCGCCTACTACCAGAGCGCTCTTTCGTCCCTCTGGTGGACATGAGTCCTACTCTACTATGGGAGTCCTAAATTTTGCCTAACCTAAATTTTTATTCACCTAAGGCAGGGGTCTTTATCGAGGACCTGACAACGTACAGACTCGGGACCATCGCTTAACGTCCCATCCGAAGGACGGCGTGTTCAAGGTTGTTTTCAAAGCCGACTCCACATCAATTTGTTGCCATGGTTATTATGAGGAGGATTGTGAGTTGAGTGAGGTTGGGGAATGTGAGAGTTCCGTCTCCACTAATGAAGATCTTCTCATCTCCAGGAGGAGATAGGAGATATCCAAGAGGGAGGCGGCACGGTCCACTTGACTGATGTATCTCCTATCCGGCTACTCCGAAGCGGCACCCTTTATACACCCAGGAGCCAAGAGAGCATAGTCCTGCACCCGTGAAATGTGTGTGAGAGTTGATCAAGTTTGTACGAGCTACCGGTCTTTAGAAGGGCAGAAGCCGAACTGTCGGTCGGTTCGGACGGCCTCTTACCAGAACAAATCACGGATCATAACTCCTAGCCTCATCATCTCTTCTGAAAGGATTCAACTCCCCCGGTTTTTTTTTTTTTTTTGTTTTGTTTTCTCTGTTTATCCTCTTATGGATGAGAGAGCCGAAGAATTATAAAGGTGTATTAATTCTCCACACTGTTGGAGACGTGGAATGAACACAAGATCAGCCTCACCTCCGTGGGACCACTGAGCACTCCTGCATTTAGGCTAAAGACGAAAAAAAAGTGTCAGTGGATCACGGGCGATGTACTTCCCCGGTACGAATTAATCGTTTTTGCTCTCGCTCCAAAATCAAAGCCTTTTATACTAAAAATCTATTGTTGATTCACAGAGGCTTTTGAACCCTCATACTAACTTTTGCGTCGATACATTCATTACATCGACTGTTATTAGGTTTTTTGTGTCAAGTTCCCTCCTCTGATCCTCCCTTCCTTTCGGCCGATTCTGCGGAAAATGAATAGGCGCCATCTTTATGGGGTTTTGAATTTACATATAAAATTGCGTATCTCATTGATTACAAGGGCGGTAGTTATTTGAATGTTTGTGGTTTGTGTTAAACGTTCCCCCTAATCTTCCCCTGCCCGTAGCGACGGAGGAAGTGTATCTAAATAAGGTTTTCCAATGGTTAAGTGGTCAGCGTGCCATGACGAGACAGGAAATGTCTTCCCTGATGTAGACTAGCAGAGAACATCTGTTATAGTGCGTCCCCATTAGTGGACATAGGGACAAGTGTCTCGAGGAGTGCCATCATGAGCGGCTTAACAGACTGATCAGGGGAGCGTAGCTGCCAGGAAGGTGACCCCCCCCCCCCCCCCCTCCAGATCCCACAACTAAAAAGTGTCGGTGAATCACCGGCAATGTACTTCCTCAGTAGGAAATTATATATATATATATTTTTTTTTTTTTTAAAACATATATTTCTTATAACATCCACTTTTGTATGGAACACTCTCTCTCTCTCCTCTCTCAAATTCATTTCATTTCACTGTTTTTAAGAACATCACACAGATTTACGCCGTGCAATCGCTGACGCCAACATTATCTTCATATGGCCAGTAATTCCAGTATGAAGTGAGAATAGGGAGGGGAGAGTCATCTATAAAAAAGTGGTTCGTATAAGAAAGACATTTTTTTTTTTTATGTAAGAAGGATGAAGGGGAGGGGAGGATGAGAGGGAGGCTCAACTCAAAAACTCCAACAACTGCCGATATAATGAATGTATCGATATGAAATTTTATATTTAAAGTAAAACCCCAAAGAGGACATAACCTGTCAAATTTCAACAATATCGGCTGAAGGGAAGAGGGGGTTCAAGGGAAATGTCAGTGATTCACCGAAGACTTTTTTATTATTTCGTTATTTGTCTTTCTTATTCTTTTATGTTTGAACTATTTCTTTTTTTTAGGTTTGAGAAACGAAAAAGATAGATGGAAAGGTATGTTTTTACACTGGATAGTAGAATATATCCGAAGTTTCAATATGAGAACAGTTTCCAGTATATGTAAACATGGCCAACCATATACCAATGTAAACATGGTCGCTCCTTGTCATATAACAGAAACATATGTTAATGTACAGTCGCCACCCATATTTACCAACCAATCAGAAGACAACCTTCCCAACCCTTCTCAATAGCTCTCTAATGAACTCTACAACCATACATATTTATGTTATATCTTTACATTGTCCAATTTCAATTTTTTTTTTTCATTCTCTATAGAACGTTTTGTGTAAATTCTATTGTATGCTAAGAACGGAATAGACAGCGGCACTGAGCACTCGATCCAGAAACAGCCTTTATTTAGTAAAACATTTCTTATAATTTATACAAGGCTGGTCTCGTAGTTATTAGAAAAAATTTACATACTCTTTTTTTTTTTTTTTTTTAATTTGCATAATACATTCAGTAGCCGGACGAATATGTAAGGGGCGTAGGACCTAGTGAAATATGCTCTTCTTCATGTAAGTTAAAGATGGGGGGGGGGGGGGGATTATAGTGATTAAAGAAATAAGATTATGGATTCATTCTTGGGAGCATTGGGGGAGGTACGATACACCGTAGAACTGCCTTATCTTGGAGACTACGACTACTATCTTAATCTTATTAAACATTAAAAACTAAAAAGTAATTAGTGAATCACCAGCGATGTACTTCCCCAACAAGAGTTATTCATTTAAGTTTTTCCTCTCCCTCAATAGTTGATTTCTATTAGTGATGAGCAAACGCAAGATCAAGACCAAGAACATAGTAGTCTTGGTTTTGGTCTTGGACTTGGAACCATAGCAGTGTCTTTCTTTTGTAAAATGTGCAAGTCCAAGACCGTAACTGATTTTGCTCATCACTTGTTATTGTTATTTATTTATTTTTCTCAAACTTTTCTATATTTCAAACATTTTCTCAAATGTTTTAAACAAGTGTTCTCCCGTTAAGTACTTCTATTCCTCAAATTTTCACTAGTGGAGCATTTTCATAAAAATCTTGCCAGCCCCGACACTCAGGTTATGATGAGCAAACGCAGAACCAAGACCAAGACCATAGCAGCCTTGGTCTTGCACATCGGGTCTTGGTTTTGGTCTTGCAATGTACAAGACTGATTTCGCTCATCACTAATTTCTATCATTTGACCAACTTCTGAATCTTCATATTAGTTTTCGCCTCAATATATTTATTACAACGGCAGTTATTACGGTTTTTGAGTTGAGACCCCCCCCCCCCCCCCCCTTAGTCCCTTCCCTTTGACCAGTTTGGCTGAGAAATAATATGTGTTCTCATGGGGTTCTGGATACACATACAAACAGAAATTGTTTTTGTTTTCTTCTTCTTTTTCCATTTTTACGCTCAAGCTTTCGGAAAACATGAAAATTCGGTGAAAAGTCAACATCGAAATTTTGACTATATAACTTCCCCTATACGTCTTAAAGCTGGGGAAGTAATCATTTGGAGAATCGCCTGCTCCAATTCAAAATGTGTCAAAAACATAAAATGAGTGCTTTTTAACGGTTCATTTTCCTGAAATTATACAAGTCCCATCCTTATAAGCCCGATACAAACATAGAACATAAAAACATAAAGAATACGCTGGCTTATTATATTATATTATAGCTGGGCTTAGCTTACTAACCAGGCAGATAACATTATTATCCTGCAGGATCTGGGTAGTAGTTCACCAGCTAACCTGCGAGTAATAAACATCATTTGAGTGGGCGCCGGTAGCTCAGTGGTATGCGTGCTTGCCTTCTGAGCTCAAGATCGTGGGTTCGAAACCCGGCCGAGGTCCTCAGTTTATATTATTTGGGGGGTAAAATAAACTTAAGCAAGCCATCCTTCGGATGGGACGTTAAGCGATGGTCCCGAGCCTGTACGATGTCAGGTACTCGTTAAAGACCCCTACCCTAGGTGAATAAAAAAGTTAGGGTAGGCAAGATTTAGAACTCCCACTGTAGAGTCGGGTTCAAGTCCACCAGAGTGACGAAAGAGCGCTTTGGTAGTAGGCGATATGACCTCGTAGTTAAAGCCCGGGCATGAGTCATTAAACCTAACCTAACGTAAACATGATTTGTTTCATAGTTAGCTCATTATAAAGAAACATTTTCTGCACAATAAATCAACTAAAAACAAGTTCGATTATTTTCCCAACATCAAAATGCAAAGATGCTAGTTAATGTTGACGTACGGTAAATGTGCAATCCCCAAACACAACCCCCCTTCTTTTTGCACATAATATTGCATACAATGTTTCTCTGAAATATTCCTTGAACACACAATTTCTCCACTGGTCTTTTAAATTTATGTTTCGCTATAAATGTCAAGAATGTTTTTTTTTTTAAATTACCTCAATAAATTAAAAAAAAAAAAACACTCCATGCGCAGTTATATAATATTCAAATGTGCTCCAATTGTGTTGAAGCTGGTGGTATGATGGTGGTGTGTGGAGTGGTATCGTGTCACGCAGGTCCCTTGCAGAATGTTCGCTACATATCTACCCTACTTTGGATATATACCTCCAACTGCTATATAATTAACTAAACTCTCAACCATTACGTTTCGCATTTGTTATTTTTTTTTTCTTGTTATAATTAACATTTTCCCCTGTGATTACGTATAATCAACCTGTGCTACCAATGGTAGGGATTGCATATATATATGTATTTTTTTTCTCTTGAAAGCATGATCTTGATAAAGTTCAAAATGAGATGAAAATTGTATTTTGTCGTTATCTAGGAGGCAGTTTAACGGTGTCCAGAGATTCTAATGGCGGTAGTTGTCGGATCCCTGGCTGGATAACACAACCTGCTGGAACTAACTAGTCAGATTAATTAAGATGCCATTTACATATAATAGTCCCATGCTCCCTTCCCTTCTTCGTATTAAAGGTAGGAAATAAGGGCGAAACTACCCTTACTATATAATATTATGCACTGTCTCATACATAAATATACATTCAAGGCATTTATGCCTAGTTAGTGTAGAGCTAAGGACACAAAACGAGTGGATAAAGTGGGGATGGCTACCCCCACCCTCAGCGCCCCCTTATCCCCACTACCTTGCAATGGTATAAATCCTTAAATATAAAATTTTACTTCAATAATATTTTCTATATTTATAATCCAAAATTTTTTTTTAACTTGCCTTCTTATTAAGCCGATTTAACCCAAATTTACCAAAAAAAAAAAAGGACAAATAAGGATTATAATACTAACCACAATAGAGTTAGTTATTACAGATGACTCCTGCCCGCGCTTTAACTGCGAGGTCATATCGCCTACTATCAGAGCGCTCTTTCATCGCTGACATACATCTGACATCGTACAGGCTCGGCTAACATCGTACAGGCTCGGGACCAACGCATAACATCCCATGCATAAAATTTTTTTAAATATAAATGAATGTAAGAAAGTATGTGATTTCTCTCTTAAATGCGACAAGAAATGTCAACAAAATGATTGTATTGACAATGTCTGCAAAATTATAATTAAATTATCGAGTTGGAATCCCCAATCAAAGACTGTTGAGTTTGATAACAACTTGGATAACCTGACCGGTGGGGGCCATGGTGGCCGTGCGGGCTAGAGCGTAGGGCTTTGGTCGCATGGTCTCACCATGGTTTGCGGGTTCGAATCCCGTCCGGGAGTGAGTTTTATTTCGTAGATAGAACTCCCTCCCGGGGCCATGGATGTCTTAAATAATTATATATAACACATTGACATGGCTAATATGCACCGTACATAAAGCCAAAAAAAAAAATAAATAAAAAATTAAAAAAAAAAATAATAATAAAAAAAATAAAAAAAACACCTGACCGGTGTTTATCCTCTCTCTCTCGGGGCGGGAGGGGAGGGGAATAGCGAAAGAGTGGGAGCAGCCACGTGCGCGGGTTCTACTTCCCCACCCGTTTTCTCCTTTCAGCTCTATTCTACATATGTATAGCAGATGTAATTAACTTGATAACAAGGTTTGAAATTCATTTCAATTTTTTATATTTTCTTATTATTTTCCTTATCAAATGTCGAACCATCAAATGCCATTAGGTTTCAGACAGGTCCCAATGCCACTAGGTTTGAGACAGGTCCATTTATAGACACTCCAAAGAATGTACAATTCTTTAGAAAATATTTCAAAGTAATTTTTAAATAGTAACGAATTTATAATAACTTTCATATACCTACAACCATTTTTTGCGTGCCACATTTTCTGCTGCTTTCCATATCTTCACTCTCAGATTGATGCTATAAATGCAATGAAACGAAGAAAACCGCTGATGCCAAGAGGAATGAGGATAATCTGTAAAGGAGTGGTTGGTATAAGAAAGTCCTGTCCATTTTTTAAAATATGTGATCTCCCATCATAGAGAACAGTTCGGATTAACAGGTTATTTGACCAGTTGAAGTACGTAACCTATGTTTCATCTTCCCGTTATTTTTGAATTTAAGTAGCAGACTGCTACTGTTGAAATAAAATAAGAGTTAAAAATAACTGATTGCTAAATAACAAACCACCACTAGAATCTGTGCCTGATGGGCTTGAACATCGAAATAAAACCATCGATGTTTGCCATCGAATGAAACATCGAAGTGCATCATTGATAGCAAAACCATCGAACATCTGTGTTTTTCAACCATCGGCCATCCATGCTCATGTCTAGTTTCCAAGTGTCCTCCAACTCGGCACATTCCTGTTCCCTGCTCCAGAACTTGGTCTAATCCGCTCTATTCTCTCCCTAAACCCATCAGGACCAGATCTCTTCAGTCCTCTTTGCTACTGTGCCGTCCCTCTTCAATACTTCTCATTTCCTTGTTATTCTCTGCTTCCAGTTCCTCTTATCCTCAGTTACCAGAGCTCCTTTGTAAACATGTCTCACATTGTCTGTCTGTCTGTCTGTTTTGTGTCATTAACCACCAATTGTCTGATCCACCTGACTCTAGAATTTACATCCAACTGCCGGCCTGTTTTCCATATCCAAGCTCAACCACCGTCTTCCCAATGTCACCCATCAGATGTCTTTTGTTCCCTCGTTCTTTTCATTTGATAATGCATCTCTTCTATTTAAAACTTTTCTGTAGTTAGTTGCACTTATTTTGATATGAAACATGAAGAGTTAGTAGTATTAACTCTTCATGTTTCATACATCTGGCCCAGCATCCAGTCTTAACAGGTAATCAAATGTATCCAGAACTACAAAATTGACCTCGGGTTATCACTCTATGTTGAGTGAAATCGAGCATTTTAAGTACTGGGATAAATGTAATCTTTAGAAACAGATCTGGGCAATTAAATCGTTCTTCATAAATTTAATAAGGAACATTTTTTGTAATATATTAATTAATACTAATATTTTAATTGAACAAATCTCTCATTCCAACGTATAACAAAGTGCGATACCTTGAGTTCTAGTTAAACAACAGACTGAAATGGAACACTGCCACAGGACTCAAACGACAAGAACTCAAACGTCGGACATACGGACAAGAACTATGGGGCTCAGCAAAGAGTTCCTACGTTCACAGAATACAATTTTTTCTGTCAAAAGTCCTATGACAAATTGACAATGCTCCATTTTATGTCACCAACAAAGTCGTACACAAAGATCTCAACAGTCCTTGTGTCCAAGACCTAATCCAACTCCATTTCAAGAAATTTCATTCTAAGCTCGATACCCATTCTAATCCTAGGGCTCAGCCGTCCTCTCAGTCCTATCCCGACAACCCTCCACGCACGCCGCCTCAGATGACGCTGTGAATGTTGAGACGATCTAAGGGAGTGTCAGCAATGGCTGGCTTCTCCCATCAATTGTACATTTCATTTTATAAATAAAACAAAATTATTTTTTGAAATATTGTCTATTCCACTAAAGATATTTATAAAAATAAAACTACCGGTTTCGGCCTCACACCATCGTCAGGTCTAGTTACGACCTGACGATGGTGTGAGGCCGAAACCGGTAGTTGTATTTTTATAAATATCTTTAGTGGAATAGACAATATTTCAAAAAATAAGTTTGTTTTATTTATTTATTACAAATTTCACAATATGTCCGCGTTCCTCAACTTAGAAGTTATTTCATTTTATATCATGTTCACTTCTGTATGTATATTTTCTATAGATTGTAGAATAAAAATATATATATTTTAATTTGTATTAACATATTTTTCAGTAAAATGAATACTTGATTATTGACGCTTTACTCACTCGAAATATTTTTTTTCCTGACTGCAATTTAGTTAAAACGTCTTGAAAACTGATTTCTATCGCTATTTCATGCTCTACACTCATAGTAACTAAGTGACGCTGTCTTCTCCTTGGTTGAACAAGAGCGATTGAAGCCTTGAGTACGCCGTCCTTCGAATGGGACATTGAGGGATGGTCCCGAGGTTGTACAATGTCAGGTACTCGTCAAAGATCCCCCCCCCCCTCCCCCCCCCCCCCCTACCTTACGTGAAAGAAACATGGGTAGCATTTGGATTTCCCACAATAGTCAGGCTCATGTCCACCAGAGAGACTATAGGGCGCTCTGAAAGTAGGGGATATGGCTCCGTTGAAAAAGCCAGGGCATGCACTCATGAGTCACAATAACTGAGTATATCTCAAATCCTATTACTGAATGGGCAAATTCACATGTATAGTCTTGGTTTAAAGGGTAGGGTAAAGGGTATGGTCTGAAAGGGATTTGAATCCCATGTAGAGAAAGCTACCCCCTTTCAAGAAGTGGGGGTGGAGGGATGGAGGCCTGGGGCAGGTTGTCCCTCCCGGCATAGGACCTGTGCTCAACTCTCTGTGTAAGTTCATCATTTGAGAAGAACAGTTCCTAACAGACTGTAAGATGTTGCTAGGTTCGCGTGTTCACATGATTATCAAAGAAGTAGTGTTTTCGGGTGGGGCTACTTGACCATATGTCCACCGGTAAGGTCGAGGTTTCCGAAAGAAAGATTTGTCTTTTCAAAGACAACTTTGCTCCCTTCTGTTAAACGTTGTGTCTGCGGTTTTGAGGGCTCCGAAGCTAGCGTGTTAATAGGACGATTCTTTCTTTGTCTCTTCTGCATCTTCTGACAGTCGCCAGGTTCCCAGGAGGTCACCAACCTCCACCTCTCTGGACCACAATCCTCATCCTCCTGGACCACGCTACATCATCTGCTCTATTTTCAGGTTCCTTACTGGAAAGTTTAAAGAGTGAGACACATATTCCAATATTTCCCAAGATCCTCCTTATACATATCTTTCAAGATTTCTGTTCACATGCTTCCGTAGTTATTATTTCCAGAGTTATACAAAGTATAGAAGAAGTAATGTAATTGGTCAGAAATTCGATGTTGAGGTTTCACCGGAATTTCATTTTTTGCGACCCCCTGATTCCAAGAATACCGAGCCTATGTCTGTGGACACGATAACTCCCGATAAAATTAATGTATAAACCCCATAAAGACGACATCCATTGATTTTTAGTCAAACAAATAGGGGAGGGGGCTTTAAATGAGGGGGTTATTAAACTGCCGAGTAATGAATGCATCTTATTTCGGTTACCTATTAAATTCGTTGAGGGATTAATTCGTTCTGGGGAAGTACACAGACTGATTGTGATACCGGGGTGATATGATAACGATGCACCTCTGTAGAAGGTATATCGAGAGAGGGAGGGGGCAGGGACAATTTCAATTTGGGGGCTTCAGATGAAGTTACGCCGCCGTCTCCAGAACCAGCGAAGCATATTATTCATTAATACGTCTGACAGCTCATCTTTCTATAAGCAATTTTTGTTTCTAATTCCTATTCCAAGAATTAAAATTAAATAATATTTTTTCATTCGAATGAGTTGGTAACAGACCGACCTAATTGGGCGTATAATCGAAATACTTTTAGTATCATAGTTTCTTAATCCGAAAAAATTGATAATCAATTTGAATAAAAGATGTTCAAAGTTAATCCTATTAAAGTCGTGAACAGATATATTAGGTTGGGGAGCTGAAAGAGGATTAGGGAGAGAAAGAAGTTGCATCTCATCAAGTTACCTCAACTCAACATGATCTTATCGAGAAATCAGTTCCAAAATTGGTTCTTTGACCGGGTCTCGGATTATGTTTAGGAGATATAATTATTACTGTACGGAAACAAAAAAATAGATATATAATAGTGAAAGGGTTCAGCCGATCTTACAGCAAAAAATCTAGAGATGGAATTCTGTTTAAGATATCAAAAAACCTGGAGGGAAAATAAGGATGGGGAGCAGAAAAAAAAAAAACGAAGCTGATGCATAGTTGCCGCGCCCGCCCACAAAGTTGAGAGTTTTTTGGCGTTTTTTTTTTTAAAGATGATATCGATTGTTTCTTTGAGGACACACCTGCTCCCGTCTGAAGAAGAGTCCATCTCTTACCAGGTCATTCATTTCGAATATTATACAAGTTTGTTTTATCGTTCTACCGGTACATTTAGGAAAGGACAGGTGGAAGCTGGCTAATCGCCGCTCTTGGAAATCAAATGGTCTCAACCTGTCTCAAGAAGAACAACGTGCTTCCTTCTTCCATATCCCACCCCCTCTTCATGTAGCCTTCACTTATTGTTGCTATATGTCAGACGTGTGAGGCTTCCTGATAAAGTGAGATCCTGGAAATAGTTGGAAAAAGAAAATGTTGTCAGTGAAACAACGGCAATGTATTTCCCCAGAGCGAATTAATCAATCAAGTGAAACCAAGTTTACCGATTTGGTTGAAAATCAATAGGTGTCTTAGTTAGGGGTTTCATGGATCTAAATATAAAATTTCGGGACGATATATTCATTCTGACGGGTGTTACCCATGTACACAGGTAGGTACACACTTACAGAGTTTATTTTTCAGTGGGAAACTTGCCGATTACATAACTTACCCTATACTTCTTATTTTATTATATATATACATATACATATATATATATATATATACTTATTACCTCCCCAGTTATACAAAGTATAGAGGAAGTTATGTAATCGACAGAAATTCGAGAGTTTTCACCAGAATTTCATGATATATATAATGGATAGGTGGCACTTTTCCCTCTGCTATTCTCCAAAAATATTGTCTCGGGAGGGAATGCTTATCACAGAGGACCTAACACCTCTCTCCAGAAAGGCAACAGAAATGGCGAGAGATCTATGAAAAATATTACGCTATTAGTGCCTAGTGTAGACAGAAAGAAACTTTCATACTGAATATGAAACCTGACGATTCCCTGGGCCACTTGACTTTGTTTTGAATCATTTTGTTTTTTCCTGATATTTGCGTTTCTGTGTGTTTGTCAGTTTGCTGATGCAATCAACAGACTGAAGGGCCAATGGTAAGCTATAACCAACTCTACTTTACACTCTACACTCGGGACCTCCTGCCGCCCTCCGCCCTCCGCCCTCTGGTAGACAAGTGTTCACAGCTCACTCCTCTTTGATATGCAGACCATGTGACCCTGCTAATGCTCCAGATACATCATCCTTGGGCTCCTGTCTTAATCCACCTCCTCTTCTCTTCCAATTCCCATCCATCTCCTGAAGAACCTTCCTTTTATCTGAGCACCTTAGACAACCTCTTTAGCCAACCATATAAGGGAATTTGTCAAACTTCTTCATCTTCTCAAATCTGACATGTTTCCCTCATGATCCACTGCCTCATATGATGGAGTCTATTAACTGGATAAGGAGGTAGTTAGGTATCAGGGGGGAGGGAGGGGGGGGGGGGGGGGGGGGGTCCCTCACGATCTTGGGAAAACTGTGAAAAGCCTCTCTGCAGCTTTTCTAAAATAAATCTCAACTATTTATATAATGTTATATATATATGATGGAGCTGGCGTCAAAATTCAACCCTATAATGGTTGTCACATTGTCAATCCTTCGTTTTAATATTGTAAACTCTTCTACGTATTGAACATTTTACGATATGCTTATCTTATGTTGATTAATTTCAATAAAAATTTGTATTAAGATAGTTTAGGACTTGTAATAAGTGATCATTTTTTGTAAGTTCATTAACCAACAAATATTCACATTTACATTCAGTATGGCTAAAATCTAATAACAAGGCGGAATATTTCAGCGGTTACCTGTTAGTTGCCGGAGATTACCTAAAGACATAGTCAAAAATGCCAACGGAACGTGTTCGACAATTCCGTGCAAGACAAAAGCAAATACAGCAACAAGAAAGTCAACATAAAGGTAATTTTTATTAATTACGCTCCAATTATATTTTAAAGAAAAATTCGATTTAACAATTTTCCAGAACAATCTTCAACCAAACATGGTACAACTATAGATGCTGTTTTTACAAGATATCTCCACAAAGTTGATACAAGAATATTTATTATCGCACTTTAGTTATCACAAACCACTGGTAACATGTGTAAGTAACAGTGAAGTACCAGATCTATAAAATATAATTATTAAACATTTTTAGGTGTAATATTTTTATTGTTCTTTATTAACCTAAAATTTCTACTTTAAAATGGTTAATACTTATAATAAAAATCAAATTAAATATACATTAAGAGGGCGCCGGTAGCTCAGTGGTATGCGTGCTTGACTTCTGAGCTCAAGGTCGTGGGTTCGTAGCCCGACCGAGGCCCTTAGTTTATTTTATCTGGGAGGTAAAATAAACCTAAGCACGCCGTCCTTCGGATGGGACGTTAAGCGATGGTCCCGAGCCTGTACGATGTCAGGTACTCGTTAAAGACCCCTACCCTAGATGAATAAAAATTTAGGGTAGGCAAAATTTAGGACTCCCACAGTAGAGTCGGGCTCATGTCCACCAGAGTGACGAAAGAGCGCTCTGGTAGTAGGCGATATGACCTCGTAGTTAAAGCCCGGACATGAGTCATAAAACCTAATCTAAAAAAAATATACATTAAATAGCATTCAATCGTTTTGAATATGCATCATACTAATGAGAGAGATATAATGCTCACATATTGTTTCCTAGCTCATTCATTGTATTTGCAGTGCCGGATTAAGCGAAAAGGAGGCCTTAGCCCTTAAAATTTTTGGGGCCCCCCTTTTTTTACAAACTGCAATAAATGTTTATTTATGCATTTAACAATGGATTTATATTATTTCTACGGTATAAACATGAAATAAATTTTATTTTTTATTAGAGTATATATTCTTTTCAGAACTAAATGATGAATAAACAATTGGAATCATAAATTGATTCAAAAAATTATTTGCCGTAAATACAATGGTAGATATGATGAATGTATAGATATAAAAAAATGATCAAACATAAATTTGATTCATTGGTAAATTTTTAATGAATAAAAAAAATTTATAATTTTGAATTTTTCGGAATAAACTTTTTTTTTTTTTTTTTTTTTTTTTTTAATCCATTTTCTATTTTTACGGGGGCCCCAGGCCATGGCCTAGTCCGGCCTATTGGGTAATCCAGCACTGTGTATTTGTAAAAGGTAATATGAGCATATTGAAGAAATAACCAAATTTCTTAACATTTCTGTAGAACTATAAAACTCGTTAAGTACTCTAGTGGTGGTGGTCGAAACTACAAGTAATTATGATTGATAAAGTCGACAGTATCTTGTCAATGTTGGGGGAAGTCGAGGTTCAATTGTGTAAATAAAAAAAACTCAGTAATTAGCCAACATTTCGGAAACTATTTATTTCCTTCTTCAGGGGCTTATAATGACTAGAGTGGATGTGTATGGTGCAGGTGGTAAGTGTTTGTAAACATTACCACCTTCAGATCATTCTACATAAGGCCCTGAAGAAGAAAATAAATAGTTTATGATACGTTGACCAAATACTCAGTTTCCTGTTTACACGACAGAACCTCCACTTCCCTCAACATTACGTCATTATTTCCTTCAAATTTTATTAAACTTTTCTTTTACTCTCCAATGAATATTATTCTTAAAGTGAACAAGAATCGAAACCATGAAATCGTTCTTCCATGAAATAATTTGAAAATTTCCTGTCTCATAGCAACATTATTGAACTGCAATAATCGTGTTGGCTTGGCATGCAATGGCAAAATTTCAAAGTCATGCAATACTTAAGATAATTGTATGAGCAGTCGTAGGAAACTGTCAAACGTGGCGCTAGTAGCATGAAATTCTTCATCGAACTCTTGACATGTCTGTTATATTTCTGTTTAATTATAATATGGGACATTATCGAATACCTGACATCGCACAAGCTCGGGATCGTCATTTGATGACGTCGGGCTAGACGTTTTTCTTACCTGCCAGATAAAAAACCTAAGGGTTTGAGCCAGGTTCTAACCGGCGCGCCGGTCTTGAGCACAATAGGCTAGCACGCTACCCTGAGCAACTGGCCTCCTCACAGAGCACAATGCTCTCTTTAGGTATGTGGCTTTCAAATGTCCCCAAATTCATTAATTATGACAGTATGATTTTATTCTATTATTCTGAAAAAAATAAATATTATCTAATATAAACTGAAACTTTTCTGTAGGGAAGGCTCGCGAGCCAGGAGGGTTACAGTTACTACACAGAAGTACATCTCTCTCTCCTTCCGCTGTTTCCACTCACAATGTTACAATTAATCATACCCGACCCCTGCTTTATAAATGCCTACATTTCCTGTCTTGTTAGTTCCTCTTCTCTCTTCTTTGTTCCGTTTCTTCTTCATCCTCTTCTTCTACTTACAATCGGATTGAGATCGGTGAGGAAGCACCACACATGTCTAATTACCAGTCTCTTGTTACACTGATAAACCCCCTTTTTTTTTTGTTTCTCTTCTTACCAATATGACCACAAAAACAAACATTTCCATGTGATGTTAATTACTAACTCATTTAAAATTTTCAAGATGAGAATCTGAACTGTTCAATACAGGACCGCCCACAAGAAGCTGGTGTCTTCAGGCAACTGTACTTTCCGATATTCATTGTTACATTTGAACTGAACTTTCCCTTAATTTTGAGTTTTTATATCATTTTTTCTGGCAACGCTCCCAAGTAGCCTAGTGTGTTAACATCATTTGTTACTAAATGAATAATCCACATCACTGTGAGTAACTCTTTATTCACTACGTACTAAAGGAAACTTCACAAAAATTCACCAACTAATTTTCCCTTTTTTTACTAAAAAAATAGTATACTATTAGAGGAATACTAATAGAGGAAATTCTGTCAAAAAATTTATGTTTGGTTTTCACTGGCATTTCGACACGCTAATTCCAAATATGACAAAAAAAAGTAGGTTTATGTTTCTGAACAAGATATTTCCTGATATAATGAATGTACAAAACCTTATAAAAAATGATTATATTCACTTTTTGTTTTTTAGCCAAATCGGCCAAAGGGAAGGGGTAGATTAGTGGGATGGCTTAATACAAAAACACTAATAACTGTCATTGGAAAGAATGTATTGACACGAAAATTCATGTGTACAATTCAAAACATTATAACGGCCACATCTATTATTTTCTGCGAAGTCGACCGAATGGAAGGTTCGGCACAACATTTAGTTCGAGGTTTCAGAAGCCTCAATGTAAGTGAACCATTGATTTAATCGATTAGTTTTAAAGAGAGAGCGAAATCATAGTTGATTAATTCGTGTTGGGGAAGTACATAGCCGGTGATTCACCGACGACTTTTATATTGTATAAGTCGCCATATGCATTCTTCATATTCAGAAGATATTTCTTTAGAAAGTTATTTTTAGTCTCATGGTACACATTTTGTAATTTTAAAGAATTTTTTATTACATATTAAACATTTTTTTACTGGATATTTCAGCGTTTTTAGTGCATTTTATATGGCGTGTTTTGTCCTTTTTAAGTGCATATAAATCCGGTCTCAAGTCATTATGAATGATATTCTGTCCCTTTCGTGTTTGACAAATTGGACGCGGGTTGATGCATATAGAAGCGACCTCACTTTCTAAAATTACCACCTGAATGCTGATTCTATAATTTGACAATTTCCATAAATTTCAACAGCGCTTTTGTGACAAAATTATAATGAAATGTCACATTGTGAATAACCAAACTGGGGGTGAGGGGGGGGGGGGGGGGGGGGGGGGGGGGGGGGTGGCTTCAAAAGGAATTATAACAAACAAACTCTATTTCAAAATGAGCCGGCTGAGGTTGAGAGATATAACAACAAAAAGACGGCTGTTGGTTCCTGAGTTGGCGTGCGGTGAGTCCTAATTGAGGCAGAAGGATGACATGAAGGACTTCTGTAGAAAGGGCATTCAGTGGAACAGACCTGGGGGCAGAAGAGGAGGAGGCATGCCAAAAACAGCCCCGAGACAAAATCTGATTAGAAAGTCAATGATCTACATTCCACAAGACCTCTCCCAACCTTCCATCAAGGCACATTGGAGGGTTCCGTAACTTGTCTTTGTTACTTTTGTTTTGTAGTCCGTCAGAAATTTCATATTGAGTTTCTAGATTACGCTACAAACTGTTACTATCTTTAAAAGTAATACTTCTGTACAACGCAGTGTTGAAACCGATGTAGACTTTACGGACTTCAACTCTGGGGTTCTGCCAAGGCTTTGCAACTCATCCAATCCCTCCAATGCGTACAATAGCCAATGCTCCTTACAATGTTTCCTCCTCCATACTGACCTCAGCATTCCTCTCACGCGCTAAATCCAGTTACATGTTATTTTCCTCTCTGAGTTCTCACAGTAATCCTCTAGTCCGTGCTCTCCATTCTGTCGCACTTCCCCAACGACGCATTAAGCGACAATGACCTAGAGACCTCCTTAGTAGCAGCAGTGACAGAGAGTTATAAATGACTGCAACACAGTGCCTGGGGAGTGTCACCACTGGGTGATTTCTCTCCTCTTGATATTTTGTAAATGCCATATTTTACGATTTTAGCAAAGTTGTATATACTATTTATACAGTTGTGAATAAAAAAACAAAAAGTTTCTGCAGGAATTTCATGTTTTTCAACCCTCTTCAAAAAAGTTGAAAAAATTTTGTCTGGGTGTTTATGTGTGTGTATGTTTGTTTTTAGTAAACTTTAAATCTTACGTTGGCAGCAGCGCATTGGTTAGGGTGAGAAATGACTGTTTGCACTTGGCAACAGACTGAAACACATGCATTCTAGAATGTGAAGATCTGTTACTAGACGGGATTCACGTTGAAATCGGACGGCAGTTTAGTGTGTTTCTCAGATAAGAGATGGCGCCACTTTCCGAAGTAAACTTTCCCCTCTTTTGCCTAGAAAAAATCAACAGGTTTATAATCTGAAAACTGCATTTGTCTCAGTATGCAGATCCAAATGACGGATCGATC
The DNA here is from genome assembly GCA_963662175.1 of Aradus depressus. NCBI lineage: Eukaryota > Metazoa > Arthropoda > Insecta > Hemiptera > Aradidae > Aradus > Aradus depressus. The sequence continues at coordinate 54,825,444 of OY759214.1, read as the reverse complement.
GACTCTAGGTCACAAGTTCGCAGAGTTTTCAACGGAATTTCTTGTTTTCCGACTTCCTGAATTCAAAAATAAAATAAAAAAGGTTCTGTGTTTCCTGAGATAACTTCTCATAGAATTAATGTATTAACAGGATATTTTATATAAGACGACTAAAGACGACATCTATTAATTTTCAGGGAAATCGGCTTGAGGGAAGGGGGAACAGAGAAAGGTGACTCGATTCAAAAACCCTAATAACTGCCGATCTAATGAGTGTTTCAACAAGAAGGGTTCAGAATCAGCCAAATACTGGGACAGCCCAAACCGATGATTCACCGACCAATTTTTTTTTTTTATCTCTGATATGTTTTCCGATCAATTCATTGAAATCATCAATTCCGTTGAAAATTCCGCATCGAATTTTCTTCTCCTATAGCTGAGGAAGTGAAAATACCGCTAAACGAATATGGGACGGATCGAAACTGGTACCGCCGTCCCTTAGCCAGAGTGTATGAGATGAGTGGGTACAGTGAGTACATTGGGTACACTGGGAGTTACGCATGCGTAGCAGTGACCAGCGGAGAAGGTCGATGTAAAAGATACCCCCCTATTAAGGAGAGTACACAGAGGAGGTAGGATAGTCACCAATTAGATATGTCCAAGAACCAAGGTCTGCCATTGGTGGTCTGATGATGGTGATTAGGGGGGGTGAGGATCCTTGGGAGGGGGCCATAATAACACCATACCACATCTCCATGTTGACAAGTTGCCATGGTCAGAAGCATGGCTCACCGTTGCCATGGTCAGTGGCTTCCACTAGGTTACCATGGACATGATACCATGGCTGACCAAACCCTCCCTAAAGTTTCTACCATTAAACATGCCTACAACAGGGGGTGTAACGAACATTCCCGCCCACTAAAACACCCATACTCATAGAAGAAGAATTTTGAATGTTGTCTAGTACTAAATAATAATAATAAATTCATTTTCGTTAAACCAATACATGGTAATAGGATACGTCAAAAGAATTTACACATTAAGATAGATTATAAATTAAATGTATTACTACTCGAGTCTAACACATCTATGATTAGTAGTAATAACAAAACTATTAAAAAGTAAAATTAAATTAATAAAAACTGAACAAATAAATGCTTAAAAATATATGAGTATACAAAAAAATTAATACATAGACATATTTATAAAAAGTAGACACATTTTTTAATTTAAAAATAATTAAGATAACTATTTTTCAAAAACTCTTCGGAAGTGTCTTTATCCCAACGATGTTTCGGGACATTCTTACATCCCATCATCAGGTCCCACTGAACGAGATCTAGAAAAGAAAGAAAAGAATGTAACTAAAACAAAATATATTTAAAAAAATAAAATAAATAAATAAATAAATATATATATATATATATATATATATATATATATATATATATATATATATTAATCAATTATAAATGAATAAGAATAAAGAAAACGTATGTTTTTAAAAAATATTTTCTATTTCACAAATAATATATAATATGGGAGTACTTTCGGTATTGCTAACATCTTCAGCCACGACTTAACAAATACTAAATTGAAGTTCAACTAGGTAGGTAGTTTACAATCCAAGCGGTAGGTAGGTATCCTTTTTCAGCCCCTACGGGGTTTTCCTATCCTTTCTTTACAGTTAATATTTGAAATACGGAAAAACATAAAAAATGACATTTCCTCCCAAATTGGGATCTTAAATTGTATTTATTTATATTTTATTGTATCTATTGACTTCAAGAAGTGGGGAAGGACATTAAAAAAGCTATGTTTAGTTATTCGAAAGTCGTTCTTTCCCACACTAGATGTGAATTTAGTGTGAGAGATTTCGGTTGTTAAACCATCCTCAGGCCCTTTAAAAAAGCATAACAAACATATCAACAATGCAACCAACTTGTACAAAAATATTATTTTATATTATAAAAAATAGGTAGTAGAAAAAAATAAATGTATATACCTATATGAAATAAAACATTTTGGGTATTGAAAAAAGCTTACTCATTAACTTATGAACAAGTCAAATTATTTATTTTTCAATGCCAGAAAAGTTTTATTTCATATTTAATTATTTATTTTCTACTATTTTTATTTAACAACCGAAAGCGCTCATCCTAAATAAATATATTGTACAGAAAAGGAATACATTTTTCTTTTCCTAATTTATATATTAATTAATGTATCCCCCCCACCCCTCTGCCTTATGGTGTGCCCGGCCTCAGTGTTGTCAGTCTTACCCTGTTAATAATGTACGGAATGTTTTAATGAGATCTTCACACTTGCCAGATTCCTTCATTTTATTTTTGTTTCACAGCAAGCATCTGCCTATTTTCATAACAAAAAGTTCAAAAGCTCAATAAATCAATGAGTTAAGGAGCTGAATGTTAACGTCTGTAGGTGCTATATCAAGATCGGCCAGAGGGGAGCCCCGGGTCCAGGTAAACGATGAGTTGTATCACTGTAAAAAGGTGATCATTTATATTGGACGGTATTTAACACCCATTAACACGTCTTATTAACTAGTTTTTTTTTTCGATGTTTTTTTTTTTGTATCACTTTGAAGCAGGTTGAAACTAGCCGCGTTTTTTTTTTTATTTCCTCAACAATACGAAGTATAGGGGAAGTTATGTAATCGGTGAAAAATGTTTTCAACGGAATTTCATGTTTTCCGACCTCTAGATTCCAAATATGAAAAAAAAAAAAATTCTGTATGTCTTTGAACACAATAACTGCAGACAGAATAAATGTATAGACACGAAATTTTATACGTCAATCCAGAACCCTCTAACGACGACACCTGTTGTTTTTCAGCCAAATCGACCAAAGGAAAGCAGGAGATTAGGGGAAGGCTTAACATAAAAGGTCTACTAACTGCTGATATAATGAATGTATTGACACAAAGTTTCCTCTTGGGCAGAATGAAAAAATGGATAAAGCCTTTGGACAAATGTGTTCTCATAGATTTTTAGCAAAATGTTCAGACAAACAGTCAATGTACTTCCCCAATTGCCTGGAATTCACAGATGAAATTTTTTATATGGACTCTGCTGTAATGAAACAACTCTTGACAGTAGCCGAAGAAATTAATTGGGAGTTGATAGAGGTAAATGGAACGGAAGTGATGGAAGATAAGGATAAAGATAGAGACAGAGATAAGGAAGCGTGGTGAGGTAGCGACAGAGGTACTATAATATTCATCTTGGAGAACTGACCTCATTGAGGAGTCAAGTTCGGGAGGAGGGGTCAGCAGCAGTGAAGGGTAGGTCCACAGCAGTGAAGGGCAGGTCCGCAGATCCAACACCATGCTGGAAACCTTATTAACGAAGGGGTTTATGTCTGTTTCTTCTCATGTCGAAGGGCAGGTCCGCAGCAGTGAAGGGCAGGTCCGCAGATCCAACACCATGCTGGAAACCTTATTAACGAAGGGGTTTATGTCTGTTTCTTCTCATGTCCTGCAACCTGTCGAGATATAAAATTGAGTGTTCTTTCTCAGCGCGAATTAATAAACTTAGATTTTGCTCTCTCTCTCTGAAAACATTTAACCAATTTAGTTGAAAAACAGGGCATTATGTCGGCAGTTATACGATTTGTTCTGTTAACCCCCCTAAAGCTCTCCTTTCCCTTTGACCGATTTGGCTGAAAATCTATAAGAAGCTGTCTCTTTTTGGTTTCTGGACACAGATTAAAAATTTCGTGTTGATATACTCATTCTATCGGAAATAATCGTGTTCCCTGGACACACACAGACAGTAGCCTCCAAAACCTAATATTCAACAGTTGACTTACACAGGGGTTCCTAAATCCTCATAGTAAATTTTATGTCGATACATTCATTACATCGGCAGTTATTAGGGTTTTTGAATTGAGCCCCTCCCCTGAACCTCCTTCTCTTCCCTTGAAATTTTTACAGAATATGTCCTCATTGGGTTTTGATTACAAATATGAAATTTCATGTCGACACATTCATTACATTAGCAGTTATTAGAGTTTTTATGTTAAGCCTCCCCCCTAATGACCCCTTTCCTTCCGTCGATTTGGCTGAAAAACAATAGGTGTCGTCGTTAGAGGGTTCTGAATTTACATACAAAATTTAGTGTCAATACAATCACGGGGAAGATGAAATTCCGCTGAAAACTCCGCATCTGAAACCATCCTGTACTTTACAGCTGGGGAAATAAAATTTTTGTAAATGTAGTAGATTAGTGTAAGAAAAGGAGGTATAGTATTGTAAAAATAGAATATAAGGCCTCCACCACCACAGCTATAATTAATAAATTAAATATAATTATTTATATATCTTTAATATTTTACCTGCGAACATAACCAATTATAAGTGCCATCTTTTCTGACGAAAAACATCTATGATCTGACGCATATTAGTCCCATAAAAGGGCAGATATTTTATTTCATATTTGAAATCAAGAGGTCAGAAAATCTGAAATGCTCTTGAAACTTCAACATCGAATTTCTGACAGGTAACATAACTTTCCATAAACTTCGTTTAGCAGGAGAAGTTAAAAATACTAAGTAAAATCGATACATCATTTTCAGATTAAGATACAAAGAAATTCTACTTCATGTTTTCCCGGCGTTCTTTGAATACTTCAGAAAAGAACACGAAACTTTGTGGCTTTTTTGGTCTCAAAACAGACACTCGCTATGAGGTTCCGTTTTTGGTTTTCAAGTTATGGACCTCAATAAATCTGCAACATTTCATTCTACATTTAATATATTTAAGTTAGGTATTTCATCTAGAAGGTGAAAAAAACCTTGAGGACGCCGTCCTTCGGATGAGACGTTAAGCGATGTTCCCAAGCCTGTACTATGTCAGGTACTCGTTAAAGACATTCATTCTGGGTGAATAAAAGTTTAGGGTACAAAAGAGCGCTTTGGTAGTGGGCGATATGACCTCGAAGTTAAAAGCCGGGGCATGAGTCACAATAACTAACTATATTTAACTAATCAAATTATCTGTTATCAATTTCAATGCTTCTGTCCTTAACTAATTCTATTTCGTTTCTATTTTTTTAATATCAAGATGACAGTAATACATACATATCATAATTTTTATCGATTATATCACCTACTACCTAACGAGGAGCTGACATCGCTTAAGATCCCATCAGAAGGACAGTGTGATCAAGATTTTTTTCAACCTCGCAGATTTTTAGACCTGAGGACCTCGGCATATGACCCCGGTCACAACCCGCCTCCCGGTCAACACTTTGAAGCCACATAGCTTCAAGTCTCGATCTACTCTCCAAGTACAATGATACGTTCACAGTTCTTGCGACAGGTTACCCGGAGTTGATTGGCACTCTCCTTTTAAATATTCGATCTCTTCATTTTTTGGACCCTTAACTTCTGTTTTTGTTCTTTTGAAAGATCTTTTCCATCCCGATTTACACATCAAACTCAAAAATCAAAGGACCTTAAAATGATCAAAAACAGAAGGAAGGGCATGCCACAAAAAAAAAATCGAAGGTTTAGAGAGAGCGCGGAAACTTGAAAACCGGATATCCGAAAATTCAAATATCCAGTTTTGCAGTCGCCAGGAACCATCTAACAGTTCTAGTTGTAGTTGAAAGTCCCCTACAGGTAAACATAAACATTATGTCCTGGTTGGTCCTAACTAAAATGGCCAAAGAAGAAATACTGAACATAGATGGAACTTGTGCCACCGATTCATTCTATTTTTTGTAAAACGCATTAATACAATAATGTCGGTAGATAGGCTTCACCAGATAGGGGGATAGTCAACGACAAGTAAAGATAAAAAATATATTTTGGCTGTTGTTGACAAAAATAGTCGAAGAAGAAATATATTGAAATTCATCTTTATTCAATTAAAAACATTTAAAAAAAACATTTTTATTATTTATTATATACTTATTCATTTTTATTACTTATTGTATATTTATATTTATATTTTGGAAAACACATTATCTGTAAACTCAAGTAAAATAAATTAATTAAGGAACAATGGTAAGCTCGATTATTACGGCTAGAAAATGGAACTCGTTTCGGCCCATTCTAGACCAACAATGAATATGTGAAATCATGAAAAATAAACTACTCAAACTGTTTTATCTGAAATGGTCATGTTCCAAATACTTTTCAAAATATACCGACAGCCACCCGCTTACATTTATGAAGATATATTCTGAGACAATATAGCAGAGAAGTTTTTTTTTTTTTTTAATGTCTATACTAAAAGGAATTTATATCTATTTATATTTATATCTTTAGTGGAATAGACAATATTTCAAAAATAAGTTTGTTTTATTCATTTATTACAAGTTTCCACAATATGTCCGCGTTCCTCAACTTAGAAGTTGCTAAAAGGAATTGATATAGTTAGACGGATGTGTATTGTTAGGTAGGTGTATGGCGTGGTACCGGGTGGGACAGAAGGATTCGTCTGATGACAGGATAATAACAGTTCTGAGGATAGCATTTCTGGATGAGAGAGAGACACTCCCACCAAATGGCGCACACCATCTAAATAGTACCAAGATAATTAACAGGTTGGTTGGGGAGGTGAGAACATCCCTTAAGCATCCCCTAACAGAAGATGTTATAAATATGTTGATATGAAATGAGGGGGTGCTCGTCTAGGCTAGACTATAGAAATGTAAAATGTTATTGTGTGATTTACTATAGGTTATAGGTGGTTCATAGAATAGAGGGGCGGGTGGCGCCTCATGCTGAGTGCTGCTATTAGCGCCTTGAGGAAGACATGCCATCTGAACATCTCACATCGGCACACATGTTGGCTTCCTAACAACATTCCCTGTCAATACAAGCCGATGAAAGTTCACTATTTGAAGAATAGGGTCGGATCCGGCAGAGGGGCACAAGGCGCCCCCCCCCCCCCCCCAAAATAAAATATTAAAGATTAGCAATACGTAGTTCTATAATAAACAGTTTAAGGATACTCTTTAACAGTTGTATAGCCACATAGCATCAGCCTAGCTGCCGTTCTATAAAAATCTCCGTCTCCTGTCTTACAATCCTCCTTTATTTTTCTCTCTCTTATTTTTCTATGTTACTTTTGCCCCCTGCTCACTTTTTGCCCCCTGCTCACTTTTGGCCCCCTGCTCACTTTTGCCCCCTGCTCACTTTTGCCCCCTGCCCACCTTGCCCCCTGCTCACTTTTGCCCCCTGCTCACTTGCCCCCTGCTCACTTTTTGCCCCCTGCTCACTTTTGCCCCCTGCCCACCTTGCCCCCTGCTCACTTTTGCCCCCTGCTTACTTTTTGCCCCCTGCTCACTTGCCCCCTGCTCACTTTTTGCCCCCTGCTCACTTTTGCCCCCTGCCCACCTTGCCCCCTGCTCACTTTTGCCCCCTGCTCACTTTTTGCCCCCTGCTCACTTTTGCCCCCTGCTCACTTGCCCCCTGCTCACTTGCCCCCTGCTCACTTTTGCCACCTGCTCACTTTTGCCCCCTGCTCACTTTTGCCCCCTGCTCACTTGCCCCCTGCTCACTTTTGCCCCCTGCTCGCTTTTGCCGCCCACCTTGCCCCCTGCTCGCTTTTGCCGCCCACCTTGCCCCCTGCTCACTTTTACAAGGTTGCTCACTTTTTTTTCACTTTTACATTTTTTCACTTTATCTTATTTTAATTATTCATACTTGTTTCTCTAATTTTTCTATGTTTATTTTTTTATTTCTCTTCATTATTTTCCACTACTTCATTACATTGTTTCACTCATTTCCTGTTTTTAACATTTAGTATTTACTTCTAGAGACCTCTTTTATTTTATTTTATATTTATTCTTCTCTACTGGTTGATACTTGTATACTCTTGTTTATTCTTTATGTTATTATTCTTAGGGGACGTATGTCCCAGAATAAAGATTATTTTTCATTTCATTTCACATACTTACTTATACTATTCAGGTATACATAGAATTTAAATAATAAAAACAAGAGAGGAGATGCTTAGAGTTAACATCGTAATAATTACCTAATTGTATTATTATTAATAACAATAAATCTAAAATGAAAAAACTACAATAATTAAATAAAATTTAAAAAAAGTTTTTTTTTCATTTAAATGATATATTTTTCATTACCTATAGGTACTCCATACAATATTTTGATTTATAATTTATATATATATATATTTCATTATTTTCTATTTGTTTTTTCTAAAATTGCTATTAAATAATAAAAAACTGTTTTATTCACATAAATTTTATTAATAAATAATTTTTTTCATCATGATTATTATATATCTAATACCATTAATATCTCCTTATATCCTTTCCCCTCCTTTTCTACACATGAACCTCCCCCCCAATCAGTGTTGACAGACAAACAGACTTTTGAATTTCTGGTACCCCTACCGCTAGAAGGAAAAATAGTAAAAAAATAACGAAAATTTAATTTTGACTTAGATGAATATTTATTGTATCTAGTAGGGAATATCATTAGTTTAGATTAGTTGCATCGACTGTGAAGTTTGTTAGAATATGCAACTGAAAATAACAACAAAATAATAATATACTATAAGAAAATAGTGGTCGGTGAATAACCGGCGATGTACTTCCCCAGAACGAATTAATCAATTAACTTTTTGCTTCAACATCAAATTCAGTCGACCGTTTACGCTAAGATCCAACATCTGACTTACATAGGGGCTCTTAAATCCATAAATTTCTTACATGGGCAGTATGGTCTTTGAATTGCGCCCTCAACCCTGAACCCCTTCTCTTTGGCGGAAGATGGATCAAAAACGTCCAAAAATTGTGTTGTGTAATTCATGGTTGAATACTAATGCGATCTAGCGTCAGGGAGAGACACTACTAGCTCGGAGGGTGAGACGTGCATCTGTCTGGCGGATCTACTACCAGAGCGCTCTTTCGTCACTCTGATGGACATGAGCCCGTCTGTACTATGCAGTGCCGGATTTATATATTTTTCAAGTATAGGCCACTGACATCTCGCCGCCCCTACCTTAAAAAAATTATTGTATACATTTTTTTTCATGTATAAAATATGCAAACATTACAAATCCAATATTTTTTATTGCACAGAATACAGTTACAGTCAAAATCGTTTATAACGACCTCCAAAGGGATAGGAAAATCTGGTCGTTATAATCACACTTTTTTTTTATCCCCAATCGCATCAATAAGAAATGAAAGGTCAAAACAACAATGGAATAGAGGTTTTAAAACTTCCTTAACGCCCACAAGAACGGCTGCGGATTCACCGCATATTTTTCTGAAGACGATATTATGACAATTACGAAATTTCTGAATACAGGTCGCGTCAGGTTTGAAATCTTTTTTCAGCAGAACTGAAAATCTCTAGCTTTTGTATGTAAAATCAGGCCGGGCCGTTAAAAGGAACATTTTTCCTTCGATGAACCTTACTTAAACCATGCAAAGCATTGTCTAAATCAGTATGTTGGGTCTTCCGAATTTTCTTTGAAAATTGAAATTGAACACGTTAGAAATTGTCGAGTGGGAAACACCGAATTCTTTTGATTCAGTAGAATTCGACTCACGCTTTTCCAGCCCCCAAATGATGTTCGCTTTTTCTTCGATGGTCAGAGATTTTCTTGTTGACCCTTTTAGAAAACACAAACAACTGAGGGTAATTGAAAATAAAGTTAAAAAACCCACAACACCTTTTATGATTCTATGAACTGAATTCATAGATCTCGAAACAATTATGTATCCAATTATCTCTAACTTGATGTTTTGTTTACATTCTGTCCATCATTATAGACGACTTTTAATTCTCCAAGTCAAACTAGCGTTACTACACCCGATGTCGTCGTTACATCCACTATCGTAATTTGTAATAGCGAACCAAACTTTTTCTCGGGATTTCGTCGTTATACCTGACGTCGTTATGCAAGGTTTTGACTGTATTTATAAAACTATTATTAATAAGTCATAAATAATAACAATTTTCAATAGAATTTAAAACTTTTCTTCTCAATTAAATAATTAAAAAATAAATGTAAAGAAAAAATAATAAAAAATAAAAAAGGAAAATGGAAATAAAAGCAAACAACGGTTTAGATTGACTTATATACTTAAAATATAAATTTCATTCTTTCAGCCTACTACCAGAGCGCTCTTTCGTCACTCGTGAACATGAGCCGGACTCTACAATGGGAGTCCTAAAGTTTGCCTACCCTAAATTTTTATTCACTTGGGGTAGGAGCCCTTAATGAGTAGCTGACATCGTACAGGCTCGGGACCATCGCTTAACGTCCCATCCGAAGAACAGCATGCTTAAGTTTTATTTTACCTCCAGATTAAAATAAACTACGGACCTTGGCCTGGTTTCGAACCCGCAATCTTGAGCTCAGAAGGGAAGATTGTTCAAAGTAATTTTTATTGGTTTTAAATAACCCTTCTTTCAGAAAGATATTTGGGGGGTTTACTTGGTGAAGTTGAGAGCATCCGTCGTCACCTCCACTGCTACTGTTCTAACATTTCTAGTATATTTGACCGATTTGACTGAAACAAACTTAGTTGTGATCGCTTCGTCTAAAAGTTTACATTATTATAAAGAACATACCTAAAACAAATCTTTAAAAAGATTTTGGAAAAGAAACGATGCTTAGCACAAATAATGAATAAAGAGCGCGAGGGAACTAACTCCATTTTTTCTGAATGTACATACGTTCTGAGAGTATTAAACATAATTTATATCCATGTTGGTATGAAGATAAGAAAGCGAAATTTTTTTTATCAAACTTATAAGTTAAAAACTTTGGATTCTAGCCTTTCTAAGTAAAAAAAGGAAGGATAATCTAACGTGGGAATGGAAGCCATTTTTACTTGACTTCAAAATTAGTTGAAAAAACAAAAAAAAAGGTTCTCACTGTAGCTACCGATGTGAGTTGTGAGTTTCTCAGGTTTCACAAAATATTCTTGATGATTTTATAAATGTTTATTTGAAAAGTGGAGAGCGGATCGATTGATACATCCTTCTCACGCCCGATCCTCTCATCTCCCCCTTCCCTTAAGCGACAGTTGTCGTCCTTATGCCCTTCTGGATAAACTATAAAATTTAACGTTGATATTTTCATTTTATCGGAAGTTATCGTGTTCACAGACACTGGCAAATAGGATTTTTTTCATACGTGATAGTAAAATGTTGCGGGACGAGATTTCTCATAGAAATAAAATATGTCTTCCCACTGTTTTATTTTAGACCAGAACCGGTTTTCGACGCAACAGCGTCATCATCAGTGGTTCATCTATAATAGAATAACAAAATATACAAATAATGAAAAGTACAAATAACTGTTAAAGCATCAGGGTACAGAGTAAGAAGATAAAAATTAACTTAACTTACCCCACCCACACAGCGGTTAAAAGACAACTGGCATAGCTCTCTTTTAACCGCTGTGCTGTGTGGGTTAATTTTATAATTGTTATCTTCTTATTCTGTACCCTGATGCTTCAACAGTTATTTGTACTTTTCATTATTTGTATATTTTGTTATTCTATGATAGATGAACCACTGATGATGACGCTGTTGTGTCGAAAACCGGTTCCGACATCTTTTATTGCTATATATAGGATTTTTTTTTTCATTTCAGGAACAGAGTTTGAAAAACAATGATGAATGTTTTAGTGCGATTACAGAACTCCCCTTCTGTAGCGAGATACGTAAAATGTTGAGAGACCCAGGAACAGGTAGGAAAGTGTCTAATGACTGGCGTACCTTAAATCAGGGGGGGGCTGGTTTCTGTGGTGCCCCTCCAGGAATACTAAGGTTGTGGAGTGATTCGATGGGACCCCTGCAACGTCCAGCTGAGACCTACATACATCAAATGACTGTAGAATACATAATTGGCCGATCTCTCACCTGAAGATGGCATTAGTAATGTTAACATGAGGGACTGTTAACTAGAAGATAGAGGCAGGTGCAAGTCAACTAGGGCATTTATCAGAATTATCGGGCAAGGAGCCCCGGGGGCAGCACCCCTCACTTAGGTCATTTCGGCACTGTTGTGAAATCTACCTCGAGGGGGGGGGGGGGGGGCTGTTAAAATTCCATTTATCATAGACGGTGAGGGCCGGACATCCTGCGCTAGGCCACCTGGTACTCAACTCTAGAGCGGATTTGAATAATTACATATTTACCTAAGTGATGCCCAACATAACATAAGGCGGCCGCTCTCCTTAGACACTTTATCACCTTTTTTAACAAGAACAAACAGGTGAAAGAAAAGGAAAAAAAGGTTTTACGTTGTACATAGGGGGCCCGGTAGCATAGGGGTAGCGTGCTAGCCTACTGTCTTCAAAATCACGGCTACTATCGGGAGATAAAAAAACATTGAGGCGTAGTCAAGGTCCACGCCGTAGATTTTCCTTGAAAACGTCTTTGTGCCGTTTTTTCATTTTCTTTTCGATGCTGCCGTAGCTCTTACATTTTCTCGGCACTAGACTTTTTAGGTTTTTTAAATTCCTTTGCAAGCTTTCCTCTGATTTGCGTTTTCTATAATTCCGAGCATATTTACGATTCATATGAGACATGTTTAATTTTTTTGCAATTTTCAATTTAATACCGATTTTTACATAGGTATATTTCGGGGAATATTTGTATTGTTTCACTTTGAGTCCTAGTAGTGCTCTTCACAATGACACCCGAATCAACGTCCTATCTAAACGCGTAATTACGCTACACTAATTTCTAATTTTACACAACGTTAATTCGCAACAATCATCCGCCGGCGCCCACACTAGCCCGATAACTAACGTCACAGGCAAAACAAACACTGCACAACAAACACGTACAGACATGTTCTATCCATTGTGACCTCAACCGTTGTTATCGCATTATTAGTCTTGTAGTTATTATTGATTGAAATCTGACAGTATTTTGTAACACAAGAAAGTTTGACCGGCTATCACTGTGCTTAACGAGCGAATAGACGTTTTCACGTCAAAAACATTGAGCATGCCGTCCTTCGGATAGGTCGTTAGCAAGCCTGTGCGATCAGGTACCCAACTAAACCTGGCCTGAGCCACTAATCTGTCTCTCTTCACATAATAACAGGGTAATAACATAACAATAACCTTATGGTATTTACTAACCTAGTATTTTGAAATAGGTAAAGATCTTTTCAAGAAAGGACACGCCCCAATTGGTTTTCGGTGACTCATTACATTTAACGACATTTTTACAGAATTTTGTTTATTGTATTTTACTAATTTACCATCATATCAGCATAATTAGAGATTATCATAGTATCGATACATCGGTAAACCGATATCAGATAAATTCGCCTAATACCAAAGTACTTTATCGTCGCTTAAAGGATTTGTAAGAAGAAAATATATAAATCCTGGATTATGGAACAAGATTTAAAATAGAGAGAGACCCAAGATGTTATGGACAGGAAACTTGGCCACTAGACCTGGAAATATGTTTGTCAATAAAGGATTGTTTATATCTAAATGAGGTTATCTTAAGTAGCCACGTCAATATGAGATGTGCGTAACTCTGCTAAACGATGGTTATCGATACTTTGATATATGAGAAAGGAAAGTCATAACAAGGATGCTGGCCTCTTTTCCATAGTGGAATCTCAAGAGAATGGAATTAGAATAGACAATAAGCTGTGAGAGGTATGTGAACTAATTCTTATTCAGTACATAACCAGGTGGAAATGGATTGTACACAAAGCTGAACAATACAAATAAAAATAATAAAATAATAAGGAGAAAAAAAATGTTTACAAACAGAACAAATATTCTCTCGTAGTTTAATACTTTTCTTTACCGTTTATTTTTGTTAATTTTGTAATAAGAACACTATAACTGGGTATAGTAATATAAAGAAATCAACGAACCAAATATATTTATAAAAAATGTATACTACAGTAGAGCGTTGGAAATCCGGAGCGTCGCAAATCCGTATCGGCTCGGCAGTGAGAGCAGGTGGGATGTGGGAGGTGTGTGGTTAGAGAGGCAACCTGAGGGGACGGGGACACAACTCGTACTTCTTAAAAAACTGAGAGACATGGCTGCAAAGAAACCTACGTCAACACTTGTACAAAAAAACAATTAAGGACTTTTTTACCCAGAAGTTTCCGTTAATTACTGTAGATTCTTGATTTTTTTTCTAAAAAGTATTGTAGAGTTACTAATCTAAATTACATAATGTACATATTCTTATTCAATATACTTTATTAAAATATTTTGTGTACTGTATTTTTCGAACCCTTCATATTAAAATATTTTGTGTACTGTATTTTTCGAACCCTTCATATTAAAATATTTTGTGTACTGTATTTTTCGAACCCTTCAGCCTCTATTTTGCAATACAGTAGACTCCCGAGCGTCATGTATCCTCTAGTCGATACATATACGTATGTATACAGTTATTGAAAGCACATTTGAAAATCTGGAGAATTCAGTAATCCGGATGGGTCCCGGTCCCGATCGATCCGGATTAACGACGCTCCACTGTACTTTTTTTTATTATAAAATTTTACATTATATACAATTAAGAATAGTTTATAATACATGTTTTATTCATTATTTATTATATATTATCACTCCCCTACCAATCAATAGTGGCAATATATTTATAAAAATAATTTATAAAAAATACATTTGTTCCCTTAATGCAGGTATATGATGAAAATAATGACTATATCTACTTTTTTCTTGTTTCATTCATTACAGTAAAGTTACCTTACTATATAATTTGACAGACAAGTATTTATTTCATTGCACTTCTAGGACTGCACTTCAGACCTGATTCTCCAGCAACATGAAATGTACTTCTCGATGTTGAAGACAGTAAGAGTTGTGGCAGTGAACGGTTCAATGTCCCACCTGATCCAGCTATCCTTTCTGACGAAGACTCGTGGGATGAAGATATAGGTGACATTGTCGAGGCGACCTGAAATAAGGGTAATTCAAAATGAAAAACTTATCGAACAAATATAGGAAACATAATTAAATAAATGGTGATCTAGAATAGATACGACAATAGAAACTTCCCAATTTCAGAATATAGCTTTAGAGATAAAATTGCAGCAGAAATATGTGAAACTATTTTAGATAAATTCATTATTGATTTAATTGCAACAGAATCAAACATTTTTCTTTGATCAAGACACATCACGGAATATAAAGAGTAACGAATTTTACGTGTCAATTAGTATAGAATGGCGCAATGTGTTTACAGATTTTTTTTTAAATATATATTTTTGTAATTATAATTACAGCATGTCTCATGTAACGATTAATAATATAACTTCAATGATACGTATTAATTAAAGAAAACTGTTTTAGCTTATTTAGTATTTTTATCAAATCAACCTCATGAGTTAAAAAAACATGTTAAGAGTTAAGGGTTAATTTTAAAAGAATGTTTGTTGCTCACTTGATCTTTCCAACTAAATACTCCAAACAAGGCATTACACAATATTCCGTGACATTAACATTTCAACTAACGACTGGTCCTGCATATAAAATACGATAAGCTCAAAAAGATCTAATTCTTAAAATTGGAACAAATGTTTATGTCAATGGTAACATCGATATTATATCTTCGATTTTTCACCCATATGATCAATAGGAACTTATTTAAAGAATTGAACCTATTTAAAGATTTATTCCTCTCCTTTGGAACAAAATTATCATTTAACTGCCTCAGAAATATTTTTATATGAGGAATTGAGAATCTCCCACGACTATTTGAATCTCACTGAAATGGTTCCATTCCCTAATCAGTCATTTGCAGAACCCTGAAAACAGACTTTTCCTTTTAAATCCCACTCATTCTGGTGCCTTACAACTCTTCAATACAGAAAGACGCCTCTGGTGTTATTCTTCCCCTGAAGATGCTTCATTTTTTTAACGTTTTGTTATTGTAGATTCCAAAACTCTGCTTCAATTAGTTCATGGTTCGTCACTCTGACCAGACAGCCACCTTTGAAAATACCTAAAGTAGCCGCATTTATATTTTTTTTATTTCTTTAATTTATTTTTGAATCTTCATTTCTTTATTCTCCTTTTTTCTTTCGGCCTGTCTGTCCTGACACTTGAAAGCTAACATCTCGTCGCTACTGTTCAATACACATTGATTTTATCTTTATTAGAAGATATTTTGATAAATGTTTCATCAATTCTATGCTCCTTTTTTTTTATACATAGGTATATATATTCAAAAATCAATTTTATTTCTATAAAACAAATCTTGCCTAATCTTTTAAATAGTTTCATTCAAAATCGAAAAAGCATTAATTACCATAAAATATTGTCTGCTCATCCCACTCAAAACAGCTTTGACACAACTTATAAAACTATATATAAATTAATTATATAATAAATTAATTTTTGTTTTCGCTCTCCCTCTAAACCATTTTCCTTTTTGGCAATTATGACTGAATATGAACTCACTCATTCCATTCCAAGAGTTATCGTGCTCATAGAAAGACGGGTATTTCTTATTTCATTTTTTGATTCAGAGTCTGGCAACGTGAAATTCCGGTGAATACTCAACATCGAATTTCCCGATCGATTAAATAACTTGGTCTACACTTCAGATAGCTGGAGAACTAGAACTCCATTGAGCGGCTCGTCTTCTTTACAAGATCGCCCCCCCACTATTTCCTTTAATGTCGTACCTATTTCCCGCAGAACGCCCTACCAAAGGAGATACATTTCCGTCGCCCCGACACCTGTCTCTTTATCTCTCACGTTCCTGTTTGTTCCTTATATATATATATATATATATATGTATATCATAATTTGTCCTAATTTTCTTACATTTTAATTAATATTTCGTATAATTAACATGATATATTGCTATACAGTTAGTGTTATTTTGATAACAACTAACTTGTTCATCAGGTGTTTGTTATAGAGGAAACTTTTTTACATTTTTATACCTATAGTATTAGGACTTATTGTAATCTTACGAAAATCCGAGATCGAGTTTTCAACGTATTTTCACCATTCAAGGCCTCCTGAATACGTTTTGACCATTTTCGCGATGATGTCTGTCTGTGCGTGTGAGTGTATGTGATTGGAAAGTTGTGAGCTCTCAATAGCGATTGTAGCTATGAACTTAAAATTAGGAATAAAGGGGTCATCACATGTGCTAACTTAGATCTGATTCGATTTTGGCCCAAATCAGCCGAAAATTACCTCCATTGCTTTACCCCCGGGGCCTAAATACATTTTACAAGATACCGCTCAAGTTTATGACCTAATAAAAAATCTGTTCAAGTAAAATTTGCAGGGAACATTAAAATACATATTTTATACGAAACAAGATTTTTTGCAGGTGGTCAGGTTTTGGAGATACATGCCGAAAACCCACCTTAAAATGTATTATTTTTTTTTTGCCTTATGTACGGTGCTATTATTTAGTTATTTACAACATCCATGGCCCCGGGAGGGAGTTCTATCTACGAAATAAAACTCACTCCCGGACGGGATTCGAACCCGCAACCGTGGTGAGACCATGCGACCAAAGCCCTACGCTCTAGCCCGCACGGTCACCATGGCCTAAAATGTAGGTTTGAAACACATATTTTTAGACGTTTCCTTGATTTACCCGAAAACAGTTAGTCCCATCGACAAATTGAATCTTACCAAAAATGTTCCTTATAAAATTTACAATCGCTAATAAGTCCTCAGATTTGAGATTTAATCAAAACGACAAAAGTTACACCGGCCCGACGAATGTAAACTAAATGTCTAAAGTCTTAGGAATGGGAAATATGAAGTTAACTCGACTTTTTTTGGAAAACACATTTTTATTTCGATATTTGTGTAGGATTCAGATAATCATGTCGTTCTCTATAAGTTTTAACAAATATTAATTTTGTTCGAAGCTTCAGTAATATAGTTGCAGTAGTTCTGCAGGTTAATATTGTTTCGAAGACGGTCCTCAACCTCGGGAACCCTACGTATATGAAGTAAATAATTCTGAATAGGAATGACTTTAGTGTGATCATTTTTTTTTTTTCAGTCAGA
Source organism: Aradus depressus (assembly GCA_963662175.1). NCBI lineage: Eukaryota > Metazoa > Arthropoda > Insecta > Hemiptera > Aradidae > Aradus > Aradus depressus. The sequence goes on along the minus strand of OY759214.1, from coordinate 54,807,442 downwards.
ATGAAGAAGAGACAGGAGCTAAGTTTGGATAAGGAGTTTTAATTGGGCCAGGATGAGATATGGTCCAGTGGCTGGGGGTGAGGACATCAATACCAACATGGCTACATATATCTGTCGGCTTCTCTCCTTCTCAAGAGCTGTCTGTGTCCTGTGCTCCAGAACCAGCTGCCGCCTCAACATCCTCTTCATTTCAAATGAGAACTTTCAATCCATCTCCATAAGAACGCTTTTCTTATTTTGTTTTTTTTCTAGTCTTGTTTGTATTTACAATACAATGAACCAATAAGTATAAGGTGACTTGAATTAACACACAAACAAGAAGTTGGCGTTTATGAGTTGAGCCCCGCTCTGATCCCCCCTTCCCTTCTGAAAATTGCTAAGTGTCGTCCTGATGTCGTTTTGAATTCACACATGAAGGTTTGTGTCGATACTTACATTGCAATGGCAGTTATAACAGTTTTTCACTTAAGCCTCTCCCCTAATCCCACCTCCCCTTTGGTCGATTTGACTGAAATGGGTGTCGTCTTTAAAGGATTCTGAATTCACAAATAAAACTTCGTGTCGATATATTCATTCTATCTGGAGTTATCGTGTTCACAGACACAAAGACAGAATTTGTTTTTTTCATATTTTGAATCTCGAGGTCGGAAAACATAAAATTCCCTTGAAAACTCCGGATTGAAATTTTGACAGATTGCATAACTTCCCCTATACTTCTTATAGCTGGAAGTAATTTATTTTAGCCCAAGATAACTTATGACAATGTACACTAACTTTCAGTTGGTATAACCTTCATACAGAAACAAGGCGGCCGTGTTCCAAAACAATTTTTCATCACAATAATAAAACGTTGTTATCGTTATTTTTAATATTTTACAAATATTTTGTTTTGTCAAAATATTAATAATTTTATTTAAAAATTTTAGGTAAAATAAATGTACCTACCTACGTAGAGGAACCTGTTGTACCTAGGGATAAAATTTACATTTTGATTTTTTCTAGCTTCTGTTCAATGTTTTTTGCTTCAATCAAATTTTTATAATGATACCTGGGATCTAAGGTTAATAAAAATATTTTTCGTCACCTGGTTTCCTGGACGGGTTTGAATGCAAAAAAGTTTATACAGACCCATTTTTATGCCCACAGGTACATCAGTGTTGTACCTAAGGACAAGATATTGAAAGGACAGTTAAATACGAAAACCTCATGTTTTCAACAAACAACTTTTATTTCTATGCTGTAATAGTAATTTAAGAACTGTAAAAAAATGTAAATCATAATATTCAATTCATACCTATGCAAAATGTACAAAAAAAAAAAAATTCAAAACGAACATAATGAACTGAGCATATAGACAGAAAATATTGAGCAACGAAACTGCTTCAGAAAATAAAGCCACTTATAATAATTATTAAGCTCAATAATTCCATGGAGTGGTGGGTGATTCCTTAGAATAAAAATCATGGAAACCAAGCTAAAGCATTACTCAAACTTGTAACCCTAGCAACCATTTGATAAAACAATGTATAAACAACAGAAAATTCGACGACTGTAGAAAACAAATTTCACTTTTGACTCCCAAAAACTGAAAAAATTAAATAAAAACTTGACGGTTGAATTGAAAGGCACGAGAAGGTGGATCCCTGAGGCACGTCTACCACTACAACAACCGAATATTTCCCATATCCCAATGTGAAATAAATGGAAATGTCCTTAGGTACAACTGTGCATTCGGTACAACAGGTTCCCCTATATTATAAAAATATATATTTATCTTTTCTTCTTTTTAAATCTGTCTTATTCACTTCTTTCTTTTTTTACTATATTGTTTCACTGTATTCTTAGTGAATCAAAATTAAAAAATGTATGTTGTTTAAATGAGTAGGTACCTAATATATGTAAATATATCTGTATGTATTTATTATCATTTTATTTTTTTCTGTTTGTAAATTTATGAAATAAATATACTTAACAAATTGTATATTGGGCTCAGTCCCGTCAATAAATATTATTATTGAAAGTACTATCGAAGTTACAGGTGATAGCAGCTAAATCGCACCGAAATAGCTCTTTTGTCCACGACAAGTCTAAAGCAGGTATTTCGATAACCCAGATCTCTACTACAAAGTGTGACTTGACTTGCACCCCCCGTGATTAGAATGCAAGACCGGAGACAGAGGTGACTGATGGGAGAATGAATATACACGGTATCGTGTGTGCAGGCCACGTTCAATAAAGCTACATCAATCTACCGCCACATCAAGATCCTCGAGGCAGCTTTGGATTTGTAGAATATTCCGTTAATGCATAATCGATGAGTTTGTTATAGAAAGAATAGATGTACTAATAATTTTCAAGGATGTTGACTTTCCTTTATTAACTGGTTCTCTAGCGTTCAAATTGCTGAATCGATTTTCATGAAATTGTGTAAATTGTTCAAACAACAAACGAACTACCCATCTGTTTCCACCGAATCGATTGGACAAAATCAGACAAAAGTTGAGATACAAAGTGAAATAAGAGTACCATCGAGGACAAGAGACGGAAAGGAGTCCAAGGAAGTAATGGTTTGTTATTTAGCAGTTTGTTATCATTTAACTGTTATTTTCTATCAACAGTAGCAGACTGCTACTTCAATAAAAAAAAGTCGTGGGTGAATCACCGGCAATGAACTTTTCCAGAACGAATTAATCAATTAACTTTTCGCTCCACCTCCAAAACCATAAATTCATTACATCGGCAGTTAAAGTGTTTTTGAATTGAGCCCCCCCTTGCAAGTTTGACAGGCGATGTGCTCATTGAGTTTTGACTTTACATATGAAATTTCATTTCGATACATTCATTATATCGGCAGTTATTGGGGTTTATGAGTTGAGCCCCGCTCTGATCCCCCTTCCCTTCTGAAAATTGCTAAGTGTGGTCTTGATGTCGTTTTGAATTCACACATGTAATTTTGTGTCGATACTTACATTGCAATGGCAGTTATAAGAGTTTTTCACTCAAGCCTCTCCCCTAATCCCACCTCCCCTATGGTCGATTTGGCTGAAATGGGTGTCGTCTTTAGAGGATTCTGAATTAACATATGAAACTTCGTGTCGATAAATTCATTCTATCTCGAGTTATCATGTTCACAGACACAAAGACAGAATTTGTTTTTTTCATATTTGGAATCTAGAGGTCGGAAAGTCCCTAAGTTCATATTATAAGATACCGCTTATACATATGTCCTGATCAAAACTCTTTTTAAATAAAAGTTGTATAGAAAACTAAAAGGAGCATATTATATGTGAAATAAGTTATTTTGAAGACCGTCCGGTCTGCGAGGTACTTGCCGAATACCGCTCTAAAAAGTTCTTTTGAAACCCATTTGGTGTAACTGCGCAAAAACGGTTAGTTCTACCAAAAACTTGTTTCTTGTCAAAAATGTCCCTTATTAAATTTCTAAAAAACATACAAACCGAAACATATTCCGCACCAGGAACTGGATGGCAGCCGCACAGGATCGAGACAATTGGCGGCTGTTGGTGGAGGAGGCCAGGACCCGTCACCGGGTTGTAGCGCCACGATAGATAGATAGATAGAAATTTCTAAAATGCCTATAGAATTGTGATAAGGCCAATATGAATAAAGTTACGGCGCCACACAAATGTAAAATAAATTTTCCTAGGAAATATTTCAAAGTAATATTTAAATTTTACAATAGAACAAACTTTAAAATATTTTTTATTGTTACTTTTTATTGAAATGGATAAAGATAAAGGAAATAACAAAACTTCCTTACACCAACCACATTTTTACAGATCACTCTCTCCCCATCATTCCATACTGGCGTTAATGGGTATATATGAAAGAAATGCGTTGGCATCACTGACTTTCTTTGTTTCATTATACAACGTAATTTTGGGAGTGACTTCCTTATACCCAGTAATGCCAGTATGAAATGATTTTGAGAGGGAGTATGTACGTTTTGTACGTCTCATAACATTAGTACCAACAACATTTAAGGAAAGAAAAAATAATAAATAATATACATTTTTAAATTATAAAAGAAAAACTCAAAATCAATTAATAATATTTTTTGGGCTTGGGGAATTTAAAAAAAAAAATACTTATAACACTCCTAGTGCATACAGAAGTCAAGGGAAGAAGAAAAATGCGAGATAGTTGATTTTCGGATTTAAATATAGTAGGCCTACCGTGACAATGAATTGACGGGAGGACGGACGAACGACATAACCATCTCAGTCTCTAACATTATTCGCTTGGAACAGCTTCAACAATCAACCGATAGATCGGTGAGATTCAAAGTTATATTTTCATTGGTAAAATAATCGTCTGAAACCAATTATTCTGAAAACATTATCAAAACGTCGATTATTTCCCAAATGATGTGTAATTTTCATCCAGTTATGAGTTCCACCCTGTTTCTCGCGTATTTGCTATGTAAATCTCGAAAAATATTTAGTTTCATTGAAGGTTAGGTTAGGTTTTATGACTCATGCCCGAGCTTTAACTACGAGGTCATACCGCCTACTACCAGAGCGCTCTTTCGTCACTCTGGTGGACATGAGCCCGACTCTACTGTGGGAGTCCTAAATTTTGCCTACCCTAAATTTCATTGAATAATCATCTCCAATTAGTCCAGTGAGCTGTCAGAGTCCCTTTAAAACTTATGGAAAAACAATTCCTGAATCAAATCTTGAAGCCTGAAAACATCCACTCTCGATTCCCAGTTCAATATTTTAGCTCTAAATGAATTTTAGTCAGTAACTGAATGAAGGTCATGTTAACTGAGCACTTATCTTAAATGAAATTTTTGAGAGAGTATAAGAATCCCATATTTGCCATGTACAAAGGGGGGGAATTCATCATTTTCCTTTAAGAAATAAATAGACATTTTGAAAAGAAGAAACATCTATATATTTTATATTTATAGACAATTTGTTTTATTTAACTAAGAATTTGGTTGGTTTGTTGTAAAAAATAAAAAAAATGTTATGAAAGTTGATCACAAACTTGTAATCATTTGGCGGGAAAGTAAAGTAACCTCTAAATAAACCGTTGTTTGTACACAAAAGTCCTCCATCTATTCTTTTATTTGATTTATTTTTTTAACTGACGTGAATATTTATTAGCGAAAGTAAAAAGTTTCGTGAAAGTTCATGACTTGTAAATAATTAAGGATAATGTACCCTCCAAAATATATATCATCTAGCTATGGAGAACAAATAGAGGTAAAAATGATTTTTCTGTCACTTGATTTTATTAGGGTAACATCTAATTTTAATTATTATTACATTTTTATTGTGTTTTAGGACTATGACGTTTTTGAGTTATTGGGAAAAGGAGGATTTGCGAGTGTTTACAGAGCAAAATGTCTTGAAACAAGTTTGGAAGTGGCTATAAAAATGGTAATATTTAAATAGTTATACGTTGCAATGTCAAAAATATTTCATATATTGAAGGTAAATCAGATTTCATTCAAATGATTTTATAACGTTTTTAATTATAACTTTTTATCTTAGATTGACAAGAAACTGATGAAAAAGAATGGAATGGTTGGTCGTGTGGAGCAAGAAGTCAGAATACATCACCAACTTGACCATTCTTCTATATTGAAACTCTATACGTTTTTCGAAGATACAGAATATGTATATCTGGTTTTAGAACTAGCCCATAATGGTGAATTGCAGAGATATCTTAAGAAAAATAAGATATCAATATCTGAAGAAGAAGGTAAGATAATCAGACAACTCATCTAACCTATTGTTAATTTATTTAAGTAAAGTGCTCAATAAGTCTACCGCACTCTTTCTAGATAAAATAATGAAGATTGTCTTCAAATACTACTTAAATGTGTAGACCCGAACAGAAAACAAGCAGATTACAAACTGACTTTATATGTTAAACGAGACTATTTTCATTTAGTGAGCGATAGATTGCCATTAGGTTTAAGGAATTTAGCCCTATAAAATAGAAGAATAGGAGACATGCATATATTACTTACTAATTAACGTAAAAGAAATTCAGATAACGAACTCTAGATACATTTAATATAATAAAGCCAAGTTTTTCCTCTGCGGATTTATTAACAGGGATTGTCTAGGATTCTTTAACCCCACAGTTTAAGAAACATTCTAAAACAATTTTATAATGTAGGTTCTGAATGAAATGTTCACTTTGGGGGAATTAATGTGTGCTGGAGAGTGAAGATGCAACTTCAGGGGCATGAAACATAACACAATTACAAACTAAGTATATACTTGCATGTTGTAACAATAACCTAGTATGTACTTCATTCCCCTGGGTGTTTATTTTATAGCTAAACGAATTTCTAACAGAAAACTGTTTTAAATTATCAGAAAAAATAATTCCAAATTATGCCGTAGAAATATTAATTTTTTATTGTGAACTCACATGTATTGTCTTTACATTCACACCCTGGGGAACGATTTCCAACTGAGAAGGTCTGACCAGAGAAATGTTGGATTTAGGCTTATCATTAGACTCAGGTTACCAAGAGACCAACATTGTTTTTCCTATCTCTTTCTATGCAACTTTGACGCCAAAAAAAAAAAAATTACAGAAGAATGAAACCAATGGAGTGGTTTAACTACTCGGGTTAAAAAGATTATTAAAATAGTTTAAATAAATGTTTGTATTTATGAAAATGGGATGGTGGTCTATGGGACAACCAGGGATATGAAAAAAATCATATAAATATTTGTACATTAATTTATTATAATTAATTAAGGTAAACAGACTATAGTAATTTCCATTTTCGTCATATGTTTCAGGAAATCTCGTACAACACTAATACACCCTCCAAAAACACTTGAACTTAAAATTGTCTGATTTCTTACACAAAATGCATTATATTTAAAAAAACTAGCATATACCAGGCCAGTGTGTAACACATTGACAGCTCCTTCCCTGCTGTAAGAACATATTTTCAATAGGTCTCATGGTTTTTGCCTTAATAAGACAAAAAAAAAAAGCCATATTGGTGACGAGACCCATTTTTTCTTATTGTAGCTCTTTTCGCATCTGTCATTTTTCAGACTCAAAAATAGTTCCATCTTAAATTTTTAAGAAGAATATTTCTTTGTAAGCATTAGTTTTATACTCGCACCAATTTCCTAAAAAAATATAAATAGGTATATATTATTAAGGAAAAAGTGAAGATTTTTTAATTATTATTTTTATATTTTTTAAATATTTTGTCTTATTTACTGCCGCCATGTTGTTCTGATCTGCCATAATGAGCCACTGAAATTGTTACTGTTTGCATGTCCCTTCATATTTTTACCATTGTTGTTTAAGCGATATCCCAGTTATACCGTTTTAAAACACCTCAATACATTCAATGGATGTATCAGACTGGAATTATATTAAGGAAAAATCAATAATAATTTCAATTTTGGTAAAATTCCACCAGAATATTCAAAACTTAACATTTGAAATTGTATATTAATTGACATAAATCTTGCGTCGCAAATGTCTAAATAAGTTCAGTCATTCCCGACCTATAATATTCCCTTTTTTAAACCATTACATGGTAATAGGATACCTCAAGATAGCTTATAAATTAGATACAGTTATTAGAGTCGGACATATATACATGTGATTAGTAATAACAATAAAATAACAATAATAATAAAATTCAATGAAATACATTAATAATTGAGTATAAAAATAGTAATACTAATAAGTGCAATAGATATAATTTTTAATGATATTTTAAATTACGATAAATATTTAATAAATTACTTCCAAAAATATCTTCTCCAAAGACGATATCCTTCATCCCTTCCTCAGGTAACAATGTGCGAATTATAGAAAATAAAATGAATAAACCAATTAAGTAAATGAATAAATAATTAATGTAAATATTAAACAACAAATAATTCTGATATACATATCTTATGGAAGGGTACCTTTCTTGTAAGTATGCCAAGAAAGTAAAAATGAAAGCTAAGTATGAAATAATGCTTTTGTATATGAAACAGAACTTTTTATATCATTTAAAATAAAATAAAAAACCTTTTCCGAAAAGAGGAAACATAAAAATGTTTAGTTTAGTTTTACATTTTTTTTATTGCTTTCAAGAAGTGGGGAAAGATATTTAAATAATTTTTTTATGAGTTACACCTTTTACAAAAAAGTTTTGTTATACGAAAGTCTTCTCTGTTCCTGGTATCAGAACCATGATTAGTATTGTTATAACTTCACAAAGCTTACACTAGAGTGTGCTAAGGGAGCAATTCCTGCCAATTAAAAATGTTTTTCTGTAGATATGATTTGACAATTATTTGTTGTCGTATTTACTATTTTTAATTAATTTATTGTTTAAAGATAGTTTTTGTTTTTACCATAACACAAAATTAATTTTTATAATCTCATGAAGGTTTAATATTTTAAATGTATGTTCTAGCTGCTCATATTCTGTATCAAGTTGTGGATGGATTACTATATTTACATTCAAACAATATCATTCATAGAGATATGTCTTTGGCCAATTTGCTTCTTACAAAAAATATGAGAGTGGTGAGTGTGCTCATTATCCAATCTCAAGAATTTTTAAGTGTATACATGTGTATATATCCGATTTAAGTTGAAGTTTCATATATATATGGTATATAGCCATAAAAATTATCTGTAGGTTTATGGTTTTATGTTTATTTTATTATTTTTTTGTTTAATTACAGAAAATAGCAGATTTTGGCTTAGCAACTCAGTTATCTCGACCTGACGAAAAACATATGACAATGTGTGGTACTCCAAATTACATTTCTCCTGAGGTAATATATCCAATCTGGTTAATTAAGTTTGTGTAGGGATGCATGCGAGTTGGAGATAAAATTAAGAAAACTAAAACCCACTACCGCCTCAACGTCTTCGGCACCTCCTCCCTCCCCCCCTTCTAATTGATTGAACTTTCATTCTTTCGTTTATTTTTTATGTTATTCTTAGGAGACGACGTCCCAGAATAAAGATTATTTTTCATTTATTCATTCTTATGTTTATGTTAGAATTAAACCTTTCTGGAACTTTTTTGTGGTTCTGTTGTACATCCTTTCAGACCCCTCTGCATTATTTTGTATGTTCATTTTTCGCTTTTCTCAATAAACAGTTATTTTACATACTCTATAGTTCTGTTATAAAACTCAGAACTGGCCATAAATCGTAGACTGATGAAAGCATGAGTTAATGTGATTTGAACAGAAATAAACATTCCATAGAAGTGACTGATGACATATTTCAGGTGGCCACCCGGAGCAGCCATGGCCTGGAAGCTGATGTGTGGGGGATCGGCTGTATGTTGTACACCCTCCTCGTTGGAAAACCTCCTTTTGACACAGACGCTGTCAAGAGTACCCTAACCAGGGTGGTCATGTCTGATTACAAGGTAATTTGTTACAGTCATTATAAAGAAAAAAAAAATAGTAAAATATTATACTTTTAAGTGGAGAAACATTGGGGGCCGTGCTGGCTAGAGCGTAGGGCTTTGGTCGCATGGTTGCGGGTTCGAATTCCGTCCGCATGGTTGCGGGTTCGAATTCCGTCCGCATGGTTGCGGGTTCGAATTCCGTCCGCATGGCTAATATGCACATACTAACATAAGGCCAATAAAAAAAAAAAGTTGAAAAACGCGAAACGCGATATAGTTAGTTATTATGACTCATGCCCGTGCTTTTAACTACGAGGTCATATCACCTACTACCAGAGCGCTCTTTCGTCACTCTGGTGGAAGTGAGCCCGACTCTTCTGTGGGAGTCCTAAATTTGGCCTACCCTAAATTTTTATTCACCTAGGGCAGGGAGTCTTTAATGAGTACCTGACATCGTACAGGCTCGGGACCATCGCCTAACATCCCATCCGAAAGACGGCATGCTTAAGTTTATTTTAGATCTCTCAGATAAGATAAACTAAGGGCCTCGGCCGGGTTTTGAACCCACTACCTTAAGCTCAGAAGCCAAGCGCGCATACCAGTGAGCTACCGGCGCCCTCAACGTAGTAAATAAATAAAACAAAATTATTCTTTTTAAATATTGTTTTTTCACAACATTTGGTATTTTTATTTATTTTGTTATAATTACAATTTACATCTTTATTTTTATTCATTTAGTTATTATAAGATAGGAAAATTATTACCTCACAAATTCGTCACCCCTACGGGCGACGCATCAGGAAGGTTCTACTTATTTGTACAGAGAATATATATACATAATATAGAAAAATAGCATATATTCAAATATATATTACCTAATTCGTCGTATATAAGACACACCTATTGACTTAATGATATTGATACACGCAGGCTTCTGAATCCACGTATAAAACTTCGTATCAACATTTTTATTCAATCTATAGTTATTGGGATTTTGAAGGCAAGCCCTCTTTCTCACTTGCCAATTTGGCTAAATATCTACTCATGTGTTACTTATAATCTTCTGAATCCACTATAAAATTTCATATAAACGCATTCAGTCTTTCTGTAGTTACTTGGGTTATTTAAGAAGTTTGGTAGAGAAAAAAAAAGTAACACGATACTCAATATAAGTATCCAATGCTCGTCAGTACAAAAAAATAATTTTTACGGAATTCTGGGTTTTGAAGTTACTTATTATTTTAAATGGTTATTTACTCATTCAATTAAAAAGAAGGTTTTGATAAACAAATTTTTGATTCAATATTGTATTGATGTTTTCCAGATGCCTGCAGGGATATCGGTGGAAGCCAGAGACCTCATCGATAGACTCCTGAAGAAAAATCCAAAAGACAGGATTAATTTAAATGAGATTAAAGATCATCCATTTATGAAGAAAAATTGTCATAGAAAACATAAACTTTCTTATGTAAGTATCTAATAGTGCACAAGCATTTGTAGTTTTGTGTATGACATACATATTACAGAGAATAATGTTCAGATTACACAAAGGTTGCATAGATGCACTTCTCAGTAACCGTAAAGTGCAACTTTGAGCTTATTACTTTATAAAGGTTATTTTCGAGAACATATTAATGTTGTTTGGTGAAAGTATACTAAGTCTATACAAAATTTCGTGTTGATATTCTCATTCTATTGGAGTTATCGTGTCCACAGGCACACACACACAGACAGGGTTTGATAGTTTAATAGTCTGGTTTGTGTTGTATTTTATTTAATCTTTGTCTCTTTATACCGCATTTGAATCTACAATCAATTTTATTAATTATATCTAAGAAATCAATTATGACTTTCTGAGGATGAACTTGCAGCCCGAAACTTTTATATAAAAGTAAACTATTTTAATTAAATTTGGAGAAAAATAGCTGCAAAAATAAATACAAACGTATATAATATTTTCTAGTATTATCCAATTTGTTTTGTTTAAACAGCGAGATGGTGCAACGATGGACAGTGGTATGGGCACCATGTCCTCCAACAACACTCACATCAGGAACTCTACCTCCAGAAGGTCCAGGTAAGCAAAGAAACCTCCGTCACTTCCCCAGCTATAATCAACTAAGTTGTCACTCTCCCTCTAAGGCGACTTTCATTCTAGATCTACTTACATTAGTGAAAATTCATGTTGTCAGAAAGATATTAATTATTTGTTAAAATTTTTATTATTTCCGTTAAACCATAATGCCATGGTAATAGAATACGTCATAAAAATATTTACATTAAGATGGCTTATAATTTAGATACTTAAACAGATATTAACTGTTAGAGTCTGACACTCATGGATTAGAATTAACAATACTAATAAAAAGTAAATAGAAATGAATGAATAAATAAATACTTGAAAATATGAGTACAAAAATAATAATTTTATGCAGTAGATAAAATATATAATAAATACAGTAGATAATTTTTTTTAATTAATTAAAATTAAGATAATATTTTTTGATAACTTTTCCGGAAATGCCTTTTTCACGACGACATCTCGGGACGTTCTCATGTCCATCCTCAGGTCACAGGGGGGGTGCGTAACACAGAAACCCAAATAATTATTGTCAGACCCTTTCAACTTGTGATTGTGTGAGTGAACCTAATAAGTAATCCACACGTGAGTAGATCAACAACGAACACATGTTTAACAAGTTTTCGTAGTTTTTATAGAAATTTGAATTCGGATTTTTGTAGAAATTATCTTATTTCAACTATATCAACAGATAACAAACATGTATGCAGGCATTTCCATATTATTCAGTGTATGAGTGTCCCCTGTGTTCAGGTCGGAAGAGAGAGGTCCAGGAAGAGGATTGCCATTGCGAGGTCCTTCTTTGGCCCCCCTCGAGGACGAAGCTTCCTGTCTCAGAAGCGTCCACCGCTCCACCCACACTTCTACCTCGAAATCTGTTAAATTAGATTTTTTTGGATATCCCAAATCACAGAGCAGCGAGGAGCTTCGTGAACGACACAAGTCTATCACACTCTTTCCGGAGAAAAGTGGAGGTGAGTTTGTATTGAATAGTTAATTCTCAACATATATAAAACGTCGCATCGCCTGCGCAGCCCTCCTAAACAGACACTTTTGTTAAAGAGAACTGTTTGAATTGAAGCTCAGTAAATATAACATTTACTTATTGAGTGAAATCCATTTATAACTAAAATATTGAACTAGAAACTAGGATGGAGACTTTAAGGCACTAAGACTTAAGGCCGCCTGATAGATTTAGACTAATATTCATTCCAATATTCATTCTTCATGTAGGTTATCCAATAAAATCGAGTGATACCCAGAGATAAATCCAGCTTTATCAGTATTAATAATCTGTAAGATGTCAGGTACTCGTTAAAGACCCCGTACCCTAAGTAACTTAACCTGGCTAGACAACATTTAGGATCCCCATATTCCAGAGTGACGAAAGAGCTCTCTGGTAGTAGGCGATATGAGATGACCTCGTAGTAGTTAAAGCACGGGAATGAGTCACAATAATTAACTAATATTAATAATCACAACATTTTTATTGCAAAAATAATTAATTTTGCTGTTGTTTTTTTTTAACAGAAAAACTGAACATTGACCCACTATCTTCGGAACGTCTGCAGCCGACGAGATATAAAACGAAAAATGCAGTTCTGAGCATTTTGGTGAACGGTGAAGTTACAGTAGAACTGACGAAGAGGAAGGGTACTGAAGAGAGGGTGACAGATGTCTGCAGGATCTCCAGCGACGGACTCAGGGTATGTCTCCCCCACAGATAATATATTAAATTAATGTCTGTCAACACAGAATTGAGTTGTGTTAGCGCATATGAAGAGGTAGTCACAGTTGTTTATTGTTTACATTATGTCGTCATATTCAATAGTTACAAAGATGAGAAAAACTCGGTATTTACTATAACAGGAGCGGTTCGTGTAGAGGTAAGAGGCTGCTATTATGAACGCCATATTTCGGCTCCTAATGATAGTAGACGATCGTTCTGTAGTTTAAATTAAAGAATAAAAATTCTATACAATATGTTTCTGGCAGAAAATTGCGAACCGCATAAGTACTACTGTTTTTAAAATTTCATCCCCCTCCCCATTTTCTTCTTTCCGTTGGTCCGACTTAAGTAGTTAACGAACTTGAACTTTCTTTCCACTATAATGTGTGTTGTGTGTAAAGTTTGAATGAACAAAGCTGAATAAGCTTTTCTGTGTAGATTAGTTTGTACATTTTTCTTATCCAGAAAGTACAAAAAAAACTAACTTCCATTCACCTTCGGTTAGTTGTGTTTGTTCCGGTCCAGGTTACAAGATTCCAAAATTACCTAATTTTTAGCCACAAGAACCATTGCCGATAACATAAAATGTCAGGGTTCACGACTTCTAAGATAGTCTATAAAATTAAAAAAAAAAATTAAACATCTCAGAAAGATACAAAAATATGGATTAACTGAAAATAAATTTTACACACATATAATATTAAAATGAAATAATGGCAGTTCGTCCCGATTTTATTTTATATTTAGAAATGTATGACATCCAATTTTAAGGGTAGAAAAGTAGACTGTCAAGGGTAGACTTGCCATTTTGGAGAGCCGTGGAGGCCTCTGGTCGCTCGGAGGGTCTGGCCATCGCTAAATGCTGGCGTACTTCGAGAAAGGGAACACGGGCACTGTCTGACCTGTTTTCTAATTCCTGGCGAATTTGGTGGACCCTGGCCATCTCATTGGTGCTCTATAGTTCATCATCTTCGGCTATTTATTAAGTTGACGAATGTGTGCGCGCGCAGGTGGTGGTGTACAAGGTGGGACGCCGGTGCCCTGTCGCCGACGAACCGCCCCCAGTGCCCTCTGCTGGAGCTGACTACATCTACAGTCTAGAGTCCCTCCCTCCAGAACACTGGAAGAAGTACGTATACGCAGCTCGGTTCGTCTCCCTCGTCAGGGCCAAGACACCCAAGATCACCCTCTACACATCGGAGGCCAAGTGTTTCCTCATGGAAAACATACCTGATCCTGATTTCGAAATGATATTTTACACGGGTATGTAAACTATTTCTTCTTTTCTCTAATTTCGAAATGTTACTTGTATCTTTGTGAATTGGTATATAATATTTATGTAATATTGTAAATATAAAGTAGTCACCCCAAGGTGAACTATTATAATACATGTGCTGGCGCTAATGGCCTATGTTGTCGTTGCGCCTAATAAAAAAGTATATATATTCAATGTACTAGAAGGTTACCCGACTTTGCCCGGTTCCAAATGTTTATATGCCACATGACCTATTTTTGAACGGAGCTTATAAGGATGATCTAGCACTCGTTATATGTGTATCCATAATTTCTGAAATGCCATATTGCCATAATTTCTGAAATGCCATATTGCCTAAGACCATTTTTTAGCATGTTTGATAAAACTCCCATTTTGGTGTAGAACAAACGTAAAGCGTGTAGACAGATACAAATCTCTGATTTATATATTAGAGAGGAGATATAGGGAGTCTATTTTTCAAAAAGTGGCACACTTGATGGGGCAGTTGTTTTCGCAGTCACCACTTACGTTAGACAAGTGATTCTTAAAGTGGAGTGTACACTCTAGAGATAGGGGGGTTTATCTCCATTTTACGTACAAATAATGTACCGAGACCAGAACTTTACACAGACGTTGGGTGACGAAGGTTAGTTGGACAACATAGTTCAAATAGTTTTACAGAGCTGCAAGTCGCTGGGAGCTTCAGACCCTTGCAAACACTCATGTGACATTTCGAGAATTATGAAAAAGCGTAAACCTATTTAACGTGTATCCCGAAATATTTCATTGGATTCGAAATCATTAATTAGGACCCTTTGGATAAACAAAATATTTATGTACAAAAGGATGACCTTATTGAGTTACAGAGCAATGTCTCGCTCAAGCTAATTTTTTTCTTGATGCTCTCAAATGGCTGCTCATCCTGTTTTGACAAAGAAAGCTCTTTCAGCTTTAATTTATTTTGTTTATCTCTAAATAAATTTTTAAAAATATATATAATTAACATTTCAGTCATTCATTTTATTTGTTTTTCCTTCTTTTTTTCAGGTGGTAAATTAACGAAAACTTCAAATGAATATAAACTGATTGAACCAGACGGTATATCTATAACACTTAACGAGGATCTGATAGACACATATTCCCAGAAAATTCAAGGAAATTGGACTCATTTTAAGAAGGTACACATTCAGTTATTTAGAGCTACATAAATGTATGTAAATTGTATATTTATTAATTGTTTTCTCGTTCCATTATCATAATAATATATCATTTTGGGCTCTGTTTACATCTTTGACAAAATTGTAGAAGAGATCCATGTCAAATATACGATTAGGACTCACTACGAGACTCATGAACGTATAACAAATAAAAACTAGGTTAACAAATATGATGAATCGACACTAATATGTATATATTTATATTCAAGGTGTAAAATAACGTGAAGACATGGACAAGGGTACTGATGATGGGATGAGTGTAGCAGACCCGAAGCCTCTCTATCGATGTGTCTGTGTATTGAGATTCGCATTCTCTTAGGAACAGCTGTTTTCCTCTGAAGATATATCTGAAAAATTATTAAATACAAATATTTGTAATTTCCTTAATTTATGCCACAGAATCTTAATTTACTGTTTTTATTTGTTTTCAAGTCTCAGCCATATCGGATCTCGAACTCTACTTTTTTATTTCAAACGATACCGCATACTTTTCTTGACGAAACCTAAAACTAGTTTTTTTTTTTTTTAAATTAAAAATACTGAATGAGAATGTAGCGTTTGGTACAACGAGATATTAAATGTTAAAGTTCGACAGCTACATTAACATTTTTTCTATCGGTAATTTATTTAATTATTAATTGTTTTACTTTCCCAACCATACGAAGTATAGGGGAAGTTATGTAATCGGTCAGAAAATCGATGCGGAGTTTTCAACGGAATTTCACTTTTTCCACCCTCCTTCTAAAAATGAGAAAAAAATATAAATAAATTAATTCTGTCTGTCTGTGTGTGCCTGTGAAGTTGAGATAGAATGAATGTAATCGACACGAAATTTCATCTGTGTATGCAGAACCCATTAAGGACGACACCTATTAATTTTCAGCGGAATGAGACGAAGGTGAGGGGGGATCAGAGGGGTGCTCAACTCAAAAATAACTGCCGATATAATGAATGTATCGACATGAAATGTTATAATTAAACTCATAACCCAATAAGGATAGGACCTATTGACTTCCACGAAATCAGTCGAAGGAAAGGGGGGACCAGGGAAAGAGGTCGACTCAAATACCCTAATAACGGTCATGTAATGAAAGTATCGACACAACATTTAGAATGAGGATTCAGAAGCCACTATGTAAATCAAATATTGAATTTTAGCCCAAACGGTCGACTGGGTTTGGAGGGAGAGCGAAAATGTAATTGATTAATTCTTTTTGGGGAAGTACATAGCCGGTGATTCACCGACGATATTTTTACTATAAAGTATGATTTCAAAATCGAATATCTCCCCGAGTTTCAAATGGGTTAGCCTAATGCAAATGTCATTAATTTGTTAGTGAAAAAATGTTTTTTTTTTTTTTTTTTAGTTATAAAATTACAAACTTGGGTGTAAGGTTACGACTCTTTTTTTATTGTCATTTCTTAGTGTAATAGCCAATTTATGTCCAATCAAAATAACGGAGTCAATTCCCTATTTACGGACATCCAACCGTTCATAAATATCATATTTAATATCGAACTCTGAAAGCGGTAGGAGAAAATAGTACAGAAGAAGCCAAGACTTGGTCTAACTTCAACATTCAGTATCTCAGCGAGTATCTAACGGATTGCTCTCCTTTAAAGCTCACTTTTAACTTCGAAAATCTAGTTCTAGAATTTATCAAAAAAAATGTGTGATCCCATTTGATTAAGAACGTTCACTTCGAGCTACTTGAAAAACATTTGTAATCCTGAGGTCAAATGTTTACATAGTAAATAAATAAAACAAACTTATTTTTGAAATATTGTCTATTCCACTAAAGATATATATACATATATAACTACCGGTTTCGGCTTTATACCATCGTCAGGTCTAGTTATGAACTAAGTCAGTTTGCAGAGAGCGACCCTTCAAATACATCGCAGGTCAAAGGGTGCTATTAAAACTTGGGAGTCCCCCGGCTGTACCGTTAGCTAACTCATGAAATATTTCTTAACAAAACCTAGTTCTAAATTTACATAAAACAATGTCACTAGACTAATACGTGGAAAAATAACAAATAAATAAGTACAAATACAAGTAAATAATAAAAAATAGAAATAAAATTAATAATAATGTTAAGATTTAGATAACTTGAAACATATATGTGGAACCAAATATTAATAACAGATAATACAAACATATATGTGGAAACAGAACTGGTTTAGGGTGTTAACAAAGGGGAATAGTTGAAATAAATTTGGTCATTCATACAAATGTTCCTTTTGTTAGCTTTATTTATTTCTAATTGTTCCAAGCTATTAAGTAGCCTGCTTTTTGGGCAATAATGGAGATATTTGATGCCTGTAGATGGGTCGAAAGTGTGGCTATTGTCAATTATGTGGGTTGCGAATGTAGAACGGTTTCCTCGGTTCTTTATTTCGGCCGTGTCTCAATTCCAATGACCCAACAATCAAAAGATAAAGAACTTAAGATTATTAAGGAAATAGCCAAAAACAATAGCTACCCACAAAAAACAATAAATAAAATTGAAAAGAAGGTCAAAAATCATAATTTTAGGAACAAACTGACCAAATTAGAAACACAAAATAAAGTTTATAATAAATGGGTCAGCTTAACTTACCACGGAAAAATTTCAGAAAAAATAGGTAAAGAGTTGAAAAAAGAAGGTTTCAATATCGGGTTTAAAACTATCAATCCCATAAGCCAGTGCCTAGAGAGAGGTAGGGACAGAACAGATATTGAAAATAGAAGCGGTGTTTATAGTCTAGAGTGTGCGACGTGCAGTCAATTATACATTGGACAGACAGGACGTCGTTTTAGGGAAAGAATTAAAGAACACACGGCCGAAATAAAGAACCGAGGAAACCGTTCTACATTCGCAACCCACATAATTGACAATACCCACACTTTCGACCCATCTACAGGCATCAAATATCTCCATTATTGCCCAAAAAGCAGGCTACTTAATAGCTTGGAACAATTAGAAATAAATAAAGCTAACAAAAGGAACATTTGTATGAATGACCAAATTTATTTCAACTATTCCCCTTTGTTAACACCCTAAACCAGTTCTGTTTCCACATATATGTTTGTATTATCTGTTATTAATATTTGGTTCCACATATATGTTTCAAGTTATCTAAATCTTAACATTATTATTAATTTTATTTCTATTTTTTATTATTTACTTGTATTTGTACTTATTTATTTGTTATTTTTCCACGTATTAGTCTAGTGACATTGTTTTATGTAAATTTAGAACTAGGTTTTGTTAAGAAATATTTCATGAGTTAGCTAACGGTACAGCCGGGGGACTCCCAAGTTTTAATAGCACCCTTTGATCTGAGATGTATTTGAAGGGTCGCTCTCTGCAAACTGACTTAGTTCATAACTAGACCTGACGATGGTATAAAGCCGAAACCGGTAGTTATATATGTATATATATCTTTAGTGGAATAGACAATATTTCAAAAATAAGTTTGTTTTATTTATTTATTACAAGTTTCCACAATATGTCCGCGTTTCTCAACTTAGAAGTGTTTACATAGTATTTGTACGCTAAAAGAACTTATTTCTATGTTGAAAAATAATATGATTATTAGCTTGATTCTGCCTACTAATATGAACAATTTACTTAATAATTCACAGCTGAAGTAGAATTGATGAAATAAGCATTTCTCATTTAAAAAGCAAAATAAGTGAAAACTGACGTTGCATACAAGTGGATTTTAGAGCTTCAAAATGCCTATATTTATTAAATGTATAGTATGTAGTTAGAATATTACATGTGTTTTGTTCCACTACTGAGCTCTTCAATGTGTGATCTCATACACTTCTGTGTAACGTACTTTCAAGAAATTTTCAAATGTTTAACTGTTCCTATTCTCCTTTTGTAGAGTTTTGAACATTGTCGTGCTTTGGAAAGTGCATTGGAGTTAACGTCAACCTGTTCGGAGGGTCCTGTGTTCCCGGTAATTGTTGGAAGGAAGCCGGCGCAGTCGCACACTGCAGGACAGTCAAAAGAGAATTCACCACAACCACAGCCCCTTGTTGTAAGTAAATAGCCTTTCTCATCCTAAACTAGCAGGTTCACTCCGCGTTGCCCGGGAGTAACTTTGTCTGATAACCTAGTTTCATGTATATGATCTGCTGATATGTAGACGAGTATAATTTCACCTCAACATCAATCTTTATAGTGATTGATAGTCGATTCTGAGGGTGCCTATAGCCAAAAGGTAGCCTGTTAGCCTATTGAGCTCGAGATCGCGGGTTCGAAGCCCGGCCGAGGCCCTTAGTTTTGTATCTGGGAGGTGAAAAAAAATTGAGCATGTAGTCCTTCAGATAGGATGTTAAGCGATGGTACCGAGCCTGTACTATGTCAGGTACTCCTACCCTACGTGAATAAACCCAAGTATGCAAAATTTAGAACTCTCGTAGTAGAGCCGGGCTCATGTCCACCAGAGTGGTGAAACAGCGCTCTTGTAGGCGAGATGAGCTAAAGCCCGGCCATGAGTCACAATGACTAACTAACTGGAGTGGACAATATCTTCACAATGTTGAGGGAAGTGGAGTTTCTGTCCTGTAAATATAAATCTCAATATTAGATCAATATTTCGAAAACTATTTATTTCCTTCTTAAGGGACTAAGTTCAACTTCATCACAAACATCCACATTGAAAGGCCCTGAATAAGGAAATTAATAGTTTTCGAAACGTTCACCAAATACTGAGTTTTTTATTTACTCGATAGAACCTTGACTTCTCTCAACAATTAAATCTTTATCTAAGATTTTTCTCTGTTCAATTCACGAAGAATGTAAATTTAATTATAATAATGTATTAATCAGTTTAATGGATGATGTTCAATGAAAACTATAAATCTATGAGGTCATATCACCTACTACCAGAGCGCTCTTTCGTCACTCTGGTGGACATGAGCCTGACTCTACTATGGAGTCCTAAATTTGTATTGACCTAGGGTAGGGGTCTTTAACGAGTACCTAACATCGTACTGGCTCGGGACCATCGCTTAACATCCCATCCGAAGGACTTACCTCCCAGATAAAATAAGCTAAGGGCCTCGGGCCGGGTTTCGAACCCGCGACTTTGAGGTGAGTAAGCAAGCATGCATCCCACTGAGCTACCGGTGCCCTATACCTATGAAACGTTTTTATTTTTATCGTATCGATTGAAATTACAACAACTTTAGGGAATTTTATTACCATTTTTTGCAGTTTTTTTGAAATAACAAGTTTAGGGAATGTTATTACCATTTTTTGCAGTTTTTTTGAAATAACAAGATTAGGGAATGTTATTACCATTTTTTGCAGTTTTTTTACGAAGACACAAACTTCAATTATAATACGCCCCCCGGTGTTTAGATGATTTTTCCTTTGTAATTATGATAATGAGCCTATTCAGTAAGCCAACAACATACAAAGGCTTCATATTGGGTTCTTATATCCGTTGAGAGGAACATACGGAAGCGAGTTGTTTAATTCTCCGAAGGCACTTAATGTAAAAAAAAAATTTTTTTTTCTTCTGACCGGTAAATAGAATATGAAAGGAAGATAAGAAGTGCAAGGACCTCCTTTTCGGATTTATAGACCATATGGAAGTGTCTCAGAATTAAATAGTGGGTGTTGTGGCCTCTACCGGGGGTCCGCCCACCCAAAAAACAGAGAGACCCTTTATAGATCTTGGAAAAATGTGATAGCATAGACTGTTAAGAAACGGGGAAAAAAGAGACATATTTTATTTTCTCGATAATAATTTCTCCTGGGTCTTTTTACATTCTGTGTTTCATCACAATTCTATATCGTCATAGGACTCAGTTTTCTCATAGGACCTTATCTCAATTCTCGGATAGGGGAATTATAACTGAATAGAAAATAAAAAATATTACAGGGAAAGGCTTGCATAGTAAGACACATTGTAGGGTTCCGTAAATTAAATTTTTTACTGCCTATGTTTAAGTTATATGATTTTAGGGGTACAGTGAAATTTGAGACCTTCAAAGTCTAGTTTTTCCCTCTCCTCTTTCAGGTCAGTTTGTATATAGCACTGAACTAGAAACTAAAAGAGTAGAAAATATGGAAGTGTTAATTTTCTCGACTTATACAACTCGGATTAATTTGAAATTACTCTGGAACCAATGAGACGCTGGACTGAACATATGTTGCAAAATTCATCCAAATCAATTCAGTTTTTCTGGAGATTAAGTTGTTACAATTTTAGCATTACGGAAGAACCTGATTTTCGAGATTTTTGCCTTTTTCTATTGAAATTCAGCGTCCTAACATCAAATACACAAAAGGGAAATATAAATGGTTGAGGATTTTATATACTTTCTCTATCTGAAGAATAAAGTAAATGAAATCTGATATCCTCGTCTGATCGACAACTCCATCTTTTGTCTTTTGCTTAATTACATTAAAATATTTGATTTGATTCATTCATATTGTTTTTGATTTCATATCCTGATCTTGTTTCAGCTGAGAAGTTTCAACGTGAGCAGTAATTGTTTCAAATCAAATCAAAGCACGAGCAAAAACCAAAGCAAACTGAAAGCTTTGAGTTCGGTCAAAGTTCCTGGGATCGGCGTGGCGACACAGGTTAGTTTTATTTAATTTGCGGGGTTCAAAACAAATAACTTGTCCAATCACTGGCGACATTTAAAAAAAAAGTTATTTCACGCTAAATCCAAATTTGAAATATAGAGATATATCATACAGAGTACTTTGTAGGAGAAAAAACTTTGAGTACGCCGTCCATCGGATGGTCCCGAGCCTGTGCTATGTCAGATACTCTGTAAAGACCCCTACCTTAGGTGAATAAATCTAGATAGGCAGTGGTTAGGACTCCCACAGTAGAGTCAGGCACATATTCACCAGAACAATGAAAGTGCGCTCTGGTAGTAGGCGATATGACCTCGTAGTTAAAGCCCGGACATGAGATATCGCGTTGACAATATTTGTGCCGTTCGCACTATATCTCCTAAACGTTTATTCTGATTTTTTCAAACTTTGCCCAAAAATCTGTCTGGTAAAAACGAAGAACATGTTATTTAACCAGAAAAATCGGACCAACGGAAGTGGGGGAAGTACGGGTTGATTTTTTTAAATCGTAATTTCGTAAACGCTCGAGTTTGTAATTTTTTTTGTAACTTGAGGTATAAAACGTTCGTCTATGTCCATTAGTAATCAATGTGTTAAATATTACCGTCCAGAATTGTAGCGCCTTACTTCTAAACGAATGACCTTCTGGTAATAGTGCATGCTCAGTTTTGGATTTCCTGTCTTTGCCATGAGGAAAATAAAAAAAAAGTTGTGAATACTTGGCATGGAAGTGCGCTAACTTGACTCAGTGTCTGCGCGCACGAACTACTGGCACTTCTCTTTATTTCGGTGCATGGACGACGTTCTAACGACCCCTTCAATGTGTATGACCTTTTGTATATTTGTTTTTCAGATGAGTTCCGGTGAAGTTCGTGTCAGCTATCCGGACGGATGTGAACTGGTGGTGAACGGTGACAGATCAGGGGGTGTGATCTACAAAGAGAAGGGTACCGATACGAAGGTGAGACCAGGAGACAAGGTTGGTCCCTTGCTCAGGAGCAGACTTGGCCAAGTCCCCACTGTGCTTAGGTACTTGATACCTCAACATACCCATCTCAGATGATCCTCATCAAATCAACAAGGGTTCAAGGGAAAACCCCTAAAATAGACTTTCAACGATTTCCGAATTATTTATTTTTTCTAAAAAAAAAGTGCATTAAAATAGTAATTTGATTGCCTAAAACGGTGATCGGATTTTGAGAAAAGTCTTCCCAGTCCTCAAATTTTGATAAAAGTAAATTTAAATGGTTCACTGTATTTGTGTCGAGCTCTTTAATGCCAAATAGAATTATTTTGCTTTCGAAAGTGTATTAAAATTCCCTAATTTTAAAAATAAGTAGATAGTAGTTTTCACGTATTCTTCGCTCCACAATGAAAAGCTAGAATTTGAAAAAAATGCTTTCTTGGGAATAAGTAAAGAAATAAATTAGTTATGATTCAATAGGACTAATTTTATTTTGATTATGCACCAAATTAGACATACAAAAACAAAGTCAAAGATTCGCTATTAAAATTAGGAATTACCAGTCCCGGGATTCGAAAACCCAAATGCAGTGGTTCTCAAACTGCTGAGATCCCATCCTGTCCCTCCGCCACTAGACACGAACCATACCTACATACATTTTGGAGGATCAGAATAAATGGCAAAAATATATTCCAATAATAGGTAAATATAATTTCAAATTTATATTGTATCAGCTGAACGTAAATAAGTAATTCATCATTATAAAACATTTTCTTAAGGCTTCCTAATTTATTAAATGTTTTCATAACTTAATTTGTAAATGTCAAAATGCGTATGACGACGTAAATGTTAAATTATGACTTCAAAGTTTCATTAAATTAGAATCTGTTCTATGTCTTTTAAATTATTTGTTATCTGTATATTCTGCGCTTTGCAACCTTTGTGCAACGACTAGATCTCTCGTGGCAAGACGCAAGACTGGTGGTTTTGTTGGAAAAAAAGTTTCTATTTCTTTGACAATACATTCGTTTGTAACTACAAACAGTTACATTACATGTAATTATTTTTTTCTTTATTAACTCATTTTCTTCGTAAACTTATTTTTTATTATTTTTTGGAGAAACACAAAAAATGTACTTTTCCTTTGACTTTTTCAAAGTATTTATTACATAATGGATCATTTTCCTTAGGAGGACATATGATAAAATTATAGTAGTTACCGATGCGGCGTCAATTAACCTATTCTTCTAACTAATTGTAACCAAGTATAAACTAGAACCTACCTGGTATCAGTGAGTAGCCACCGTAGATCAAAAATAAGAGAGTACAATTAGGCACAGTGCTCTTCGCATTTTTGTTATGAAAACATTTAGTACTGAATGACGGAGTCCAGTTTATTTATGAATTGAGTTGCGAATTTCCATCCAATATTTAATTTAACACTGACATTTAACAAAACATTTAATGTGTTCTACTAAACAGATCTCAACGTTGCCAAATTACCAACGTATTTAATTTAATTGTTACTAGAAAATTAATTATTTTCTTGAGTCCTAGACCCTTCCCCTTCCTCCCTACCCCTTCTACCGTTCCCCTTCCTCTCCCTTTCCCTACCCCTTCCCCTTCCTCCCCCTACCCCTTCCTCTCCCTACCCCTACCCCTTCCTCTCCCTTTCCCTAACCCTTCCTCTCCCTTCCCCTTCCTCCCTACCCCTTCTACCGTTCCTCTTCCCCTTCCTCCCCATACCTCTTCCTCTCCCTACCCCTTCCTCTCCCTTTCCCTACCCCTTCCCCTTCCTCCCCCTACCCCTTCCTTTCCCTACCCCTACCCCTTCCTCTCCCTTTCCCTACCCCTTCCTCTCCCTTCTACCCTTCCCCTTCCTCCCCCTACCCCTTCCTCCCTTTCCCCCCAGTTTGAGAATCACTGACATAATTGTATAAAGAAACTAAAAATATAATATCATAGGAAATTTAATTTTCTACTAATGGTTACCTGTGAACGTGGGATCACAAATGCGTCGTTACTGAGTTATTCTCACCTGAAGTTCACTAGCTCGAGGACTGATAAAATACTGCATAAATGTCACCATAGAAGAATTCAGAAGTTTGCATTATGTACATTATAAGAGAATTTTTTTTTTTTTTTATTCAAAATTGATATCAGTGTGACTCCGGTTCTTTCCCCCTGTACTCCTCAAATAAGTTCAAATTTTTGTACAAATTTATATATTATATATTCTATTGTTAAAAAATACATAAGTATATAATTAGTATTCCTATTTTGAGTATTGCTATTTGTTAAGTTTAGTGCAATATTAGGAAACTTTGTTGTATAAGTTGATTGATCCTGTTGATTTTAAATGAAAATAAAATCACATTACAGTGATCATAAAATGTATATTTTTACAAAAGATCTCCTCTGTTTTATTGAAAGAGGTTTGATATGATTATATTTTGTAATTTGTTTTATTTTATGTATGTTATTTATTCGTATTTTTTTCTTTTAATTTAATATATGAAGTAGAATAAAGTTTTTATTATAAAATGTGTTCCTTCAGTTACACCCTTATTTTCTTTTTTAGTTTTCTAATTTGAAGTTAGTATATTTAGTAGTGAGGATGTTAGTTCATGGAAGTTGATCTAACCTTTAATGCTGATTGCTGCATCAAAAGTAAGATCAACTTCAGCGTACCAACATCCTCACTACTAAATAACAAAAAATAAAAACAGTTTTTGGTAGACAGAGAGTGGCCTAGAGAGATGTGTCGGCTAACTTCCTATAGTCAAGGGAAGGGGTCTTTAACGTGTACCTGACTTCAGAAGGGTCAGGACCATCGCTAAACATTCTATCCAAAGGACGACATACTCAAAGTTTTTAATTTCCCAGATAAAAAAAAAACCTCAGGCCGGTTGTCGAACGTTGAGCTCAGTAGGCCCCTCGAGCTACCAACCTCGTTCAAAATATTGATATTACAACCACTTTTGGACAACAAAGAACCCGATTATACACCCTTTTGTTGGACTTTCAAAAGACTACACATACTCATTTAACGTTCATGTTTCAGTGTTCGAGATGCAAGTATTAATTAGAAACTTTAAAAACGAAAAATGTTCACTCTCCAATTTGACAAGGCTCGAAAAATGTAAGAGTTTTGTAAAAACAAGTTATTTATTTAGAAACTAGATTTCGACTGAACATTTTTATGGCTTGCTTTCTATATCTGTATTTTGTAGTTTAGAAGATATTTTTAATGAAAATAAAGTGAAAAGTCGCTCGGACAAAATGTAAAACAAAAAAAAAATTGTACGAAGTATTGATATGTAGTATATTCATAAATTGTGCCTTATAAACGAATATGAATTGTTTATATTTTATCAATTAAGTCTGGAGAAATAAGCCTCCAAAGTGTGGCAAGTTTATCAACGCTCCGATGTATCAACTGAAAGAAAGAACGATAAAATCGAACATGAACGAACTGAGATCCGCACAAGCTTCTGTCGCCTCCAAGATGGCTGGAGGTCGGCCAAGTTGGTTGACTAACCTCGATTAGTTTTGTTATTGCTCTTCGCTTCACAGCATTTCCTTAAAACAAAATATCCGTTAGCCCACACAATCTAATATGATCACTATTAGTTGCACTGGGTGATACTTCAACTTAATTGAACAACATTCAGAGGTCTGCCAAGCTCCCACATCAAAGTAATGTGCTCTGTAGGCTTGTTAACTAGTCACTATAATAGATGCTGTCAAACAAATCATTAGACTTACAGTTTTGTGTTATTGCCAATGTTGTGTATACAAACTGATGTAATCATCTCTCGGTAGCACTAAAATGAAATGAAATGAAAAGAAATTTTATTATTCTGGGACCGAGGCCCCCTAAGAATAAATACATACAGAGTATAAAGAAGGAACAATGAAATATAGTATCAGTATGCCGTAAAAATAAATAAATAAATTAGTGCTACATTGGGGAAAACTAGAAATTAATAATATATAGATATACAAAAGATTAACATGAAAAAACATAAAATTAACAGCTTAACTATGAAGAAAAAATAAAATAAAAGGATCTACTATATAAATAAAAAAGGTTTGTAAAAAAAGTATATAAATAAGAAAACATAAATACTAAGACTTAATTAATGAATAGAATAGAAATACATAATAAATTACAAAAAAAAAAAAATGTTCCTTCGCTAATATCTGTAAAATTTGTATTTTTAATTAGTAAATAAAAGCTGTTTTGGTTATCTTTTAAGCAAGGTTTTGTTGGTTTCTTTCTTGATCTGGGGCGACTTGTAAAAGTTGAAAATTGAACTTTGAAATACTGGATTCATAGAAAAAGAATATTACCAATAGAAATTTGGAAAAAAAAATAAAAAAAAGGTTAACTATGAGACTACATGTGGGCAACTTGGCGATAATTACTTAGTTAAGTGTATCTCATCTTGAGGTGGGTACTTCTGACAATAATCCTTGGTAGTATTTTGTAATAACTCTCCAGGGTTATAGTAAGTACATAAAGTTGGCTACCTTACTAGACCATAAACCACATTACTTTGATGTTCAGATTTAAGATTTTGAATAAAAATTGAAGGGGCTTAATGAACGTCTAAATATTTTACCAAGTTACTAGTAGATATATGGATCAGTTTGAAGTGACCCAAAGGGGGGCTAACCGAGGGAGAAAAACCGTCTTCTCAGCATTAAAAGAGTGCTATAATGTGAATTTCAGGAGAGGTCGAAGCGTATGAGAGGGATGAATCCTGTCAGAACGCTTTTTGGGGCGATCGATTTGCTTGTTGAATGATTTTGGACTTTGAGTCGAACGTAAATTTACATTTTTAAATGAATAATGAAACAATTTTTTTAATTTCTCCATTTTTCGCAGGGATCTTTGTATAATGCATGAGCTGAAGTCTTCATAAAAGGTAATCAAATATCTGGGATGTATCATAGTATAAATATTAGTTATTATGACTCATGCCCGGGCTTTAACTTCGAGGTAATATCGCCTACAACCTGAGGCTCTCTCATCACTCTGGTGGACATAAGCCCAACTTTACTGTGAGAGTCCTACATTTTTTTTTTTTTGGCCTTATGTGCGATGCATATTAGCCATATCAATGTGTTTCCTAGTCATTTACGACATCCATGGCCCCGGGTGGGAGCTCTATCTACTAAATAAAACTCACTCCCGGACGGGGTTCAAACCCACAAACCATGGTGAGACTCCGCGACCAAAGCCCTACGCTCTAAGGTAGGGATCTTTAACGA
Source organism: Aradus depressus (assembly GCA_963662175.1). Lineage (NCBI taxonomy): Eukaryota > Metazoa > Arthropoda > Insecta > Hemiptera > Aradidae > Aradus > Aradus depressus. Next base: position 54,778,927 of record OY759214.1, on the reverse strand, counting down.
GTAGCGTGCTTAAGTTTATTCTACCTTCCAGATAAAATGAACTGAGGGCCTCGTCCGGGTTTCGAACCCACGATCGCGAGCTCAGCAAGCAACCACGCGTACCACTGAGCCAGGGGCGTACCCAGGATTTTATTTCGGGGGGATAACATACACATACACCCGTATATATAAACTGCTCACAAATTGAAGTGGACCACTCATTTTTTCAATAATTTTTTTATGGTTATTAATTGTTTGTCAATAAAACCTTAGTTATTCAATAGTAATGTTTATTGGGTTTAAAATGAAGACACATAAACAAGTGTTTAAAAAAAAAAAATTTATTTGAAAAAAAAAAAAAAAATCAATTCTAGAGTTACATTTAATTTTTTTCAATTAAAAATGTTTAAATACATTATTTTTTATTCCTTTTTTTAAAGTTCTTTAGTAGGATGTTGGGCCTCCTTTGCTTCGAATTAAAGATTCACATCGCTGTTTCATACTCCCTCAATATGTAACGTTGGGGCAAAGAAGCCCATTCCTCAATTAATGCATCTGCAAGTTCATCCAAGTTATCCGAGCAAGGCGAACGCATGTGTAACTGGCGTTGGAGTTTATCACAGACATGCTCAATAGGATTCATGTCGGGTGAAGAAGCAGACCAGCTCATGCGCGTGATTTCTCGTTCGTTTAAATAACGTTCAACCACATTGGCTCTGTGAGGTCGAGCATTACCGTCAACAAGAATGAAATTTTCCCCAATTTCTTGGGATAAAGGGACAATAACAGGCCTGATGACATTGTCCTGGTACGTTTGTTTGGTCACAGGTTCATTCCTGAACATTATCAGCTGAGTTTTTCGATTACTCGATATCCCTGCCCAGACCACTATTGAGCCTCTTCCATAAGAGCGTACTGGCTCAGTCATATTAAATTAAATATCAGTTCTGTTTAGGGGTAGTTTTTCGAACTCGGCCTCCTCCATGAGTGTATTGAGCAGTACCTGTTCTCTGGTATCGTGACCATGATCTTCCGTTAACTGTGTGAGAGCAACCAAGCCTATGGCCAACATCACGCTGAGAATGGCCTAACTCTAAAAGAGCCAAAGCCCTCCCTAGTTCTTCAACAGTAAGTCATCGTAACGGCATTTTTACAAAAATGTCTAGTGCGCTGGCTAAATGAGTGAAAGACGAATATTGATTTAATTAAAGAATTAAATCCGATAAAGCGGCTCCCAATTGTGTAAACGAAATGAATTTATTTTTATTTTTCATTAATCCCCATTGAGATCACTTGAAAAGAAGGTGGAGAAGTTGAAAAAATAGTTTATTTTTAACTTGAAAAAATTTCAAATCATCCGAGTAAAAGAAAATGAGTGATATCTGAATTTTTGGGAGTTGTCCACTTCAATTTGTGAGCTGTTTATATGTGTGTGTATACATAGTTATATGTTTTAGGGACATTACAAAATTAATTCAAGTCTTCTCTAGCTTTTGATTGTGCGTGCTTGTTTCAGTGTCTAGATGAATGTCTCTGTGTATTGACATCAGAGCTAATCCATTCAATCTCTCTTGGCTAATACTATTTCTGATATAGCTTTTCATACGTCTAAGGGTTGCGAAAGACCGTTCACTTTGTTGCTACAGAAATTGGAAGTGTAGCTCCAATTTTCAAAAACCTGTGAATTGTTGGGAAAATGTTCTTGTCACATTGGTTTAGGATTGAAATAAAATATTTTCGAACTGCTTTCTATGCCCAAGGTCAAGCATCACCAGGATCCGCACGACCTCGCTTCCCTCCCCCTCGTCAGATCCACTCGTCATCTCTAGTAGGAAAATGTTTTATTTCTCAATAAATTATTCCATGCAACTAAAAATAGTTTTATTATTTACGAAAAGTGATACCCCCCCCCCCCCCCCCCCCAGGTACGCCCCTGTACTGAGCTACCGGCGCCCTCTAATATAAATATTGCTTCCTCTCCTATACAAAGGATTATTCTTTGGTCTTGCATTTCAAAGTTACGGTTACTATATACACGGTTCCTGACCCGCGCTCGGGTCCTTGTATAGTGCCATATTTGGACACAGGTCTACGGTTCAAGACCAACAATTGTAAACCCGGTTTTATACCCAGGACCGGGTATAGGTTCTTGAAAAAAAGGACACCCGGAAATGAAACTTTTCAGTTCTATACAGCCCTAATCTACTTTTCAGAAAGTATATGAAATCGGTGCCACAAGGTCCAACTACATTCTATATTTCATGTTCGACTATTTTATCAGGAACAACAAAATATATTTTTTATCATTACTTATGATTGACTTTGCTTTCTTTTATTGAGGCCGAGTGGGCCAATTAAGTGACAATTCTTTGGAAATCATTGACCATCATGAAGACGGGTCCTGCTAGTGGAATAAGATGGGTGGGTTGTGGCGGAGGGGGGGGGGGGGGGGGAATAATGCAGCTTCCCTCCCCCTCGTCAGATCCACGCCCGGTCAATTGTCATTATTTTTGTTATAAATGCATTTTAAATGTATACAATATTTTGTTCGAGGCTGAGGCGCATAGTTTTATAAAACAGTTTGACAACGGGACCATCCGTTATCTTTGCTTCTCCCGCCCCTCGTTACCCTAAATAGATGGACCAAATATATGTATACATATTATATGACACCATACTATTAGATGAGGAGATATGATATTTCCAAGAAGCATTATCGTTAAATTTGTGCGAATTTCCAAACCAAAATTCCAACTTGCAAATTTGTAATTGATGTTTTTTCCCGGAGAGTAGTACTAAAACTGCGATTGTACTGAATGTTTGTCCAGCTTTGTAAAACCGTTTTTGGAATGGCACATTCTTATAAAATTGTTTTTCAATATAGGTTATCCTTAAAGAAATTCGTTATTTTTTAAATATTTGTGACTGTGATCATAACCTGACCGAATGTAGCCTCCCCACTAATGTCTTCTGTAAACATTCATTGAAGTGTGAACTTAACTTATGGGTTGTGGTAGACAATACTTAACTGTTTATTTTTTTTTTTGTTTTAAATAATTTTTAGGTAGGATGTCAGAAGATATACAAAATAGAGCTCGAGACTGGCTCAATGTTCAGCTTGGTAAAGATGTTGAACATTTAGATAAATGTGGAGACATTTTCAAAGAATGGTCTGAAAGAAAAGCTGATTTAGAAAATGCGGTAGATAAGCCTATTTTTTTTAGACTCCATCTAAACTATAAATTTCAGCTGAGAGTTCATTGGTAATCTTTGTGTTACAGCTGGCATCAGTGAGTAATGAAGTCCCATCCAAAGTTTCTGAGACTGCATGTAATGTTGAAGAAGCATGTTCATCAATAACGACGACATTAAATAAGATCGATGAAATGCTTAATAAAGTGAAGACACAGACTTCAGACAGAGAAGAGTTGTATTGTAATATAAAGGACTACTTTGACAAAATCAGTCAGCTTGATCACTTTCTCTCCTATCTTCAGATATTGAAGTGTGTACAAGACATAAGGTAGGGTTAATTTGTAAATAATTTAGACTTGAAACATTTTTATTTAAGTAAATGGATTTTAACTACGTTAATGATCATTTAATTTTTTTTTCTTTATAACAGTGATAGTCTACAGGTATATGTATCAAATCAGGATACTGGTAAGTCCATATTTGCTTACAAACAATTGTGCGAAACATCCCTAAGCCTCATCAACTCGAAGTGTCATCACTTGAAAACATTTCTAATTGATACAACTAAATACTGGCATGGAATATTGAAGAATATGATATCAACGTGAGTAAGTTATTCTATGTCAACTCAACAAATTGACGTATCCTCTAGAATTGTCTATTCGATAATGGACACACTCAATGCTTTATGGGTTTTTTCTACTTTTCCGTCCAAAAAATAAATTTTTTTTTGAGAATTAATTTTTAAAATGTGTAAGATATAATGATTTATTATAAAAATAATCCACAAATATTTACAGAGATATATAATTTGATTGAACATGTTCCAATTGTAATAAAAGGTCGTTTTCATTTTCTGTACTAAAATGAAAAGTAAAAAATTTTAGATGTACATAGTGGACTTTCAAATTTCTATATTACAGATTTACATGTAAATATATTTAAAAAAATATAAACTACTGAAGATATCAACTTGATTTGATAGTCTATGAAAAAAACTGCTTTTTAAAAATGCTGTTAAAAGTTTTATCTTCATTATTTGTTTGACAATGTGTCAAGTTCTCTTAAAAAACATTATCAACAAAATGATATAAGTACATGTTTAAAGGACCTGTAATTTAACAGTATATGTATACATTTTTTTTTAATTGTATACTTTTTCAAAATGAATCTCCAAAATGTACCTTATTTTTCCGGACTGCTCAGTGGAAATCACCCTCAATTCAATTACCGTGCCATATGCTGAATGTTCATCTATATAAGATTCTGGGGGTGTGACATTTTAATTTCCCTTTTAAATTATCCTTATTTTACAACTCCACTATTTATTTTTTGTTGAATCATAATTGTTATAATTATTATTAGAAACTATTAGTAGCTGTTGAGTGTTGTTTCTTTATATTTCCAGTGATTTCTCCATAGCTATGAAAAATATCAATTGGCCCATCACGGGTACTAGCCTCGCCTCACCGAACCCCTCCACAGACGCCCTCAACAAATTTCAGAAAGGAGTCAAGAACTTACTCAAAATACAATTTCCGTATCCTTTTTTTGTTATGTTTATATTTTAATTATCAATATATTCATTTCATTTTTACATATATAAAGGGCAAAGTCTTCTACTAGGCCACACTCACTGAGCTAATTCTAAAGCATATGAACATTTACATGCAGATTCCTTTCATATGTGAGGGCGCCGTTAGCTCAGTGGTATGTGTGTTTGCTTTTGACCTCAAGATCGCGGATTCGTAACCCGGCCGAGGCCCTTAGATTTTTAATCTGGGAGGTGAAAAACTCTTGAGCACACCGTCCTTCGGACAATACGTTAATCGAGGTTCCCGAGCATTTACGTCTGGTACTCGTTAAAGATCCTTCCTCCAGTTGAATAAAAATTTAGGATTCCTATAGAAGAATCGGGCTCATGTCCACCAGAGCGACAAATGAGGGCTCTGGTAGTAGGCGATATGACCTCGAAGTAACCTTCCCATATGGTTAACCCAACCGATATGTCGAAAAAAGCCAGTAATGAACTTTTTTAACGGGGCTTACTGAATTGTTGGCTAATTATCATAATAGTTATACAATTTAAAAAATATCATTTATGTCGGTTGGAAAACTGTTTATGAAAGTTTTGCAATACATTCTTTAGGTGCTGAAAACACTAAAGACCTAAATGATTCTATTATATAGCATTGTAAAATAATACGCTGCTATATTCAATTCATCTCCTTTTTCCCCCTTGATTTTTTTTATTTTTGTTGTATGTATTTCGCATAAAAAATTATATTTGTATAGTTTGAAGCGAAAATTCTGAGACTTAAAATAAAAAATACCTTAAAAAAAGTTATGCTTGTTCATTGTGGATATCCTTTGTATAATGGAGTCAACGTCTATGTATAGATAATAATTATCTATACAAATATTCTGTTCTAAACAATTATTGTTTAGAACAGAATATTCTAATGAGCCATCACTTAAATTCTAACATCAATGTTATGTGTTTTCCTTGACTGACTGTGCCAGAACAGAGCTATATGATAAGGCTGAGATCAGTTCGAGTCTCCAGGCCACCTTCCCCGCTCTAACTCTGCCAGTCTCTCTGCTGCTCCAACCTCTCAAGAAGAGGTTCCTATATCACTTCACTGGACAGAGACAGACCAACAGGCTGGACAAGCCTGAGTGGTACTTCACACAGGTATAGCAGGTTGAGGCTCATTGCATCCCATCCATGACACGTTATAGCTCATTGCATCCCATCCATGACACGTTATAGCTCATTGCATCCCATCCATGACACGTTATAGCTCATTGCATCCCATCCATGACACGTTGTAGCTCATTACATCCCATCCATGACACGTTGAAGCTCATTGCATCCCGTCCATGACACATTATAGCACATTGCATCCCATCCATGACACGTTGTAGCTCATTACATCCCATCCATGACACGTTGAAGCTCATTGCATCCCGTCCATGACACATTATAGCTCATTGCATACTTTAGATGCCCCTAGACCAGGGAGGCTACCAAAACAAAACTTTCTTTAAAACCTCCTTTTTTATATAACTGTACACAGATAGCACCATGTATTTTGCTGATCCAAATGAATTTTGCTTTTGAAAAATTGTGAAATAAGTAACCATGGAGATGTACAAAACTAAACATTTGGTAAGTTAAATCAGTTGTTTAAATAATTAAACAACACGAAACTAGTTGAGTCGGAATGGTCCCGACGCCCGATTGGCTGGAATCTTCTCTTTTTGATTGGCTTTTTGTGTTTTTTTTAGGTGCTAACCTGGATCAGAGACCATGAGCCTTTTATGATCAGCTGGGTTCAACCTGTCTACGATGATCTCAATATCGACAAATCACCACTGGTATTTATATATATATTTTTTTTATTATTACAATAAAAAAAAACCGATTATCCGGAAAACAAGTTGAAAACATTTTTCAACGAAGGACGAGAAAGAAAATGTGAAGAGAAAAAATGTTTAGATTTTAATTAGGTTTTGGTAGAATATCCTCTATCTAAATCCTCCTATTGAAGGTAGTATTTCATGAGTGGATTGATAGATCAGTGTTGTAGAGGATTATTAATGATAAGAAATTGTATTTGAAATTATTATTATTCTGCCTTTTTTTGAAAAAAAAAAGTTTACCTTCTAAGCTGCTGAATGTTTTTTTATTAAATAATAAAGTTTCCATGTTGAACCTTGTAAAAATAAAAATTAGAAAAATTGAATTTTTTATATGGGTTTTCTCTTATAGGTATAATTTTAAGAGAATTAGTTAAAAATTTCCTTGGAAGAGATTACTTAAAAAATTGATTTATTGGTTAAACTTTTTCAAAGTGCATTATACAATATAGAGCGAATATATGAATCGTTTTTGGGGGTGGAAGGGGTAAAAATAATGTTTTAGGTATTTTAAATTTCTATTTACATTCTGTTAGGGCCACAATACATAGTATAACAACAAACAAATGCCCGTCTGTTTTCTATAATTTTAAAAATATTCGAGACTTGCGAGTATTGAAAACTGAGCTTGGATGGATGTATGTAGCTCGTTTTGAAAATGAACGCCTGAATATATTGGCTACCCTTAGCTTATGTCTTATAATAACTTAACCAACAATCCGATGAAAGGAAATGTCTGGAACGCACTTTCATGGCAGGAGAAATCTTTTTCAGGGCTGAATGTACAAATGACAAATTTTTCGGAAAATTGGGTTATCCGGAAAGATGTCTGCCTTCTTCCGTTCGGAATAATCGGTTTTTTGAAGTTTCCATACTACAAAGGGTAAACATGGAAAGTCGTGGTGTCAATCCATCTGTGTTACAGCTTTATAACTTTTCTACCGTAAATTTTTAACGTAAACCTGTTGAAATCTAGAAAGCTAAACTCTTTGACAGGTAGGTAGGTTGTATGTGCCGCAGACATAGCCTCAATAATTGTGCGCTTTATAACTTTTCTACAGTAAAGTTTTAACGTAAACCTGTTGAAATCTAGAAAGCTAAACTCTTTGACCCGCAGACATAGCCTCAATATTTTTTCTGAAGAAACCATAATGGTGGAAGTAAGTAATTAAGCATCCGAAACATTTTTTTAATATAAATCTTTGAAGAGGATGTCGTTGAAAATATATTCTATGAGGATTTCAAACATTTATATACTTGTTCGGTTTTATCCTTTTTTGTAACTCCAATAAACGCGTTTGCAGAGTGTTCATTCCCGATAGTTTCGGTAGTACTCCTTGAGGAAATTGTGAAAATAATTATAGAGACAAACAGAAGGTTTCCCAAAAATTAGTTTCTTGTTGCCCTAGCACAAATATATAGCACGGGGAAAATTATGAGGTAAGGTCACCCTCCTCATCTCGCTCGACCCTTATTATTTTTTCTGATGTTTGATCTGAATATTCTAATTGAAGTAAATATGTGACTATTGTGCTCAGGTAGAGCTGATGTCCGGCCTCGTGGAACTGACTGTAGAGAAGCTGGAACGAGAGCTTGCCGAGGTACAGTTTGATGACGCCCTCTTCTCCCACACCGTGGACGAGGTGCTTGGCTATGAGAGGGAGCTCCGACAAGTTCATCTCTATCCCTCCTCCCTGCCTGGCCCGCTCCACGTCCTCACACAGGCACAACTCTTTGTTAAGTGGATCAAAATGGAGAAAAAGTGTAAGTTATAGATTTAAAGATTAACATGTATATCTGTACGTTTATTTGAGCTTCACACGGGAAAAAGATGAACGGATATTCACTTAATTTGCAGAGTCTTTTGAAGATCGTCCAACTTAACTTATAGGCTATGTGGCATCTCAACATTTTGAACTGGATGAGGGGCAAAACTAAAAACGAATGCTAGCTCTTTAATGGTTGATCTGATTTTCAGCACATTTGACATACTCGTATATACCATCCTTATACGCTCAAACATAGGCCGCGTGGGATCTTAACATTTTGCACGATTCCCCCTCAATTCCCCGGGAGGAAGGGGTGGTTAGGGCTCCGAAACAAAGTAATTGTTAGTTCTTCAATTTCTTTGGCGGTTCTTTTTGGTTAATAACCTATTTGCGAGTTTCAAAACGTTAAGTATACCAGATCCCCCTAGATAAAATGTTGTGACTGCATTAAGTGAAAATCAGCTCTGTATGTTGTGTTCAGTCCTTTCTCTCGATTGAACCTCCACGTGTGCCTCAGTATATATAAATGAACGAACAACATGTACCCGAGAGCAGCCAACTGCCCTCTGGTAGTAGGCGACATAACCTTGTGAAGCCCGCACATGAGCCACAAAAAAAAAAAAAAAAAAGTTATTTTTCGTTTTATGGAATTATGAAAAATGTGTGTTTTTTTTGTCCTTGGACAACCATAGTATGATATTCTATTAAATAAATAAAATAGAGACAGAGGTATTACTGTCAAGGATCAGTAGATTGGTATCATTTTACAGACCTGTATGTGTGTGTTACTTAATTCTTCTCACAAGCAGATCTGAAAAGGTCATCTCCTCTTTGGGCGATTTAATGGAAAACTCAGGGACCTATCATCCGAAAAATGTTCATTATCAATGCATGTGTAGAGGGTTGTCCAACACCGTCTTCATCCAGATGACTGTAGTTACAGACATGAAACAAACAGATAGTTCAATATTTAACTTCCTCAGCTATATAAAGTATAGGGGAAGTTATGTAATCGGCCAACATGCTCAGTTTTTAACATAATTTCATGTTTTCCAATCTCCTGATTCCAAAAATTAAAAAACAAAGTGTGTGTCTGTGAACACGATAACTTCCGATAGAATGAATATATCGACACGAAACTATATGTATAATCCTCTAAGGAAGACAGCTATTGATTTTCTGCCAAAGGGGAGGGGGAGGTTTAACACAAAATTCTAATAACTGCCGTTGTGATGAATGTATTAAACAAAATTTCATATATAACTTCAAAGCCCTCTAAAGATTACACCTATTGATTTTCAGCCAAATCGGCCATAGGGAAGGAGGGATGTCAATACCCGATGTTCGTTCTTCTCCCAGATCTTACTCTTTTTAAACATGAAACAAATACCATTTTTCATTGTTTGCACCTAATTTTAACTTTTACATTTAACCACCCCCTTCCCTTTGAGCCTTATTGAAATTTGGGCCACTATGAATATCTTGAGAAATACTTATCCTATCAATATCAATTTTTTCTGTGATTTATCCTTTCAACGAATCTATCAGAGATTGAAAAAAAAAAAAATACCTTGTATCTCATTTGAAAAATTAAGTTGAGTCAGGTGCCCAGCCCCTTAAGGGGTAGAAGGAGGTTTAATGGTGGATTTGAAGATAGATAAAAAATAGTGTAAATTTGTGTTTTGTTTCATGATTGTTACCGCAACGCTCTGGTTAAAAATAGGGTGTTGCATTGAATTTGGGTCACCCTTTACCGTATGAGGTTCTATTATTGTTTAATTAATATAAACACTATATACTTCAGACGCACGAGAGAAGATGGACTGTATTATGAGCTCCGAAACGGCGTGGCTGTCACTCAGCTGTCTGGACGACGACAAAGTGACCGAGGTGGCACACACTTTCCTGGCCTTACTCTCCACTATGACTGATCGATACTCCCTCCTACCTCAGCCAGGTCACAGGTATACATCACTCATATACATATTATAGTTAGTTATTGTGACTCATGCCCGGGCTTTAACTACGAGTTCAAATCGCCTACTATCAGAGGTCTCTTTCGTCCCTCTGGTGTACATGAGCCCGATTCTAAATTGGGAGAGCTAAATTTTGTCTATCCAAGTTTAGTTACCTAAGATAGAGAGGCTCGGGACCATCGCTTAATGTCTCATGTTTTTTCTACTTCCCATATAAAAACGTAAGGTTCTCGACCGGGTTTTGAACGAGTTAGTGGCGCCCTCTTTCAAAACTATTTATTAATTATTATTACTGAAAGAGTTTCATTATAAAATGAACGTGGAATTGAGTACCATAAGCGTTAGTTTTTCTTATATATATATACTTTTCTTATTAAATCTTACCAATTCCTCCAGATATATACGATATTATATAGGGGAAGTTATGTAAACTGCCATAAATGCGATGGTGAGTTTTCATAGGAATTTTATATTTTCTGTCTCCTTAATCCAAACTGAAGGATGAAGGGGAAAAGCCCTGAATAAGGCACGTATTAATTTCAGCTGAACCGCTGGAAGAGAAGGAGTTTTTAGAGGGAGTGTGAAGACTTTATTACAAATTCGTCCGAGCAAGTACATTGCCATTTTTTTTTAGATACATAATTTCGCCTATATTTCGTAAAGCGGGGAAGTGAGATGTATCCTATATAGTAAAGATATAATTAATGTTTTGTAGACTGCAGTTCGTTGAGTTAGAACTGGAGCTGATGGATGACTTGAGAGTGTCTCTACTTCAGGTACTTCACTCTGAACACTCAGATCCCATCAACTCTAGAATACCGGCCATTCTCAATACAATATTACATCTCAAGACAGCTTTGGAACAGTACGATGCCAGCCCCGTGAGTCCATCATTATAATACTTAGACAGCAGACTATACGACCTCGCTATTAACCGAAGTGACATTTAGAATCCCAGTTTATTCGATTAAACGATGTTCCCATATATCATTCTAGTTTATTATCCCAGTTTCGGGCGGAAAAAATATGGCGCTGTAAAAAGTTGTGCTATTTCTGGTTCTTTGTTTTGATAGCCGTTGTAGTACTGAGGAGCGAGGAAGTGAGTTGTGGTGTAGGCTGGAGAAGGCTAGAGCAGAAAGTGGCCTGGTTTCATCTTGTTAGTCCTCTCCAAGCGGCTTGCCCACTGAGACTCGACTAAGAGAAAGAAAGACCTTTCTGGTTTGTCCGCCCACTGGAGCGAGACCAGCCGAACAGGAGATTGAAGTATGTTAAAGAGTATGCTTATTTTACGTTTTGGCCCTCCTCCCGCTCAAAATTTTGAGATGCTATATAGCCAATGCTTGAATTGGTCTTATAAAGATGCTATACCGGAAATTTTCTGAAAATTCGTAAGGGGGTTTTAGGCGAGATGTTGGAACAAATATACTTACCCACACACTCCAAGCATCTGACCTGACGTCACAACTATTCTTTTTTGTCACTAATCAGTTTTATATAATTGAATATACTGGGTGAGATAGTGTTTATTCACCAAGGGATCTAAGCATTCAAAGCTCGTTCCTGTTTAAATGAGTACCTAAAATAGCACAGGCTCTGGACCATCGCGTAACGTTTCCTTCGAAGGATGGCGTGTTCAAGTTTTTATCTTTCTATCGGGAGCTATCGTGTTACAGACACACACAAAGAGAAATGTTTCTCAATTATGGAATCAACGGGTCGGAAAACACGAAATTCATGTGAAAACTCAACATCGAACTTCTGATTGCATAACTTCCCGTATACTTCGTATAGCTGAGAAATTAAGAAGTTACGATGACAATTTCAGGTTGGGTTGTTGAGGAGACTGTACACAATGTTGCGGCTTGTTTATTTCCGATTTATTTATCATGAAATGGTTCCAGTTGTGTCCATTCTTCTCATGGAGTGGAGTCATGCCACAACTAACTAGATATATCCTTACAGACATTGTGAATATAAATATTTAAAATGTCGTTTCGTCAGAGGGCACCAGTAGCTCATGTTATGCGTGCTTGCTTACTCAGCCCAAGACCGCGGGTTCAAAACCCGGCCGATGCCTTTAGGTTTCTTATCTAGAAGGTAAAAAATCCTTGAACACGCCGTCTTTCGGATGGGACGTTAAGCGATGGTCCCGAGCCTATACGATGTCAGGTTCTAGTTAAAGATCCTATCTACCCTAGGTGAATAAAAATTTAGGACTCCCAGAGTGGAGTCGGACTCACTTCCACTAGAGTGACGAAAGAGCGCTCTGGTAGTAGGTGATATGACCTTGTAGCTAAAGTCCGGGCATAATAACTAACTGTCAGTTCGTCATATGTCCTCTTTCCGAATTATGAGACCGGTCGTTAATTATTTTGACTTTCTGGTTGTTTAATTATCTAGTCTAGTATATTTAATTTATAAAAGGAATATATTTATGAATAGTTACCTAATCGGTGAGGCGACATCTCTTTTAGAGGACTATGTCGAACATTAAATGTTTGTTCCTCTGGTTAATTTAGACGCACATTGTATATTTAAGTTATAAAAAACTTCTTAGGACCAAAAATTGACATTGATTTTTGCCCTGCTTAATTTTTGTTAGGTCTAAATATCATTCTTTAATTTAGGTTCAGTCTCAATAATACACTCTCAATAGTCTCCCAAATATCGGGTGGAGGGGTACATAGAGACGTCAAACACTCGTTAATAGGGTTTCATAGAAGGGTTTCGACCTACGGAACCTTAACAAAAAACTAATAACGTCAAAATAAAATTAATCAATATGCATATTTAATTGTTCGTTCAACATTTGTTTCTCTTAAATAGTTTTAATACATAGAAAAAAACAGTTCTTGGTGGATTCCTGATAGTGGTTTGCTAATAATCATTATCTGCGCTTTCATAAAACGCAAAAAAATATAATATTAATTGAAAATTATTTAACCAGGAAAAATTGGTTCCGCAGATATCAGTAAGTTGAAATGCAAGAGAGGAAATATAACCTATTTGAAGATAATACCGTCTCAGAGGGTAACGTAGCTGATGTCTTGTCTATCAAGAAGGCCTCTCTCTTGACAATTTTTCCACGCATGCAAGTTCTACTATATATGTATTTTTTTTTTAATTTTTAGTCAGTACTTCTTCTTCAACATTACAAAAATCAGTACTCGATGGAGAAGAAGGAGGAAGAGGAAGGACTCTTTGAGGGTTCGATAACTCTGTTGGAGCGACTTGAGAGACAACTCCTTGAAGAGCTAAGCTCGGCAGTTCTGCTCGAGGTCAAGGCAAGAAGTCGACCTTACAGGAAGTTCAGGTAAGTTCACTGTGTACAGTATTTATTTTATGAACTTAAGGTTCCCATAGCACACTGCACAAAACTCTCCGAGTACAGTTTTTGAAGTCTCTACATAGGAAGATTTTTTCAGGTGGTTTTCATTGGTGGAAGAAGAGTTCGATGGTTCGTCAGTTACCCAGGAGGCATGTCCCATGTTCCAAGCCCTCGCAGACAACCTGCACAAACTACATGAAGGTCTGTCAGAGAGACTCTTCAATAGTCTTTGGAAGCTGGTAGCTGCTCACCTTCACACGGTATGTATCTATCTACAATATGACCAAACTTACCTGCCCATATCTGAGGCGTCAGCAACTTGCCTTAGTTGTACCGTTTCAGGTACAGTTTGGCTTCACTCGCTATAATATATATATCTATAGCAAAGTTTTCAGGGGATGAGTCAAGTAAGGATCTTGTCCTGCGTCCCGGAAAACTGGGATTTATTAGGGAATTGTAAAGTGTAAAGCATGTTTCACATATGTCTTTCTGATGCCTCCCCGCCGTTACTGAAACTTTGCTCTAAGTTAGAAAGAAATGTGTAGACATAGCGAAAAGTAAATAAAGCAAAAAATAATTGGTTAGGAAAAGAAATATTAAGCGAAAAGGAAAAAAAAAAACTATTTTATTCAGTTACAGAGTCTATAATGAAAATAGAAATTCCGAAAGGTTACCTAAAGACATGCTTTGTTAGTTTGTGTGACTAATACCAGTGCTTTCAACTACGAAGTCATATCTACTACCAGACCGCTCTTTTCTGGTGCATGTAAGCCCGACTCAACAATGGGAGTCCTAAATGTTGTCTAGGATAAGGGTCTGTGAGTACCTGATATCTTCAGATAACATTTGCACTCAATAGTTTTGCATAATTGGTGGTAGACGAATGTAGTGGATTTACTTGTTAAATAAGTAATATAGATGTATCAATCCAACTGTATATTTTATTTTTATCACAACTAGTTTCGGTAATTTTCCATCTTCAGGAGGTGAAACTTATGAGAGGAGTCAAAGAAATGGACACATATCAATGAGGAACTAGTGGGATGCTGACTGACTGCTTCAGTTGGATTGATACATCTTTTTTTTTTTTTTTTTTTGTTTACGAGGAGGTGAAAATCCCTGACGGACAAAGGAAAGTAGCTTGCTTCCCAATAGTGTGGGAACTGCCTCCACTAAAAACACCACCCCTGCTCCTGGGTGCTTTCATCCCTGTGTGGGACCATAACACCCTCTTCGTCCTCCGTTGAGGAAACCATAGTTGTAGCTTTCAGGAGTGCGGTGACGCGGAAAGCTCATACCGGGTTAGGACCACCTAGTGTTGTTGACACCGGTGGTCCGCCGAGGCTCGGGGTTAGGAGGCGTTTTTTCGCCTCCTCCACTCCGCTACAAATTGGGTGAATGCCGGGTAACTAAACTCGGTCACCAGTTGCTGCTGGGTCAGTCCCAGGTACGATCCGGTTGAGCGTATCAACGCTGCCCTGGGCCCGTCGTACAGTGGACATTCGATGACCACGTGTTCCGCAGTCTCGACGCCACCGCACGCACAGTTCGGGCTGTCTTTTCTTTTGAAAAAGAAAAGCTTAGCGTTGAAGTCGCCATGACCAGTTAGTAACTGGGACGTCCAATGGTCCGGCTGGACCCATGTCGCTGCGAGTCGTGCCCGCACATCCGGGAAGAAGGCGTGTGTCGTTCGGCCATCCGATGAATGCGTCCAGCGTCGCTGCCATCTGGACATTATCCACTCCTGAACAATGTCCCTGCAGCGCTCTGGTCTGCCATCGCCCTGCATTTCCGCCGCTAGTGCCGCGCACAGGGGCCCATCAACATCCTGTCCCAGAGGCAGATTGCGTCTACAATAGTACGAGGCTACGGCTCCGTCCAAGACCAAGTCTATGGGCGGGGCCGCGGCCAGCACCTGCAGCGCAGCCGTAGAGACGGTGCGATAGGCCCTCGTCACCCGCAGCAGTGCGGATCGCTGGGCCTGCTGAATAATTCCGCGTTGCTGCTTAGTGGGGCGTTGCCACCACCCAGCAGCCGCGTATCTAGCTACTGCCTCGAAAACCCCCGTGTAGATTGCTCTACACGCTGGGTATCCGAGGCCCCAGGTGGCCCTGGCTAAGCAGCTCAGGGCGTTAAAGGTGGCATTGGTCCTGTCCTTAATGCCAACAACATGTGGAGTTACATTGAGGCCCCGGCTTAACCTAACACCTAGGTACGTTACGACCTCCGGGCACTCAATGCGCATCCCCTGGATTCTGACCAAGAGTGGATGGCGCGCGTCCACTCTCCCTCTCATAAGCAAGGCCTGGGACTTGCTTGGTGAGAGTGAGAGTTTGTTGCTGCTGCACCAGTCCCCTATATAATCTATAGCTGCCTGGGCGTGTCTGGTTAGAGCGGCTCGGCTATCTGCGTGCACCGTGACCACTAGGTCGTCGACATAGGCTATTGCCTTATATCCACGAGCCTCGAGTTCACGGAGCAGTCCGTCAAAGAGTATGTTCCACAGAGCCGGTCCTAGGATCGACCCTTGTGGGCAGCCTCTTGTGATATCCACTGATGAGCTCGAGTACAGATTGCTTATGGACGCTGATCTGTCGCTCAAGAAGCTCGCGATTAGGCCGAATATATTTCTCGGCGTTCCCATTTCATGTAGCTTCATCAGTATGGCCGGCCACCAGGCGCAGTCGAACGCTGCGGCTATGTCGAAGAAGACGCAGAGGGCATACTTGTCCCTGCGCTCCTCCACATCCGCCCTCAGCGTCCGGAGTGCATCCTCCGTGGAACGACCCCTGGAACAGCCAAACTGTCGCTGGGACACCGAGGCATATACACGGTCCCGTATAGTAAGGAGGACGAGGGCCTCCAGCACCTTACCAAAAATAGGCAACAGGCTGATTGGTCTGAAACTCCCCGCCCGGGTTGGGTCCCTATCCCCAGGCTTGGCAAACGTGCAGACAATGGCATGTTTCCAAGCCCTAGGAAAGTGGCCCAACCTAAGGCAGGTGTTGTACAGATACAAAAGGTCCCGCCCGATGATCGGGAGCGCTTTTTTGATCATGGCGGCGTCAATGAGGTCTCCCCCAGGGGCTCCGCCATTCTTCTGCCTCCCGATCGCCAGGTCGAGATCTATGCTGTCCCAATCAGGTGCATCTTCTGTGTTCGGCAAAGCGCGGGATGCTAACCTTACCGCTGCTTGTTCAGGGGTATCCTCGTCCGGGTTGTCCGCCGGGAAGGCCTCCCTCAGGTACATTCCTCCGGCCTCCTCGAGGGACGTCGCGTATACGTCGCCGACCCTGATTGCAGCCATCGGAATGACCGATCTGAGCCTGCCGACAGCCACCCGGTAGGGGATCCCCCAAGGATTTCTCTGGCTCTCGTCCTCCACGAACTTACGCCAACTCACTCTCTTCGCCGACTGAACCAGCTTCCCATAAGCCCTGTCCTGGTGCCTAAACTCTTCCCTCCGCATCAAACGCAGCAGGGGGTCTCGGCATCGCTGGTATCTCCTCCTGCAACGATTAACAGCCCTCTTGGCAAGGGTGAGGGCCTCGTTCCACCATGGAACACTCCGAACCCGACTGACCCTCTTGGGGATGGTGCCGTCTGCCGCACTCAGCATTATATTGCTGAGCTGGCCTACGCCCTCCTCAATCTGGTCAATCGGGTCGGCTGAGTTGAGGCCCTCCCATTCTGCGTCGCAGGAGAAGGCTGCCACC
Organism: Aradus depressus; assembly: GCA_963662175.1. Taxonomy (NCBI): domain Eukaryota; kingdom Metazoa; phylum Arthropoda; class Insecta; order Hemiptera; family Aradidae; genus Aradus; species Aradus depressus. Next base: position 54,761,541 of record OY759214.1, on the reverse strand, counting down.
GACGTCACAAAGGCGTCGGTTATTGGTTTGCGAGTCGCAAACCGCGGATCCCTAGGCCTGGCTGCCGGCCGGTGGGCGTCGGAAAGCACCATATCCAGCACCATATGGTCACTGGACGTGATATCCCGTACACTCCACCCGCCAACTGCCGGGTATAGCCCGCTCGACACCAGCGTGACATCGATGTGAGACTCCCCACGCGCACCCCGAAAGGTTGGCGGCGACTGCTGGCCATTAACTATGCACAAGTCATGGCGGGCTATCAGCTCCTGTAGTCTATCACCCCGGCGATCGGTACGAACCGACCCCCAGGCGACCGACCAAGAGTTGGAGTCCGCCATGATCACCACATTACTCCCAGCCAGGGCGCTCAAGACACCGTCCAGGTGGCCCAACTGTCGCTCAATGTTCTCAGACGGAGGGAAGTATCCGCTGATCACATTGCAGCATATGTTCGCCGACCTGACATTGGCCACAACAACATGACTAGTGGACATGTGCTGCAGAACCATCACATCCACTTGCGGGCTAGTGACAACGATTGCGGCCATGGGCCGTTCGTTGTCTTTCGCCCCGGTCACGATCCTGTAGCCCGTGCCTAGGCCCGCCACAACGCCTCTAACGCAATAGGGCTCCTGAAGGGCCAGGATTGAAACGTCCCCTTCGGGAATCAGGGTGCGCAGTTCGTCTGCTACAATTCGGCGCCTGTGCATGTTAAGTTGCCACAGGCGTAGGTCTCCGACACTTCTATGCGCCATAGTCTGTCCGGGAGACATCTGTATTACTTATAAATATATAATGAACTAACTCAAGATATATAATCTCACACATTGTTTGTAATGTTTTTTTCGTGGCTACAGTGCCCGTATAGTGTCGGAATTAGGAACTAAGCTATAGGAGGGATGGATAGACTTGAATTTCTCGGTCTACGTTAATGTATGTTGATGTTGCCACTTCTAGTGAGGATGACCGATCTTCCTGACTACTAGTGACAACAGGAATTCAAGTCAGTCCCGCAGAGTCCCACCCTCCCCTGCAACTAAACTGGCAAAACTTCAATATATAATATATTCTTAAATCTTTTACTATGTAATCAATATTTCTGTAATGAACAAAATTCAAAACCATGAAATGGTGCAATGCATTATTAATATTATATGGCTTACAAGCGAAAGGCACTAGTCTGAAAAGATGGTACTTTGAACAACTTTAATATTCAAACCCCTTCTTTAATTTTGCTACAAATTATTTTGGTGTGACCAATTACTTTAGATGAAAAGTTTATGCTTGGGAATAGTATGTTTTTTACTCAATCAAAATAGATTTTATTTAAAAAAAATAATAATAAAAATATCATGACTTAGTGTTTTTCGTTTGTAAGCCCACGATATATTTTCATTATTCCCCCTATGGACCCCTTCAGTGTGTGAGCTGATATATCTCTGTAATGCATCTATTTTGTTCAGTTTCTCCTGGAGGAGGTGCTCTTGAACAACACGTTCTCCATCACAGGCGGCCGTACCCTAGAGAAGGATGTCTCCAAGTTCCTACTTCCTCTCTTTCAACAGTACACCCCATCTCCAAATGTTTTCTTTTTACCGTGAGTACTTTCATTATTTTTTACTTCACTATCCATAGGAACTTGAATAGTCAGCCAGACATTCCATTAGGAGTTCTCATTGGAATTCATGTTTTGTGTCTTTGGGCTAGCTAAAAGCCAATAGTTGACTTACATAGGGTCTTCTGAATCATACTAAATTTTGTGTCGATGTATTCATTATTTCGGCAGTTATGAAGGTTCTTGATTTGATCCCCCTTCTCTATAGAAAATTAATATGTGTCGTACACATATGTATGGGTGTTTGAATTTACATATGAAATTTTGTGACGTTACATTCATTACAACGGAAGTTATTACAGTTTTTCTGTTTAGCCTTCTTATTCCCTCATAAGGTTTTGGATACACATCAGAAATTTCGTATCGATAAATACATTGTATTTGGAGTTATTGTGTTCACAGAAACACATACAACAATTTTTTTTACATTTTTGGAATCAGGGAGTCGGAAAAAATGACATTCCGTGGAAAATACCGCATTGAATTTCTGACCGATTATATTATATAACTTCCCCTATACTTCGTAAAGCTGGAAATGTAATATAAGGGAAACAATAATGGGAGCTTGTGGATGAATGACCGGCGTGGTCGCTGTAGCCAGACACTCTGCCCTAGGGGAACCTACGGTAGGACTCGCACAGAGTCGGGCTCATGTCCACCAGAGCGCTCTCGTATTAAAGCCCTACAAATAAACAAGACGAGACACATTTTATTAATGCAAAATACAGTGTAAACTCTATATCTGTGGCTTCCGGTAATAATCGGACAAGTGCGTTTTTTATGTTTTTGAGTTAGAGCATTTTAAAGTTTTTGAAAGTTTCTTTTCGATATTACTCATTATCGTCATTTCAAACACTTTGATGTTTTGTGTTATATTATTGGTAAATAATGTAAGTATATTTTCATGATGTAAACAATGTGTTTTACTCCCGATGACCTTTCAAAAGGTTTCCTAATACAATTCTTCCCGTCGGACTCGACCTCTAATCCGAATTTAAATGTAAACATTGTCTCCATCGACAATGTTGACGTGTTTTAGGCAGCAAAATTAATATAAAGATAAATATAAAGATATATATAAAGATAATTAATATAAAGATATGGCAGCAAAAAAAAGAAAGATTTGTTAACCATGCTTCCCCTCCTGCGACCTGAAATTAGGGATTTTTATCTAAATTTATCGACGGTTGATACCGAGTCTAGTGTAACAATTGATGCCGATCTTGACATTTTGGAAGAGGTCGAAGAGAGTCTAAGCGAAGACACGGTCGTCCAACCATCAGCGTCTGAAGCGCGCACTGCGAGACCTATTGTACAAAATGCAGTCGTTAGGCGATGGCAAAGGATTCTAAAGTCTGTTTAAATTCCATCAATTCATGATATTGATTTACATGCTATATAATATTGATCAAAGTTCCATTATTTATATATTTTATAACAGATTTTAGAAGATTATCCAGCCTTTTTTACGATAACACCATGAATTAAAGACAAGTTATCATTTTAATAAAGAAGTTTTACTTGTTTCGTCAATTTTATACCCTCAATCATAGCGCCCTCTATAAATTACATTTATTTCGACAATTTCTGTTCAATACTAACATATTTTATTAATTGCCTGTCATTTTTTACTGATTTTTAATTAAACAGTAATTTATGATATACACTTATCCGGTTATTGCTGTTTTCATGTAACTTGTCTGGTTATTACCATTTTTTTTTCCTTTGAGCGATAAATTCAACTGCATTTTACATGAAAATGTTAGGTCATAACAAATCTATGAAATGGTTAGATGAAAGTAGACAAAAAAAAGCAACATTTCCATCAGATTAACTCAATTTTGAAAAATTTGGCGGATGTCCGGTTATTACCGGAAGCCACAGATATAGCGACACTTAAGGGACTGCGCATTTTATGGCGTTATTGAGAGTTGTCGTTAGATGAAGAGAAGAAAAATCAATACATATTACATTTCATTTATCAGTATCTTACTATTATAATATTCTGGGGGTATTGAGGGTCAGTCAATAAAGAAAAAATAAAATAAAATAAAAACTCTATAATTATATAAATAGTAACATAATTTAATATATAACTATATTAATATATAATATATATAATATAATATAATTATATTTATATAATTATAGAGTTTTTATTTTATTTTATTTTTTCTCAACATAGTAAAATATCTGTTAGCCAGTAAGTAGTTCTCTTCAAATTTAAGTCCCATTAACTGGGGTTTTCCCCGGATTTATTATCTGTTACCCTCGACCCTTCTGTACCCTTAGTTGAACGTAAGACCTCACAGTCTTCATGCCTTCTCCTCAACCATCTATATTCATAGTAAGTTTCCTTGTTGTTCATCAATGTGTATATGTATGTGAATGTATTAGGATGTATATATGTATTTATGTGGAGTTGTATGAGTGAATGTATATTTATGTACCTATATATAATTTTAATCGATCACCCATTATATTTTTCTAATCTTGATACCCCCATGTTTGTTAGGCCCTGATGATGATATGAAATATATCGAAACGTTGGCATTTGAATAGTGTTTTCTTCATTGACTGACCCTCAATACCCCCAGAATTTTGAATTCTACAGTCGCTAGCAAACATATTATAATATGTATTTACTAAAAAAGCATAAAATTTGCAAACAGCAAACATTAATATTGATACAAATAACAACGCTTGTTGTGTATAGTCTGTTATCTTTGTCTGACTTTTTTGCTGCTCCAGTATTTTAATTGTATTTTCTTATGTATTTTATTCATATCTTGGGATACTGTGGGATCATCTCGGTTATCCAAAAAGTCTAGCAGCCGAGGTAAACACGTGCTAGGTAATCACAACAAACAAAAGAACGAATTTCTTAGAATCTTCGGTACGTAAGATGCCGACAGTCGAGGTAAATACGTGCTAGACAATAAAGCAACAAAATAACAAACAAAAGAACGTACACAGCTACAGTTCTTATTAATTTCGGCAACTTGAAAGTACTGTTTATTGCTTAGTAATGACGTATTGTTGTCGTTATTTAGAGTGGGTGTGATGCTACATAGAGTGTATCATTGTATGGACAACAAGGTAAACCAGAACCAGATTCAAGTAATTTCGATGTTTTAGGGAGTTAGTCGTTAAATGGAGTTTACACTGTATTTTAATAGAAGCGAATAGCTACAAATGATTGACTGTAACTTTATTAGTACTCAACTTATCGAAAAACGGATTTCTCGTCGCTGATAGGAATATTGTACAAAACATTGTTCTCAGAAATATGTGTTATAAGAAGCACTCAACAATGTCTTCCGAGGAACAGTTCCCAACAGCAAATGTTCGAATTGCCAATACTGAACAACTTCCCGAAATATCTTTGTGAAAGGAGGACACTTTTTTAAGAATCATAAGAAATATTTATTATTATTTATATACTCATTTATTTTCTATTATTTATTTGTTAATTGTATTTTTTACTTTTATTGTTATTACTAATCACTTAAGACCGACTTTTGAGAACTTATAACTGTCTATATATCTAATTTACAAACTATATTGATGAATACATTCTATTCATTTTATGGTTTAACGGGAATAAATATTATTGCACAAAGAATTGGGATATTCCTTCCTTGTTTCATTATTGATATCGACTCATGTGAACATCTGTGATTGGCAAGAATGAACACTATTTCTTTTATCTACCAAAATGCACAATCCTCTGTCTATGTTATGAAAATTATTTTGTTTTGATTAATTGAGGTATTTTTGTTTTGCAGTCTGCTTGAAGCTTGCAAGCTGCTAAGTATTGCAGAACTCTCGCCATCTCTCCGAAGGGCAGTTCTTACAGAGAACCATCAAGATATAAAGGAGGCTGTTAGTCTCCCAATAAAACATATTTCTCTGAGCCAGATGACCACCGTTCTGGGACTCAGGGTAGATGTGGCCGCATCCTTGATGTAGTTTAGTCTAATATCCAATGCTACTCTTTAAACTAAGTAGCAACCAGCTGGCCCTCCCCGCAAATATCTTTGTGAAAATTGTAGATTTTTTGTTGGGATAAAACAGTTGATGATTTTTCTTAAATATTTTAGTATTAATTGCTATATCAGGTGGGTATGTAAATTATATTTAGCTTTCAATCAAGAGGCGGGTAGTGATCAATAATCTCAAGCTATTTGATCACCGTGATTCCAATCAATGCTTTGCAAATCGGATTAGATCATATCGTCACCTTAATACTACAACTAGACATCTCGAAATTTAGTTTTGAGAAAAACACAAATCTTTTTTTTAATCAGCCGTTGTAGAATGATCCAAATTGAACTACTGACATTTTTACATAAGTTCTTAACATATTTTCTTAAAATTGTCTACTTTTAGTACAACAAATAAACCTGCAAAATACAACTAATGGTACAATTATCCCACACATGCCGATTTTCGCTGCTCCAAGCTAGTAAAGTGGCTCGGGGAACACAAGCCCGTGTGCCCCACGCCACTTTACTGGCTCAAGGTCGCCGGGCCCTGTGTGCTCCACGCCACTTTACTGGCTCAAGGTCGCCGGGCCCTGTGTGCTCCAAGCCACTTTACTGGCTCAAGGTCGCCGGGCCCTGTGTGCTCCACGCCACTTTACTGGCTCAAGGTCGCCGGGCCCTGTGTGCTCCACGCCACTTTACTGGCTCAAGGTCGCCGGGCCCTGTGTGCTCCAAGCCACTTTACTGGCTCAAGGTCGCCGGGCCCTCTGTGCTCCAAGCCACTTTAGTGACAATGCATTTTCTCCAGTTAGCTGCTCTACTCCAATATTCTGGCTTCGACTAGTCAATTGAGCCACTAGGTAGCATGGGTTGTTTTATTTCCATATCTGCAGCCTTTTCAAGGGCACCCTTGTAATGAGATTGTTCCCCTACTGTCCCGTTAGATGTATAACTACATTTGATCCTTTTTCACCCTCAGCGGTCATTCTCTGTTTGCTACTCAGAACAGAAGTACATATTTGTGTTTCTTTATAGAAGTTTAGCAAGTTTTTCAGTATGAGCCGCAAGATGTACAGTCTCGAACAAGTGCGTGATACGTTGGTGAATAGTGATTTTGAGGAAGATGTTGATTCCTCTTCTGAAGAAGAGTCTTTTGTTGATGAACTGTCGGTTCCCTCCACATCTACAGATTAGGGTTAGGTTTTATGACTCATGCCCGGGCTTTAACTACGAGGTCATATCGCCTACTACCAGAGCGCTCTTTCGTCACTCTGGTGGACATGAGCCCGACTCTACTGTGGGAGTCCTAAATTTTGCCTACCCTAAATTTTTATTCATCTAGGGTAGGGGTCTTTAACGAGTACCTGACATCATATGTGATAGTAAGATGTTGTGGGACTAGATTTCCAATAGAAATAAAAGAGACGTTGTCTTCCCACTGTTTTATTTATACCAGAACCGGTTTTCGACGCAACAGCGTCATCATCAGTGGTTCATCCCACCCACACAGCACAGGCCAGTTATCTTCCAACCGCTGTGCTGTGTGGGTGGGATGAACCACTGATGATGACGCTGTTGCGTCGAAAACCGGTTCTGGTATAAATAAAACAGTGGGAAGACAACGTATCTTTTATTTCTATTAGTACCTGACATCGTACAGGCTCGGGACCATCGCTTAACGTCCCATCCGAAGGACGGCTTGCTTAAGTTAATTTTACCTCCCAGATAAAATAAACTAAGGGCCTCGGTCGGGTTTCGAATGAGTAAATTTAAAAAAAAAGGATCATCTACAGGAATTCAACAAGTGCAGCAAGGGAATGAAGACCCCGAAGAAGATTCATCTGATGAAGAAGGTGACGATCCACCCTCGAAAAAACAAAAAGGCCTTAGTTGGAGCAGTGACAATTTGACTCCGACTATTTTTAGTTTTGATGAAAGTGGTTCAGGAGTAAAAAAAGAAGAAGCAGGTGGTTTTTTCATTTTTTTGGAAAAATACCTGGACGAAAATATTATTAATTTTGTTGCTTCGAAGACCAACAAATATTATGATTTTGTGAAAACGAAAACGAAAGTTCAGAAACCTGAAGAGGTGGACGAGAAATACTTCGGCTGGAGAGATTTATTTATTTATTGCGAGTACATTATTGATGCCGCGAGTTAAAAAATTGAAAATAAACGAGTACTGGTCTCAAGACAAACATATTGAGACTCCAATTTTTCATGATCTCATACCAAGGGATAGATATTTACTTTTGTTTCGCCTCCTACATTTTTCAGATAACAGTGCGACAAATGGTGACCACTTGCGAAAAATTAGATCTATTGTAGATCATCTGAGAAGAGTTTTCAAAGAACACTTGACACCATTCAAAAATGTGTGCATCGATGAGAGTTTGATGCTCTTCAAAGGACGTTTATTTTTCAAACAATATATACCCTCTAAAAGGTCTCGTTTTGGCGTTAAGTTATTCTCTGCGACAATAAAACAGGGTATATTTTAGACTTTCTCGTATACACCGGTTTATCGACTGATATCGATAACTATGGGTTGGGAGTATCCGGAAATGTGGCTACTCTCTGAGAACCTTATCTCAAAAAGGGTCATACCATTTATGTTGATAATTGGTATAGCAGCCCAACCCTTTTTCTTTGGCTATTTGACAAATTTACCAACGCATGTGGCACGGTAAGAAGGAACAGAAAAGATATGCCTACCATGGTAGAAAAACTGAAGAAAGGAGAACTCACAGAACATCAGAAGGGACTCGCTTCTTAGGGGGTTGTTGTTATTTGATTAACACAGAACATTGTCACTAAGCAAACACCCTCCAGTCTTACTTTTGACTTTTGTTCTTACTCCTTACATTCCGAAGCTAAGAAGTCCTTTCCGCCTTGCTTTTGAATTCGCTGTGTGATAAAATTCATTATATGATTGAAATTCATAATGTGATTGGATGAAGAGTGATCAGTGAATCACCGGTGATGGCCAAATCTTTCTCATTACCTACCTTTCTAAACAGTACATCATTATCTCCTTTATTTCGAGAGAAATAGTCCCCACTTTCCGTATGTTCATATGTTTTTTCACATATAAATATTGATATCCGAAAATGATCAGTAGAAGTTTAAAGATTATTTATTATTATTTATTTTTTAATTTTTGGGTTCTTTGGTTAATTTAAAGAGGAGGAATCTATTATGTTAGGACGTAACCTAAAAGATGGGGTTTTACTGGAAGGAGACAACAAAGATCTTTATTGTACAAAATTTGAATTATTATTGTTATTGCCATTATTATTGTTTTGTTTCTTCTTCAAAATTTTAAATACTGATGAAGTAAATATCGACAAAACAAAATTTGAAAAAAAAAAAAATAATAATTGCCCTGTGATAAGGATGTTGATGGGGGTCTTATCTACAAAAATTATATACACATAAAAAAAAAGCAATTTATACAAAATTGTTCAATTTCAAATCTAAATGCCTGAAATATTGAGATTCGAATAGAATATCATTACAGCGAAAAAAAAACCAGTTATGATGTTTACGAGCGCCGGTAGCTCAGTGGTATGCGTGCTTGCCTTCTGAGCTCAAGGTCGTGGGTTCGAAACCCGGCCGAGGCCCTTAGTTTATTTTATCTGGGAAGTAAAATAAACTTAAGCACCCTTCCCTTAGGATGGGATGTTATGCGATGGTCCCGAGCCTGTACGATGTCAGGTACTCGTTAAAGACCCCTACCCTAGTTGAATAAAAATTTAGGGCAGACAAAATTTAGGACTCCCACAGTAGAGTCGGGTTCATGTCCACACATTAGCGCTCTGGTAGTAGGCGATATGACCTCGTAGTTAAAGCGTGGGCATGAGTCATAATAACTAACGACTAACACTCGTTACAAATTGCAGATACGGCCTCTATTCGTCTCAGGGCAGAATAAGTTATTTATTTTATTGTTCACTTTGTAAAATATTAATACATCAATATTTATTTGTTTTTGTATATTTGTATGCTAAATGACTTATAGCAATTCAATTTTCAGTTGAATAGAAAATAAAATTGTCTTTTTCTTTTATTATCGAAATTCCTAATTATTTTTTTGTGGTCCTTTTTTTTTTGTAAGAAACACGTATTGCTTATTATTATTATTTAATAAATTTGTAATAATATGTATCATATTTGAAATATATATATTTATTTTTATTATTATGAATTGTTTTCATTTATTTACCTATTTACTTATTACAAAAGTAGCAGAAGAACGGACGGTCTTGAGATAATTGTGAGATGAGACAAAGAGAAACGTAATAAAGGATAAATTAACATTGAATAATGCAAAAGGACACCAAGGGTCTATTATTTGCTAAATAGAAAGATGTTATTACAATGTTAGGTGTCAGCTAACATAAGAAAGAGACTTGGAGTAAAAGTATTGTCAGGATGATGTCACTCTCTTATAAATATAGCAGATATTTCAAAGAGGGCCAAGTGGCACAACACACTTAACGCGGGCGGTCCAGGCAACTTCAATTTTGAAATCTGGAGGAAGGCTGGCATTACTTATATGAATAGTGAAAACCGCCTCAGAGTGACCTGCCAGTCACAGCCGGATCAGATCACTTCTTAAAGAGAAAAATGAATGGTGATAAGGTTTTTGTTTCTTCTGAAAATTCTTCAAATTGGTATTTGTTGGAAAAAGTTGATAAAATTCATCTTTTTTTTTTTTTTTACTTATACCTTTAGTATTGTAATCGTGCGGGAATCGGAGATTGAGGTTTCAAGGGATTTTCACTTTCGAGGGTCCCCTCTGAGTTCGTTTAGACCATTTTCTCCGACCATTGGAACTTTGTGTGTGCTCTAACTCAGAAACTATTGTAGCAATGACCTTGAAATGAAGATGTCACATAGTCTAACTTGGATCTAATTAGATTTTGGCTGAACTCTGACAAAATCACTTCACTTCTGGGCATAAGTATACGTTACAAGATACCGCTTATATTTATTATCTAATAAAAAATCAAAGTAAAAATTGAGAAAACTGAAAGGCACACTATATATGAAATAGGACTTTTCGCAGGTCGCCTTGTTTGCAAAATACATGTCAAAAACCCTCCTCAACTGTCATTTTGAAACCAATTCTTCTAGATCTTTGCTTCATTTAAGCGAAAACGGTCAGTCCTATCGAAAAATTGGTTCTTACCAAAAATGTTCGTTATTAAATTTCCAACTTGAAATATTTCAAATGTTTAAGTTGTAATGAATAAAATCAAAGTTTTAAATAAGTTTTTATTATTGATAGTGTTTCTTTTTTTTAAGGGATAAAAATAAAATAAATGCATCTCTAGCTATCAGGACTTTGTTAAACCTCTTCTATACAGATCACCACTTCCTCCTCCCTCTCAAAGTCATTTCATATGGCATTACCGTGCATAAGAAACTCATTCAAAAAATAACAGTGTACAATGAAACAAAGAAAAGGGCTGATGCCAACACATTACTTTAATATAGTAACGCCAGTGTATGAGTAGAGGAGGGATGAATGGTTGGTACAAGAAAGTCCTTTATGGCCACATCATATATTTTTTATTCATGAAATATGTAAGTAACTGTCTCATAGAAAACTTAATAAATTAGGTTAGGTTAGGTTTTATGACTAATGCCCACGCTTTAACTACGAGGTCATATCGCCTACTACCAGAGCGCTAATGTGTCACTCTGGTGGACATGAACCCGACTCTACTGTGGGAGTCCTAAATTTTGTCTGCCCTAAATTTTTATTCAACTAGGGTAGGGGTCTTTAACGAGTACCTGACATCGTACAGGCTCGGGACCATCGCTTAACGTCCCATCCGAAGGACGGCGTGCTTAAGTTTATTTTACCTCCCAGATAAAATAAACTAAGGGCCTCGGTCGGGCTACGAACCCACGACCTTGAGCTCAGAAGTCAAGCACGCATACCACTGAGCTACCGGCGCCCTCAACTTAATAAATTAATATTTATTAAACATTGCAATAAGCTTGAGTCTATGACTTGAAGAACAGTGTTTTTCCTTAAATTTAAGAAAAAAGATGGTACATAACTGACTAAAATAAAACTCCTTCAATGTTTTCAGATTCTTCCTTTTTAAAATAACAAAAATATATTCCACTTGAAACAAGTTAAAATTATTAAAAAATATTGTATTTGAATTAAACAGATGTCATTTCTCCCCAGTTGGTTCCAGTTGCTATGGAGACAGGCAGCGGAATATCGAATTTGAACTTTCCTCTCCAATATGAACTGTTGTCTTCCATCGTTTCTTTAATCACATCTGAAAAATAAAATAAATAAAATAATCAGAAATTAAGCCAATTTACTGAATATAAATTCCCTACAATATTTTAGTGTATTTATTGTTTCCTTAGTGTGATAAGTGTACAGAGAATGACAGAAATAAAAATAGATGAAGTAAGAGAAGCTAAACAGGAACAAGAAACTGAAATGTTTTCGGTTAAACTGAATGTAAAATAAATAAATTAAAATAAATCATTCCTTAAATGTTTTAAAAATTGAAAAACAAAAAATATATACAAATTATATGTTGCATGGATTGAATTAAGTGTGAGAGACTGATGATGATGGTAAGAAGTGGGTGAGGTGAAGAAGAGAGTAGGCCGTGGAGCTGAAGAGACGATTGATGTCTTCCTGGAGTGGCTGGTTGGCAGGTCGCCTCAGCCCTGGTACATCTCTCAAAACCATGTTTCTCTCAGTCCAACCATGAACACTATATTGTAAAAAGGATGTATTTGTTCTGCAAGAAGTGTATGAATATTTTTATAATTCTGGAAGTTCAAATATATATATATATTTTCTGTCAGTACATGGAATGATTTGGTTTGATCAGAAATTCGATTCATGTTATATTAAGATCTTAGAGAATCATCAATTTCTGTCTGTCTATATGTTCAAGTTTTGCGGTAAAACGACTGAAAGTGTATTCACTAAATAAATGAGCAGTACATTTTAAGGACCGACTCGGGGGGATGAGGAGTACGGGTCAGTTTAAAACAGATTTATGCAGGTCATATTGACGGCAGGCTGTGTTGAGGGTGATCCAACCTTGAAATATACGCTTTGAGTAGGGGCTCTCAAGCCCTAATTACGTAACGTATCAGCGCTGACGGAAAGAGGTCAAATATATGTACTTTGAGGATGAAACGTGGTAGCTAAATCCATATCTTCCTGTTAACGACAGATAACACAAGTATTCTATATCCTGATAACTCCTCACGACGAAGAGCCCCCCCCCCCCCCCCCCCCCACTTCTTGTGGACGTTCTTGCACCTACTCTTCAAACTTAATTCATTTGTCCTAAATTAAATATTCTGATTTCATATTTACAATGCAAAAACAATATTTTCACTATCGGATTGAAGAGCAAACAATACATACTTGTGACGTAGAGTTATATTTTTATAAATTGATTTGTTTTGCGTCATACAAGGCCGGTGGTTGTATGTTTATACAATTGAAATTTAAATAATGGATTGTAAATAGTTTTATTATAAAGAAGAAATAGAAAGTATTTATATCAATGTGAATTCAATTTTACTATCGAAATGTACATAACCTTCTCTATGGTAAACCTTACTTCATATTATGGTCGTTTTTTGCTGTACGTCAAGTTTGTAACTCCGTGTTATTTTTTTGTTTATTATTTTATTTTTTGTTTTAAATTGTGCATTATGGATAAAACTGAAGAATCTTTCAATTACGTGTATAGTTCTTCTTTAAATGTGAACATTCAGATTAAAATAGGGACACTTGAAGGTTTAAAGTTGAATCCTGAATATGACAAAATCTTGGCAGATCCTATGTTGAAGTTTTCAGGTTTATATCAGCAGAAACAGAAGTGCGCTGACTTGATGGTGGTGTGTCAGGTTTACTCCGAGGGTGGAGCACTCTCTCTGCCTGTCTGCACCTCCTACAAACACTTCAACAACCGATGGAACTGGAGCGAATGGTTGACTTTGCCAGTTATGTACTCCGATTTACCTCGACATGCTGTTTTAGCAATGACCGTGTACGATTGCATCGGTCCGAATGCAATGCGACCTGTTGGAGGAACAACTGTTTCCCTTTTTGGTAAGCATGGGGTGTTTCGTCAAGGAATGTTGGACTTGAAAGTGTGGCCTAATGTTGTGGCTGATGGCTCAGAGAGGACGAGCACTCCTGGCAAGACGCCTGGAGATGGTAAGGAAAAAATGCAAAAATTAGCAAAACTGGCAAAGAAACATCGAAACGGACGAATGCCAGAAATAGATTGGCTGGATCGGTTGACTTTTCGAAAAATTGAACTTATAAATGACAAAGAGAAAAGATCTTCGGATTATTTGTTTTTGATGATTGAATTTCCTCGAGTTGGGAGGAACGGGACGCCTTATGCTGTGGTTTGGTTCGAGCAGGACGGCGATGAAGTGCATCAGTTTAGAACACATCCTGACATTGTCACAGTCCCCGATCCGGAGATACTTCAGGAAAACCTTGTGGAAAGTAAGCATCACAAACTTGCGCGAAGTGTCCGCAGTGGTCTATCAGCCCGAGACGCTAAACCTAACGCCACAGAAAGGGAATTGTTGAACGCTATTGTCGCCTATCCTCCAACACAACAGTTAAGTATTGAGGAACAGGATTTGGTTTGGAAATTTCGCTATTATCTCTGTTCACAGAATAAAGCACTCACGAAATTTTTGCGATGTGTCAATTGGAGTTTGAGTGGTGAAGTGCGCCAAGCGATGAGTATGTTAAAGTTGTGGTCCCCCATGGAGGTGGAAGACGCGCTGCAACTGCTCAGTCCTGCATTTACCTACCCACCTGTGCGGAGGTATGCAGTGACCCGGCTTCAGAAAGCATCAGATGAAGACCTGCTTCTCTACCTTCTGCAGCTTGTTCAAGCCTTAAAGTATGAAAGTTTTGACGATATCTCTGAGGCTTATGCCAGATCTCAGACGAAAACAAACGAAGAAAGTATGACAGCATCAATGGAACGTAAAACAGAAAGTTCCGAAGAGGAAGGGAAAAATTTAGACATGGATTTGGCCACGTTTTTAATTCAAAGAGCTTGCCAAAACAGCACTTTGGCCAATTACTTCTATTGGTACCTGTACACAGAGGTTGAAGATTTCGAAATGACAGGGAAAAGAGACAGCAAACCAAAAAGTATCTACATGAAGGTAATGAAGATATTCGAACAAACTTTACAAAACGGTCCCCCGGAATGGCAAAACAGACAGGCGACCCTGGCACGTGAGCAGAGCTTCATTGACAAACTGTTAGCATTGATGAAATCAGTGGCTAGGGAGAGTGGAAACAGAAAGAAAAAAACTGAACGTCTACAAGCATTATTGGCGGATCCAGATACTTTTAAAATTAATTTTGTAAACTTTCATTCTTTGCCACTTCCTTTGGACCCAACTATTTATGTTAAAGGCATTATAGCAGAGAAGGCATCTCTGTTCAAATCCGCCTTGATGCCGGCCAGACTCACCTTCGTTACCACAGAAGACACGGAGTATGTCGCCATATTCAAACATGGCGACGATTTGAGGCAGGATCAACTTATTCTTCAGATAATAACACTCATGGATAAAATATTACGTAGTGAAAATCTGGATTTGAAGTTGACACCTTACAGGGTCATTGCGACGAGCACCAGACACGGCTTTTTGCAATATATTGACTCATTGCCAGTTGCTGAAGTTTTAGCCTCTGAAGGAAGCATACAGAATTTTTTCAGAAAACATCACCCTTGCGAAACGGCACCCTATGGGATAGTTCCTGATATTATGGATACTTATATTAAAAGTTGTGCTGGATATTGTGTTATCACATATATTTTGGGTGTGGGCGATAGACATTTGGACAATCTTCTTTTAACAAGAAAAGGAAACCTTTTTCATATAGATTTTGGTTACATTCTAGGAAGAGATCCAAAACCGTTGCCGCCTCCCATGAAACTCAGTAAAGAAATGGTTGAAGCCATGGGTGGAATCAATTCGGAACATTTTCATGAATTTAAAAAACAATGTTATACAGCATTTTTACATTTGCGCCGTCATGCCAACCTCATTCTCAACTTGTTCTCTCTGATGACGGACGCTAGTGTACCGGACATCGCCCTGGAGCCGGACAAAGCTGTCAAGAAGGTCCAAGACAAGCTCATGTTGGACATCGGGGATGAGGAGGCTGTACACTACTTCCAGAATCTTCTCGATGTCTCTGTTACTGCAGTTATGGCCGCTCTAGTTGAACAGTTGCATAAATTTGCCCAGTATTGGCGCAAATAGCCATTTATTTTTAAATATTATTATTGTTTTCGTTGAGATATTCACCTTCAAATCAGTGAAGTGTTTTCACATCTCTTATTACGACTTTCTTTTGTTATTTAAAAAAAGTTAACTATTAATGTAATAGTTGGAAAACTTGTAAATTCAGGGATGTTTCTACTTTGCCGCCCGGAAAAATAGAGGTATTTTTGAGAATTAATTTTTTTTTTTAAATACTCCATAAAAAACAGGACACTTCGAAACATGGAACCGACTTATCGTAAATTATGTCTATTTGAAATTGAGTCGTGAATCTTAATTTTTTTCTTTATTATTAATTGTTCATAGAATATATTGATATATAGTTTTTTTTTTATTGGCCTCATGTACGATACATATTAGCCATGCCTTTATAACGATGTTATTGGTTATTTACCCTATATTCATAGACCCGGGAGGGAGTTCAATGAAATAAAACTCTCTCTCGGATGAGATTCGAACCCGCACCCATGGTGGGACCATATTACGAAAGCCACCGCGACCTCAATAGAATGAAATCATATGTTTGTGTCACATATCTATATAGATCACGCTAGTATCCTGACAAATCAAAAACGTCCTGTCCTTCAAAGTTGAAGTATTTACTAATAATTTATTTATTTTTAAATTATGTTATATATTAATTATTACAAAAAATATTTACAGATTTATATTTTCATTATTTTTGGGAGAACATAAAGAGAATCTCGAAAAATATTGACAGCTTGAAATTTTGAATGCCTGTAAAAAACAGTTTTTTTCATCGTCTTAATCAAAATCAAGTTGATATGTTCAGTAATTTTTTTTTTTTTCATTAATTCTTAGAGTAAATGTTTTACAGAAATTTGAAAGTTGACTTCAGCAGCTACCATTATTTTTCATTTTGGTACACGCTGTGGAAAACTAGACTGGTTCGAATCCTAAACTGTTTTCTTTTACCAAAGGTTAAATAATTTATCAATAAAACTATATATCTGTAAATATTTTTTTGGATTGGTTATTATATCTCATGCCTGGGCTTTAACTACGAGGTCATATCGCCTACTACCAGAGCGCTCTTTCATCACTCTGGTGGACATGAGCCCGACTCTACTGTGGGGGTTCTATATTTTTGTAATAATTATTAATATGTAATAGTTTTAAACCGGTAGCTGAGCTCAAGATCGGCGTTCAAAACCCACCCGAGGCCCTTAGTTTAGTTTATCTGGAGGTAAAATAAACTTAAGCAGGCCGTCCTTCATATGGGACGTTGAGCGATGGCCCCCAGCCTGTACGATGTCAGGTACTTGTTAAAGTCCCCTGAACTAGATGAATACGAATTTAGGGTAGTCAAAATTTAGAACTCCCAAAGTTGAGACTGTTGAGACTCTTGTCCACCAGAGTGACGAAAGAGCGCTATGGTAGTAGGCGATATGAGCTTATAGTTAAAGCCCGGGCATAAGTCACAATAACTAACTAATAATAAATATTTCAATACTTAAAAAACAATGAATTCCCAGAATAGCTGAATGTTTGCGAGCTGGCAAGTAGAAACGTGCGAACTGAAGGCTGTGCGAACTGATAATTTGTATCATGTTAGTTTTATAAATAAACTTATTTATACTGTGACCATCTTGCCTACCTATCACCTCTTCCATGTCTTTCTGTTTTGCTTCCCAGACCAGTTCGTCGTGTATCTGCACAATTAATGTGGACTCTAAGCTTTTCGCTTTTAGCTTCAACTCCGTTCTTAACATTGCTTCTTTAAAGATGTCTGCTGCTGAACCTGTAAATCAATTTAGTTTATATAAGAAAATATAACAATTATTATTTGTATCTGGTCCTCGGGGGGCATAATATTTAAAAAATCAATTTTATTTTTCTCACCAATCCTCAAGAACTTTATTTTTTTTTACTATTACATAACTTATCCTGTGTTTCTTAAACTTCTCTGGGATGTTCCACTGTTGGTTGTTTCCAGCATTTCTCCCAGAGGTGTCTTCTTATTTTTATTTTATTTTTTTTTCGGACAATATTTCGGGACACTTACACGTCCCTTCTGTTCACTATGAACGTTCATAGTGACCGGAAGAAGGGACGTGTAAGTGTCCCGAAATATTGTCCGAAAAAAAAAAAAATAAAAAATAAGAAGACACCTCTGGGAGAAATGCCGGAAACAACCAACAGTGGAACATCCCAGAGAAGTTTAAGAAACACAGGATAAGTTATGAATAGTAAAAAAAAATAAAATTATGTTTTTTTTCTCGTTTTAGGACCTCAGTTTCAAAATGAGACCATTTCTGGAAATTGTCCGTCGTCTCTCATATCCGATACTACTCGATTTCGACTTTTAGTATTATTGTGAACGTCTAGTGAGCCAGTAATTTTCAAACAAAACATTCAAATTGTATGGAAGTTTTGGGATGACATTTTGCACTGCTTCCCGTGGTCAATTAGAGTCGAGTGTCGCAGGTGACGACCCCTGTATTAGAGCATCTGAACATAATGGATACGTATTTTGATAAAGCTTTTTAAGCCTCGCGATGGCTTCTATATGAAACCAAAAGTTATACGCCCCACTTTTGGGGTTGATTTAACCCTTAGGTATGTTTTTATGCGGATTAAATAAAAATAACCTTCAAATCTTTTTGATACTCAACAACATATTAAATAAATATCAAAATGAGCCTCCTTTAGAGGAGTGGTTGTTAAACTTTGTGCTGTCCCGTCTCCCTTAGGAACATCTTATTACCATCCTCTTTTTTTTTTTTTTTTTTTTTTTTTTTTTCGGGTGTACCGGCCCCTGAAAGAGGTTCAAAAACACCCGTCCTCCGCGTAGGGGGGAATAAGGGCACAATATTATTCTTGTTTATTTTATTGCTGCCACGGCCTGCTGTAGAACCCGCCAATCGCCGGGGCGTCTGGCCGGGTCCCCCAACCTACTTTATCGGCGTTTCCCGAGAAAACTTGGGATCAGGCATCCATGCTCTTGGCTGCTTTGCGCCGAGGATGGTCGCAGGTGGGCTGTGTTACAATCAACCCGCGGTCATCCCCGGAACCACGCTAAACTGCCTTCTTTACCTTCCGCCAGGAGGCGATGAATCGACCGAACTCCGGGTAGTCAGCCTCACTCATCACGCCACAAATTTTATTACCATCCTCATCCAGCTCTGGACCAAAAAACGCATACTCACTTAAATGAACAAAACTAGCAATAAAACAGTTTTATGAAAATGAAACTTTCTCCCATGCTTTATCACAACCCATCCGTATAGACATCACACTGTACGCCTAGGATGTGCCATTGTTGATGACATAGTTGCGTTGAACCTCTTTCCTATAAGAATTCTCGCCCCACAACATCCATACTACTATTACATATTTACTTCGATTGTGAAACTTAAATAAAAGTAAATATCTCCATTTGGTACTCCAAATCCAAGCGAAACACCACAAATTACATAATTCATAGTTCTACAGTTTTCCTCATTAGAAACAAAATATTTTCGTACCTTGAATTACAAAATTTAACGCTTGTCTTTCGGTGTGTTGTTTCAGATTTTGATTGTTCGAATTAATGTATGGGAAAAGTCGCTTTCTCCCACTCAATGATTTCAGCATTTTATGTTTTCTGACCTCCTCAAGAACTTTCGTTCGAAAATCTTGCAGTGAAGGAAAGGATTCTGCAAAATATAAAATATGATTTATACATCATTTTATATTTATATATATATATATATCGGTATATAATATATAATAATATATATATATATATATCGGTATATAATATATAATAATGATTAGCACATTTAATTTTAGTTGTAAAACTATAATGGTTAAAATAAATAATTTTTACTTAAAAAACTTTGAGTTACGGATGTCGCCGTCCTGTTATCTACAGACAGAATATTGGCCAACTTATTGACTCCGGCCCCATAAACAAAGGCATATATCAGAGTTTTAGTTCTGTTTCTTTCCTTTGGCGCAAAACTGTCTGCTCCCAGTCTGCAATGAAAAATAGGAAAGTAATGGTTAGTTTACTATGGCCAGACAGGCAATCTAATATGTTAGTAGGCCCCAAGATTACCTTATTTGACTGGATTCCATCCAGATATCGGTAGCTCAATTTTAGCCTCTACCAATGCTTTTGTCACAGTTAAAACCTTTCAAAAAAACAAATGAAATATTTTTGTTTTGCAATTTTGTTGCGAGACGACACTTAATACCCTCATTCGTTCGAGTTGTACATTTCCTAGAGATAGATACATCCTAGGAAAATAAAGGACGCTCGTTTTGTTTTGTTTTGGCGAGAGAGAGGTAGCGTAACAGGTTTGCAGGATTCTAAGTTACAGCATTTCACGATTATTTCTTAGAGGACTGTATTTATTTTAGGGATCTATATTTTTTTCACTTAATATTTTCTGTGATTCTTAAAGTTCTCTCGGATGTTCCATTGTTGGTTAATTCCGGCATTTCTTCCAGAGGTGTCTTCTTATTCTTTTTTCCGACAATATTTCGGGACTCTTACAAGTCCCTTCTTCCTTCTTGGGTTCATAGTGACCGGAAGAAGGGACTTGTAAGAGTCCCGAAATATTCTCGGAAAAAAGATTAATATTTTCTGTTTACTCTATTATTTTTTCCCCATCTTCTCCACGACTGGCTCTACATATCTTCCTTTAACGTTGTGCAAATATATAACTTCAATAGATTCCAAGATCGCTGGGAGGGGAGAATCCAGTCAAATAAGGGGATATTTAACTAATTTCAGTAAACTGGAGGCTACACATGAAATGAGCAGACGTTAGACATAAAGCTGAAGACCTATGCTCTGTGTCTTGTATGTGGGATATTCCATGTGAGATCGGACAGACGTAAAGGTCCAACTCTAACATTTTACGCCATGAAAAACGACCTTCTGAATTATTTCCCATTTTTTTAATTTAAAAAATGTATATTTTAATTTTTTACGGATAATTGGGTCGATTTCAAGTAGCCTAACACGCAACTTGAGGGAAAGCCTCGACATTTCACTTAACGCTGGAATGTACTGAAATGAATTAAGTTACCTCATTTTAAGGTATCTTTACGTCTTTCAGGTTCCCGAATTTAGCGTCAGTCAGTTACCGAAACTGCTAACATTATTCAAATTTACTGCACTTCACGGTCTTTACGTGAAATGACCAGGTTTCCCAGGAAATGACGTTGACATTTATAAATATGCATATCAAAATCTTGAAGAGTAAATGTGGTTTATTGTCAATATAGGTAAAATAAAAAAGAGGAGGTGTCTAAATGTTTTCAAAATATATGAGGGGGGTCCCATGGAGTCAAGACGAACCGTTCAGATCGGTTAAAATTTAGGTTTATGATACCTGCAGGTTATTGCAGACATTGGCCCAACTTATAATGTAAGTATGTG
Organism: Aradus depressus; assembly: GCA_963662175.1. Lineage (NCBI taxonomy): Eukaryota > Metazoa > Arthropoda > Insecta > Hemiptera > Aradidae > Aradus > Aradus depressus. The sequence continues at coordinate 54,740,201 of OY759214.1, read as the reverse complement.
GCATCCCAAAATGTTAGTTGGCAATTGAGAAGGGAAACCTTTAGGGGATGTTGGGGTAATTATCTTTTAGATATAGAGGACGAGTCAAATATCAAAACATTACAAAATGTAAATAAATACCAGGTGTGGCACCCAAGGTGGCTGAGGAAAGTCTCTATCATGCCATTTCGAGTCCTCTTCAAGCAAAGGTTTATCATAAAAAAATATAATTTACTGTAGTATCATGATTTCCATACTTCGAAATGTCAACAAAGATAGTGAAATTTCCAGTCAACGCCAACACTCAACTAGCAAATTTAAAAATGTATAAACTACATTAAAACTCACCTGAATTTAGTTAAAGTGTCAAATATGTCGTCTTTCCTTTTAAATGCTTCCAATAAGTTTTGATCTTGTGACAGATGTGCTAGAACTCTGAGTTCAATCTGCTGGAAGTCTGCTGCCACGAAGACACTCTCCTCTCTGGCAACAAAGCAGCTCCGTAGGTGTAACCCTAATTCAACCAACAAATAAATAAACTCAAAACTGGCAACAGTTTATGAGAAATATTGAGAAGAATTGTAGAAGCAAGTGAGAGAAAAAAAACAAACAAAATTCTACTTTTAAAAGTTGATTGGTGAGAATTTGGGAAGAAAAACAGAGGCAGCCAATGTCTCTTTAGGATGCCCCCCCTCCCACAAATCGTTTTGAATTTACAAAATATCGCTATGGAGAACTATGTTACTTACATGTCCCATAATAGTTTTTCATTAGGTACATAAAAATTTTTATTATGCAAAATGAATAATAGATTGAAATTACTGGAGGTGAAATATTTCTTTCAGGACTTCTGATAAAATTTAATGCATTATAGTATTATTTTTATATTGCTAAGCTGATTATTTTTTAACAAAATCATTGAAATTTCCCTCATGCGATACTTAGACGATATTGTTATATATACAATATAGGTGTTAAAATTGCACATATTTCCAAAACAGATGATCCAAAGGACACCGATATCAACCGGCCTTTTGTCCTCACTCTGAAAAAGGTTTGCCAAAAGAAACATTCAAATATGTGTAATTTTACGGAAGTTGTCCATAAACGAAAGAATAGATTATTCCAAAGAGAGACAATGCGGAAAAGCAATTTCTCTACGTTTTGAGGGTAACAATCAATATCTGACATCTTGGACAAGATCTTTCAAACTTTTTAGGTCTTATCGACCGGGTGAGCACTAATTTGATTTGGACGGAAATCCGTCAAGAATTAAAAGTTCCAGAAAACTGTAGCGACAGAGTCCGCTTGGAATAAGAGCTCTGAACTCTTTGTATAATTCTCCTAAAATATTATTCAGATTACCTCCTTCTGTTGTTCCACCATGTAAGATATTCTTTGGAATCGCTTGGAGATTCGGGTTATTGGATGTTATCCTGCCAGTTGCCGCGGAGCACAGTTCCCTGTAACAAAAAACATATTAACACAGATGAATAATGTTTTAATGTACTTCTAATAGTAATTATACAATAAATAATTATATATATAAGTAATTATATAATAAATTCCTGAAATTATTTATGTGTATTATTTTCTCTATACAAACGATATCTGCATGTTTGGATGGTAACACTATTCTAGATCGAGGAAGCAGCTAATTATATCAACTCTTCATGATTATACAACAATTAATTTTTTATTTTATTTATTTTTTTAACTAAGTAGGTACCTAATGTTTAGTTCATAATTCTAACGTCCAAACACTCGTTAGTGGGGTTTCGTAGATGCTAAAATGTATAAGCTTATAATTCACAAAAATAAGTATTTTAAAATCAATAAAATAATTATTTGACGCATAAAAATATAATACAAACTTATTACCAGGATGTAACTATTTCATTATTTTCATCAAGGTGTGGCAAAATTCCATCAATGTATGTAGACTTAAATTTACTCAGTTGTCTGAACTCCAGAACTACCTTCGGGAGTGGATGAACATTTTTGAATAATTGTAGCTGAAATATAATTAAATTTTTAATATTTTATTGCCACTCCTGTATATCAGTTACTAGTTTTGTTACCAGGTGATACTCGGGAAATTTCCTTTCATAATCTTTCTTGCCATTTAGGTTAACGTTAATTTACAAACATGATAATGCAACAAATTTCATTGATTAATCATCAACATGAGATACTGTGACTTTCCCTGGCACCGCCGGATACCACAACTAGTATTTACATTTTAACTTATGTCTAAGATATCCCGAAAGTTTCGTTAAATGTTCTTTTTTTTCAGTGCTGTAAAGTCTATAATCTGAGACATTCTTGAAATATTCTGCAAGTTTCATTAAATACAATTAAGAAATGTATGTTCCTTAAATACTTTAAAAATGTTGTCCTATGCATCAATATCAGAATACATTTTTTAGATCTGTCTCGATATAGTGGACAGCTACTGAAATAAATAAAAAACAAAGAACTTGTTTAACTTAATTCCACAAAAATACATACATTACGTGTACTGGTTTCGGCATACGCCATCGTCAGCACAAAGTTCAAAAGTTTAGTGGCAGCTGTCTCCTTGATGTGCCAGTACTTACCACAGATTCTGCAGTTGACTTGACTCCAGTGGCAGCTGTCTCCTTGATGTGCCAGTACTTACCACAGATTCTGCAGTTGACTTGACTCCAGTGGCAGCTGTCTCCTTGATGTGCCAGTACTTACCACAGATTCTGCAGTTGACTTGACCCGAGTGGCAGCCGTCTCCTTTACTTTCACTCCCATCATTTTGTCAAGCTGGAGGTCATCATAAAGTATTTTCCGTAATTGAATGTGTGAATTCAATTGAAACTTATGTCCAACTATACTTTCAGCCTCAACTTCTATTTTTTTCATTTTTTCCTAAAAATGAGATTTTTAAATTAAGTTTTCAACTAATTATAATCACGATCTTGAATAACATGGGGGCGTCGATAGCACAGATGTAGTCTACCCCGTTTTCTTTTTTTCTTATCTGAGAGTTGAAAAACCTTGACCAAGTTGTCCTTCGGAGGGGGGTAGTCGCGGCAGTCCCGAGCCAGTCGTCAACCAGAGCGATAAAAAAAAGAACTTTCAAAAGCCTTTGAAACAGTTCTGTGCAGTTTGAACCTCTATTCCCTGGCGTTTCATGATTAAATACAAACAGGGTTACTAATTTTGTGTCTGGTAGAGTGTTATTTTATACGAGTGAGGCTCAGGTGTAACGATTTGTCCTATCGAAAACATATATACAGGGGCGTAGCCAAGATTTTGAGCAGGGAGGGGCGTAGTTAGACTACAGGAGAGGGGGGGGGGGGGGGGGGGTATAGACTGCCGGGGGCATAGCCCGCAGTTTCCATGGTTAGCGCTGCAGACTTTTTGTTATTAATTTTGGAGACTCGGACCCTTAGAAGCTCCCCCTGAGGTAACCACTGACTGTAATACTTAATCTGACTTTACATGAGCAGTAAAAATGCAATGCGCAGCAGCAGCAAATGCACACTGTAGTTTCTGTGCTTTTAGAATTGAATGACTTTACAGCCAATAGCATGCATTTGCTGCTGATGTTCTTTGCATTTTTACTGTGCATGTAAAATCAGCTTTAAGAGTATAAAGTATAACATAAATGAAAATTTTGAGCGAGGAAATGAAATAATCGAATTCATGTATACATAAATAAATATAATATGACTTCTTTTGCACATGTACATTCAAGCAAAACACATTTTTTGTTATCTTGGTTTTTGCGCGCCCCCTCCCCCCCTTCCCCCCTGGCTACGCCCCTGCATATATATATAATCTCATTTTACTCTTATGAGGTACTCCTGAACATTTTTTTGTTTATATATGAGATAATTAAACATTTGGCTGGGACATCCACGTTGTTTGGATGAACTGTGAGGTAGTTATCCGGCTTTCTACAGGTTGCCACCCTATTGGAAACAGAAAACTTGATTATACTTACAGCTATAGAGGATCCCATCTCACATAATTTACGCTTGTCCACCTGGATGCTTGCAGTTTCCATGACTGAAACAATAAATAATATATGTCCATGGTTGATAATATAACATATACAAAAGCGATTTGTACATTTTGTATATTAAACTAGCTGTATGACCTGGCGTTGCCTCTGAGAATCAGTGTGTTCATGCCATTTATTTTTATTTTTATTTTTGCTTATTTTATTTTGACTATTTTTATTTTTCTTCTCTCTCCTCACACTTCTCTATCTAGCCCCTACTGTCTAAAATTAATTTTATTTCAAACCTTGTCTGGGCATCCTTCCTTCTCTTTCATAATCAACCATCTATATAGATTTTTTTTTTTTTTTTTAATATTCTCTTCTATATACATATATAGATATACGCATGAGCTGCAGGGCTATTAGCGTTTCCTCTTTCGAGTTGACATTTAGGAACGGGACGAATTTGGTTTACTTCATCTGACTAGCAGAGTGATCAGAACACCAGCCTCCGTTCTAATGCCAACTGTTCTGACTACATTCGGGTATTAATATATACCTCTGTTCATAAGTTTTTATCTTTTAAAAATGGTTTCCTTTTGTTTTGTTTTCAACTTGATTGTAAGTAAATATCTAGATTTACTTACAATCAACTTAAAATCAAAACGAAAAGAAACAATGTTTAAGAGCTAATGCGACGGTAACTAATGTTTAGAAGAAAATAAACCTACTGTATATGAAATGAAACTTAATAGTTAGTGGCATATAGCGACAGAAAAATATTAAATGTTTGCTACAACAAAAATAATAAATAGAAAAACTAATAGATAATTGTAAAATGTATCAGAAGAAAGTAACTAAAGAATATTCCTTATTATAAAAGTGTAGATTTACAAAAAATACAAATGTATTTACGAAATGACTAGCCTTCTTTTATAGTTTGTTCAGTAATAATTAATAATAATATTGTAATTAATTTTTGGAAATTGTTTAAATTAGGGTTACGGTGCGCAATTTCAAGTTCATTTTATAATATAAGTGCCTTTTAATAATATTATTATCTGATTTGTAATTATAATTTTTTACTTAGGTGTTATAACTGAAGTAAACTGACTCGTGTTGCCGCGATTTTGTTTTTGAGTGTCTGAATAGTTTTTTAAGAGGGCGCCGGTAGCTCAGTGGTAAGCGTGCTTGACTTCTGAGCTCAAGAACGCGGGTTCGAAACCCGACCGAGGCCCTTAGTTTATTTTATCTGGGAGGTAAAATAAACTTAAGCACGCCGTCCTTCGGATGGGACGTTAAGCGATGGTCCCGAGCCTGTACTCGTTTTCTGAGGATTTGAATTCTCTCTCCAAATTACCAAACAACCTGTCGGGGGGTATGTAGGAATGGCCGACGATCGGGAAATAAAGCAATATTTTTGAGAGCTTCATGCAGCAGCCAATACTCCAGCATGAATATCATGTAATAATGACAAAGAAGGATAGAAGAAATATTTTTAAAAAAAAAACGAGAAACAGACGTGAAAAGTGAGGTGGATTGGAGTCATCATAAAATATAGCGCGTTTTGCTTTTGGATTCATCTAGGCTAACATTTGTCAAGATGAAGACCCCCTACCCTAGGTGAATTAAAATTTAGGGTCGGCAAAATTTAGGACTCCAACAGTAGAGTCGGGCTAATGTGCACCAGAGTGACGAAAGAGCGCTCTGGTAGTAGGCTATATGACCTCGTAGTTAAAGCCCGGGCATGAGTCATAAAACCTAACCTAGCCTAAAAATACGCAACTCTATATTTAAAAACTTCTTTCCCTATTCTAGGCATTCTCTTAATCAGTTTATTAACTGTTTCAAAATGTGAGTTGTTGCACGAGTTATGTTGCGGAAACGCACTTTCAAGTTTTTAAAAAGCAATTTATTTCAATTAAACACTTTTTATTATGTAATACAATATAAACTTAATATTAAATGAAAAGTAAGAGTCTATGAGCGAACTATCTTGAATGGACTCTGAGTAATGAATTATAACGACTGCTGGTGGGTCTGATGTGCCCCCGTATTTATAGGTAGGGAGCTGATGACGTATGAGCCGGTGAGATTAAGGAGGTGAGCTGCTGTAAGTCCTCCCTGCGTAAGTCCGAAGCTCCTGCGAGGTAGTTGAGTAGATGGGTAGACGCTCGTGGAGGGTGAAGCTGGTGTATAAGCTGGAAATGGTACTACTTGTATGGAGTACGAAACATGTACGAAGTGTGATGAGGTGAATGGCAACAGGTGCCAAAAGTAGAAAGATCAAAGTAGTTCCTCTATCAATTCCGTAGGTGTCCTCTGAAGTCCAAAATGATGAAGGGTCTCAAATGAGACGCTGAAAATGCTCCGGGGTACAAGAAGGGAGAGTTTCAAGAAGGACAGGCTCACTTTCAATATAAATACAAATATATATATATATGGGGCTCTATTTTACAAAATGCTCATCCTGTTGTAAGGTACATTATACGCTTGGTTGAATTTTCAATAATAAAAGAGGAAATGAAAATTAATATTAGGTACAGAAATAAATGTTGAATGAAAAACAGCAATGGCCGATATACAATTGAAAACAACTAAAGAGACATTAACCTACGTAATTATTGCTAAAGTATTATTTTGCTATGATAACTGGGTTATTTGATATATTAATTATTTTGCGAGCCACTGGGACCTGGCTGAGGAGACAGAGGCAAATCGGCACGCTTTGCAAATTTGCGAGGTCTTTGAACATTCTTAGGGTGTACTTTTGTCTTTTTTCTATTTACTTCAATTAATTTAGAAGGAGGGTCATATAATGCTTTTTTGTATCTAGGCTTAGCTTTATTACGGAGGTGTGTTTTAATATATACAGTACCCTCCGGTATATCTACATCTTCTCTATTTGTGTTTAGTCTTTGTGTACGATGTTCCTTTTCTGTGTTTGTTAAATTTTGTATTATCTTCCTAATGAAAGTTAGTTCTTTGTGATAGTCCTCTGTTTTTTGTTCTAAAATGAGGTGCTGGGTTTCCCTATTTTGTTCGATGACACCGAAAACTATTTCATTGGGGGAAAATTTCAATTTTTGGCTGGGTGTATGATTGTATGCTATTAATGCCATTTTTAATGCCTTGGGTAGAGCCATCATTGGGTTTTCTTTATACACTAAATTTAATATTTCAATTAATGTAGCATGAGCTTTGTTAATCATGCCATTAGAGTTATGATTATGGGGTGTTGTCAAATAGAGTTTGGCTCCATTGTATTTTAAAAAGTTCTCGAATCCTTTATTCGCAAACTCTTTGCCGTTGTCTGCTTGGATTTCCTGTGGTACTGGGAATTCACTTAGATATAATTTTAATTTGTCAATTATCTCATTCGATGTGGTACTAATGAGTTCATAGGCCCAGAGTTTTCGAGAGAAGCAATCAATAATGGTAAAAATAAGATGATTGCTGTAAAAGAGAGTATCGACTTGAAGTTTTTCGAAGGGTTTTTCCGGAGTGGGTGTTAATTGATATTTCGGTTTTACAGGATTTCTATCGTATTTAATTAGTTTGCACGTTTCACAATTATTGATATATTTGGTGATATCAGTTAACATTCCTGGCCAGTAATAACTAGTTTTTAAATTTTGGTAGGTAATGTTAATGCCTCTGTGGCAGGTCTTTCCTTCATGTCGCGCTGAAATTAGATCTTGTTGATCTTCTTTGTTTTCTACATCCGGGTTTAATTTAAAATATCGCTTAATACGTACGGTGGGATATTGGGATTCTACTACTCCTCTAAAATGTTCGAATATTTGGTCAGATATTCTGTCCTCTAATGTATTTAGTTTTCCAGAACAGTATACATGGTATGTAGTTTCGGGTTTTAGATAATTTAGACAAGTGTCCTGCAAATCATTAGAAAATGGGTATCTAGTATACCAATTAAAACGGTTTTTATTGAAGATTTTAGTAAGTTTATTCTTTGCTGGGTTACCCCTTTCTATAATAATTTGATTAGTGCCAATATTTACACATTTGTTTCTATCTTCCGATATCCAGCCTTGGTCTTGGGAACTTTCTTGCGAGTGGACGGTGATAATGCTCTCGCAATCTTCTTCGCGAATATTAAGGTCCCTAACTAAGCGTTCTAAGGGGTCTTCGGAAACAGCGGGATCTTCTGGCATATGAAGCTCGTAAGACACTGTATTTTCAACAGCATGTAATTCGTGTGGATTTGGGTTTCTGGATAGAGCATCCGCAACAAAGTTAGATTTTCCTTCAACATATTCTATTTTAAAATTATAGTCCGAAAGGAGGCACTTCCAACGAAGCAACTTGGAATTAGGTTCTTTAATTGAGTGCAGCCACTGCAAAGGTTTGTGGTCTGTTCTTATAGTGAACTTTCTGCCATAAATATAAGGACGGAAGTATTTACAGGCCCAGACTACTGCCAATAATTCTTTCTCGATAGTACTCAATTTCTCTTCGTGTTGATTGAGAGTTCGTGATGCGAAAGATACAGGCAGGTCTATACCATTATTTAATTGTGATAAAACTGCCCCGATGGCATAATTTGAAGCGTCTGTGGTGACAATAAATTCTTTGTCGAAATCGGGCAACTGCAATACGGGGTTATTTTGCAATAAAGTTTTTAACGTTTCAAAAGCATTAACATAATCTTTGTCTGTAATATCTATCTTAGTATTTCTTTTTAGACGAGAGGTTAATGGTTTCGCGATTTTTGCATAATTACGTATCATTTTTCTATAATACCCAGTGAGACCCAAAAACTGCTTGATTTGTTTTTGGTCTCTGGGAATGGGGAAGTTGCGTACTGCTTCCACCTTCGCCGGATTTGGTGATATCCCTTGTTCAGATATTATGTGCCCTAAAAAGAGTAATTCACGCTTGAAAAACTCGACCTTGTCCAGTTGTAACTTTAAATTGTGATTTCTCAACAACTCAAAGACAGTTTTCAAATGTTTTAAGTGTTCTTCCAAGTTATCAGAGAACACTATTAGGTCGTCCATGTAGACGAGGACATTGGGGAGTTTGGCGAAGAGGATGTTCATAGCCCTTTGAAATGTAGGAGGACCATTTTTTAAGCCGAAGGGCATCCTCAGAAACTCGAAGTGCCCTTCGTCTGTACTGAAAGCTGTTTTTGGTACAGACTCAGGATCCATTTCTATCTGGTGAAATCCTGAGGCAAGGTCAAGCAAACTGAAGTATGTGGCTCGGCCAATAGAGCCGAACAAATCTTCTATATTTGGGAGAGGAAAACGATCTTCGACAGTTTTATCGTTCAACTTACGATAGTCGATGACCATTCTTATCTTTTTTTTGCCAGATGCATCCAATTTTTTGGGTACCACCCATATAGGAGAATTATAAGGTGAATTGGATACTTGAATAATTTTATTGTTAAGAAGTTTATCTATTTCTATCTGAATATCTTTTTTAAATATGTATGGATATCTATAATTTTTTGAGTAGACTGGCAAATCGTCTTTGGTTCTTATGGTATGTCTTAATAAATTGGTAGCGCTAAGTCTATCCTGTTCTCTTTTTATAATCTCCGGAAATTTACTAACTAATTCAATAATTTTTTGTTTCTCCTCAGAATTCATATGTTCTGTTCTTATCATGTAAGGTACTTGTTCCTTTATTTGTTCTAACATTGACCTTTCGGGACTATTGGTCATTACTAAGTCAGATAATTTGTCAGAAACACTCAGGACTTCCTCTACTTCCATAGGCTCAGGACAAATGGTCATGGCCTCTGGGGAGGTTACAATACATGTTATTCTATTATCTACTACCTTGTTTATACCTTCTTTTATGGTATATTTAGGTCCTACATTTTCATTAACTAACATGAGACTTTGGTCTCTCGCGTTGCCTTGTATCGGCAAAGTAACAATATTTACTCCTTCTTTTAAATGTAATTCAGGAGTATCTACTTCAAATTGCAATGGTAATTTTTTATCATTATATTGTAATGTTTTTGTTTGAAAATTTAAGGACATGCTTAGCTTTTGCATAGTCTCATGACCTAATAAAACATCGTACCTATTAGAAAATTTATAAATATAGAATTTTGCCGTTAGTGTTATTTGAAATATATTATTTAAATCTAATTGAATGAATTCGTTGCCTCTTCCTATTCCTGTTGGGGTGTTGAGGGTGAATTCCTCCTTAAATTTTTTGCTACCTGGTGGTACTGATTCGGGGTTAATGTAGTTACAGGATGAACCTGTATCCATCAACCATTTTCTACCCATGTTGTCCAGATAGTAGGGCAATGTTTTACTTACTAAATTTATATCTAGTTCTGTGGGCTTACACGATCCCGAGGGTCGTTGCCTTGTACTAAAAAAGATTCGAGTCTTTCCGTCAGAGTTGCTATTTGTTGTTCTAACTGTGCTGTTCTACTTGTTTCTTCGTCTTGGATATGAGTAAGTTCGTATGGGGAAATAAAGTTCCGTGTGTTAGGTCTGTTGGCGGTTCTCATGGACACAGTGTTACTAGAAGTTAGTTGTCTAGGGTTAACTTGAGGAGGTCTACGATTAAATGGGTGATTTGGGCCATTGGGTGATTGATACTGACGCGATTGTTGAGCAGTCAAGTTTGGATGATTGAAATTAGAAGTGTTATTATTAAAATTAGAATAGGGTCTAGGCTGTTGAATAAAATTATTCTGAGGAAATTCTTGTGGTCTCTGCTCATAAAACTGATTAGGGGGGCTTCTAGGTTGGTAATTAACTGCCTGATATCCTTGGTAAGGATATCTATTTTGTGGAGGAAATGTTCTAGGAGATGTTTTGTAGGCAAAAGGTTTTGACGCTTCTCTGAGGGTTTGATTATGTTTAAAATATTGATTGATTATGAGGGAACATTTTGTGTGCAAAATAGTTCTTAAGTCATCCAATGTTAAAGGACAGAAAGTCATTATATGGTTACTAAGTTGAATAGGTAGGGTCTGATAAACATGATATATGATTTCCGAATCAATTTTTTGCATCAAGCTACATAAAGCTATACCCTGAAATCCATCTATTTTTAATCTTACATAAACTAAATTTCTCTGTTCCTCTATTCGGGATAAATATTCTAATGGTAATTCTATTGGAAGCGGTCTCATAGCATGTAATTCCGCTTTCAAAATTTCATAGGGTCGTGCATCAGCGAAATTATTTTTTAAAGCTTGGAGCAAGTCAGCAACTGAATTTAAGGTTTTGGTGGAAATAAATGTTCTAGCTGCTCCTATTAATTTGGATTTGATTTTTAACAATAATCTCGTATGATTAATTTCTCTTTCAGCAATGTTCTCACCACAAACAACATCAAGTATACCCTCAGCTGTCTCTATAAAAAATATTAATTCAGCTGGGTTTCCATCAAAATACTGTAAATGATCATAATCCTCTTTTACCATACTATGGTGAATAGGAATGGCCTGACTAGGATTAGGCATAATGAGGTCAACCAATATAAACAGTAGAGAAAACAAAACAATAATAAATAAATGTTAAAAGAAATTGAAAGTGGCCTGTATATAACAATGAAACTCTTACCAGGAATTGACCTAGATGCGGCTTCGTAGATGAGTCAGGATCCCCTTAGCTGAAGGAGTTGAGATTCCAAAGTAGTCTTCAATATGGAACAATTGGTCACTTATGAAAGTCACTTGCTAAGGTTCCTGTTCGCGGGCGCCAGTTATGTTGCGGAAACGCACTTTCAAGTTTTTAAAAAGCAATTTATTTCAATTAAACACTTTTTATTATGTAATACAATATAAACTTAATATTAAATGAAAAGTAAGAGTCTATGAGCGAACTATCTTGAATGGACTCTGAGTAATGAATTATAACGACTGCTGGTGGGTCTGATGTGCCCCCGTATTTATAGGTAGGGAGCTGATGACGTATGAGCCGGTGAGATTAAGGAGGTGAGCTGCTGTAAGTCACGCATTGAAACGAAGTTCCCACATGCTGTTTGAGTAGGTAAACACTCCTAACGAAACTTGCTGTCCAGCTGATGCCAGAGAAGCTCCATAAGATTCCAATCTGGGCAATGTCAGCGTCAAATCATCTCTTTCTACATCCCCAGCTATACAAAGTATAGCAGAAGTTATGTAATCCGTCACAAATTCCATACGGAGTTTTCAATGGAATCTTATGTTTTTCGACCTCTTGATTACAAAATTGAAAAAAAAAATCTGTCTGTGAACACAATAACTCGATCCTTGACTAAACTTCATTCACGATAGTATCAATATATCGACACGAAATTATATATATACTTGTTTACTTCAGTTATAATACCTAAGTATAAATTATAATTACAAATCATATAATAGTATTTTTAAAAGGCACTTATATTATAAAATGAACTTGAAATTGAGTACTGTAACCCTAATTTAAACAATTTCCAAAAATTAATTACATTATTATTATTAATTATTACTGAACAAAATATAAAAGAAGGTTAGTCATTTCGTAAATACATTTGTATTTTTTGTAAATCTACAAAATATATATCTCTAAGGACAACACCTATTGATTTTTAGCCAAAACGACCAAAGGGAAAGGAGGACTATGGGGAAGGCTTAAAAAAAAATTCTAATAACTGCCGAATGTATTGACACGAAATGTGATGTGTATATTCAAAGCCATTCAAGGTTACATGTGCCTGTTTGTGGTTGGTCTCTCCTGGTCTAGAGCATCACGCTGTCCTTAATCTTACAGATTCTGGCCTATACATGAACCCATTTTTATTTTCTTCTTAAAAAAGGACAATGTTTACAATTTAGTCAACAGCTAAAGCAGGATGTAAGGATGTTTTGTTTGTTGTCCACTGTTAATGACACTTCAATGTTCCATCTCCTATTGTTTTGTTTCAATTCACTACGTACCTAACGATGATTAGAACAACCAATGATTCCATCAACCTGTTTACTTTCCTATACTTTCCTTTACCCTTTCAATAACAGTGCTTTCCAATATAGATTCAACTTCAAAATAAAGGGTCTAGCCGGATAAGAGTATGAAAACTGCCCCCAACGCAGTTTCGAATGGGCAATTGACCGACAGTATAAAAAGAAAACTTTTCCTGAAAATTTCAGCTCTCAACTCCCATTATTCGATGAGAAAAAAAAAAAAATGGAATTTTCATTTTTTTTTCCTTTGCGGTTATTGCAACTGTCAATTTTTTTTTAAGTTCATATGCTTCAAAAACACCTTTATAGTATTTTTTTATTATCTTCCGATTTAAATTTTTCATCGACTTTAGAAAAATTAAAAATGGCCGTTTCGAATGTTATTTTTGAATGACACTCACCAAATTTTCACAGATTATATTTATATCAAAATATATCCTAATTGTTTCAATTTTTTTAGTGTGGTGCAACAATGTTAAAAAAATAAAAAATCATTTATTTCGGTTATTTTCGTTTATATTTATTATATGATATTATGAATTTTTCTATACATGATATCATGAATATTTATTAAAATAATGTCGTAAAATATACATAGTTTTTATTTTTGCAAAATACAATAAATATATAGCAGTATATTTTTAATTGGTTGTTAACAGTACTATTTTTTCAACTTAATTTTATGAAGACTTTTTTTTTTATTAGATTTTATACCGCAACTTTTTGCCGTGGTCGGAAATCGAACCCTAACCGCCTGCCCAAGAAATTGCGCACTACTCAATAACTATTATTCTCATAATAATAATAATAATATTCATTCCTTTCTTATGCCTCCCCCCTCTTCCCTCTAATCTTCATGCATGCAGACGACAAGTGATGGTACGCTTCACGTAAAACCTTTCCTTTCATTTTGTCGAAACTCTGAACCCAACAAATGGAAAATAAAAAAAAAAAAATAAATTGAAAATAACATTTTCATTATTCTGTATAAAATTATTATTTCGACATACTGAGTTATTGAAAAGAACGTGGTTCCTTCCCGGACACACTCTGTATTGCTTACCAGCTAAAAGCGGGATGATTCTTGTTTCTAAATGGAAGAAGACGTTCCACAGAGACTGACTTGTCAGTTTCGAGTAGAGAGTCTCCATTAGTTGACTTTGACACAGGAGATACTGGCAGCATGAAGACATCCAATCAGCTTCTGGCTCAGCCTGAAAAAGTTCAACTTGTACAATCTACGTATATTTCATGTAGAGAGAGCCGGTAGCTGAGAGGTAGGGCGCTAGTCTATTGAAAAACCATGAGCACGCCGTCCTTCGGATGGAACGTTAAGCTATGTACGATGTCAGGTACTCATTAAAGACCCCCTATCCTAGGTGAATAAACCAGGGAAAGCAACATTTAGGACTCCCACAGTTGATTCGGGCTCATGTCTACCAGAGCAACGAAAGAGCGATCTGATGATAGGCAAAATGACTTCGTAGCTAAAGTCCGGGCTCGAATCACAATAAGTAACTCTGTATTTCATGTATTAGTAGATAATCTATCTATGACCTGAAATAAGTACAATATATTATTGGATGCTTGCAGTGCAAGGTGTCGGGGCACTTTTGCCTTTGTAATATACGGAAATTTTTATTTTTTATTTAGATCATTCATTTTTGTTTAAATAAGCCAAAATTAATGTTATAATTATTTAAATTCACATTAATATTTCAGAATTTATGAGAAAAAAATTATCACGGATTTAAAACAGACTGAGATATTTACTTGTAAGAAATAAACTGAATCCAATAGTCGCTGTCCGTTGTTATTTGACAACCCCAGAAAGGATGTTTGCTGTTTAAGTCGCCAAGGAGAATTGTGGGATATCCTGTAAAAATCTTTTGTAAGTCCGTATGTATTAGTCTACAACTGGGACGCTGATATGCAGAAAATATGTATACGCTGGGGTGATTTTTTAAAAACACTTCAATGCCGATGGCTTCAAGGTTTATGAGAGTGGGGGACAATATTTCATTATGTTTTGTGCTTTTTTTGATGCATATAGCTACTCCCCCAGATGCCACTCGAGCTTGTCGGTCAGTTCTGTACGTTGTATAGCCTGTTAGTGAGAATTTGTCAGTCGGTGCTAGGTGAGTCTCAGTGATGCATACGGTGGTTAGTCTGTTTCTGTTGTGGAGAGCGGCTGTGGCTGTGATAGGTGTTGTGTTGTATAGTGGCTGTGCCATGTGTGTGGATGTCGGTCTCCATCGAGGCCGGGCTCGGCACTCTTCCTGATTTGGATACTACTATTGTAAAGGGCTCACCTTCGGTCTCCTCTCCACAAAGGGATGCACATTCGTCCGCCCAAGATTGTTTCAGGATAGCTGGAATTGAGTTTAATGATTGTGGGCTTCCTCTGTCCTTCTCCATCGTGGTTTTCATTCTTGTTCGTAAGGACGGCTTTAGTTTTACATTTTGAATCATGAAAAAACTGTTAAAAAGCATTTTTAATTACTTTAAAATGAATAATTTTTAAGAGCATGAATTTTGGTTATGGTTTTTCTTGAAGGCCGAACAGCTGATCAGAAAGTCCTATAATGACCACATCACATAGATTTTATTTACAGCTTTGTTTTTATAATATTTAATAGTGTTTAGTTATTATGGCTCATGCCCTGGCTTTACCTACGAGGTCATGTTGCCTACTAACAGAGCGCTCTTTCGTCGCTCTGGTGGACATGAGCCCGATTCTACTCAGGGAGTACTAAATATTGCCTACCGAGGTTTAGTTACAAAAGGTCAGAGGCCTTTAACGAGTACCTGCCATCGTATAGGCTCGCCACCATCGCTTAACGTCCTATACGAAGGACGGCGTGTTCATGTTTTTTATCACCTCTGAGCTACCGGCTCTCTTGTATAATTTTTAATATTTAATACACGCTTCCTCCTGTTTTTGCTTTTTTGAGGTTCCTTTGTTCTCTTTTGAGGCTACAACCCGACTCACACATGTTTCACAAGATGTTTCCGCGTTCTCTCTATACCTTCCTTCTTGACCCTTGCTTCATTTTTGAGAGTACATACTTTGATCTCCGATTTTCAGGCTACTCCCTGATTCACACGTAAGTTTCCGCGCTACCTCTAAACTTGGTTCTTGACCCGAACTAGCGTCCACGGTTCCAGATACGATCCCAAAATTTTGAACGGGAGGGGGAGTTGTAAGGGGGGCCTAAGCATAAAAATTGTTCTAGCGCATTTCCGGATGGTCGGATTATTATGAAATTTCACATGTAGTATTCTTAAAAGCCAAGTTGAAAAAAAAGGATGTGTCACGTCTCAAAATTTTGAACGGGAGGGGGGGTTGTGAGGGACGGCTAAGCATAAAAATAGTGCTAGCTCATTAAAGGATGGTCGGATCGTGGTGAGATTTCACATGTAGTATTGTGAAAAGCCGAATTGAAAAATAGGGTGTATGACGTCGCAAAATATTGAACGGAAGGGGGGGCTGTGGGGGTAGGCCTAAATATAACGATAGTGATACGTCATTAACGGATGATCAGATTGTCATGGAATTTCACATATAGAATTCTTAAAAGCCAAATTGAAAAATCCGCTATGTGACATCTCAAATTTTTGAAACGGAGAAGTTAAAACAACTAAGGACGCGGTCTATATTTCCAACTCGCGATCCTGAGCTGATTAGACAACACATGTAAAGATGAAATATGTTTCCGTTTGATTTGAACTAAAATTGTCAAGACAGAAATATAGAATATAGGTGTGTTTTATTATTATTATATTATAAAATTTATACTTAAGCCTTCCTCCACAAGAGATAGATATTTAATATAGTACTAGGTCATGAACTAATGGTCGGATTGTCATGGAATTTCACATGTAGTATTCCTGAAGGCCAAACAAAAAAATACGATGTGGAAATCCTCCCTCCCCTCAGCCGATATTGCTGAAATTTGACTGGTTATGTAAGTTTTTTTGAATTCAGCTTTCCGTTATCTACCCGTTCTCTTCGAACGACTTCTATATTAATACATGTTCCTGGTTGATGCCTATCTACCGACGTTGCTATATTGAAATGTTTTTTTTTTAGAAATGAAGAATTGGAGCCACAAGGACGACCTATATTCTATAATTCTTTTTCGGCTGTTTTGTTTAAGACCAATCAGAATATATTTTTCATCTTTACTTATGGTTAACAGTTAATCTCTCATTCGAATCCTATTCAATTCTTCGACAGTACATCATGTTATAATTTTTAATTATTCAAATGGAATAAGGCTTCAACGGTAGACACCCCAGCTAGTAAGTGTTTAGGACCACTGGGTACTACAGCTAGTATGCGCCTTTCAACGGCGGAAACCACAGCTAGTAAATACTTAGCATCGCTGGACATCCTAGCCAGTACGTACTTAAGAACGCTCGTGACCACAGCTAGTATCGGCATTGCAACGGCGTACCACCCCAGCTAGTAAGTACTCGGAACAGCTGGGCACCACAACTAGTGTGTGCTTAAAACCGCTGGGCCACAACAGCTATTACGTTCTTAGGAATGCGTGTTCCGGAACGCTGGGCCACACAGCTACTCGTAGTATATGCCTTGCAACGGCGGCCAGCCCAGCTAGTAAGTTCTTAGGACCACTTAGAATCACAGCTAGTTCCTACTTAAGGAACGCCGGGCACCTTAAATAGTATGCGCCTTGCAGCTCCGTGCAACCAGCTATTAAGTTCTTAGGAACCCTGTGCAACACAGATAGTACGTAGTTAGGAATGCTGGGCACCGAAGCTAGTATGTACCTTGCAACAGCGGATGCCCTAGCTATTTTAGGCTTAAGAATGCTGGGCACCGAAGCTAGTATGTACCTTGCAACAGCAGATGCCCTAGCTATTTTAGGCTTAAGAACGCTGGTGAGAGCTATTATTAACCGTGCAACGGTGGACCTCCTAGGTAATACATGCTTAGGAAACTCACCCTATTAAAATTAGGGCTATATCCCATCTTTAAGAAAGCTCCATGTGAGATTTTTTCAGCATTAATGCACCCCCGCCCCTCCCGTCCAAAAGGGTCACAGCCAATTTTTAAATATTGCTTTTGAAACTACTATTTATAAGTGTGAAGACCGCCAGTATAGGTTAGATAAAAGAAGGTACAGGTGGATAGATACCTTCTGAATGGACTGAGACTGTAGCAGATCTTCAAAAGTTGTCTGTGGGTGGTCAGGGTCAAGAAGCCAGGCTCCCACCAGAGGGTCCAGCAAGCACCATTCGTAGCTCTCTGTAGAACATAGTACACGTTGGATCGAAAGGGGTTAACACCTCTAGGTAAGTTAATATAGCGGAAATCATCCACTCAAAATATCAATAACCCTCTCCAAAATTGTTTATATTTTTAACCAGATCCGGCCAAAAAGTATCTTAAATACTATCTCAGATATTATCTGAGATAACCCAGTTATCTTGAATACCAAGATACATTAGTCAAGATACTTCGTTATTCAACTAATCTGGCACGTTATCTTGCAAGATACGTTATATGACCAAACTCTATCTTTTAAGGTACAGTATCTTACAAGATACATTATCTTATAAAATACATTTTCTTGCAAGATACGTTACCTCACAGATTAAGATACTCTCAGATGCACATAAAGTAAAATGGTATATCATGCTACCAACCCTATAGTGCCAGGTTCGAATCCCAACCGGTAATATCATAGGAAATTCATACATGAAGCTCCCATGAGCTATCAGTAAAATAGATTTATACGACAGGCAGGGATTCGAACCGAGACCCTTGGGTTAGTAATGTGGGCAATCTGTAAAATAGGTTAATATGACAGGATGGGATTCGAACCCGGGACCCTTGAGCTAAGCAGGCAGTCTACTTCTGGGCTACCGGGACCCTCGAAATACCTCCAAATCATATATAATTGGTTGTTCGGAAATAAATGCAGGTTCATGTTTGCATTAACTCACCTCTCTATAAAATAAACTGTTTACGTTTGACGGATTATTCCTTTGTATGGTTGTAAACACTTATTAATCCTCTCCCAAACAAAAATGTTTGTTTACCTTTGTAGCATTACACTGCTTCGAAATAATCCAGTTTGTACTAAGATGCCAAAGCGTGATTTTCGCCTAATTTCTTTTTACGAGTTTAAACTCGGTCGGAACGGAGCCCAAACGGCCAGAAACATTAACGAAATCTGGGGTGATGGCAGTGTGAGTGAGAGCACCGTTTAACGGTGGTTTAAAAAATTTCGGGAGGGGGATTCCAGTGTTGAAGACAAGGAAGGTCGTTGAAGGACTCATTCCCTTGATGAAGAACAACTGTTCAAGAACTTGCGGAGAATCTCTCAGTCAACAAATCGACCGTCGCTGACCACCTCAAGACGATCGGAAAGGTAAAAAAGCTCGAAACTTGGGTTCCTCATGCATTAACCGACCGCCAAAAAAATCACCGTTATGAAGGTTGCACTGCACTTCTTTGCTGAAACAGAAACGAACCTTTTCTAACCAGAATAGTCACTTGTGATGAAAAGTGGATTCCCTACGACAACTCTAAACGTTCTGGACAGTGGCTCGACAAAGGAGAAGCGGCATATTTTCCAAAGCCCCCAACTCATCAAAAAAAGTTAATGGTTACTGTTTGGTGGGCTTCATTTGGGCTGATTCACTACAGCTTCTTGAATCCTAGCGAAACAATCAATGCCGAAAGGTACAGTTCTCAAATTGATGCAATGCACCAGAAATTGGCATTAATGAAGCCATCTTTGGTCAATCGGAAAGGCCCTATTCTGTTACACGACAATGCTCGGCCCCATGTCTCACGAAAATTGTTTGAGCTTAGTTATGAGACTCTGACTCATCCACCCTACTCTGCATTTATATATATATCGCTACCTCGCAGGTAAAAGGGCGAATGGACCAATGGGCAAATTTTTCAGAAACCGATTTAGTTACATTAGTCAAATTTTTCGGCAATATTATGCTTTTTCTCAGTTTCATTGAAAGGTTTATCACATTCATTAAATATGAGCAAAAAATTATTTCATTTTTTAATGTAAGAAATTTAAAAATTATTTTATTAAGTGGGACGTTCGCCCTTTTACCAGGCAAGCCTTGGTTGATACGTCTGGAGAATTTCTAGTTTTTGCTTATTATTGTGAATAAAATTAATACGGTGTCATTTAATTTTTGCATTAATGCACTCAGTAAAACTAGATGAATACCAACAAATCAAAAAGTACAATTTCTGAAAAATGGTCTATTCGCCCTTTTACCTGCGAGGTAGCGATATATATATATATAGTTAGTTTTCAGTTTTCCTCAAAGGTTATTGAAGAGCAATACTTGGAGGTATTTTATTTTATGAAGACTAAAAGAGAAAAAAAAAATCTGATCCTATTTTTAGCTCTGTAAACAAAAGAAGAAAAAATAAAGAGAGAGTGGCTGAGGGATGTCAGGAAAGGAAGGTTCTACTCATAAACCCCAATAACTGCCGATATAAGGGATGTATCGGCATGAAATTTCATATTTAAAGTAAAATCCCAATGAGGACATAACCTGTCTAACTTCAGCAATATCGGCCGAAGGGAAGAGGGTTCAGGGGAGGGGCTCAATTCAAAAACTTATAATAAACCCAATAACTGCCAATGTAATGAATTTATAGACTCTAAATTTAGTGTGAGATTTAGGAGTCAACGGTGATTCACCGAAAACCTATTTTATTTATTCTATTATTTTTTTCTAATTTTAATGTTACTTGTTGAACTTTATCGTTTATTTTGTCCAACTTGGAATTTATATTTTTGCAATCTCTATTGTGCGCTATCTTTAGTAGTTCCAACATTTTACTATTTTCTTGCATTTGATTTTATTTTTTTATTTTTTTTTTTGCTTTATGTAAGGTGCATATTAGACATGTCACTGTGTTATCTAGTTATTTACGACATCCATGGCCCCGGGGGGGAGTTCTATCTACTAAATAAAACTCACTCCCGGACGGGATTCGAACCCGTAAACCATAGTGAGACCATGCAACGAAAGCCCTACGCTCTAGCCCACACGGCCACCATGGCCCCCCATTTGATTTATAATATAATAAGACAACATTTTCTCGATTCATCATACTTAAAATGAAATAATGATTTGATGATGTGATAGGCTTTCTGTTTGTCATCTTTTAGTTTGGGCCACTTCATCACCGTATCCGCATAATTGAACAGATATTTAAAATATTATTTTTGAGTTAACTATTAAATATACTGGATTATGGTCTGATTGGAAAAACAAAAGATGGAGTATAAGTACATCTCAAAAAAAAAAAAAAAAAAAATTAAAGTGACGAGAGATCGAGGGTTCGAAACCCCGGGGGAGCGTTTTTTTTTAACTGGAAGGTAAGAAAAAAACGACTATGCCAT
Organism: Aradus depressus; assembly: GCA_963662175.1. NCBI lineage: Eukaryota > Metazoa > Arthropoda > Insecta > Hemiptera > Aradidae > Aradus > Aradus depressus. The sequence goes on along the minus strand of OY759214.1, from coordinate 54,718,888 downwards.
CCTTTAGATGGGACGTTAAGCAATGGTCTGTAGCTTATGAGGTGTTAGGTACTATGTATGCCCTATAGACATGGGTAGGCAAAATGAAGGACTCCCACAGTAAAGTCTGGTAATATTAGAAAATATATCTGTAATAATGGTAATATTAGAAAAAATATTAGGTACTATTATGAAATTTTTTAATTGAGTTACCGATTGACATAACCACCTAAGAGCGCCGTTAGCTCAGTGGTATGCATGCATGCTTACTGAGCTCAAGATCGTGGGTTCCAAACCCTGCCTAGGCCCTTAGTTCATTTTATCTGGGAGGTAAAATAAAGTTAAGCAAGCCGTCCTTCGGATGGGACGTTAAGCGATGGTCCCGAACCTGTACAATCAGGTGTTCGTTAAAGACCCCTACCCTAGGTGCATACTCCCATAGTAGAATCGGGCTCATATCCACCAGAGCGACTAAAGAGGGCTCTTATAATAAGCGATATCTATTGTAGTTCTTGTAAAGGGCATGAGTCATAATAACTAACGTTTTAATATCATATACAATAACAAAAATAAAAGGAACTGTTATAAAGAAAAAAAGGTATGTTTTTTAAATATTGTCTATTTATCAAAATATATAAAATACATGGGAGTACTTTCGGTATTGCTACCATCTTCAGCAGAGCAGACCCTAAGGCGAAGGCGTGCGAGGCACACGGGCGGCCAATTTTAAGCCCATAATAGTGGCGGCCGCTAGGACGCCGAAATTTTTCATTTCCTTAATTTAAATCTATCGTTGACGAAGCCAAATATAGACAAGAGAAAAAAAAGAAACCGAAACCAAGGGGAAAAGCAAGATAAATTAATTTGAAGGGATGGGAAAAAAAGGGAAATATGAGTAATCAAAAGGCAGCCTGCTTTTGTAGAGACTGACAGGCCTTTCGTTATTATCCATCGAAAGTGATCTCTTGAATTGTATTGCCACAAAACGTGCTGTAGACAAGTTTGCTTCCATTAAGGCCAGAAGAGCCATGTTTTGACAACAACTTACTTTTATTTAATAAATAACTATTTGTGATAAATGTTTCTAGTTTTATTTGGAAAAAAAAATAGACTTGTGTTCCTTAAAAACTACTTTACTAAACTAAAAGTTGTGTTCTTAAAAAAAATCTAGTATTATGTCTTTTAATATTACATATATCAAAGTTTATTATATAAAGTAAATTGTATATGTACATATATGTAAATGTTACTACCCATCATTATTATGTACATAGGTAATAATTACGTTTAATAGTTCCTAATATAATGTTTGAAAATAAAATACTGTTGTCGTTACATTTCCTTGCTCAAGTATGTATTTGGAAAATAAAAATAATTAACTCATTCAAAATGTAATGGAGTTAAACATAAAACCATTCGGGTACTTTAATTGTGGAGGGGGGCGGCGTTATCGTTATTTGCGCACGGGCGGCCAATACTCGTTGCACAGCCCTGATCTTCAGCCACGATTTAACGAATACTGCAAATATAAAGTAGTGGCTGAAGATGGTAACAATATCGAAAGTACTCTCATATATTTTATATATTTTGTCAAATAGACAATATTTTTAAAAAACATACGTTTTTTCTTAATAATTTTCATTAAGTGTTTCACAATAGTCTGCAATAACGTTAAGTATGAAAAAGGAACTGTGTGGCATGTTGAAGAGCAACTGGTTTACGAGGCTCCAGAGCTCATCCACCTCCATATTATACTCTTATATCCTTCCTAGATAACTACAATTATCTCTAGAACATCTCCTCTTTCTCTGTCCACACGTCATGTCTTACCTCTTTTGTCAACAGTCCTTAAATTATCTATAAATAATATTATCAATGATTGAGCTTCGTAGCATATTTTTCGTATAAATGAATTCAGTATGAGATTTATTATTTCTCTGGAACAAAAAAAAAAATGTATATATTAATCTTTAGGATTAATCATTAATATTTAATTAAAATTATAAAATTTAATATAAATTTACCTCATTTTTTCTTCTTTAAATAAATTGATATCAAAAAATACCATTTTAGATGAGCCACACTCATATCTTAGGTACAGTAATATCCCATTTGGGAAACAATTGTCATTCATCTTATTAATTGGTTTATTTAGTAAACAGAATCCTTCCCTAGAACAGAGGAAATTATAAGAAAAATAAAAAATCGTCAGTGAATCACCGGCTATGTACTTTCCCAGTCAAAATCAATTATGTTTCCGCTCTCCCTCCAGAGCCAATCGACTGTTTGGGCTGAAACTCAATATTAGACTTACATAGCGGCTTCTGAGTCGTCATTCTAAATTTTGTGTTGATACATTCATTACATCGGCAGTTATTGGGATATTTGAATCGAACCTCTCAGAATTCCTAAAGCGCCATCATCGTCTATATCATCAAAGCTACATAACTGAAGGTGCCTGCTTGCCTATTGAGCTGAAGATCACGGGTTCGAAACCCAACCGAGAGAGGTGAAAAAAGCTTGAGCACGCCGTCCTTCGGATGGGACGTTAAATGATGGTCGCGAGTCTTTACGATGTCAGGTAGTCGTTAAAGACCCCGATCTTAGGTAACTAAGCTCGACTAGGCAAAATTTAGGACTCCGACAGTAGAGTCAGTGTCATGTCCACCAGAGCGACAAACAGCACTCTGGTAGTAGGCGATATAACCTCGTAGTTAAACCATCTATTTACTCTATACCGATCTATCTATTAGGAAGGCCGAAAGAAGGAGTCAAACACTTGTTAATAGGGTTCCGTGACAAAAAGTAGAATGTACCTGTAGCTAATAGTGAATCCAACTTCAACAATATCGTCCTTGGACAGATCTTCTTTTATAGTTTCACAATTAGAGGAGTCCAATTTAAGTATGTCCCATTTAGGTGGCTTATTTTCATTCTGTAATAAGTTTATCATTATAAGAACATAACGATAATGAGGTGATTGGTGAGGTGGCGGGTTGTTATTCAGTTATCTGATATTTTTTAACTTCTATTTTCTTTCAAGAGTAGCAGACTGCTAATTAAATTATATTATAACGGATTCAAGGTGGGTTGAAACGATCAGTCCACTCGGACCAGATGTTATCTGGGCTAACATCACGTTAGCCTTCAGAGCTCAAGATCGCGGGATCGAAACCCGGCCGAGGCCCTCACGTTTTTCAAACTGGGTGCTAAATAAAACCTTGAGCATACCGTCTTTCGGATGAGACGTTAAGCGATGGTCATGTCAGGTACCTACTCGTTAAAGACGCCTTCCAAAGATGAATAAAAATTTAGGGTAGGCAAAATTTAAAATTCCATAATAGAGCGATAAAGGAGTGCTCTAGTAGTAGGCAATATGACCTCATAGTTAAAGCCCGGGCATGAGTGACAACTATCTAAAATACAAATAAGGTTATTTTTGTTAAGTGTAGATAAATTTGATTCTGGTCTTGTTTACTCAACGACCAAGCAAAGAGGACGATACGAATATAATCTACAGTATTTGCTATACCAATAAGGAAAAAGAACAATAATGTGATATGTGATGTGTTTATTAGTTATATATTAGTTTTTCCCTAAATCGACACATATCGAAAAAATGTATTGAGACATATTGAAAGTAGTTTAGCTAGCGCTAAAATTGGTCTCTGCTAAAGACAATGGAAAGATAACTAAATATTTTGTATTACTCTGTTATTTGTATTTCATAGGTTTAATTGTTGTTTCTACTTCACAGATTTGATCTTTTAGTCAGGTATTTATTTATTATTTACAGTTATTACATTTATCTGGTCATTAAACTTTAAGTTCATTTGTAAAAAAATTACCTATATCAAAAGTCTTCAAAGTTTATATGATATGAAAAGTTTTCTTTTTTAAATCACATGAGGCCAGTCTAGTTGTGACAGCCATTAGTAGTAACAGGTCCAGATTTATACTGCTATTTACCTGTTTCTGATAATTTCACGGGTACTTTGTATCTGAGCCGAGGTGCAAAGCAACGTAAGCTCGTCTCTCATCATATATTAAGTCTCTCGTATTTAAATGTTTGCCGTTTTGTCGAATTTTAGGTAATTTAAAGTTTTTTTTATGTCTTTTTGTGTGTGTGTGTGTGTTCTTCATATAAATGCTGTTTACTTCTATTATGAAATGTAAATAATTATTATATTTCAAAAGAATGTGATCTACAAATGTTAATGGTCCCTTCATTTACAAAAAAATAAATAATATTTTCTATGAATACGTTAAACCAAAATTTCATAATATTTGTCAAACTCTTCGCCCCGAAAATTGTATTTTTGTTAATGGTGATAAACTACTGATAAATTGGTATCTAAATAATTAACCCGTAAGGACAGTAATCGTGCCATTATGCCATTTAACTGTGATGTTGTTTGAATTGAAATAGTTCTTAAAGCTATTTAAAAGAATAATAAGTTGTTTTCATTGATCTAAAATAATTGTGATGAGTTACTAGATTCATCTCATGTTGTTTGTTTACAACTTTTAATTATTGTTTAGACAGAATAACTACATATTATGTTTTTCTTCTTTAAAATGATTATTTATAAATACTTTTAGACAGAATATTTCATGTTGTTTTTTAAATTAGAATGTCTATTATGTTGTTGTCAGCGAATAACCAAAAAGAAAACAAATTGTGTAAAAAAAATATATATATATATATATATATTTTTTGTATTCCGATACAATTTACTACTAGCCAATTTCTCAGTTTTCCTGATGACGAAAATTAGAAAATTGTTCGATTCGTTCTAGGTTTCAAAAAAAGAGAGTTTACTTATTTAATTCCTATAGTCGCCAGGCTCGGAGGACTCCCAGGGACGGAGTGACCCTCCAAGTAACCCCGGGACCAGAGACCCGTCTCCGCCATCTGTTTCCGAGGGGGGGGGGGGGGGGGGAGCACAGGAGAGGGCGCCCCCAGCCGCGACCAAACCTCCGAAGGCAGCGATAGCGGGCTAACTCCTGGAACCCTGCTCACCCGGTGCAGCTCCGACCAGACCCTCCCACCGCCGGGGACGTGATCTGTGGCGGTGAAGAGGAGGGAACGGAAGAAGAGGGGTTTGGGGCCCGCAGTCCTGGTTCCGGTGGCAACTCCTATGGCAGAAACCACGGCCACCGAAGTGAAGAGGAGGCCGTGGTCGAGCTCAAGGAGGGGAGCGACACCCGGGAGCTGAAGGACGCCCTGGCCACAATAATCTCACCTGTATATAATTAAAGTAATCTCACATGTATATAATTAAAGTAATCTCACATGTATATAATTAAAGTAATCTCACATGTATATAATAAAAGTGATCTCACCTGTATATAATTTTCTATTGACATTTGAACAGTGTTATCTCCTCTTTTTGGATTTAGTTTTTTCTCATTAACTTTAGGTCTCATCCCTGCATCGAATTTTTTGTTATTATATTTTTTTTCGCAAAAGCTACTCGATATTGTTTTAAAAAATTGATTATTTGGCTTATGTAAACTTGAAAGAGATTTACAAATGTTGGTTTCATCTATAGTAAACGAACTGTTAACTTTTCTCTCCTCCGAAGAAGCCTCATTTTTAGGGTTATTCATGGTGCTAATACTTTCGATCTCATCTCTTTGAGAATTCAAGTTTTCTTCAGACATATTCTTGATGAAACTTAATTTATTGTTCATTTGCTTAGCGGAATGTGCGCCCTGTCGTTTTGTTTTCTCCGTATTTTTGCACGGCACTTTTACATTACAGTTTTTCGGCTTTCTATCAGCACTCAGACGAGTATTCTGAATACAATTTGCATAAATATTTGTACTTATATCACATTTCTTCAAATTTGTAACATTCTGAACTAACATTACCTCATTTTTCATATTCGTAAAATTATTTGGATGACTATCAGCTTTCTTTGCCGGAAAATAGTGTGTTATTTTTGTGTCAGTATGACTGAAATTTTTTACTTGATCTTTTGGTCGAAAACTCTCGTTTACTTCTATTTCTCTTTTGTGTATTTGACTAAAAAACGTTCCTAAACAATCATTTTTGACTTTGGAGTTCAGCGAAGTAATAAATGAATCCTCAAACATGTCTCGGGACTCATTTAATCCTGAGAAGTTCTGTTGAGCCAAAATAGGCATATGGAATGATGGATTTGTTACTTCATATTTAAGTTGAGGATAAACCGAATCAGTTTGCTCTTTTGAAAAAGGATCTTGATCGGCAATATCAAATCTGTAAAATTAAATTAAAATTATAAATATAAATTTATTTTATTTTCAACAATATTATACGGTTAAAAGAAATACAAACATACACATTTTTTCTTTCTGAATATGCTGAAGACGTGTAAGCTACATTATCATAAGAGGGGAAGGATTTACATGCTGCTTCACATTCCAGAAATGAAATAATTTTCAAAGCAGAAAAAGATAGATCAGAAACCTTTCTAGGATCAGGTGGGTGAAATAGTGGTGTCCAAATTCTTTCCATCATTTGGGAAACTAAAAATATTATAGTGAGAAAAATAATATATAAGTAAAAATATAATTATTTGGTGCTTCTGCGATAAAAGTTTTCTTAAAAAAACATCAAAGTTAATAGCAGACGATGAAAACAAAAATTTAGGATTTTAAAATTTCAATAACTAGAGCCCAAACAGATGTGCCAACTTACTTTATCTTCGGATGATAATGTTTTTTTTAAATATTTTTATTATATGTATAATATTATGAATGAAATATTTTTTTTCAAAAAATACTTAATGATTTATTTATGTTTTCAATTTATTGTACTATATCGTTCATAAAATCAGTTTTGTCTTGAATATCGGTTTCACCGATTAAGCAACACTGTTGACTGTTTAGTCGTTCAGTAACAATGACAGGGGATGTGTTCTTTGTTTTGTAAATAGATTTCATTTAATTTATTATTTTATTTTTAGTAGATTAGGACTGTGCACCTTTTGAAACACCATGGCTTTTACAGGCAACAGTAAAACGTTCTTTTGTTTATCAGTTTTTGTATGTCTGTTTGCTTGTTTAAGTACTGGTGGGTCACTATCACATAAAAAAAGTGCAGTTGTATTACCCAATCCTGAGCAAAATGTTATGCCTTTCGATCCTGTACATTATAGTGAACCGAATATCTCAAAGAATTATCAGAGTTCAACCAAAGTCAATGCTCGTGGAATGGGACATTTGTACTATATTACGAAGAAGTTTATGGATTTCATCTTAAATGGAGAGCCTTACCCTGAAGGTATGTTTTTAAAAATTGTTTACTTTACTTTTTACTTGCGTTTAAGAACATGCTGTTTTCATTGAATAATTTTCTGTGAGTACCTTCTTTGAAATAGTTTTCGTTCATAATTATTAATACGTGATCTATCACATCTTGTAATCCTGAAGATGTGTTCACTGTTTGTTTCGCTTGTTGATCTTTTTCATTTATTAGGCTTATTCCGTATAAGTAAAAAATACTTCAAAACTCTGTTAGAGAATTTTTGTCGATACCCAATTGTTCTATATTTCATTTATTCCTATACATCATGAATATTTTTTACCAATAATTTTCAGTTTATACGTGTCTGATAGTGCGTATAATTATAAAATGTTATTGAAAAAGTGTCTCGTTAAGTTGTACTTCCTGTTAGTGTGCCATTGACCTCCTAACTGTTAATGGAGCAGTCCCCTCTTGTTCTCTTTTCTCCGGCCAGATCATTCATTAAATATTTTAATAGTATTTGGCAATATATAAACAATTCAGTTAACTATTATAGCCTGCTGTTAAAAAAAAAAAAAAGGAAGACCACCGTCAAAATTTCAAGAAATATAAGTTTGGGATGTTTTTTTCATAATTAAAATGTAGAATTTTCAAGAAGATCCAAGCTGAGTGAGAGGAGGGAGATTGGGAACTTGATAGAATCTTGTTGCCCTCACACCCACTACCCCTAGGATGACCTAATGAGGAAGTGCAGTTAGGAAGACTCACGTTTACTTTATGACAGCACCTCGATCACATCTCCATATGACTACATTTTGAATGTAACCCATATCCTCAATGCCTTGTCTTATTAATATTATACTTGAGTGTAATTTTGTTGATAGAAAATATTTTAAGAAAATGTCAGTGTTTGTTTTCGATAAATATATTCACAAAATTTTCCACCTGTTGATTTTCAGCCGGGGATTTAACTAAAAAGTGCTTAATAACTGTTGATGTAATGAATGTATTGACGTGAAATTTTACATTTTTACACGACAAACGTGACACCAATAAATGGACGCGTCAAATTTATTATAGGTACAGGACCAGTGCATAGGCCCCAAATATCATTCAAGTAAATGTCAAACGGTGTTGCCATCTATGAGATAACATTTTGCTCTGATAACCTCCAGACTGTCCTAAGCGCGAAGCATAACTTTAAAGTATATTTTCACTTCACCTGCTCAGGGGCTGCAAATGAATAAAAGTACAACTCGACAGATTTTTCATGAGACTTCACAATATCAAACTAGTTCAGAACCCATGTTATTCATTCTAGCTACAAAAACCTATTTTATACAATCATTCGATTCAAACTTGGTAATTGTTGCTCCGCACTTGCCCCAACTCACCTTAAATCAATTTACAATTTCTATTTTGTTTTTGTTGACATGTAGGATTTGTGAGGGTGGCCAACTCCCGGCTGGTCACTGAGACAGACTTCACCTCCCTCGGACTCCACTACTTTCTTCTACTTCTGGTCGGCTGCCTTGGTCTCCTTCTGGGAGCTGTCATCCCTCTGGCAGGCCTTCTCTTCTGCTGCTGTCGTTGTGCCGGCAAGTGTGGCTCTCGCACTCAACCTTTCGACAAGAGATACGACACTTGCAAAAGGCACTTTTTCGCCTTCATTTTGTCCTCCGTCACTGTCGTTATTATGTAAGTAACAATAATTTCTCTGATATTTTTATTCTGCCATTTAGTGAGATGAAAAAAGATAGAAGAGGTGATAAAGTCACAACAACATTCGCGAGGATAAAGTACGTAGAATCTCCCGCGAAAATGACGACTTTAATGCAATGAGAAAACGAGGATTAATTTCTTCAGGCTAAGTAGGGATTATAAAACAAAAATATTTATAAAACCATTGTATATACACCATGTCTTCAGAGGCCCTTAGTTTATTATATCTGGGAGGTAAAATAAACTTAAGCACGCCGTCCTTCGGATGGGACGTTAAGCAATGGTTCCGAGCCTGTACGATGTCAGGTATTCGTTAAAGACCCCTGCCCTAGGTGAATAAAAAATTTAGGGTAGGCAAAATTTAGGACTCCCATAGTAGAGTCGGGCTCATGTCCACCAGAGTGACGAAAGAGCGCTCTGGTAGTAGGCGATATGACCTCGTAGTTAAAGCCCGGGCATGAGTCATAAAACCTAACCTATACACCATATAGATACATGTTAGTCGTTTTAACAAAATGAAAAGTAATGCAGATTAGATTTCAGATACATTTGTAGATAGTAAAATATAAACAGAATAATGATGTCTATTACAGAAATTACGAAGTAATTTGTAACAAAACAAAATATATTTTAATTAATCTTCATTATATTCTTTGTGTTAGTTATTAAGACTCACCCATATCGCCTACTACCAGGGCCCTCTTTCGTCACTGGTGGATATGTTTCTACTGTGGGAGTCCTAAATGTTGCCTGCCCTAAACTTTTATTCACCTAGGGTAGGGGTCTACTTGACATGGTACAGCCTCTGGACCATCATTAACGTCACGTCCCAGATAAAAAAAAACCTAAGTGCCTCGGCCGGGTTTCAAACCCGCGATCTTGAGCTCAGTAAGCAAGCTCGCATACCACTGTGCTACCGGCGCCCTCTTATATTAAGTATGCGAAACCTCGGGAATGCGCTTAATAAGTATACTCTTCAAATGTTAAATACACATTTCATTTCATTTTTGTCATTCTAAAAATGCAAATGTTTTAGTGATTATTATTTGCTATTTTATACAGGATGGGTGTTGTTTGTGCTATTGTCACCAATGAGTATATGGAAGAGGGTGCACAAAATTTGCCAAAAACTGTCAGAACATCACTTCGTGATACGAAATTGTACCTGAATAACACGAAAAAGGTAAGATTTATCTGTGCTACTATGGGAATATTAATTACAATTTGATTTGATTTGAAACTTAAAATAACTATTTCAAGTATGGGACATACCTGGTGTGATGTCTCTCAGAATACAAATTAGGTGGAAAGGCTCCGTCTCAAGACTCCTCAATGTTTTGATAATTCTGTGTAGAATAGTCCAGTCGTTTTCTTGAAATGAAATATTTTTATATGTAAATATGTTAACATCAGTAACTGTAATTATAATAAAATGGAAAAGTGGGCAATGACCGAGCAGTGTAGTTCTGCAGCTCGACCTATTTGTAATGTCCTCTATCTCCCTTTAAACCCTTCTCTCCTTTGGCCAATTTGGCAGACAACTATGCTTCATTGGGTCAACGTATACAATTTCACGTCGATCTATTCATTCTATCGGGAGTTGTCATGTTCACAGGTAAAATTCCGTTGAAAACTCAACTTCGAATTTCTGACCGATTACTTAGCTTCCTCTATACTGCGTATAGCGCTGGAAGTAAATTGAATTATTTTTGTTTATTCGTTGTAAATACAATCTCCTTTTTCAGTTTATATAAAAAAATATTAAACAAATATGCAGTGTTTTTGCAACAAAAGTTCAATGCTCCAAGTTGAAATGACGAGGTGCGTGCTCGATTTAGCTAACATTAAGATGGCGTGAGATTACGTGACATATACATGTTTAGCCCGGGTACCTAACTGTAGAATGTAGCATTTAGCTCTCATATCAACCCATTTGAAAGTACTCACCTAAACAAAGTATAGGGGAAGGTATATAATCTGTCAGAAAATCAGTGTTGGGTTTTCACAGAAATTTCATGTTTTCCGAACCCTTGTTCCCAAAACTTTAAAAAATGCATATACTGTATACAATGAATATATCGACACAAAATTTTATGTCTGTATTTAGAACCCCCATTAGAATCAAACCTGACAATCTCCAGAAAGATTAATTTTTGAGAGGGCCAGGAAAATTGTTACTGTAAGAAGTCTTTCTATGAGAATCATTTAATTTACAGACAATCCAAAGGGAAGGGTCATTTTGTTAAATGATAAAAAGTAAGATAGAAATTAATAAATTGATATCTGACGAAGAAGTAGCCTTTTCATCTGAACCTCGGCTGCTTTTCTATTTTCTAATTTATACTTAATAGTTGTAAGATTTAAGATGGAGAGCAGTGGTTGAGCCATGGATATCGTTGGAGGTTGGGGATCTTTGACCACCATCTCTTGACAGACATCATAGTAGTCCAGTTTGTAGTAACACAGAGCTACAAACACTTCAAATGAAAAAAAAAAATCACTATTAATATTAAGAAATATTTATTGAGTAAAATAAATAAATTGTGCCTCAATTTATTTTGAATGTTATATCGTCCGCACCACACTCTAATTGCCGCCTTCTTCTAATTACCATGGCTTGTTGCCTAACGAACTGTCAGTGGATTTATAAAACTTATTTAACTATTTTAGAATAATATATGTATTTTATTATTCTTTCATTTATTTTGGTTTCACAACCTAACCAAACTAAACTAAGTTTAAGGCTTTGCTTAAACTTAGTTTAATTCAATTTCAATTATGTATATATATATATAGTCAAATTTGTGCTAGTCGTGTGGAGATGACATCTTTGGTTTCAGTTCCGTACATTAAAGTGGTTCATTTCTGCTCTTTTTCTACAATAACTTCTTGCCTGACACATATTTTGAATGAACTACTTCACTGATCGTCTCAGGCTGTTGTAAATAAATATTAAAACAATTTGGAAATGTGAAATAATATAAATACGGCTGAAGTTACGATAAATTCATGAAACTTGGGATGAGGTTGTCTCACTTTGAATATTGGTAGTTTTGGGGCAGCTAGGATTGTTCTGAACTGTAGAGATATTTGACTTTGATCTCAACATTGATTTTTAAACACCTTTTTGAATTAGATGTAGAGAGCTTTGGTTTAAAATTATCATAACATTCCGCGCAGATTTTATTGTAGAATGCAACCCAATCAAACAATGTACTCATCTCATGCAGAAAGTTCCATAATAATTTACATGGTATGACGACTATTGACATCCATTATATCTCGTTGGCTATATAAGTCTAAAATGCCATCAAAAATATATATGAAAGTTGATATTTATTTCAAGACGCAAATAATATTTAAAACTGTTGGTTGCAGGAAGTTAATACCTTGTTGATTGTTAATTTCGGAGAATTGGACACCATTCTGAATAGACTTCTTCATAGTAAGTACAATCTTTCTCTTCTCGCCAATATAATCACCATATTACATTTGTAAAAGATTTATTGAAAACCTCGTGTTCCTTGAAAAGTATGCCATGTCCTGGTGTATATATTTTAAGTGGCACTTCCATTGGCAGCTCTAGAAACATTTATATATTAATAAATGTAATCCATTCTATATTTTTATACCATTTACAATGTAACAATTATTAATACTTATGTATTTTTTAATAATTTTAGAGAGTGGTGAAATAGTGAAGGACAAACTTGGGGAGATTTCGAAAGCAGCTGTTCTATCAAATCTGACGACCATTGTTCATGGATTGAAAACCATTCGAAATGATTTGGGAAATATTGATTCTTTGACTAAATCTTTACAAAATAATGCAAAAGCCCTTGAAATTGGTACGATTTATTATTATTGTATGATTTATCTTTTTCAATATTTTCATAATCTGTTGTAAATATTTTTTATGTTAAAGCTTTAAACAACGTTCGAGAACAGTTGATGGACCGGCTGAGTCTGTGTCGGCACGAGAGAGCTTGTCTTGAGTTTCTTAGTAAATACAATATCACGACTCTCTCCCTGGAGGCCAACTTCACGCAGGTAAATACACTTAGAACATAATATTCTTGTTGGTGTGTCTAAGGAAGTGTTCAGTATAAAACAGTGCTATATTATTCTCCTGGTTATATATTCCCAACATCAGCATCTCACTAATATTTAAAGACACTAATTAATATTTTCTTTATATTGTCTGTTGCTATTTTTAAAGTTGATTCATTTTTTATTGTTCTTTGAGTTGGTATTGTTTGAGAGAGGTGACATCAACCAATTTCAACTCAAAGAACAAGTCATTTGAAGAAATCTAAAAGTTATTAAAAGTTGGTCGGTGAATCACCGCCACATAGTGGCCTCTGGATCCTCGTACTAAATTTGATGTCGATACATTTATTGCATCGGCAGTTAATAGCCCCTTCTCTGCTCCCTCCCTTCCCTTCGAACGATTTCGCGTAAAATTAATAGGTACGTCCTTACGGAGTTTGAATTTAAATATCATACTTCATGTCGAAACACTCATTCCATCGGCAATTATTGGGATGTTTTATTTAAGCCCCCTCTGGTCCCCTCTCCCCTTCGGCTGATGTTGCTGAAATTTATTAGTGTCGTCCTTATGGGACTTTGAATTTACATATGAAATTTTTTGTCAATACATTCATTACAACGTCAGATCAATACGCGTCGTCTTCAGAGAGTTCTGGATACACTATAAAATTTCGTGTAGAAACTTTTTCCTATCAAGAGTTATCGTGTTCACAGACAGGCAGATTTTTTTTTTTTTTTTCATTTTTGGGATTAGGAAATCGCAAAACATGAAATTCCGTTGAAAACTCCGCATCGAATTTCTGACCGATCTCATAACTTTCCCTATACTTCTTATATCTGGGGATGTAAAATGAGTCAACATTTAAAATAACATGAGACAATATGAAAATATCCATAATATTCAGCATATACTGCAGCCAGTGACGACGGTTTCCGCCGAAAGCTATGACAACAGTTATACTGCAACAGTTCATCAAATCACCGAGATACTGATGATGGGAATACACTCGTACATCCGAAACGTTTATAAAAAAATATTCTGAATCTCAGAAAAAATAGAAGAATAATGTAACTGTGTCAGATATTGAAATATTTCAGGGGAAAGTGGGAACGTTTAGGAGTTTTTACCTGGGATTTTCACGGAAAAAAAAAAACGTGCAGAGCTCGGAGAATATTACGTTTTGGTGTCATAAACAATGATAATAATGGAAGAAAACAGTCCCCAAGATTAGCCATATCTGGATTGTTTAATTTTAGTTGTTATCAGTAAGTTGATAAGGTATCTCAATGTTGTTTTATGCTCAATGTTTGCGTAATGGTAGCTGCTTCCATTCGATTGAACAAGTCCGCTCGAAACCGACCGTGACGTAGAGATACATGGGCTAGAGGACATGACACACTCCTCCCCTAAGCCATACCGTTCCTTTTTTTTTTAAGAACTCGATTTATGATTACTCATTCAATAATAACCTCTTCGAAATAAGTCGGAAAAGGAACGGCATTGAAGATGAAACGAGTGTATGGCATCAAAGCTGGGATTGAGCACAGCTGTTGTTAACATCGTAGAAGTACGCTCCTGATAACTAGGTTCCAACTGTTTTAGACTGGGGAAATTTAGGAAATGTCGAATCTAGAAGTTTGTAGTGATCCTGCATTTAATATCTCTGGTGTTTGGGCAAAAGGGCTTAAGTCAGCAAATCTGAATATTAGGAGGGGAATTTTTGATGTTTTGAAAAATACCTGCAAATCAGGTAAAGCACATTTATATTACTTGAAATATTATTTATATAAAGTATTAAATATAAAAAAGTATAATATTCCAACAACAATCAGTTACATTTGGTAAAAATATTTAAATGCACTGATCCTTTGGATCACATGACTTATTCTGACTTAAGCCCTTTGGCCAAACACCAGATATATATCTGTTACTAATCATATTTAATATCATATTATCCTGCATTAATACTAACTACACTACGACCAAAGACCAACAAGTTAATTAAATCAAAACAATTATGTAATTCACGTCTGGCCATGTTTTGTTTTTAATTTATTGTGTAGTGCAATTTTTATGTAAACATAATATTAAATTCAAATTTTAAAATTTGCAAAATGAAAAATCAAAATGTTTTTCTATTTTATAACAGTCTTCTATTTTAAATATTATAGAAATCGGTTGCAATAATTATCTGTTAATTTAGTTAAGAAATAAAAATGAAATACATACCAACAAAAACACAAATCATGGATGGTGTACTTCCACAACTCGGAATAATCATCTAAGTTTTCGTTCTCTTTGTAGAACCAATCCACTCATTTGTTTGGAATGTGATTATAATAAAATGATTGTTTTTACGTCCAGCTCTACCAAGTATAATGGAAGTTAAGTAATCAGTCAGAATTTCGATGAGGAGTTTTCAAAAGAATTTCATGTTTTTCCACCTCCGGATTCCAAAAATGAAAAAAAAAAAAAAAAAAACACGTGTGTCTGTGAACACAATGACTCTCTCTATTTTTTCAGTCCAATCGACCATAGAGGGGGGGGGGGGGGGGGGGGAGGGACTTAACACCAATACTCTAATAACTGTCGTGATGAATGTATCGAATTGAAATTTTATATTTTAATTCAAAACCGAATAAGGCTGGCATATATAAATGTTCCGCGATAACGGCCGAAGGGTAGGATGGGGGCTCGACTGAAAACTCTACTAATTACCGATGTAATAAATGTATCACACATTTAGTATGAGGATTGAGAATACCATATATAAGTCAACTATAAATTTTTAGTCCAAACGGTCGATTGGTCTGGGGGGGAGCGAAAGCTTAATTGATTGATCGCGCTGGGAAAGTACCAGGCCGGTGACTTGTTTTTCTTTTTCGATAGAGTAATAGTCATTATGATAATATCCTTTATTATTAATAGCAGTTATTGTAACATTATTATGTATTAGTAGCAGTTAGTATCACATTATCCTGTATTAATACAAATAATCTCGTAAATAACAAGACACCTTTCATATCGACGGTTGATTGGTAAAATTCATTAAGTCAAAAAATGAGTGATTGTGTTAATTGTCGTTAGTCGTTGTGTAAATGTAAAATTCGATTATTTGTCAGTTTCCAAATCAACTAAGACATCAGTGGCAGCCAAACTTTCTAAGATCCCACAGTTTCTTAAAATTGTGAAAATCTACAGTTAGTTTTACCAATCAGCAATCGATACATCGTTTCCGTTTTATTAATTAGCTACCTTTTATTCACAGATTTTTTTATTTTTTTTTACAAACAGTTTTAAATATATATATATATATATATATAAAGATTATACACAACGAGCAGATGTGCTAAGGGATAAAAAAATGGCCATGTCAAAATATGTAGAGACGTGAAATCACTCAGTAGTGACGCTTCCTAGTAATTCCCAGATAAATTCAATACTCGTATTTTGCATAAATGAGTAACATGACAATTCCTCTGCGGACCCGCAGGTTGCCGAATGATAAATGAGTAACATGACAATTCCTCTGCGGACCCGCAGGTTGCCGAATGATAAATGAGTAACATGACAATTCCTCTGCGGACCCGCAGGTTGCCGAATGATAAATGAGTAACATGACAATTCCTCTGCGGACCCGCAGGTTGCCGAATGATAAATGAGTAACATGACAATTCCTCTGCGGACCCGCAGGTTGCCGAATGATAAATGAGTAACATGACAATTCCTCTGCGGACCCGCAGGTTGCCGAATGATAAATGAGTAACATGACAATTCCTCTGCGGACCCGCAGGTTGCCGAATGATAAATGAGTAACATGACAATTCCTCTGCGGACCCGCAGGTTGCCGAATCCTTTCATAATTTCTTTATTAATATCATTAAGTAATATTAGTATTAAATTATTGTTGTTCCATTTTGAAAAATGGATTCCTCATCATTGACGCTTGTTTTATATTTTAAAATATATATTATAACAATTAGTACAAAGTTTTTGTAGTATATTTTTTGTAATTTTGTATATTTGTGTTTTGTTCCATGCTTAGTTGCTTGATAGATACCTTCCCCAGGTAAACATGAAAAATACAGTTATGAGTGTTCAAATCAAAATGGGTCTCAGTGCCGAAATGATAATTTTTTCGTCAAATCGAGGTTGGTTTTCAGTTATTTTAGCGATCATTTCAATATTTTCGCGAATTAAACGATGGCTATTTCAGATAGTTTTGTATGTTATTAAAATGTTATTTTTGGCACTTAGACCCTTCAATTTTTTTTATTTTTCAGTATTATTATTTTATTTATTCTTTTTTCCTCCAAAATATTGATTTTGATATGGTTTATGAAGTTGTTAAATAATGTTTCGTTCATATTTCTATGGAACATAGTGAAGACCTTGCCTAGCATGAAAAGTACAAAGACTATTTTTCTCATGTGCGGACGACTTTGTATACAATTTAAAGTCTCTGGGACAATTGGTGTCGTCATAATTCCTGCCGAACAAGTTTAAAAACAGGGCATTTGTGCATTTTTAATGGTGCAAGGTTCCTCACAAATATGATGTATCTTAATTAGTGCGTCCAGACCTTTAATTGCATACCCTACGTGCCATTATCAGTAAAACTGTTAAAAAAATTTACATTTATTACTGAATTATTACTTAAAAATCAGTAATTAATTATGTTGGTTTAAAGGAGGATACCCTGAAAATGGCAATGTTTGTTGTTCATTTTTTTCAAAAATATCTAGATTTAGATAAGATTGTTTTGGATTTAAGATTTCTAAATTTAACAGATACAGTTTGTAAATAGGGTTTTAATAAAAAATGGTGTACCCAAGGTCTCATTTATATACATTTTTTTTATTTTTACATTTATGTATGTTTTAACATTATTTTTCCATTATCATTCTAAAATTGAAAAATATAGTTGTTAGAATTATTATTATTTTAACTTATTTTATAATTGAATCAATATTGTTAACAATAAATTAAACTTATCACAACATCCTTGCAGTTACGTCTAGGTAACACTTTTTTATTACTATTTTTAATGTGAGGTATTAATAGCATTTTGCCATTTTTGTTTATATATTAAGATTTACATTCCAAAAAATGTGGCTTTTATTTGGCAATATAGGCCACATTTTGGGAATGGAAAACTAAATGTTAATTATTCGTGACTGCGAGGATATTGTGGTAAGTTTAATTATTATCAATATTGATTCAGCTATAAATTTAGTTTAATAATAATAAGTGTAACAACTGAACTGTATTGTCAAATTTCAGATTGATAATGACCAAATATTGTCAAAACATCGAAAGATGTAAAAACAAATGTATATATATATATTTGTACATATATGTATAAATGCGACTTTGAGTACAACCTTTTTTTTTAAACCATTGATAATACACCAGGTCTGTCTGCGCCGCAATAGGATGTAAATATTTCAAAGTGAAGTATATATATATATATACTATAGTGTGGAGTACTTATAAAAACCTAATCTTTTTGTTGACTGATTGAAAATTAATTTTTTCATTATTCTTTTCTCTTATTGTTACGATATCATTTATATATTTATGTTGTTAGCTGCCAGATGTTACTCTGAGTCTTCACAATGTGTCCGGACTTCTTGCCAGCGATATTGAGAACGAAGTAGTCAAAGGCCGTGATCAATTTGACAGGATCAAATCAAACATTCAACGGTCTGTTGACAAAACCATCCCCGACATTGCCAGAGAGATTACTAAAGCAGGTTTGTTGCACATTTCTGATTATAATTATATCTGATTGAGTCAACATGTTTTGAGTTTGTTAGTGTGATATCTGTCGCATCTGGTCTCAGATTTACATCAAATGTTGCATTGGTTACATTAACGTTGGTTAGGTCAACAGAGAGAACGCTATTTTTTTTTTTTTTGGTTATTATGCAACTAGTAAAAGTACTTTAAAAAAATTAGCCAATCAATATACATACAGTATATATAAAGGTTTTCCTAGAACAATTTGAAAATTAAAATATTTACAATTAAAAAAAAAAAACATTTAA
Source organism: Aradus depressus (assembly GCA_963662175.1). Classification (NCBI taxonomy): domain Eukaryota; kingdom Metazoa; phylum Arthropoda; class Insecta; order Hemiptera; family Aradidae; genus Aradus; species Aradus depressus. The sequence goes on along the minus strand of OY759214.1, from coordinate 54,699,849 downwards.
TAATAATATGTATGAGAAAATAGAATTGAATTGACTGTTTTAATATATGAATCTAAAGTTGGAAGAGTCATTTCAAACCATATATTCATAATTATTTAAAAGACAAAACGAACTTGAAATTGAGTACCGTAAGCCTAATTTTCTTTTTCTTTATTATTAATGTTTAACTGAATAAAGTACAAAAGAAGACTTTATTTTATTCATCCAGTTGTTATTTTCTTCTACTTATTTTGTATATATATACACAAAATGTACCTTGTATATATATATATATATATATATATATATATATATATATATATATATATATATATATATATATATATATATATATATATATATATATATATATATATATATATATATATATATATATATATATATATATATACATTCTTTGAAATGTATTAACATACTTATATGTATGTATAAAATTAGTCCTATTTCTTTTGTAGAAAATATCTAAAATCTTTCTGTTGCTATAACTAGCTATTATGTTTCTATTTATAGTTAGTTATAGTTATTATGACTAATGTCCTGGCTTTATCATAAAATAAAAAATAATAATTTCTTGCCATATCTTCTTCGGAAGACATTTAATAACCGTTAAGTCTAAGTACTCCCATTCAATGAGATGCACTCTTCGAGCTGAACAATGTCTTGTATGCAGTTTGACTTAACCTACTCCTCCACTGTTCTGTAGTGCAACTGAAAGCAGAGCTGCCAGTCCATTCCAACAGACTGATATTATATTGGAAAACGTTTTTGACAATCCTCACTGTATGAACCAAGAGCGTTGTACGATTTTTAGGCCAGTTCAAAATTTTCAAAAAGAACAATCAAAAAATCCCACGCAATACTTTAGATCTATTTTTTAAGAATGTCTTCTTCCTAAAGAGGATTTTTCTAGTTCTTTTATATTTCATATTATAAATATTTATTTTATCTATCTATATATCTATTGTTTAGGAAAAATATTGAGGAAAAATGCAGAAAATGTAACCCGAGTTTTGGACAAAATTGAAACACTGATTGATAACAACTCGTACCGACCCATTGATCAGGCGGAGAGCTTCCTCAGACAGTACGCACACTACAGGTTAGTTTAATTTTATTATTTTTTTTTTTTCTGTGTTTATTACTACGATGTCCTTCCGTTTTTTATATCTGCTGATGGTCGTTTGGACCAGGATGGCAACCTGTTGATAGCCCGTCAGTATTAACGAAAGCAGTTGAAGCGAAAACAAATGAAAATAAAATTAGATAAATATGAAATAGCTCTACTTACCCGTGGCCATTGAGCCCGCTTGACTGTTGTATATTTTCTATTTAGGTAGTACCTAGTGAACTCGCTGGACATGACTCCGGCAACACAACAAACACATCCACCCGATCCCCTTTTTTACCCTCCTATAGTTATTTCAAACCATACCATATCCTTGCAGATACTACCTGGGGCTGGGAGTTAGCCTCATTCTGGTCTCAGTGCTCTTCTCGCTGGGTATTGGTCTTCTTTGTGGCTACTGTGGACATCGACCGGACGCTCTCTACAGCGAGGATTGTTGTGACAAGGGCACCGCCTCCAGGTTTCTCATGATGTAAGTTAGAATACATTTTTTTATTATGTTTAATTATTTTTTAAATATACAATCATTATTTATTGGTTAATTTTTTTTTTTTTTTTTCCCCCCAACAGCTAGAAGAGTTTCTAAGTAACTTGTCTAATGTTGACCAAAGTATGTTTATCTATTTTTTTCTCTTTGTTTTTGTTATTATATGGAGGAGAACTGGGAAGGGGTTGAATAGCCAGACACCCAGATTTTCAGCTGAATCGGCTCAAGGAGAGAGAGTGGCCAGAGGAGGGGATTTTACTCAAAACCCCCAATTTCATCATTTATGAAGAAAAAAAAAATCCTATCTGTGAATACAATAACTTTCGATAGAATGAATATATATCGACTCACGAAATTTTATAAGTGTATCCAGATCCCCATAAGGACGACACCTGCAGATTTTTAATCAAAGGGAATGGGTTGGAAAGGGGGGAGGCATAACACAAAAAAAAACGCAATACCTGCCGAAGTAATGAATGTATCAACACAAAATATAAAATGCTATTCATTCATCCCTTAGTAAGATACCTATTCACTTTAACCAAATCGGTGAATTGATTTCAGAGGGAGAGCGAAAACTTGGATGATTAATTGGGCTTAGGAAGTAGTATTAGTCTGCGATTCACGGACGATTTTCTAAACATTTTGGACATCTTCAATAATTGGAATCTGCAAAAACTGAGCATTTTGTTTTACAGTTTTTCCTGAAATATCTCAGTATCTATTGCTGTTAAGAAAAAAAAAATAAATTATTGATATAGTAAATTAATTATTATTTGTGTTGCGACTTTTGGCCGCAATAAATTGGTACTTTTGAGCAAAAATGTATAAAAAATTATTCTGAAGAATTGTTTTCTCATGGTTCAAAAAGAAAAAAATTACCATTGTATAAAATTAGTGTCATATTCAATTCTTCTTTTGCTTTCACTTTTTCTTTTTCTTGGTAGAGCTCCTCCACCAATATTCTAAACGTTCTTTCGTAATTACTTTTTGTTTAATACTTTTATTATTAATTTTATTAGTTATTTATTGTTTACTTATTGTTATTAGTTAATATAGTTATGTTATTATATTTTTGTTCCTTCTATAATTCGCTCTTTGTGACCTGAGAAAGGGGCATGTAATCGCTGCGAAACTTCTCATGGAAGAAGACTTAACTTAAGGAAATATAAATTAAAAATTTAATAAAAATAGTATCGACTTTACTCATTCATTTTAGGAATTTTATATTAATTAATTTGCCTTGATTTATTTCATTTTTATAATTATTATTATTCATTGGATATATGTTTGTATTCTAAGATTCAATATATAGGTTGATGGAAATAAATATTATTATTTGGTTAGAAGGACTTTCTTTAAGTGCTGTTCTACAATACTGATATAATGTTGATGTGTTTCAGGGCAGTGTGGATCATGTTCCTGTCGTTCACAGCCCTGGTAGCAGTGACTCTAGGCTACATGATCACAGGTTCCGTAGCAGACAGAGCTGTCTGTTCCGCTCTTCGAGACCCTACCCGCTCCACCACTTTCAAACTCATCGACCAACTTATCGACCTCTCCTCCTACTCACCCAATCGATCTCTCAACCTTACTACTCTCATCAGGTTAAATTTTCTTTTTTTTTTACAATTCGTATGTCACAATACTCTTAACGAGTGTTGACACGTCCTTATGTGGGGGACCCCTCCGTTAACATGGAAACTGCTGAAGCTATAATAGTGAAATGTTCCTCTAAGTTAAATGGAGGTTGTAGACTTTGTGAAAAATCAGTTGGGAGGGAAAACATAATTGAGAAAAAGAAAATATTAACCAAGAGAAAAAATATATATATAAATAAATAAATTTACCGGTTATGAACTATGATATGATGAAAACATTGTAATGCTACTAGTTTTTATTAAATAGTTCATTTTCCGCTGTTAACATATCTTTGTTCTGATATTGTTTCCCAGTACAAAGCCTTCTAATGGCTGTCTCATTCATAGCTCAATAACATTATGTAAGAGGGCGCCTGTAGCTCAGTGGCATGCGTGCTTGCCTACTGACTCAAAGATAGCGGATTCGTAGCCCGGCCGAGGGTAAACTTGAGCACACCGTTCTTCGGATGGGACGTTAAGCGATGGTCCCGAGCCTGTACGATGTCAGGTACTCGTTAAAGTACTTACCTCTCAATCTATCGCCTTTTTCGCTATTCAACAATGAGATGATCTGAACAAAAAAATTTGAAAATGATAGTTTGTATATTTATTCTGTAAATATTTGCACATAGGATCAATAATATAACTGAAAGAATATGAAATAACTTTCTTGTCGGCAAATACACCCCTATATTCATTGATTTTGAAATCATGTGATGTATAAATTGTATTCTAAATGTTATCCCTGAAAGTTTCAAAATATAGTTAGTTTCGCTAAATACTACTTGTATATGGTATTTGTTTAACCAGAAGCTGAAAAAATGCTAATAGTTTAAAAAAATACTCAAAGTACAAAGAGCCACCCCCTCTACAGTTTTATTGATGACGATTATTTGTTTAATATTTCAGTGAGTGTCACAAGAACGCGAGCGTCTACGAGGTGCTCGGCATTGAGTCAGACTCGATGTCTGAGTATGCGGCCCAGTTCAACATGCCGGAGAGAGTGCGACAGTTGGCCGATTCAATAGTGCTCACATCAGACATCGTGATAGTGACCCCAGAGGCGGAGCGACAGTTGAGGGCCCTCGCCGCCTCACCTCTCAACACAATCCATCTCACCATGTACACTGCCGTCGTAAGCATTCCCACATTCTTCAAATATCCTTATTTTTCTATTGTTTTATTATCTTGTAATCGGGAGCAGTCAATACTATTTGACCTAGAGGAGCGAACTTACTTATCTTTATTTGTGGGTTTGTAACACAGAAGATGTCTGCCTCGTTTCACCAAATTTTGCGTGTTTCTTGAGGCCATCGGACAGAACGCTATAATCTTAGCGGTGACCCAACTGGTGTAAACACATGCCCCTCCCAATCTTTTTATTTCATAATTTTTTTTTTTTTATAATTTTTCAGTTGAATGATAAAATTACCTCGATTGATCTCCTGCAACTTGTCAGTGCACTCAACCAAACTGCCATGAGACTTCCCCCTAGCCAACAAACGGTAAGTTTACTGTTCTGTTGGAATATATACCTGTATGCTTAGGTCATCAAATGTTTTTTTTATAATAAGTGAGAATTGTCAGTAAGCTTGAAGGGAGATGATCTAGAACCGATAAGAATGTCTTCTCTTCCTCTCACCAATGAGAATTTTTCCCTACATTCATTGTCCAATGAGAATGTTTTCCTTCACGCATGGTCTCATCTCATTCTGTAACCAATGAAGGAAGAAAGTGAAGTTGGGGATGCAAAATATTTAAGAATTCGTAATTCCCCTACGCTCTCGGATTAGTCATTTTCAGTCGGAATTAGATTATGTGAAACCTCTATCTACCGGACACTTTCCGTGCCAATATATTTATCATTTATTGAGAGGTGTCCCTTAAAAAGAGGTTTATCTTATTTTTTTTTTTTTTTTTGTTTTATAACCATTCATAAATACTATGTATTAATTTTACAGGGTTGACTAGAAAAGGGAGACTTCAAAAACAAAACAATTTGTAAAACAAAAACAAAATTTTGAAATATTTTTATGAAGTAAGTCAGTAATACTGTATAGTTTTGTTTTTTAAATTTAAATTTAGCTATAAAATATTTTTTTACGCTCAGAAAATTATGGTTTTCAAATTTTATATTTTTTATTTCCACCATTTCGGCATAATATCGCGAAAACAGTTCGGAGATTGACCACAGTAGATAGTGAGTGATGTTCTGAAAGCTTATTAAATTCTCTTCAAGAATCGTATGAAACATCGATATCGTTCCGGGGACGATGAAAATCAGCCTTAGAGTTTTCACTATGTAAAAATCATAATGGATGTGATGCCTACTGATAGCCAGCACATACTAGCTAAGTTTCGTTTTTAAGCAGACAAATCAAAGGGGGAGTCGATGAAAAAATATCTATCGTATCAGAATTTCGCGCTAAACACTCGACTCATTTTCTGTCTAAATACATAAAATATATAAAACAATAATCAATTGAACGGTGATCAGCGGAAAAATTATCAGTAACTAGAAATATGAGAATATACCGTGCCAGTCCAGACACTATTTTTTTTTGTCAGCTGGAAAAGTCGAAAAAATCAAAAAAACTTAAAGTTTTTCAAGTTTTAACCTCTCGTTTACGTTAAAAAAAAATTGTTTGAAGCACCAATAACTTCTCATCTGTAGTAGCTTGTGAGCCATTTAATGTTTTCGTAATGAACATGCAGTCGCCGAATTTACGGCAGTGTCTTAGACGAAAACTATATTTCAGCATAATGGAATTGATACACCGACGTGATGTTCACATACGGAACTCTTCTGTGTGTGACCCTTCAATCTAATTTATGTGTTTTATGTTTATTCCTCTGTTAAAAGGTGAGGCTGGAGTTGCAAACAGTAGCGATGTACCTGGAGGTACACCAGGAGCGGCAGGTTGGACTCATGGTGTCATTGTCGAGGGAGCTACATGGTAATGCCACAGCCCTCTCTCAACATCTTCGGTTCAACCATTCCTCCCTCAGTGAGGCAGTGGACAGGCTCCTCCTCGACCTGAGACAAGCTCAGACCACCCTCAACAGTCAAGGGCCTGCCATTGTCCGCACGGTACGTCTCTCTATAGTCGGTTCATCATGAACGTAAACAAAACTAAAGATCAGGGGGGACCAAAATCAAGTAATGATTTATTTTATGGCATCGTCGGCTCTTTGAAATATTTTTTTCAGCTACCATTAACTTTCCTTTTATCATTACAGTGGTTACCTGTTACGTTATAAGCTGCTTACAAAAATGTATATTTCTGCCTCTGGGGATTGACTTTCTGTTGTTAGTTCTATGTTATTTTGACTCACGCCCCGGTCATATCGTCTACTACCAGAGCGCTCTTTCTTCGCCCTGGTGGACATGAGCCCCAAAATTTTTATTTACTTAAGGTAAGAGTCTTTTACGAGTACCTGACATCGTAGAAACTCGGGACCATCGCTTAACGTCCCTTCCGAAGGACGGCGTGCTCAAGTTTGTTTTGCCTCCTATATGAAAAACCTAATGGCCTCGATTCGAACCCGCGATTTTTAACTCAAGACTTACTACTTATATTAGCGCATTCAAGTTTTAACCTCAGCTTTATGTACAATATTTCTGGTTGTTATAGGGTGAAGTTTTCTTTCTATTCTAGATCTCTATTAATATTATTTTTCATTATACTACCTTTAATTGTGTATATTAGACTTGTTCAATATGTTTTCCAGATACCACCAACTCTTTTGTAAAACTATATTACAATTTACAAATAAATTCTGTCGTATTTGTTTTCACAAAAGTTATTCTTTACTAATGAGTTTCTGTATTGTTTAGTTGGCTGAAGAGTTCGGCAAGGAGTTCGGCCAGCATATCCAGAGCTACCTGTCCCGTGTAGAGAAGGAGGCCAAGGGGAACATCGGCCGATGTTGGCCCATCTCCCTCGTCTACAACGCCACTGTCATCGCCGCCTGCAATAACATCCTAGACCCTTTTGTAAGTTGTTACCTTTATATTTAAACATTTATTTTGCTTTTTATTCAAAAGTCATTATTACGCCTTAACAAACTTAAAGAATATGCACTTCATTATTTAAATAAATCCTTTTTATTCAATGTTCGATACGACATTTTTCTGTTGATACATACCAGGCATAAGTCTTTGTTAGATTGTTTATGGCGTCCCTTGAACCATTTCAAACAATCCAGTACACTTCAAGGAAGTTATAAATTGGACTTGGAATGCTGGAGTGAAGGCGGGATGGGGGATGGGTAGACTAGAAGTGGAGGGGTAGCTTTTGACTATAGATCAGATTATCTGCTCACTCGATTGGTCACCACTGAAAACTATCCGCAGATATTTATCTAACAAGCTCCCCTGAACAGTATTTGAGAGGTCGCTATATATGTGTGTCTGTTCCTGATAATTCTCGAATGCTTATTCCAATTTTAACTTCCCAATCTGTACAAAATATAGGGGAAGTTATGTAATCGGCCTGAAATTCGATATACAGTTTTCAACAGAATATCATGTGTCCGACCTCCTGATTCAAAAGTGAAAAAAAATGCTGTATGTGTGTCTGTAAACACGATACTGAATGTATCGACACGAAATTACATATGTATATCCAGAACTCTCTAAGAACAACACATTGATTTTCAGCCAAATCGGCCAAAGAGAAGGGGGGATTAGAGAGAGGGCACAACTCACAAATCTCAATAACTGCCGATGTAATGAATGTCTCTATACAAAATTTGGTATGAGGATTCAGAAGCCACTGTGTAAGTCAAATATTGAGTTTTAGCCCCAACGGTCGATTGGCCAAGGAGGGAGCGCGAGAATGTAATCGATTAATTCGTGCTGGGTGAAGTACATAATCGGTGATTCACCGATGACTTTAGTTTTTGAAATTTGCACAAAAATCATTCTTGTAACAACTTCGTTTCTTGAATTCATCTATTTCTGTCAAAAATATAGTGTTTGTATTATACAGAGTGTTTTCTTTAATTTGAACTATGAAAGGATCGTTAGAAGCCAATATGCGTTCAGAATAGTAGAGGGGAAGGGGAGATAAAGGATTAGGCCTCATATTGTTTCTTCTCCCGACACATGATTTCATTTATTACACTCAACATAGTGTAAGTAGAAAATGCATACTATTCAAAACTTACCATTTGTGATTCTAAAAACCATCTCTAAATTCACCTGTCATTGTTCTCCGTCACCAATTTCACATATTCACTGTAACATGTACATATTTTTTCTCCACTTGGATGTATATATATTTTCAGAATGGGTTCTGGCTGAGTGTGGGTTGTGTTACTCTCCTCTTCGTGCCTGCCATCGTCCTTGCAGTCAAGCTGTCCACCCTCTACCAGAAGTCTGATCCGTATCCTGGAGCTCTTGTCGAAGCGTAAGTTTGTTTATATTCAACCCCTGTTGTATCGCATTACTCCCTGATGATATGACAAAAAAATGGTTTACATTGTCTTTTTTCCTACTCAAATATCAGTTATCTCTTCATATCAAACTTAGACCAAGAAAAATAAGAATGAGCAAGCAAAAGAGAATAATGAGCAATTTTGTTGGATAAACTGAGAAGTGTACTCTCCACCATCTGCCATTTAAGGATTATTTGGACGGTGTTATGCAATAAGTCAGAAGATTGAATTTGTTGGGAAAATGAGTTCGAAATAAATTTACGATTTTTAAGGTTAACATTTTCCTCTTTTTTTAAATTACTTAAAAAAAAAACATTGGATAAATACTTTTTGAAAAACATTCAGGAGACTTATCTGGGCACTTCGAATTAACCTTTCAACAACATTGTGTGTTATTAGCCTACTGCTTAACGCTGTCTATAAGTATTATTATGTGGAAAACATTTGCGTTGTGTCAATGATATTTTTTTATCGACTAATAGTTTTTGAATTATTAATTTTAGCAAAAATAACATTTGTTGAAATTATGGTAAAACCCTTCGTTTTTTTTTAATACTCCATCAGCAGTACAACGTATCATATATTAAAATCTAAGTTTTGATAATCGGATGGTTAGTAGTAGCATTGAAGACAAATTCGTGGGTTTAAAACCCCGCTGAGACCTTGCTTTTTTTTTTTTTTTATCCGGGAGGTAGAATCACCTTGAGTCCTTCGTTCAGCGATGGTCCTGAGTCCTGATGTCAGTTACTCGTTAAAGATCCCTACCCTAGGTAGCTTAACCTGTGTTGTTAACATTTAGGACTCTCAGTGTAGATTTATGTCCACCAGAGCGACGAAAGAGCGCTCTGGTAGTTGACAATATGTAATTTTGTAGTTAAACCTGGATATAAGTCAGATTAGTTTAGTTAAACCAACTCGGTTTAGTTAAACCAACTTATCAAATATATATTAAAAATTCATTTTTTTCCATTTGGGAAAATTCTTCAGTTTTCTGTTAAATAGTAAAACAGAATGTCAAACGACGACTTTCAGTTTAATTACTTTCCGAAACCTTCAATATTTTTTCATTTTCTGTGTTCATTTCGCACTATATTGAGAATGTAAATAATATTACTAAAAGAAATGAAACATTATATTATTAAAATAAGGAAACTAAGAAAGAATACTGTTTTTTTTTCTTTTAATTGTATTCTAAAATGGAAATATAATCTTTTATCCTGATTAGACTTTTTTTGGCAAATAGCCGGAGTTCCGTGGAGCATATTTCAAGAAACATAAGTTTAATAAAGTAACCTCACTCATGTTCTGCAGAATGGCTACTGCATATGTATCTAATCTTGTATATGTATGTGTAGGGAATACCTGTACGACGCTTATGCTGAGAGAGACAATATGCCATTGCAAAAGTAAGATCTCTTCTTTCTTATGTAGTCTATAAGGTGAAAGTTAGCTCTTGAGGCTGTCCACTTTCCGAGGATGGACAGGTTGGCAGTCTCTATTCCCTTGTAAAAACATCCGCCACTTTCTTATTGTAACAAAACAAAGCCGGCCATTTATAATTGAGTGGTAATTGTTTTCAGAGTGGCTACTATACTACGATATAACCTATCTACTTCAAGGGGGAACATTCACCTTGCTAAATGTCTATATTTTTATTTTTTTTATTGTTTTCATAATAAGGTTACATACATTTTCCCAGCTATACGAGAAATGTTATCATGAGTGAATGTCTGTAGATAAGGTAACTCCCGATAGAATTTTTGATAAGATTAATAAACGAAATTTTGTATGTGCATCCTACATCGAGAAGCCCATGAGGACGACATCTATTGATTTGGAGTTGTCTTGGTCAAAAGGGGAAGAGGGACTTAACTCGTTAACTCAAAAACCCTAATAACTGCTGATGGAATGGACGTATCGACACTGACTATGTGGAATCACTAGCCCTGAGTGGATCATCCAAACCGGCCAAAGGGGAGGGGAGCTATAAGAGCCAATAAATCTACGAACCGAACATTTTAATGTACAATTTTATATGTGGATTCAAAGTATAAGAAAAACATCTACTTATTTTCAGTTAAATCGAGCAATTAAACCATTTTTAAATATTGAGAATTCGAAAAATTGGGACAAAATCTGAATATCATGGGTTCAACAGAGGGTAGGAATTCGGGAGAGAGCTCATGGGAAAACTAGTGACCGGCCCTCGTTTGGCACATTGAATCGTTGCCAAATTGAATGTGCCAAAAATCAAAAAAATTACTATTGTCAATAATAATTTGGAAAGCTGTGTCTTCCTAACTAAACTACTAAAATCATGTATTAAGATGGATATATAGTTAAGTCCTTCTTTAAATTAGTTATATTTAAAATAGTTTCATTCATATAAGGACACAACTGCAGCTTTCCACGGAATCTCATTATTTGCAGTTTTGGCCATGTAAGATTCAACGTGCCATTTCGAAAGCGGGAGGTTTTTGAGTTTTTAAATGATTCCCGGAGTAATTTAACATGAGACATTTTCAGTTCCTAAAAACACTGATCTTTTGGCGTAGTGCCTTTTGAAAGGTGAACTGCTCATGTTCTGAAATAATCATTTATTTATTTTTACATAACAAAGGAGTCACTTGATGATTACTTGTCATCCTTGTTACTTTCACAATTTTTATTTCATAATAATCAAATAGTTGAAGACCTAATGCTTTTTTTTTTTATATTTATAAATGTTTGACAAAACTCTATATTATTGCAGTGTTGGAGGTAAAAAGAAGAAGAAACCCAAGAAAAAGACGAGTGGTGGGGGTGGAGGAGGTGTAGGGGGAGGGGGAGCCGCTTATAGTTCAGCAGCACCTCGCCAGAGGGAACCACAACAGCCAGCCTCCAACTCTAGGTAATCTTGTTTACTGTCCTCTTATAAAGTTATGTTCTATATATGTATATAAAGGGCGCTGGTAGCTCAGTGGTATGCATGTTTGCTTACTGACTCAAGATCGCGGCCGAGACCCTTGGGTTTTTTTTTATCTGGGAGGTGAAAAAACATTGAGGGCGTCTTTCGGATGTGACATTAAGCGTTGGCCCCTGTACGAAGTCAGGTACTCGTTAAAGACCCCTTTCCACTAGGTGAATAAAAATTTAGCACTCCCATAGTAGGAATTGGACTCATGTCTACCAGAGTGACGAAAGAGCGCCATGGTAATAGGCGATGTGACCTTGTAGTTAAAGCCCGGGCATGAGTCACAATAAGTATCTATATAATATATAGACATAATATCTTCCCCATCCTTCCTACACAAAATATTATTATGTACCCTTTCTGGTACGTCACAACTTTGGGTTATAAATTGTGTCCTTTCATAGTCACCATTATGTGAGATGTTACTTTTATTCCTTTATTATTAATTAGGTAAATTCATTTACTAAGCAAAAATTTAAATTCATTGACTACAACATCTCCTCATCTTCGATTAAGACAAGAGCTTTCTTCGGATCCAAAAAATAACTTATATGAGGACACTTATTTTATATGTCACATGTGAAAGTTAAACCAGGGATCAGGGATTCGACAGAAAAGAGCTCTACAAGATGAAATGTTAAATCAAACTCGAAAGTTAAACAATAAAACATTTTACTGCACATTTAGGTTAAAAATGTTTTAAGATAATTTAATAAATTCAACAAAGTGTTGAATGATTTCACCTGATGCATATAGATAATAGCCAAACAAACAGAAAATAACATTTCATAACTGGTCATCTTGCCTCACTATATTTGACGGAGGGAATTTCTGACGAGTAAATTGATTTTACAATATCGGCTGGGTTGCCGAGGTCTTGTGTGGGTTGGTGTTCCGAGCATTTCAATGGATGGGATGACTGGACTTGTCTGTGCATTGAGTCTTGCAGGTGGTGAAAAGAATAACACCTTTCTTCCAATATCCTGGTTAAGGATTACCTAAATATGAAGTCAAACATTGTTGAAGCTCTTGCAAGAGGATCGACACCTCTCCCCTCTTAGTCAGCCTCCAGACTGCCGCATCTGTAGCCGCTCCCTCTTATTCCCTCCACGTCTTGATTTCTGCTCCCCCCCCCCCCCCCCCCCCTTCACAAATTTTGCCATCCTCCGAATTTCATTGGCCCTTCCTGTCAGGACTTGCCGTGCTCTCTCTAGACTAGACCAACTTGACAGAATTTTTATGACTCTTAGTCATTTCCAAAAATAAAACAATTTGATGTCCTTTCTGCACTTTTTTGTTCCAACTATGTTATGCTCTGGCCGTGTGGCCTATTACTGAATCTAAAAATTACTTTATTTTTGATGGTCGCATTTCTGACAATTTCAGGACCTCACTGTCATAGACTGTCTTCCCTCTCCCCCAGATCTTGTGTTTAGTCACGTATGTTATAAAAACGTTGCATTTCGCGACTGGGCGTTGTTGTCGAGTAGCGTAACAGTCCCTTGACAGTGTGTAGATAGGTTGGTTGGTATTCACATTTAAAGGAACGGCAACTAGTCCATAACCTTCTCGATAGGTTTTAGAACAGTCCATATACAGTCTGGGTCCACGGGTTCCCAACATGTATTTTATTTGCACAGTAAAATTTTAAATTTAGGATTGCGACCTTTTTTTTTTTTTGTAATATTATTTTTATTTATGAATTATTCTGTTTATTTCTAAATTGTGCTTTAACATACAACAAGCAAATGTGCTAAGAGAGAGAAAATGTCAAGAGAGGAGGTTGCCCACTGATTTATAGTGACTGGTTAATAACTAATAACTCTAAACCATTGTCGTCATTGTGGAAGAATGGAGAGCATGGATTATTCCGGGAACTAAGGGAGGAAAATAACTTTTTGTGCCTGGATTTAGCTAATGCTGCGACAAAGGGGATAAGATCAGTGAGAAGGGTTTTGTTGGAGACATAATAGGGAGCATTGGCCATTGCACGAAGGATTTTGGATTGCAAGAGCTCTGGAGATTCAAAACTTTGGCAGAACCCCAGTGTTCAAGTCCATATCGGTTCAACTACTGCCTCGTATATTAGTTTTATTCTCAGAGGTTATTTAGATCTTTTGTCCAGTAGTTTTAGTAACAGTTCATAACGTCTGCTCTTGTCTTTTCAGTGTGATGTGAGTCTTTTCAGTCATTCGTTTGTCAAGTATGAGCCCTAGATAGCAAACTTAGTTTTTTGAAGGAATGGGATCGTAAAAAATTGAAAATGTTTTCTCAAATATTGAAATAAATATAATATTGCACATAATTAAAGTTATCACTTATTATTGTTACAACTCGTGATCACTTAGAATAAAATTTCTCAATAAGTAGCAGTAAAATCAGGAACTGTTAGAATAATGACTGTTTATTGAGGAGAGACGTTACTGTGACGGGGCGAACATCTCATCAATGGGACCATAACAACGTTCTTATTGCACTTAAAAAAATAAATAAAATAAAATAATTTATTTCAGTTTGAATTATTTAATAAATAATTATGTTGGTAAATTATTTGCTAAAAACTTGCAGTTGATGCTCTAGAGTGAGCAGTTACGATGACGTGCTTATACTTTAATCATTACTGCAGGTATAACATTGATTGCGCATTTTAGGGCTGTATATATGTGTGTCTCTGTTTGTATATGAGTTTTTGTTGTATTGTTGCAGGGGAGTGCCAGTGTGGGATGAGTACGCCAACAGCGCCCCCCCGCCGACCTACCCCCCCATGTCTACTGAGTATGAACGACCTCCTCCGTACTACTTCCCAGGACCCACCCAACACCAGTCAGCAACAGAGTAAGTTCAACTATTTTTATCAGAGACCTAATGTAAATGTAAATGCCCCAAAAAAAGATATAATATGCAATAGAAAAAAAAGTCGAAATATGCTATAAAAAATTTAAAAAAAACATTTTAGTGGCTCCAGTCCGAAGATAACAAAAAAGCCGAAATGATTTTGCACGAGTAACGTCTTTTCCATGACATAATAATATTATACTCAAAAATGAAAAATATTTTCTTTAGAAGTATTACAATAAGATTAGAAATAGCATCATTTTTTATAGAAAAAAGGGTCCGTTTCTCAAAAATTGTATATTTTTGAATTATGGTAGTATTGAATTAGATGTGCGATGTATTCAAATTTTCCTTTACTCATAAGTAATGTAAGTAATGATATAAATCAACAACTTGAAAATATGAAAATCAAAAAATGTTTTTCTTGTTTTAATTTTCAGAGTTTCCAATTCCTAAATAGGAGTAATTTCAGTTTAAATTTTTTTTTACTGACTGACGAAGAGCGAACAATTCTTGAAATGAAGATGTAGCAGCGCAGTCCTATCTACCAAAGAATTTATAACTGAAAAAAGACATTCGCTGTTAGTACCTTTAATGTATATCCACCCTTTATTATTATTTGTTGACATATTTATTAGTAATAATTTATGATATTATTATCATCTTTCGATGCTCATTGTGTCATATAAGTTGAGTTTAAGATGTTATTTTGTAAATATTGGTGCATGTTAGTTTATCAAAATGCATTTCTTTTTTTTCTTCATCTGTTATCATCTATATAATATCTTATTAGATATAAATTTATTCTTGAAAAAACAAATTGATAATGTATTTGTAAGTGTGTAGTGTGTAGTTGTAAAATGATTTCTTTCTAAAATACCTCAAGATTTTTGCAATATTTACATTTATTCCTTTAAATTATTAAATGTGTTTTAAAGAGTTTATCTTTTATTATAAGAAATATAATATAAAAAAATATAGTATTTTTTTGTCAAATATATTTTATTAAGTGACTAAATTAAATAATGTAATTTCTAAATTTTTCATAATTTTATCGCCATTGATAAGTTTGTTACAGACTGTAAATTTTCATTGTACCTGTACATCTACATCTAAGTTAAATACTAATAAAAAGAACTTTTTTTTTACTTATATTTTATAAAGTTATTATTTTTTAGTTTATGTGATTTGTATAATTTTTTTTATTTGAATAATAAGGAAATGCTCAATTTATTTTTTATTGTTGAGGATAATAATTTATGAAATATTTATTTCTAAGTATATTATAAGTTCATCACATTTATTTATGTAACTTTAGAATGGTAGAAGCTGTAATCTTTAATTTATTTTTGTCTAATGAGAAATGTTTTAATTTTTTTTATATATCGATAAATGTTTCATTTAGAAGTAAGTTTATATATATATTATGGCTTTAAATTTTTTATTTTTTTATTTATATTTACGATGCTTTAAGAAAAAGAAAAAAAATATTAGGGTTGTTTGATAGCCAATTTTACTTTTCGTTTTGTTTTTAACCTTTTATTAAAGTATATATAAATGTGACATAATAAATACTACTGACTTATGAATTTTTTTTCTTCAATACAATCAATTTATTTACATATACACTTTTATATAAAATGTATATTTCGTCTGATTATAACAATATAATAAAAGTAAATTTGAATTTATTGTTTTATAACATTGAAGTTGGATAGATCAATTTTTATAAGAATATAAAACCAAAAATATTTTACTGATGAAAATTTCAAATTGAAGTGAAGTTTATGGCTGAATAACGCTGGATGCTACATTTCAAGAAAAATAAAATATTCGTATGTTATAGACTGAAACTTTCACTTTCTAAAATGGAATCTAGAGATACATCTTTATTCTACTTCAACTATAAAAAATAAATTAAAAAAAAAAATGAACATTGATAGGAGAGGTGCGACAGTTTGTTGAGCGAAGTGGAGGTTCTATCAGTAAGTGCAGTCGAGGTCTGTCAGTAAGTGTAGTCGAGGTCTATCAGTAAGTGCAGTCGAGGTCTGTCAGTAAGTGCAGTCGAGGTTCTGTCAGTAAGTGAAGTGCAGTCAGTATTTGGCCAACTTATCGGAAAGTATACATATCCTCCAGAGTCTTATGATTAGAGTGAGGGTGTTATGTGTTGTGTTTAGTCGACTAACAGCCACAGACATCCATTCTGGTCATCATAAGGCCCTGAAGAAGGAAATAAATATGTAGTTTCTTAAACCTTGGCACAATTCTGAGTTTTTTTTGACAACCTAACTTCACTCAACAGTCGTAAAAACTTAACAACTTATAAGTTGAGAAATGTGGACATATTCTGAAAACTTATAGTAAATAAATAAAACAGACTTTTTTTTTTGTCTACTCTGAAATGTGTACATAAACTACCCGTTTCGGACTTACACCATCGTCAGGTTTAGATAAATTTAGTTTTTTAACTAAACCTGACGACGATGGTGTAACACCGAAACCGATAGTTTATGTCTAATTTCTTATGAAATAGATAATATTTCTAGAATAAAAAAAAACGTTTTATTTATTTAAGATAAGAACTACGCTTTTCTACTTTTTAGTACATAACTCACTAACTAGCATAGAGGGGAAATGAACATTTAAAAAAATAGGTTATAGAAAACAAAATAGCTAAATTTAAATTTGTGTGTGCAGTTTTCTATCACAGTTGATTGCAGAGATCCCAGAAGTATTCTTATCCTCAAACTTGGGTAAGAAAAAAGTACATTTTTTTCGTGGTTTGAAAATTCTGCAAATGAGTACAAAAAAAGAGAAAATTAGTGATAATTATTATTTTTGTATTATACATGGAAGGTCTAATTCTAACAGCCGTTATCTCCGGTATCTTTTAGGAAAGTTACAAGTACCGAGGTTTTAGCGTTCAATGTTTTCTTCTATAAATTCGAATTTGTTAAAGAATCCTTTTGTGGCTTATATGAATGTATCGACACAAAATTTCATATGTGCATTCAAAACCCCATAAGGACGACAATTATTAATTTTCAGCGGAACTGGCAGAAGGGAAGGGGGGTCAACTCTAAGGCTGATATGAATATATCAATCGACATGCAATTTCTTAAATTTTTAAAGTCAAAACCTAATGAGGATATAACCAGACAAGTTTCAGGGATATTGGCGGAAGGGAAGGAATTTATCGACACAAGTCAACTGTTAACTCTTAGCGCAAACGGTCGACTGGTGTTGGAGGGGGAGCGAAAAGTTAATTGAATAATTCGTTGTGGGGAAGTACATTGAGGGTGATTCATCGACGACTTTTTATTATTGGTTATCTACGGGAACGTTTGGAGTCTCATGCTCATCATTAGATCCAGAATAAATCAAATGTAAGAATTCTTAGCCCAACACCCTTCAAGCATGCGGCAAGTACCAAATATTATCCTTCAAACTTCATAAAAGAATATTACACATGATCCTGCTCAACTTTTATAGCCGGGCTTTTTCCAGATGTCTTCATTTATTTTAGATGTCAATCGTCAGCAGTGTTTTTTTTTTTAATGGCTGAAGCTGCCAGTCTATTGTGTGCCCCGCATGTGTTGGTCTCTTCAGCGTCCCTGTATCTTTAATAAAGTCCAGGATTCTGCTGTAGGTTCCCACCACAGTCGTGCCTCGGTTCTGTTATGACAGACCCGAATCATTAAAACTTTTAGATCTTGCTTTCTAGGGTTTTACAAGGGTACAGAATGTGCATGGGAGTCTCATTTCCTCGTTACATTTCCTGCACAGAGATGCAACAGTATGACAAGCTTGTGTTGATATTAAGCATGAGACGGCAACGTTCCCGTAAATGACAAAAAATAAAACTGAATTTCGAAGACGGAGCCTACCTTTTTTCATTATATACCAAATAAATATTGCAGGCAAATGCTCTTAAGACACATTAAACGATTCCGTAGGTTTCATTTTTTAGTCTCCATGTTTATATTATTTGCATTTCAAGATATACTGAATTTTTTATTAGTTGTGGATATTGTGTCGCTATTCCAAAAACAAATAACATTTATAAATATAATATACAGTAGAGTCCCGCTAATCCGGACTAGATGGGACCGGACCCCTTCCGGATCACCGAAAGTCCGGATTAAAAGGAATTTGCTGTAAAATGCATATGATAAATATTTTAAAATATTTTTTTAAATATTAGCGTAAATATTTCTTCTTTGTCGGCACTTTTTCATCGTAGCCAACTGAGTAAGTCAAACTGGTGATGTCGCTAAAGATTTTCTTGATGTTGGACAGTATTTCTTGATATTTTATAATGAAAATACTAGAAAATTGTTTTATTTTTTCTTCAAAAATCGTGATTTAATTTAAATGGAATTTCACACTTCTAGATCCCCTGAATACGTTTCAACCAATTTTGTGACTGGAACTTTACGAGCGCTGAAACTCAGAAACAATTGTAGCAAGTTTAAATTTGAGATGAAGATGTCAGATGTCCTAACTTAGATCTAATCAGATTTTGACTAAAATTGGACGAAAATTGAGACTACTTTACTTGAGATTCTTGTATATTTTACTTGTATATTAATATTTAATCGAAGATCTCTTCCAAGTTGAAGTAAATGTTTTCGAAGTCCATTTTTTTAGACATTTGCTTGATTTGCACGAAAAATGTTGGTGCAATCAAAACATTGGATCTTACAAAAAAATTCCTTATCAAATTTCCAACCATCGAAATGCCCTCAAATTTGAATGAAACAGGTCGAGCTGGACTAGGTTGTAGCGATCCAAAGACTATACAATAAATTTATGTAGGAAATAGTTCAAAGATATGTTTAAACTGTAAACCATGGCAACGAATGTAATGTTTTATTATTATTATAAAATAAAAGCCTCGAGCATGTCGCCCTTCGGATGGGACGTTAAGCGAGGGTCCCGCGCTCTAGGTGAATAAACCAATCTGGGTAGGCAAAATTTGGGACTCCCACAGTAGAGTCGGGCACATGTCCACCGCAGTGACAAAAGAGCACTCTGATGATAGGCGATATGATCTCGTAGTAAAAGCCCGGACATGAGTCACAATAACTAACTATTATTATTATTATTATTATTGATAGTGAAGTTGTCTTATTTCCGTTACAAATTATCCATCTAAATATCACTGAGGAGTAGTTGCATATTTGTATAAGAGATTGAAAGAGACTTGACAACCCCTCATCTAAAACTTGTCAAATGTACGCATAAAATGAAAAAAACAAAAATATCTGATGTAACCATCATGACTTTCTTACACCCACCACAGTTTTACACATCTCCCTCCTACTGCAACAAGCTGAACTAAGAAGAAGCCATAACTTTCTTTTATCCAGTAATGCCAATTTGAAATGAGGGAGTAAATACATTTGAGGTGGAGAAACTGTAAAAGAGTGGTGGGTATAAGCAAAGTTTTTATATGGTTACATGAGACATTATTAATTTACAAAAATTGTATATATTTACCATATTTTTGGGTATCATTTTGACCTCTTGCTGGGGGTTTTGTCCGTTTGCTTCATGCTGGAAATTGCAGAAACTGACCCAAAAAGTACCTTGGCGGTAACTTGTACTTTCTGGGAAGGCTGGCCTGGGACGCAGTTCGTCTGACTACTTCGACAGGTACAAGAACCATGAGGCATTCTCCACTTCAATCAAACAACAATTTAAAAGTATATACATACAAAGTATACAATATATTTGAAAGATAATACATTTCTTATGTTTGGTTGTTTTTAGACGAAGCACAAATACTCATTGTTATCATATTTCCGGTAAATTAGGTACAAAAATGAACAGATCCTGTGCATTTCCAAACAGCATAACTACTATACCGCTATTTCAATGTTAATCTAGTTCTTGTACTCAAAACTCAAAAAATGTCTTCAAAAACGTTTGTGGGGGGGAATAGGATATTCAGGACTTGGAAAATAAAAGCTAAAACCTCTCAAAATTAAATCTCCGAAAGAGCTTGGAGGTAGTTTCTTAGAACATCATCAAACATTTTCAGACACTACATTTCATTGAAATCGGACAATGTTTTCTACAAGAAAAATGAATTTGTTCGTTGGATCTTATGAGGAGCATAACTTATATATCATGTTTTCAATGCTAATTTATCTCTGTGAAAAGACGACACTGCTGCTGCTTAAGTCTACCTCAAATATTTTCTCAAAACGGTTTATGGTTAATCGGCGCTTTTAAAACCCATCTCTCCAGAAACTTTGATGTCCGTCCTCCTACATTCTGAATTTGACATAAATAGATCATTCGGAAAATAGGTCTATAATGTCTTTGTAGTATTACACATGGATGTACGGCATAACGACTCTAGTTTTCGAAATGACTCACGAATATGAAAGAATATGTTTTGATCCTATGGTTTTTTTAGGTGCGATTTCACCATTTTTGCGATGGATTACAACATTTCACCTATTTCCTAATTGGCGGTGTACTGAATAAAATTATTAAATTATAGGTAAGTTATTATTTATAAGTTTTACCTTGTAGTAAACCTGTCAACAATGGAACATTATCTGATGTTCCCCAAAAGACCAGAAGAGGGACTGCCCTCTCAGAAATTCGTGTTTTGGGATCAAACGGCCAAAAGAAGAGAAAGAAAAAAAATAACAGAAAAAACCTCCCGAAAGGGGTAGGGATAGAGGTCAGATGAAACGTTGCTCAACCGCTTGAACGAGATAACTGTCTCTAAATGTGACTGAGCGCCTTGTATTCGGCCCCTTTGTCACGAGTCGTTGTCCTTTCTAGGTTACTAGGTCGCATCTTCCCCCACCTTTTTTTTAACTTCCCCAGCTCTACGTAGTATAAGGGAAGTCATGCAATCCGTCAAAACTATATCAGAGACTGTTCCTTTTTGACGCGGCGCGGATGCGACGGATTTTTCAGAGATCTTGTCATAATCATTTCAAAACATAGATTTACATTTTGGAGGGGGGATCCTGAGAACGGGTTTGCGATAATATAGACCTTACTATAATGGTTCCAAAATGACTCAAACAAATATTTTTGTAATCAATGTTTAATCATGGCTCGCCACTTTAAGTATGAAATGTTTTACCGAAACAACATTATTATCATTTCCCTGCAAAAATGTAACTTTTCCAGTTTTTTTTTTTTTCAGATTTTTTCTGTGAAATGTGAATAAATGAGAACTTAATAAATTATACGAATATACTCTTCCAAATGTTTGTTCTCTTCGTAGCAGAGGCGTATACAGAAACTTGCGTGAATAGATAGGAAGGGAGCAAAATTATTAAGCATAAAGTTTGTGAATAGGCAAAAGGAAGAAAAGCAAGTAATAAGTCTCCTTATAAGTATCCTGGAAGTGCCAAGGAAAATATCTGCTGTATCCTGCCTCCAGACTCAATCCTTTTTTCGCGATTGTTCCAGACCCCTGTGGTGCCACACCACCCGTCCGCCGCTTAGATTCCGTAGGCCTGATTTTATTTGTATTTATTTATGGTGCTACGGCCGGTAGTAGGACCCCGCCACTTGTCGGGGCGATCGGTTGCCTCCTTCACCAACCTACCTTATCGGCGTTTCCCGAAAGAGCTTGGGTATAGGACATTTATGTTTCATGGCTGCGTTGCATCGAGGATGGTCGCAGGTGGACTGTGTTATAGCACATCCCGGAACCACGTGTTACTGTCTTCTTTATCTTCTGCTAGAAGGTGACGAATCGATCAAATTCCGGGTAATCAACCTCACTCATCAGCTTTCGCGGGTTCAGTCCCAGCTCGATCCTGTCCGGCGTATCAACTCCAACAGCGGGCATTTGAGAACTGCGTGTTCTGGAGTCTTGGAGAGAGAAAAGAAGAGCTTGGAGTTGGAATCCCCGTGACCCGATAGTACCTGGGATGTCCAGTGGTCCGGCTTTACGCAAACAGACTCAAGTCTTGCCCGGACGCTTGGAAAGTAAGCCCAAGTCGTTCGGCAGTCTGAGGATCGTGACCATCGCTGTTGCCATTTATCTAGTATCCAGTCTTAGACTATGTCCTTGCAACACTCTTGTCTGGACTGTCCAGTTCCTCCTCTAAGGCTAGTGGCAAGGGGTCGCCGGTGTCTGCTCTAAGTGGCAAATTGCGTCTGTAGTGGTACGAGGCGATGGAACCACCCAAGACTAAGGCAATGGGCGTGGCTCCCGCCAGTACCTGCAGTGCTGCTGTAGAGACAGTCCGATAGTCCTTTGTGAACCTTAACAGAGCTGTTCTGTGTCTGGACAAGGATAACTCGCTGCCGTTTAGTGGGGCGATGCAACCATCCTGCGGCAGCGTATCTCGCACCGGCCTCAACCACTACGGTGTAGATCGCTCTACATGGAGAGTAGCCGTGGCTCCATGTTGCTTGAGCTAGGCAGCTCAAAGCTGTAAAAGTGGCTATAGTCATTTCTTTAATGGCAGAGGCGTCACGTTCAGACCCGGCTCGATTCACACTCCTAGGTACGTAACCGTTGCTGGGCACTCAACATACAGCCCATGGTATCTTATAACCAGAGGATGCCGAGCATCAGTCCTCCTTCTCATAAGCAAGGCCAACGTCTTGCTGAGTGATAGGGCGAGTTTTTTGGCGCATCACCAGCTGTCAATGTACTCCATGGAAGTCTCTGTGCGCTGGGTCAAAGCAGCGCGACTATCTGCGTGCACCGTGACCACCAAATCGTCGACGAATAGGCTATTGCCTTGAATCCATGGCTCTCTAGGTCACGGAGCAGTTCGTCAAAGAGTATGCTCCACAGAGTTGGCCCGAGGACCGAGCCCTGGGGAGAGCCTCTGGTGACCTCCGCTGTAATGCTGGCATAGCGCTGGCTCATGGTTGCAGAACGTTCGCAGAAGAAGCTGGAGATCAGCCCAATTAGATTCTTAGGTGGTCCTATCATCCGGAGTCGCGTGAGGAACGCAGGCCACCAGGGGCTGTCGAAGGCTGCAGCATTGTCGAAGAAGACACAGAGTGCATATTTGCCACTCTCCCCCCCCCCCCCCCCCCCCCTCCCACAAGGGCGCATGTTTCAGATTTATAGGCCAGTTACTAAAAAGTATTCAATATTTTACTTAATATAAGTTTATGTGTATATGAATGTATCTACATGAGAGCGTAAACCATTAAATATTAATAAATAAAACCGAAAGAAAACTACAATAATTCAATTTTCTCTTTTTTTTATTTTTGTTACTTTTTTTTTTTTTTTTTTTTCGTTTTTTAAAATAAACTTTTTCTCATTTCAGAATATTTAGGATATTATATTTTCATTATTAAAATGCACGATTATGCAACAAATTTTAAGTGACTTCTGTTTATCTCTTCCAAGTAGTCTTTCTTGTTTGAATTTGGCGGATAAAGAAACCTAGTGGTACGTCATAGTCCATTGCTTAATTGAGAAGTTAGCCAAGTAACCTTGTTATAAACTTGTTTAGGAAAAAAAATGTACACATAGACTTGATCTATTTTTGCCTGTATTCGGCCAACTTAACATTTGCCATTTTCTGTTTTCTTTTGCGTGAACTTTTTGAATAGAGAATTTCCTAAATTTCTTTTGCTTATTTTTTATGTGGCGTTAAACTTACACTTATGATATTATATGATAGTAAGCAGACATTTTTCAGAAATAAGGAATATCAGCGAGTTGGGGAGGGAATAATCAACCCCTTTCTGCATCATTTGTAAATGATTATATTACATTCTTTATAAAATCATTAATTTTAAGGAAGGATGAGATAGGGAAGGAATGATACATACCATTGAAAACAACTATTTCTATAACATAGAAAAGATACGTATTTTATTGGGGCTATCCAGAAATTGCATAACGCAGTTTTCGAAACATTTTGACCACACCCGTCACAGGGAGGTCACAAAATGTTACACGTTTCCCCCCTTCCCCCACCCCGATTAATATTTTAATTAAAAAACGAGTGCAATATTGAAAAAGCTTAGTTTTTTTACGTGTTTTTTGCCAAGACCTCTCCCACCCTTCATCACGAAGTTCAAGACCCAACCTAGATGCATTACGTAATTTACAGCCAATCCCCCGCTACCGGAGACCGGCAATCCTAACTGTTTGAAAATATCAAATGTTATACATTCGTCACATAAGAAAAACAGTGGAATCTTATAATGACATATTCTGTACGTGGAGTTTCCTTTCTATGGAAAAATGAAACAAGAAATATCACAAATCTTCCAAAAAAAATGTTATGTGAACCTAAAGGCCAGTGCTGCCAGTTGCGTATATTTATTCTAGGTACATTACTTTCACATAAGAATGAAAAATAAATAATAGCATTGTGAAAGGCAAATAACAATGTGGTTCCATGCAAAGAAAACTTGTTTACATAAAGCAAAATATGTAAACAAACTGTTTACTTCTAACAATACTCTAGAATGTTTGCTTATGGCCTTACGTTTGGATAACCCTGGAGACTGATAGATGTTAATTTTTTCTTCTATGTGCATTAGTAATGTTAGTCATGATTTAGCAATAATTTTAGAAATTTGACGAGTTTCACTTTTTCATTTTACTTTATTCTTCTAGTCAGAAGTCAGTTTAAATACACCATTTTAGTATTCTTGTTTCTGCGACGTCTATAAATATGTCTACTGTGTTTTCTTCCGAAAATAATGAAAAGAACTCTACTGACTCTAGTACCAGCCAGTCGTTTAAATTGAACAATGTTGATGTTCACAAACTAAACAGTGTCTTTACCAAAAAAAGGTAATTTTGTCTATAATCATAATATTAGTGTTAGTTTGACTTGCTTTTTAAGAGAAGTGCTGTACTTGGCGTTCCTCATTAATAATATATCTTAATTTACCCTATACTTTGTTCTAGAATTGATGTTATCAAGTGGAATGGATGGGGATATAATGATTCCCGATTTTATGTTAAAGATGGTTTAATAGCATTTTCAGGTAAAAGGTAATTATCTTTTCTTTTTGCTAAAGCCTACTATCAGAAAATATTCTGATTTAGCATAATAACAGAAGTATTACTTTCTTCTACTCACCTTTATTATTTGTGTTATTATTACCTATAAGATAATAAGTGAGCATTTGCAGGAGAATGCTCTTTGGGGGTATTTCTCAAGTAGTCAGTATTTTGTAGTTTGTGAGTGAAAGTGCTTAATAGTTTTTAGCGAATTTCTATATGAAATTAGCTTTTGCGGTTCGCTTCTCTTCTTCTTGGGAAGAGGGGAAAAGAAAAACGTTGTTTCTCTTATCAGATATGGTGTCACTCTTTTGACCATGTTTCTAAGGAATACATCCTGACAAGGATCCATCCATACAGTTTTCCCATGAAACGATCCGAAATACTGTAAATACCGATATTTTCGGTGTTAGATCCGATAGTTCATGGCAACCGGCCTATATAAGATCCAATAAAGGGTCATGTCAAATTTAGTCAACATCTGATAATTTATGTAGAAAAACGTTTACTCCTTATTTTGAAAAATTAATATCCAATTAACGAAGATGTTTTGCAAATTTAATTTTAAATTGTTTTTACCATATAATTTAGTTATTCTGAAACTATAGGCGTACTACTTGTTACTCACCATTTTTAGTTAATAATCCTATATATTGTAATTAATATTTTAGGATGATTTTCATAATTCACCTAAAAAGAGTATTTTTGAAATAATATGGCTTTCCATGTTCTCGACCTTCCTGAACTTTATGTTTTGTATAAATTTACATATACCCTCATTTGCTTTTCAGGTATTCTATTGGTGAGTTGGAGATACCATATTTTTCAGAATGGGCCAAAGAACTTTTCGGTATAGATGTAGAGAACTGGCAAGTTCCATGTCAAATTCCGTCACCTGATGCTTTCCCAAAGGCAAACATAGACCAAGGTTTATTATTATTTTTCTATATTTTGATTAATTTTTTTCTCTTTTAATTTATTTCTTAAATGATTGTAATTTCAGATTTCCTGAGAGAATTGAAGAATTTAAATATAGACTATTCAGAGAATGGTGTAGAAAGACTGGTGAGAAGCCATGGACAGACACTACACGACATCTACACTCTGAGGTTGGACATCGGCAATCTATCGAGGATCCCAGACCTTGTTGTTTGGCCAGGTAACTTTCTAATGTTTAAGGCTTTAATGCAGGATTTTAAATTATGACTATTCGGTTCGTTTTTGTTTTCAATATTCTATTTTAACATTTAATTTAGGACATTTGGTTCTATAAATCTTTTGTTGAACTATTTTTCTATATTACCTACTCAGTCTCACATAGGTGCATTCAGAAACGCAAGGTCTCGTAGTTCCATTTTCGAAAGATTATTACAAAAACCTACACGAAACAAATAATGAAATAATTTATTGATTATATATTTTAGATGTACAAAATAAGTGATTTCTGAATCCTTATATTAAATTTTGTGTCGATACATTCATTATATCGGCAATCATTAGGGTGTTTGGGTCGAGCCCCCCCCCCCCCCCCCCCCCCCCTGATCCTTTCTTCCCTTTGGCCAATTTCGCCGAAAAATAATAGGTGTCATCCTTATGGAGGTTCTGAATTGAAATATATAATTTCATGTCGATTCATTCATTACATCATTGGGATTTTTGAGTTGACTCCTCTTCTGATCCCCCCTTCCCTCCGGTTGATTCAGAAAAAAATTTGAGAGGTATCAACCTCTCAATCTTTGAGTTGCTTCGTCCATGCATCACCTACAATTTCCTCTTTGCGAAAAGCCCGAACGAAAAAAAATACACGGGCGTAAGATGTGCAGACAACGTCTGGTCACATGACAACTGGTGACAACATAATATCAGCAGTCAACGTGATATTAAAATGTGAAATAAAGTGTGAACAACTTCGAATTTTCCTTCATTCATTTGCCTGGCTCCCCTCTCATAAGACCGCGTTTTGACAATTTAAATGTTGATTGTATATTTACTGTTTTTATCAGTAATCATTTTATTAAGCACTAAACATCATTTCATGCATATCACATATAAATTAGAATTGAATAGTTTTAATTTTACCACTGTTATTGAAAGAAAAAAAAAAGAAAATATATTAGAACAAAGAAATTGCTGTTTCTGCGAAGCGACGAGGATTTCCTAATTGACATTCCAGCCCCTTCCTTACCTACCTGATGTACCTATAAGAACGGTTCGCACTCAGCAAAGTTGCCTTAGTTTATAACTAAACCTGACGATGGTGTAATACCGAAACTGGTAGATTATGTATACATTTTTTTGTAAAATAGACAATATTTAAAAAAAAATAAGTTTCTTTATTTATGTGAGTACAGAAAAGATATCAAATATGCTTTGGAAGAATGTGTTCTTTCCGGGGGACCTTTAAAATGAAGTATAACTTGACTCCTCTTTCCGATGTAGATTTAAATATTTATGTGCGTGGAACACTCCTGGTGGAGAACTGTGTCAATATAAGGCCACTATCCATGTTGCCCTTTGGTCCTTTTGTAGATCCCACTTTGTCCCATATTGATAGAACCACTCTTTCAAAAGTTACATACTTGGATCAGTTACTTGTGTGTTGGTGTACTCGTATAGGCTGCCATGAGGATGTGGTTGCTCTCGTAGATCTGGCAGATAGACACAATGTGGTGGTTATCCCCTATGGAGGAGGTACCAGCGTCTCCGGAGCTGCCTCCTGTCCTACCGTAGAAGAGAGGACCATCTGTGTTCTCGACACCACCAATATGGTAACCTAACCACACTTAAATCTCTAATTATACGGCTGCGTGATCTTCTGTAACTTTGTTATTATTTCGAATTTTGAGATCAGGTTCTTCTGCATTTGATTTATCTTTGGGTCAAGTTCTTAGACCTGTAGAAAAAATGTGAAATGGGCTTAATATGAAAATAATCTGTGGGATAATGTCTATATTTTCAGCTTATTTAAAATGTAAACGTATTATTCTTCAAAACATATTTGAAAAGTACGTTAAAAGAAAAAAAAGTATCTTAAACGAATTTAAAATTGGTTCAGTTCTAAGGAAGTGAGGAGTTTCATTAGAATTCATTGTAAATGTTCTCAATATCGTACTTTGGGCCACCCACAATACTATTGGCCACCCACAATTTTTCTCAGCTTATACTTAACTGATTAAAAAAAAGAAAATACCGTTCTTTTTCTTTCTGCCTCTTTTTTTCAATGACATTTGATCATTTCATAAATAAAATAATTCGGTATTAAAAGGACCAATGTTTAACATCCCATTGGAAGGACGTCGTGCGACTCAGTTACAACGCATGATCGAGGGGACACAAGGCTAGGAGGCTAGGTACCTCTAAGCTACCGGTCCAAGAAAAATTGTAACTTTGGCGGACAGATATCGGATTCTGATCCTATTTTGTTATATTTTATTTTTCAGAGCGGTATATTGTGGTTGGATAAACAAAATTTCCTCATCTGCTGTGAGGCTGGAGTGGTTGGCCAAGACTTGGAACGCTATCTAACTTCAAAAGGCTTCACTTGTGGTCATGAACCTGATTCATATGAATTTTCCACGTAATGGGTTTAATTAATGTTATTTCAACTTATAAAACTTTGATTATAACAGGGTTCGCTCTGTAGATTATTCAGTGTAGCCTATGTAGACTATATCATGTAGAATATTCGTTTTATTTAATAATCTACATGTAGAATGTTAGCTCATTGCTGTCAGAGGCCTTTTAAAACTTTTTCGATAAATCCTCGGTTCCCAGTTCAATTTTTTACTTAGAAATGGATTTTATTAAGTATGTTATGCTGAGCGCTTTATGAAACATGAAGATCACCAACGTCCTGATGTTGCATTCCAGGAAAATATTTGTTTTATGTTTATCTATATTATATTATAGGAATGCCATATAATAAATATAGAAGAAAACAGTTATGCTGGATAATTAATAATCAAAATTAAATATCTGTCTGTTTTTCTGGGCATCACGAGAAAATGGCTGGAAATATATTAACGGTAAATGAAACATATTTCGGAGCCCGACTTGATTTTATACCACATAGCATTTGAAAATTTTGAAGGGGTTGACGAGGACAACACTTGAATGAGTACTTGCTCTACAACTGTCCGGTTCAAAGAATTTGCATTTCAACGTTCACCTGTCTAGATTCACCGCACTCACCCACTACCAGTGAGCCAAACTGAGGTCGATAAAACAACAAAACTATTAGGAGAACTGACGTAATATCTGAGTAGAAAATCGAAAGTTCCTTTTAATTGTTTGCTTACATTGTTTTCTTAACTTTGTGCAGGGTTGGTGGTTGGGTGGCTACAAGAGCCTCTGGCATGAAGAAGAACGTGTACGGTAACATCGAGGAGCTTGTAGTGAGTGTGAAGATGGTCACTCCTCAAGGTGTTCTTTCCAAAGAGGGCTTCAATCCGAGACACTCCACGGGCCCTGACCTCAACCATGTCGTCCTCGGCTCAGAAGGTAATTAACCTACCTTTATTTTATATCTCATTACTCTTCACGGATAAAACATATTAAACAAAGAACTTGTTTAACTTTCCATTGTTTATTCCAACAAAAATATATACATGAAATGTACTGACGTTGGCTTACCATCAGCACAAAGTTCCAAAGGGACATTTATGTTTGCTAAGTTGGCATATTTATACAATTCTGAGATTACCTGAGGCTGTGGTCTTTTAACCTCAATGGAAACTTCACAGGGAAGGGAAGTCCTATTGTCTTAACGAAAAAATCTGACTGTGCAAATAAATGGGATAAAGCTAAAAAAATAATTTTAAGAAAAAAAACTTAATAATAAAAAATTCAAATAATTATACTATGTTTTTTATTCTGAATACAATTTCATTACGAAAACAAATTAAGATTTTGTTTCACATTTCTATTATATTTTGAACTTAATGGTTATACCTATGGTTATATCTATATATTGTCACAGCCTCAGGTGACTCACAATTGTATACATTTACCAACCTAGCGAACTTGAATGCTAATTTTTATTATATATATATGAAGATAGGTGATATATATCACCAGTGTCCAGCTGGTCCCTGATACTCCAACGTGTCCCTTGACCTCTTCTCTAGAAAGATTCACCACCTGAAGATGGCAAATTGCCGAAACTAGTTGTGGTAAAAATAAAAAAATTATGTTGGACTGATAAATCTAATTACTTATTTAATGAAGGTTTGTTAAAGAACTGGATACAAATAAGACGTTCTCTTTTCAACAGGTACCCTAGGAGTTATCACAGAGGTGGTCCTGAAAATCCGCCCATTGCCGTCCTGCCGCAAGTACGGCTCAATCGTGTTTCCTTACTTTGAAGCTGGGGTCGCCTGTATGAGGGAGGTGGCGCGACAGGTATGTGCGTACATTATTTATATTGTTTACAAGGGAACAATAAATAGTGAGAGACAGGGATTTGTACCATCCTTGCACCTTGAGCTCAGGTGAGAGGGAGCACATGGAAATATAGGAACCTAGTTACCATAGCAATCAGAGAGGGGAGGGGCAGAAATGCACCCAATGTCAACTCTATGAAAGAATTATTTCTACTGTATTTGAAGCAAACTAAACTTATAATAATGCTAATGAACACCAACATCATTGGGAAAAATCGTTGGTGAATCACACGAATTAATGAAGGAATTGGGAAACTTTTGCTTTCTCTCTCTGAAACCATTTCATTGATTTGGTTGAAAATCAACAGATGTCTTACTCTTGCACTTCTGACCCTCATATTCCTACTACAATACTCGTATACTCTTATGACGAAATTCGGAACATCATTATATTATATTTATACTTATTTAATACTGTAATGAAGGCGATTCGGGCTTGCATTTTATTCCAGCACAATATAATTATTAAATATGTATATATTCATTAACGTTGTTCGCCTATAGAACCCATTAGAGCACACTTTGCTTCAATATTTTTTTAATGCATCATCTCTTATCTCTATCTTTACCTAAATAAAAAAAATAATAGTTTTGTCTTAGTTGTTGTTAATATTAATTGAACCATATCTGTTTATAAATATATTTTTGTCAAATAGAGCCAACAAATTGAATGTATTTTTTTTTTATAGAGATGTCAACCAGCGTCTATAAGACTTATGGACAATGAACAGTTTCGTTTTGGACAAGCACTCAGGCCAAAAAATAAAGGATTTTGGGAACACCTAACAGAAAATTTGAAAAAAGCTTATTTACAACATATTAAAGGATTTGATCTCAAACACATTTGTGTTGCTACACTTCTGTTTGAAGGTTGCTGTCTTATTTATTTATTGTTAACCTTTTTTAAAGTGTATACATTGAATAAATTGTTGTTTCTTTGTTTCAAATGAAAAGGTGATAAAACTAAAATAGAAGAACAGGAAAAACTAATCTATAGAATAGCGAAGGAATGTGGTGGGATCCCTGCGGGGGAGACGAACGGGGAGCGGGGATACATGCTCACCTTCGTTATAGCCTACATAAGGGTATGTAACCATACATGCATACTGTATTTATTAGGTTATTGTATTATAAACTGTATTATTTATTAGTTTATTTAGAGGGTGTCGCTACTTTATAGTAGCACTGTGCCTATTTTTTGGAAACAAATCGAAATAAACCATCAAAACCTTTTCTTCAAGTATCAGACAAAACGGATCTCGAACCCAACTTTCTTCATTCAAACGGGATCATGTATGTTTCTTGACCAATTTCGATGAAACTTGATTTTTTTAAAATGAAAAATCATCGAATATGGGTTGTTTTAGGATATTTATTATGACATATTCTTAAATATCAGATTTTTTAAAGAAAATTGTACTTAAAGAATACAAATTGAAAAATGAGCTTTGAATGAATACTCAGAGATATTCAATGCTGAAGTTTGACAAAGTCTACGCTCTTGAGATGATGCATTTATGGTAGAAGGTCCTCAACTAGGGAATCTGTTTTTTGATCATACTGATATCGGATGTCGTTCGTTTTTTCACACCAAGTTCGTTTTATATATTTCTTTAAAAATGTTTGTGAAAAATAGGAGGTATAAAGAATACTTCTTAAAATAAAATGTCTGAACATTTTCAGGGGTACATTTTTAGAGCACGCCCGAAAACTCTCAGACACTAAATTTTATTCAAATCGGACAAAGTTGTCTACAGGAAATGTTTGTTGGACCTTTAGGGGTGCATGATTTAGGTGCGATTCCATCCCCTTTTTTGCGATATAATACAACAGCTCGCCCATTACCTAATACTAATAGGAGGTCAACTAAAGTTTAATTTTTGCAGGTCTTTGTTAGTCGAAAGTTAATTTTTGACATTATTCAGCATTTGATTGATAAGACATGTCAGGAATCTCTTATGATGAACAGATAATTTAATGTTTAATATATTTTTGTAGGATTTTGGATTAGAATTCCGAGTGGTTGCTGAATCATTTGAGACCTCAGTTCCTTGGAATAAGACTCTAACCTTATGTAGAAATGTTAAATATATTGTCAAGAGGAAATGTCAAGGTATATGTTTAAACATTCTCTTTTAATAAATTTCACTGAAATACGTTTTATCATGGGACTGGGACGCAGGGTTGGCTCTCCACTGAATATTCGGTGCAGTTTACGCCTAATCTACTTACAGAACACTCAGTTTTATTGAACAATCAGCATGTAGAATGTTGGTTCCTAGCTGCCACAGCTCTTTACAACTCTCAAGCGTCCTATTGTTTAACAAGCGTTCTATTGTTTAACAAGCGTCCTATTGTTTAACAAGCGCTCCATTGTTTAACAAGCGTCCTATTGTTTAACAAGCGTTCTATTGTTTAACAAGCGTCCTATTGTTTAACAAGCGTCCTATTGTTTAACAAGCGTCCTATTGTTTAACAAGCGTCCTATTGTTTAACAAGCGTTCTATTGTTTAACAAGCGTCCTATTGTTTAACAAGCGTTCTATTGATACTTTTATTTTTATTTATTTATTTTATTGATATTTCTGGAATTATTCTTAGGAGATCTCGGTCCCAGAATAATTTTATTTTTCACTTAATTTTCTTTTAGTGTTCATTGTATTTACAGATTGACTCAATATCTTAATTTATATGGTCTCTGTAATTTTTCCTTCCTTTTTCCTAAACACATACAACCTCGCCGTTACTAGCGCAGCCTATAAGTCCATCTTTCAACTACCTATACTTCCTTCCTATGCAACTACTAAAACCTATAAACACACATTTAGGACACTCACCTCACTAATAAATGGATAATATGGGTAAATACCTGAACTTTTTTTTACAGAAAGAAGGAAGTAATTTGTTTGGTCCGACGTTTAGTATCTGTCACAAAAATGTCAACAAATGAAATACAATAAAAAAAACAAAAATAAAACAGGTTACGGGCCTAAAATGACTTGGGAGTCTAGGTCGCAGCTGGCGATGTTCGGTGGGCTGTCCTACGGACGGCCTCTTTGGGAACGTCTCAGTCAGAGTTTCCAGGACGGTGTCCATGGAGAAGCTATGTTCTTTATGAATTATACTGCCTCTCACGGATCATGGTGCGTTGAGACCTAGCCGGAAGGTTTATTTATTACAAATGAATAATGTTCGTCACTATTGTGAAACGGGAACTTGTATTAGTCAATATTAGTAGTTTGTAAAACAGTACTTAGAGGTGTCCGTCCAGACCAACATTGCTTCTACAGGGGAATAAACAAAATATTAGGAAAGTTAAATACTTTTTGCTTTTATCAGTTCATAGATTCAATTAATTTTTTTTAATGTATATAATTGTATGTTCTCATGGCTAAGTCTTACCTTGTGTGGAATCTGAAATATATATATATATTATAATACCTCTCTATTTAGTTTCATTTTCGTTATGTCTGTTGTAGAATTTGGGATCAAGTTATATTTGATATCCCACCGGGTCACTCAGACCTATGACTGCGGCAGCTGTGTCTATTTCTATTTTGCCTTCAACTGGACAGGATTGACTGACCCCGTGACTACATACGAAGAGATTGAGGCAGCCGCTAGAGAGGAAATTCTCAGGTTTGTAGGAACTATTTATTTTATATATATTCCAATTCACATTATCAATATTTAAATTCGGTTCAATTGGAAAGAACGTTTTCACAAAAAATAAGGACACACTCGAACTACTATGCTCTGTTCAAACAATTATATGAACATAGATCTTCAACATTTATAAATAAAAAATTAATTTGCAAATTAGTTTTCTTACAAAAGCAATAGTTTTGAAGAAATTGTATCACAAAGATAGTATTCGAGATGTTTTCTCTATTATTAGTTGAGTTCGGGTTCATGAGCTGTTCTGTTGAGAAGAAGAGTGGACTATTTGTTAATTGCATTGGTTTCATCTGAAGAAATAAATGGTTTTTATATTATTACTTTACTGTATTGTAGCTTTATGAGATTGGGAGGGGGGACGGGGGGGGACTTGTCATTCGGTTTAGAATATATATATATATATTAGGGTGTATCGAATTTTTTTAAATTTGATGGCCCTACGAAAAATTGAAAGTATTTCACATGTAATAACAGAATATCAAACAAACTATTGTCGATGTATATGCTTTAGGGGGTCCCACATTTGTCTCAAAAACACGATTTTCACGCTTTTTCGAGTAGTATATTAAGAACTGAATTTTTTTTCTATTTTATTGTTATTTTTCTGTCAAATTCCAATTCCAAGTCGTGCCCCACTTAATTACAAGTAATATCATCGTAAAAAAACATTATTTCAAGTACTTAGAAGTTAACCAAGGAATATTAATTATAGACAAAATGACAGACGAGAAATAAAATTGATACAAAATGCTACCATTGCGTCAGATTTTAATGCGGATAATTTTAGTATTTTAAAATTTGATGAAAATTAGTGTAAATTCTTTATATAAGTGAAATTGAAATTTAAAAAAGTGTGCAATTTTAATCAATATAGGACAAAATTGACAAAGGAATAATGACTCCTAATAACTCTGTATAATTAGTAGCTTCAAAATTTAGTTTGGGTACTCGAAAAACTCGGTTGTCAGAATCCGGTGATTTTCTGCATATCAAGATTATTTCCAACGCATCAATCCGCATTAAAATCTGACGCAATGGTAGCATTTTGTATCATTTTTATTTCTCGAATGTCATTTTGTCTATAATTAATATTCCTTGGTTAACTTCTAAGTACTTGAAATAATGTTTTTTTATGATGATATTACTTGTAATTAAGTGGGGCACGACTTGGAATTGGAATTTGACAGAAAAATAACAATAAAATAGAAAAAAAATTCAGTTCTTAATATACTACTCGAAAAAGCGTGAAAATCGTGTTTTTGAGACGAATGTGGGACCCCCTAAAGCATCGACAATAGTTTGTTTG
Source organism: Aradus depressus (assembly GCA_963662175.1). Lineage (NCBI taxonomy): Eukaryota > Metazoa > Arthropoda > Insecta > Hemiptera > Aradidae > Aradus > Aradus depressus. Next base: position 54,663,964 of record OY759214.1, on the reverse strand, counting down.
ATATTCTGTTATTACATGTGAAATACTTTCAATTTTTCGTAGGGCCATCAAATTTAAAAAAATTCGATACACCCTAATATATATATATATATATATATATATATATATATATATATATGTATGTAGGTATGTATGTATATATATGTGTGTATATATATATATATATATATATATATATATATATATATATATATATATATATATATTACGTTTCGTTATGTTTTCTAAAATTTGCGGCCGTTAATGGCGTAAATGCGTTCAGGGGCTCTAGAACGCTTAGTCTTTTACCTAAAGACACGAAAGATTTTTTTTAAAGGACCCTAAGGAAGTATTCTATGCATGTTGTTACTATAGTTACAAAAATTGGACTGTCTACTTGTTAACGTTAAGTTACTATCTAAGATAAAGTTGTTAAACTGATTTAATGTGACAGATGCGGTGGTTCGTTGTCCCACCACCACGGGGTAGGAAAGCTGCGAGCTCGATGGTACCCGAGCCAGGTGTCACCACTGGGTGCTTCTCTCTACTCACAGACTAAACACTTCCTGGACCCACACAACATCTTCGCTGCTGGCAACATTCTGCCTCTCAAACCAAAACTATAACCACTTTCTAAGGATTTTATTTCATCAACACTGAGGTCAACATCACTTTAATCAAGTTTGCTTTATTATTAATTTTATTGTTATAATTATTATTATTTATTTTCTTTAGAAGTAGTGTTAAATATTCCTGAAAATTTCAGTGCTGCTATGTTTAAGTTACTATGTAACAGATACACAAAGTTTAAATTTAATATATGTTACGGAACACTCGTTTTCCGTTTTGGACTCCCTCAACCCCACCCCTCTCAAAATTTTGATATCCCACGCAGCATCCTTGAATTTTTCTTGTTAAATTTGTGAGTATACGTTCAACCGTTGAAGAGCTAGCAATTATTTTTTGTTCAAACTGTTGAGATATCGGTGTGGTTTTATTTTAACTGTGCTTATAAGGATGCTACCTATGTGAAATTTCATGAAAAATACGATCAACAGCTAAAAAGCTGGCGTATATTTTATGTTATGTCTCCCCCTCCCTCCTGATCAAAATTTTGAAATGCCATGTAGCTCATATTCTAATTGGAAAAGATCCTTGAAGTACACTACAAATTTCATGAATATACGTTCAGCCGTTTTCCCTATTATATATATATATATAAATATATATATAGAATAGTACAAATATGTTTCTTACTAATGTTATGTATTTTGTTCCAAAGTAAACTACTAGTCCTATAGTACAACTTTAATTATTTAAATTGGTGATAAATTGAAAAATTATTATTTTTCTCTTAAGTATTTATTTAATAGTATTTTCTACACTTAACACCTGCATTGTCGCCATGTTTCTTATACTAAATCTATTGTAACTAAGTTATTGATAGAATGTTCCTTTTTGTCTTCTGCTAGTATTATTTTTTATTTTATTTTCCCATCCATAGTGTAGAGGGAAATTTATAGTCAAAAATGTCATTGGGTATCTTTGTGTATTGCTAGTCCCTGAAAGTGCGGGAGTCGTAGAATGACCTGCGATGACACTGTTGAGTTATTTTGGCTTCTAAGGGAAGAACTATCTTTTTATGACTGGGTCTCCCTTTAACTTCGTGCCAAGTTTCAGTGATGTAACTTCAATCGATTCTAAAATATTAGAGGGAGAATCTTGTCAAATGAGGTCATTTTTTATTTATTTCAGTTAATGCCCATTTTACTTCAAATGACTGGGTATTTCGTTAAATTACCTTTTATGCTATTTGACACCGACATATTCCTTCTATTGCGTATTATCAGGGTTTCAGAGCTAACCCCGCCTTCCCCCAACTCTTGCTAAAATTCAATAGTCTGGTCAAGGGAGTTCTGAATCTATGCATGAAATGTCGCTACAGTACATTCAATCCTTCGAAAGCAAAAGGTTCACAGACATACATACCTTTTTCCCCATTTTTGCAAAAACATGAAATTCCGGTGAAAACTCAATATCGAATTTCTGATTGATTAAATAACTTGTCTTATACTTCATCAGCTGAGGAAGTAAACATGGATGTGTGCGTGTTTGTGGACACAATTCCCAATAGGATGAATGTATCGTCACGGAATTTTATAATTTAACAAGTCAGATTTAAAAAATAAAAAAAAATCTTATGTTTTTTTACAATATTGCCTATTTCACAAAATGTAAATATTAATCATATTTTGTGAAATACACAATATTTTAAAAAATATACGTTTTTCTTTATTTTTTATTGAGAGATATTGTGAAACACTTATCTCTGCAGAAAATGTTAAATATCAATTCAGAGTTCCCTAAATGAAATATTTGTAGATTTTGAGCCGAATGGACCAAAGATGTTAACTCCAAACCCTAATAGCTCAATATAAAGAGTAGCTTCATGAAATATGTCAATTGAGAAGTCCGTAAGTAATACATTTAGTTGTAACATTGTCTCATTTAGCTGAAAGTCAGGTTCCTTTAAAAGGAGAATGCAAACTTTGTTTACTACTTATAATTCGATCTGGGGAAGTGCATTATACTAACTTGTTTTTTCTTTCTAAGTTATATCACGTCTTTTGGTTATCGTATTATTGTCAATGTCAGCTCACATTTATTACTTCTTATTTTGTTTATCATATTTGTTTGCCATTGTTACCCCATATTTATTTATTCCCATTTTTTCCAAAGTTACTTTAATTTTAAAATTTTAGGATCGAAAACTATGTAGACTTCTTTTTTTTTTTTTAGTACAAATAATTTTATTGATATGTTTTTACAAAAAAAACTACATTTATCTTTCGTATGTAGACATACATATATGTATATGTTACTGTCAACCATGTTGAGAAATGATTACATCTCTCCCTCGTGATTGTGTGGGAATAGTTTAGCCCCATGCAGGCTTTATTTAAATAATTAGCTATTTGTTTAAATATTCAAATTGGTGTTCCGTTCAAAATTACTTTATTTTGTTTGTAAAAAGTATAGAGAAAAGCAAGTAATGTGAAAAAAGGGTTTTATATTTTCCGTACAATTTTTATTTCATTTGCTAGAATGTCCAGCTGTAATTTTTTGTGCCATTTTGAAAATTGTTTTCTATCAATTTTTAGTGAAACTTTCTTGTTCCTGTTTATTGCTAGTGTTCTTTGTTCTTTTAAAAATAAATGTTACATTTATTTTCTAATATATTTGCTCCCATTATATTTTAAATGGGCTTTCATTTTATTTTTTATACTTGTCAAAAATTAAGATTAAAAAACTTACTAAAATTTATAGTTTGTAGTTTCTATTGTTATTTTTAAAATTTATTTATTTATTTTCTTAAGCAAATAACCAAATTCTGCAACCTAATCATTATTATTATTATCGTACACATAGGTACTATTTATTTTGTAATTTGTAGAACGACGTGCTTTTATTTATTTTTCTTACTGTTAAGTATTTATTATCAGTAATTAAACAAAAAATGTATGATATAGTCTGTAAATGTTTATTTGCTTTGTTCTGCTCAAGTCAGTAATCAAATTAAAACTTGGATTTTTGTGGAGAATTTTGAACAGACGAGTTACCACTGGCTGCCAAAGCAAACGTCTTGTTTTTAATCGATGCAACTTTTAATAGTTCTAGTAATCAAACATTCCTATTTTAACAAATGCATTTTATAAAGTCGGTACACTGAAAAACCAAAAAATCTCTTAGGAAATATTTGTTTAATTTTACTTTTCAATGATAGTAGTTGTTATATTTAGTAAAGAATGTGTTTCTTACTATCGAAATATTTTTGTATGCATCTGATAAAAATATGAATTCATAATTATCAGCGGCTCAGCCTGCACACCAGCTAAATATGGACAATTATTTAATAAAACATTTTAACAAAACGTGATATTTTGATTCAAGGACTGTCTATAGAATCTAATTCTGTATGTAAAACAACTTTAAAATATCTTAATAAAAGAAGATTCATGTATGTATAGATATCTAGTATATGTAAGGCATTTTTATGTGTAGATATCTAGTATATGTAAGGCATTTTTATGTTAACATAGTATTTCGTAGAATTCGTACTAGACGTTCTGTCAGAATTTGTGTTTTTATTTTTGTGTGAATCTAAATTAATTAGTTTACAGGGTGTTCAATTGGATAGAAAAAATATGAAATATAATTAATTATTCCTTTCATTTTTATTTTTCATGGAGTTAATAAACGTGGAGTCAAAACATAAGTTTGAAGTAAAGGAAGTTTACTGGGAGTACATTCTCCAAATTGTGTTAACCAATCAATATTTCTTATTTTTACTTTTACCAACTATATGAGGTATACGGGAAGTTATGTAATCGGTCAGGAAGTGTTGAGTTATCACCGGAGTTTCAAATTTTCCAACTCCTGGTTGTCCAGCAAAGTACAGCACTCGCGTGTAAAAATGTAGAAAAGTAACGCACTCCCGTTACTTCAAAAATATGTTTTGACCTCACATTTTAATTTTACACGAAAAATTAAAGAAGAAATATGTATATTTCATTTTTGTTTCTTATTTCTGTGATGTAGTGTTCGAAAAATATTCCTGATCTACACTACCAAGTTTACAATCTGTATGTTACGCCGGCCGAATTGACGAAATTGCCTAGTTCGTGAACTAGGCAAAAAATTCGTGAATTCGACAACCTCTTTGCCGAATTCATGGATTAGGCAATTTGTTGGTTTCATTTTGCCTATTTCGCGAAATAGGCAACCCCCACTTTTTGGGTAATTCTCTAAATAGGGAATTATTGGGATCTATATATCAATTATTATAGATAGGGAATTATTGAATTATATAAAACAAACAAATAATGAAAAAAAAATGTCTTTAATACTGGGTTTTAAACAACATTGAACAGTATTCGTTAGCAAATGTTTATAAAAACAATGAAACAGAGGTCAAATAAAAAAAAAAAAAAAATTAATCATGGTTTTTACAGGATGTTCCAGAAAGACAAGCTGAATTACAAACGAAGCCACTCTTATAACATCTACATCGTGAAGATTTACGTCTTTTTGGCATGAACATCTTTTGTACCCTAACTATGCGCTGCATGTAGTTGCCTAATTCTTGAACTAGGCAACATGATTACTGCCGATTACGTGTATTAGGCAGTAGATTTGCCTAGTACGTGAATTCGGCAATTTTTTGCCTAGTTCACGAACTAGGCAATTTCGTCAATTCGGCGTAACATGTATAGTGCATGTAATGATCCTGTCGGTCGATCCCTTAGCAAATTGTCAGACAATCTAACACAAAGGGATTTAGGGGAGTCGGAGTGGGGATAAGAAGTTATGGGGGTGTATCTAGATAAGCACATCGCCCTCAAGGGATTATCCCACAGCTCCGTTGCACACCCTATACTTATATATATATTTTTGCAATCAGCTATTAGCACTTGGTTTTTTAAATATTTCTATGCTTTTGTGATTTGTATTTTATGTTACCATTATTAGTCGTGTTTCAATACTTGTATTATATTTTAAGTAAATAATTAAAATAAAGTAATTTTTTTTTTCTCAGAATCATATTTTTATTTAACCAACCTGGAAAACGGAGACGCTTTATTCATTTTTAGAAGATCCTTAAGATTTAAATTCTTTATTCACTGAAGTGACTTCATTGTGTGATTTTTTTTTGTTGAGCAAGGCCCTTTTTTCTCATGGACTTGGAGAATTGCAAAATAATTGCGTGATTTGATTTTAAAAATATATAATTTTTAGAAGACATGCATTTTCACCAAATATAAATATATTTTATGAAAAATCATGTCATTCTAAATAGAATCCGTCCAATATTTATTGCGAATATCGCGATCATTAGAAGATTCCTTGTAGGCATGTAGGAAGCGACGCTCATCACTAATTCTCAGTGATCCTCTATTGATTCCAGAATCCGTAGAACGGCACCATATTATTAGTTAGGAAGCCATGAGTCGAGGTTGGTACTTCTCTCTCTTTTTTCAACAGTAAAATTAATTATTTTTAAGATTTTGTCAAAGATATCCTTCCTGCAAAGGACGTACATTTTATCGTTATTGTACACATGGAATGTTGGGTTCGAATAGCAATGGTCCATTGATAGAGTATTCCTTACAAATTCCTGTTGCCCATGTTTAAGAAAATAGAGTTTCTTGGCCTTTTAAGAAATTTTCTTGGTCCCGGCCCAAGAGGCCTACACATTCTGCATCCATCTACTCTGTTCATACCATGCTTAAAATAATTTTTTTTTTAGATTTTTATTTCCAATCTATCTACAATATATCCTTATAACTTTCTTAATTTTTGGTCTCATTTTATGGGCATTTTTGCAGAATGTGTCGTCAATTTTCTTATAGTTTAGACCGTAAAAATTGCTTTTTAATTATCTTTTATAAAATTACTCCATAAAATTGTTTAAAATATATATATTTTTTAAATTCAGTTCCTGTTTTTTCTTACTAATTTCAAATGTAATGTCCATAACGAAACTGACAGTGTAAGCTTTGTGAAGACATTGGCATTTTCTCTACACATGCAATAGCTTTTCTACAAATTTCCACCCTGGAAATTCACAAATTTCCACCTGTCATTAATGAATTTATTGCTGCAAAAACCCAAATAAATCATCTTTCTTTGTGTTTTCCCGAAAAATTTAACTGCCATCCGACATTTTTCGTTTTCATCTATTCAAGTCTTGCGGAATACAGTTTTGAAGGGAAATAATTGTTTTAGTGAGAGGTTCCGGATTAGATCAGATAAATCTGTATTTATTATTGATAGTGGCAACTGTTCGGGAATGTCAGCAGATGAGCAATGTAAAGCTAGGTATTTTCGTGGTCATATTTGGAAACAATATTTACTGGAGACCATTGTTTTGTTAGATTTTATGCTCGGTGTCAATAGTTTTCCAGCATGAAAATAGTCTTGAAGAAGAACTAATTAGCCGTATAGGAGGTGAAAAAATAAAGAAATAATTGCGAGATAAAAGTATAAATTCATTTTTCGCTGTCCGGGAAATATGTAGAAAATGTTATCCTTGAAAACAACAAAAAAACATTTCTTCTCTCATATCAGAGTAAGGTGCTGCGGAAGACCACTTTGAACTGGAAAGTTTGGATGCGGTTTATATTGCATTGTTTGCCTGTTTTGTTGCTCTGATGAGCCTGACTCTACTATGGGAGTCCTAAATTTTACCCACCCAGGTTTATTCACCTAGGTTGGGGAACTTTAACGAGTATCTGACATGGTACAGGCTCGGGACCATCGCATTACGACCCGATCCGAAGGACGGCGTGCACAAGGTTTTTGTACCTCCCAGATAAAGAAAACCTTTTAAAGTTAATGAAGAGGTGTTTTTAGTTCAAAATTCATACGATATAGTTTCGTACTATATTTAGTAAACATGTCTACTCACGTTCAAATTAACATCAATCACGCTCAAGAAAAAGATTAATCGAAAAATTAAGTAGATCTAATTACAACTTTATACAAGTTTTAGTTAATCACCAATTCTAACAAAGAAAGCCATATAAAAAGGGGTTCATTTCTTTAAATAGGTTTGTCAAATTATTATGTACAAACAAAATATGAAACCTAGTTGGTTTGTAAAAATAAAAAGTGTTTGGTTTTCATATTATTTTTGCATGGATCCTGTAAACACAGAAGAGGAGGCTGTGGTGGGAGGGTTCACTTATCCGGATGGAAGCCGCTACTTCGGGGAGTGGAACGGGAGGATGGAGCGAGACGGGACCGGGATCATGCGGCTACCTGACAGATCCCTGCTGCAGGCCTCCTTCAGGGAGGACATGGCTACAGGACTCGGCCTCCTCATCTTCCCTGATGGAGCTAAGTATGTACCTCCTTCTATTTATAGAATATATTTGATGCGGTGGAGTCCTCGCCTTTGATTGTCGATTCAGGACGGCCCTATCAGAGCAGGCACACATTAACTTTCCTATTTGTTCTTTTATGTCCTTTTAGACTCTTATTTTTAATGTAAATAATTATTTTAGAAGTATCTAATTAAAGTTTTTTTTGTGTTCTTAACAGTGTACTCACAATTTTAAATCCAATATTCCTATAAACCATATTGTCAATTTAAATGGGGGAAATTTTAGTAGTATTAGTATTTTTGACCTGAATTAATGACCTTTTTGCCTTCTGACTGCTATTAAGATTAACTATACAACTGGGGACTGGAGATGTGACCCTACCTTTGACAAAAAAAACACTAAAATTCTTAAGAGGGTCTTCCAAAAAAGGTATTTTACATCAAAACATTCTCGAATAAAAAATTGGTGAATGTTGAAGGATTACTGTACATTTATTTTATGAATGGATACTTGTGACAGGTACGAAGGTGAGATATTCGGCGGGTGGTTTCACGGATTTGGAGTCTTCTGGAGAGCGGACGGGATGAAGTACGAGGGAGAGTTCAGAGGAGGCCGAGTCTGGGGACATGGTACAGTAATAATAACAATATTTATCTTAGTTAAACCATAAAATGATAATTGGATATGTCATACAACATTGTACACCAAAAATAGCTTATTAAATATATACATCAATCTAGTTAGTGATTATATCGCCTACTACCAGAGCACTCTTTCGCTCCCAGATAAAAAACCTAAGGACCTCAGCCGGGTTTCGAACCTGCGATCTTGAGCTAACAGCGCCCTCATACATCACCGATATTAAATTTTAGAATACAAACACATATGAGATAAATAATATTTAAACAAATAAATAATGGAATATAAACCTCAGAAATTCCTAGTACTATAGCTACGTACTAAGATAAATCTTCTTTAAGGACGATATTTTGATCATCCTCCTCAAGAGGAATATCTTTCTAATTAATTGTTCTTTCTTCTTTTTTATTTCATGTTGTGTAATAAAAATCACCGGTCTAAATTGGATCTCACATTTCTTGAATATTTTGAGATTGTGATTAAGGAACCTGTTTGTTGTAGGTATGGTGACATTCTCTGACGGAAGCCAGGGCTACCCCCGCCATGAGGGCTACTTCCAGGACTGTCGGCTCGTCAGAGGCGAGCGATGTCCTGAGGTGGTCCAGAAGGCCCAGAAGATGGCATTCATGGCCAGGATCACAGGACACGAGTAGGCCTCAGGACAACAACGTATCTAACAGGTCCTCCACCAACTATCATCGGAGGGATGAAGATTACCAAATCTTTGATGCCTTCACTATAATATTGATGTATTCAGCGCATTACTTGTAACCCAATCTTATTTATGTTATTTTCTTTTTTGAATGTAAACTGTTAAAGAGTCAAATAAATAAAACCTTCCTGTGATCTCTTTTTTACTTCCCCAGTTAAACGAAGTATAATGGAAGTTATGTAATCGGTCAAAAATTCGATGCGGAATTTCATGTTTTCCGACCTCGATTCCAAATATGAAAAATAAATCTGTCTGTGAAAATGATAACTCCTGATAAAATGAATGAAACGAAATGTTATATCTGAATCCACAACCCCCTAACGACACCTACTGTTTTTCAGCGAAATCGACCAAAGGGAAGGTGGGAGGCTTAAGATAAATACTGTAATAACTGCCGATAGAATGAATGTATCGACACGAAATTTTATATATGAATCCAAAGCCCCCTAACGACGACATATATCGATTTTCAGCCAAATCGGCCAAAGGGGAGAGGTTGAACAAGTCACAGAGGACTTGTTTCCATGGTAACCAATCTGGGCTTTTTGTAAATAGGCTGACAAATCGGCAGTGATGGGGAGTCAGGGCTCTTCCCAAGGGAGTCGTACGCACATTGAATTGTAGAGCCACAATTGCCAAAATAAAAACATCAGTTAGGCTCATATTGAATGTCAAAATAGTGTCTACCTCTCATCTACATAGCGCCACAACTACATTTACTTACAAGATAGTGTGCTAAAATCGACATATAGTTGTGTCCGTGTTCCAATTAATCATGTTTATTCACATAAGGACTGCAGATTTTCATGGAAACGAATTATTTGCAGTTGTGGCCCCTATACGATTCAACGTGCAGTATATATATAATTATATTATATATAATTTAAAAAAAAATTCAATTCAGAAAATATCTGTATAATTATACAGATAAATTTATTTCATGCTATTTAAATAACTTTATTTATACATTTCAATGTTGTACAGAAAGGCTAATTAACTACTAACTAGAATACAGATTTGAATACGTTTTTAAAAAAAAAAGGAGTCATATGAAATGTCAACATTTCTCATCATAACTAATTATAAATTACAAAAAGAAGTAATAAAATTAATACAATGCTACAATTAAATTTAAAAAAAATAAAATATACATATACAATATAAATAAGGTAGATAAAAATGAAAAAAAAACGTGGATTGATTAAATACTATTAACAATATTTAATTTACTTGTATATACAGTTCTTAGATTAAAAATTATCATTATTATCAAATTTATACACCTAAAACCAAAATTGCGAGTCTTCTTAAATCGATTCCTTCCCCTCAAAATTTGATGTAACAATTCCATGTCTAAATGAAAATTACTAACTACATATAATAAATATAAAACCAGTTTGTATAAAAAAATACAGAATTTTTAAAAAATACATTTTCGTACAGAAAATTTGTAATGTATATTTTTGTATGAACATAATATAATGCGTTCATAATGCGATTCGGGAACGTTTGTTGGAGGGTTCGAGAGTCGTTTCAGAGGAATCGTCGTCCAGTAAGCTTCTCTCTCGGCACATTTTGTAGAATATCTCCCTCAATTGTTCACCAGCTCTGAAAAAAATAAATAAACATTTAAATTATGTTTTGCATAAGTAATTAATCTACTTTCCATAGGGACAGAAAAAAAGTTTACATTATAGTTAAGGTGGCGATAATTTAAACAAACATAACATTATTAAAATGGGGCATAAATAAATAGAAGAGAAACATGTTCTTTTCACCTGCTAGTATAGGGGAAGTTATGGAACCAGTCAAAAGTTCGATATGCATTCACCGCAATTTAATGTTACCCCTAATTCTAAAAATGACCAACTGGGAACGAAGAACATAGCATGACAACGTTGAGGTTCGAGCTTGTTGTAGATTCCAGGTGGGCCGAACAGTGCTATCTACACAAACTCTGGCCAACTTATAGCCAGTTCCGGCATTTCATACTCTATGCTCCATATTTGGTGCGTTCTGTGAAATAGAATACATTTTATCGTATGGTCTGCGGAATCCTTACAGTTATTTATGTTTTGGTAACGATTAATAAAAAAAAATAAATATCGACATGTTCCTTAACAATATAACGTTGCTGTTTCTGTTTTGCTTTTTCTTAGTTAGTTATTATGACTCATGCCCGGGCTTTGACTACGAGGTCACATTGCCTAATACCAGAGCGCTCTTTCGTCACTATAGTGGACAAGAGCCCGACTCTACTATGGAGTCCTAAATTTTGCCTACCCTAAATTTTATTCACCAGGGTAGGGGTCTTCAACGAATACCTGACATCTTTAGGCTCGGGAACATCGCTTAACGTCCCATCCGAAGGACGGCGTGCTTAAGTTTATTTTACCTACCAGATGAAATGTTTTCTTTAATTTTTTTTATTTTATATAAGAGACCCAGAGCAACATTAATTATTTATTGTTTTTATAAGTTCGTGATAAAATGCTAATGATGTCTTACTTAGAGACTTCTGACTCATACAAAATGTCGTGAAGTTACACAAATTACAGATATACAATTTCAAGTAGATATATATTTGCTCAATCGAGTTATTATGCTCAAAGAAATACAGTGAAATTGGTTTTCGTTAGAGGACCACAACACTGTTCATAGAAACATTGTTTTTCATTGGTGAGTTGAGGAAGTTAGAAACATGAAATGTTGGAGAAAACTCATGATGGCATTCTGACGACATAAGTTGCTCTCTACTTCGGAGGACTCAGCTTGGGAAGTAGACGAGAGGAGACAAGGGTTACCTGTACACATGAGAGTCCTGTTCATTGTAGGTGACACAGTTGTTGAAGAGAAGTTCTGCATCGGCTACCACCTCAGAGTTCTTCGTATAGGAGAGCATGTTGAGCTTGTGTTTGATTGTACCGAAGTCCATGGGTCGCTTGATTATCTCGTGGTAGTCAGGGGCCTAAACAATTATATACATATGTTTCACAGTAGTCCAAAACCCACACCAACTAAAATTTATTTTTGTAGTTTCGACAGAAAAAAAAAAAGTTATATTTTAACAAAAATACAGTGTAGCTCTCCATGACAAAAATTCGATTATAAATTTCTGATATTTTTGAAACGGACTGGACGACCATTCAAGATTTATTCAAAGAATTACACAGAATGAACTAACTTTCAATACATATATATAAAGTAGCAATTTATTTCCCCCAGCTTGAGATATTTGCGATCTGCCTGAAAATCAATAGCTGTCTTCTTAGAGACTTCTCAATCCTCATATTTCAGCAGTTATTAGTTTGTTTGAGTTGTCTCCCCCTTTCTATTTTAGGTTTTTGAGGGTAAAACAACTTTTTTATTTAATAACATTAATTAAATTTAAAAAAAGCTAAGAGTGTTATGCAAGTTCCCCTAGGGTTTTATTTTCAATGATTTTATATAACTTTTTCACGAAATCATAATTTTTTTCTGACTGAAGATACCATTCCATCGTGAAAACATGATACTGTTCATCATACTTAAAATAGCTATAGAGAATCTCACTTCAGATTTGGCAACGGGACGGAGGAAGGGAGGAGCCTCTGGGTGGTGCATCAGGTGGTCTAGGATCTCTTGGAGGGCGGCGTTATCCAGAGGCAGATCACGTGGTTTGCGGTCCGAGCCCCACCTCCGCCTCCGGTCCCCCCCTCGCCGACTGCCCCTCGTCGGCATGTCTTCACTGCCACCACTCTCATTCTCCTCTCCACCACCTTCATCGTCTGAAATAAAAAATAAAAAAAAAACAATTTAAACTGAATTCTCAAAAAAATAAAAATAGTGACACGTTATACCAGAAGTCGGTTTTTGCTGTTGCTTTCTACATAATGCAAGTTCAATGACAAGCAATTGAGGGCAGTATATTAAAAATACTAAAATTAAATAAGAATTTACGTATATAAACGATACATAATGAGACCAAAACATTACACACACAACTATAAAAGGCCTCTTGAGTCGGCTCCACTCTATATGTCTGCTTACTTTTTTGCAGATCAATCGACTATTGTTTTAGAATGAAAAACTGTATGTTATTTTACATTGATTAATGTTACCAATCCTTGACTAGCCAGACCTCTATTCTACGTCAGGTAGAATAAATAAAAGAGTCGCGAGAGAATCAGGATCCCTCTGCAATGCAACAATCCCGAAAGTTCAAACCAAATCAAAGTAAGCTAAAATTCCAACGAGAAAGCAAGAACAAATAACATTAGCCACAAACAATTGACAAGAAAATGTTTCTTAGTTAAGACCAGCAAAAACGGACTTATATTATACAACAATGAATGGTACTTCACACCCGTGAGTTCGCTCGAGCGACACAACAACGCTCAACCCTCGGGAATATTAGAATAGAAGGAGATAGTATAATCAAGAACAAAAACAATCTCTTAAAATGGGCACATGCATTAAAACTAGGAATACTGCATCTCAAGTGTAACAATAAAGTAAGAATTAGTAAAACTAAAAAGCCATGCAGTATGTTAGGTCAGCGATAGCAAGAAGACAAGGAAGGGCTCGATTCAGGTCAGACAACCTTCCAGATAGTAGAAGTGTTTTAGGGAAAATAGTAGAAAGCGGATTCCCTCCCAGCTGCTCTAGAAGGAAAAGAAAGGTAACCCAACATATTATCTTCCTCTTGCTGGTAAATAATGGAACACAGTCTTCTTTCTGCGTCCCTTCTTTCAAGAGTGAATTTCGTTTTTTTTAATTAACTATGACAAATATTCATCTTCATAACTCCATTGATTTAGGGCAGAAAATTAAAATTCAATGTAAATAAATAAATGTTGAATATATACTTGCAGTGTATAAGGGCGCCGGTAGCTCAGAGATAGCGTATGAGTCATTGTAACTAACAACAGTATTCAATCGCTTGTTATCTCCACAAAGACTCAAATTGTTTTATTTTTTGATTATTTATACAATGAACTTTTTTTCAATATTTTGATCTGACAAGTTCATTGATATGAAGATAATGAGAACAACGACCTGAATATATCCATAAAGACAATACAATTCAGGTCAAGAAGTGTGATATTTCCTTTATTCACATGACACTAAGAGGCCAGTATGTACAATGAACAATGGATTTTTGGTTAGCAGATTCTCGCGGGACTCTGGAGGGATGGGGGGGGGACTCGAATTGTTGACCAATTTGAAGTGAAACTTCTATCGTATCCTAATACATTTTTTGTTCGAGTTTTCGTTGTTTGTACTAAATTCTTCCAAAGGACTGATTTTCATTTTTCAATTGTGCTTTGGCATATCTCTAAACAGAAGAAATATTTTTTTCAAAAAGTTGAAAAATTGTTGCGGTAATTTTTCGGAGATTGAGTAAAATATGAATATATGATGGGAAAAACTATCATCTTGAAATGTGAAGAGATAATTGGCAAGTATTTCATACAGCTGGGAAGCTAAGACATTAAAAAATATATATATTTCGGTTTTAGTGTTCGAACTGCACAAGCAGACGCCTTTCGTAACCCTTTACTTCTTATAACTTCTTCTCACCCTATACGGAATATTTTTTAATCTGAGGAAATCCACCAAGCTGTATTATGACACAATTCATTCTGTGTAGTTAACCTAAAATTGTAATCAATTAATGACCCAATAGTTTGCGACGCTGATGAAGAAATTAGTCTTGAAATTTTTCATATGCTTTTAAAATTATATTAAATTGCTAATAAAAAATATCATTTCTTTACAATTGTATTAAAATGAAAAATACTAAAAATGGTGAAATAAGGGATGAGGACCTTAAGGGTAGCCAGGATTAGGGGACATTGTTTTCAACTGCAAGCAAGCAGGGAAGCTAGTTAGTTTGAGAGGTGTTGTGTTGCTTTACCGTCCCATTCGTTGTGGCGAAGCTGCTTGGCGAAGTGCGATATTTTAGCAGTGGCTGCTTTGGAGCATCTCCGCCGACTGGCTCTCTCCTCCTCTGCCACATCCTTGTCTTTGGCTGTCAACACATGAGCCCACTCCTTGTACCCATTCATTCAATATACATATCATTTTACTGTATAGATATTTTTATTTTATAATTAATTTATTAACTAATTTTCGGTAAGCTGCTGTTCACGAATAAAGAAAAGAGAAGGGAAATAAAACAACTTTTATGTAAAGAGATAACTTATTCAAAAGGAAATTGTGAAAATTCACTAGGATGAGTCTCATCCCCTCCACAACATAGTTCACATCTTATAGAAGTGTTACAAAGAGGATGTTAATAAACCCAATTACAGAGCTAGACAAGACGAAATCCACAATCCTACCTTAGTCTGCCGTGTCCGAACATACAACTCTCCATTGAAGCCAACCCCATTATAATAAGTTTGGGTGGCAAAACATGTTATATAGAGATATCGTAAAGTTCAACTGCAGTCATGGCCTTAATAAAGGATCCTCACTAAGATGAGTAACTCTTTATTTACTATTTTCCAACCCGCTTAATGACCCGGAGAGTCCAAAATAAAACTTATAGAAAGCTTATTGTGAGAAGAAAACACAACTGTCGTTATGTAACTAATAGAAGTCAACTTTTTACGTTGACTGCCACTCCAATCTCCGGTATATAGAGAATTTCTAAAGCCTAGAATAATCCATTAATCAATTGAAACTGTCTGGAAGGTCTACAAGTGATAACTTGATCTAACACGATCTCTCAGATAAATAAGAACATTAAAATAACTTACTAAATGGTAAACTCAATAAATCGATTATGAAATGGACAATGGTAAGTTTAAATATTAAAGTTACAAAATGTAACTTGTCCCGAAATCATAACGAGAATACATGAAATGACCAAAACTAATGTTCAGTTGCTAACAATATTTTTCTAAACATATGTACAACAATCTCCTGGTGCCAGTGTCTTTAGAGGTCTGCCATAGCTGAACACTGGCTGTGTAACTGGAGACCGGCCCTCCTACTTGCAGGTCACCCCCCGCCTATTGGCTACCCCAACTGGAGCCCGGCCCTCCTCCTCCGCCTCTAGACTACCCCAACTGGAGACCGGCCCTCCTCCTCCGCCTCTTGACTACCCCAACTGGAGACCGGTCCTCCTACTTGCAGGACACCCCCCCGCCTCTTGGCTACCCCAATTGGAGACCGGCCCTCCTCCTCCGCCTCTTGACTACCCCAATTGGAGACCGACCCTCCTCCTCCGCCTCTTGACTACCCCCCCACTGGAGAACGGTCCTCCTACTTGCAGGACACCCCCCGCCTCTTGACTACCTCAACTGGAGACCGGTCCTCCTACTTGCAGGACACCCCCCGCCTCTTGGCTACCCCAATTGGAGACCGGCCCTCCTCCTCCGCCTCTTGACTACCCCAATTGGAGACCGGCCCTCCTCCTCCACCTCTTGACTACCCCCCACTGGAGACCGGCCCTCCTACTTGCAGGACACCCCCCGCCTCTTGACTACCCCAACTGGAGACCAGCCCTCCTCCTCCGCCTCTTGACTACCCCAATTGGAGACCGGCCCTCCTCCCCCGCCTCTTGACTACCCCAATTGGAGACCGGCCCTCCTCCTCCGCCTCTTGACTACCCCCCACTGGAGACCGGCCCTCCTACTTGCAGAACACCCCCCGCCTCTTGACTACCCCAACTGGAGACCGGCCCTCCTCCTCCGCCTCTTGACTACCCCAATTGGAGACCGGCCCTCCTCCCCCGCCTCTTGACTACCCCAATTGGAGACTGGCCCTCCTCCTCCGCCTCTTGACTACCCCCCCACTGGAGACCGGTCCTCCTACTTGCAGGAAACCCCCCGCCTCTTAACTACCCCAATTCTCTTTTGGATGGTTACTGGGTTGCATCTTCCTCCTCCATAACCTACTTTATGTTCCCTTCCCTTGTCTTAAATAAATTTGTATTATGGATTCTCTTCTCCATAGAACCAATGGAAACCTTTTCTCTACTATAAAACATCTGACCTTTTTATAGGGCGTCATTTCCCCTTTAATTATTTGACTTAGTTTTATTATATTTGTTATATTGACTTAGCTTTAAATAAGGAATAAGTAACAGATCATAGTTAAAATTGAAATACTAACTGCAATTATTTGTTTCTGAAAATATGGACAAAAACAAAGTATTATCAACAATATTTAACAGCAAAGGGCGAGGTCTCTAGAATATTTAACGATACCTCCAAAACAAAACTATACAATGAAGTAGGAATAGGAGCTCTGAATTCTCGAAATACTAACTCTATCCATAACCATTCAGATCCATTAATAAATCAAGATCCGTAAATAATGGTGAAATAGCTGTAAAATACTCGAAAAGTTGCATAAAGAAACGGGCATAATAAATTTCAATGGATTCCCAAGTATACATAAAAATATAAACAAAAAAAAAATGCAACCCGGTAATTAATTTTATAGTAAGAGTCGTACTTAATTACATCAACCATTATGAGATCCAGTGGCTCACTGGGTACGGGAAGATACGAGGGAAGGAAACAGCGGACACTAGCCAGGCCGACGAGAGACCCAGACGTACAACACGGAGTCACAAAGAGGCAGGTCTACTGCACAGTTGACGAAGGGTTCGGAGGCACTAAATTCTGGTTCAAGAAGTTAAAGACAGAGGTGACACGGAAACACTAAATATGAACAGATTGTATGCCTGTCAGACCAGTAAGTACCTCCAAGTTTTGTGACTTCTGAAATAATAAGTTTTAATAATACTGAGCGATTTCTAAAATCAATATCCAAACCGGATCTCCAGACATTAGTGTCAGTCAACTAGTCATCTGTAGTACGACGCGTCCAATAATAAGCTGGCTAAAATAGGAATACAACTTCTCTTAATTTGTGCGAGTTCAATGTGTCAATGTATTAACTATTTCTTCTTGGCTATCAGAATAAAGTAATCCATTTTCTGAAGGGGATAAGATAAGGCTGTGTTTATACTGGAAGCCAGCGCGCCAACGTTCATTAACTACGCTCAAAAATCAATAGAAGTGAATCGAGGTAGATACGGTAGAAGAGGTCTTACGTAACGTTGTTTCCAATGCTAATCGGCCTTAACGTATTCCACTTTTTCCAGCTGTAAACGCTTGCAGAGTACCCAAAGGCTAAGAATAAAATGAATATATAATTACTAATACAAGAAATCAGTAAAGTAAGAAATGTGTATTTACAGTTGAATAGTACAAAGAAGAGAGATAAAAAATGAATAGAAAGAAGACCACCATCACCATACTAGTCATAGAGAAACGTAACAAATATAATGTACACATGGAAAAGAATAGAAGAAGTTATGGAAAACCTCTTCTTAACTCATGAAGCTAAATTCACTTCTAGGTCACTCAGTCACGAGGACCTCTGAAGAAAAGATGGATTCGTAAATTCTTTCATATTTTAACTTGTGTCGGATGTTCTTCTATGTTGACCAACTGTGCTCATGACACGACTTAGTCAGCGAGTGCATATTCTGTGTCTCAAGTGTTCGGAACGGACAGAAGCCAAAAAAATAAATATACACATTGTAGACTACCCCTTATCTAGGAGTCATATTGCACATTTGTTGATTACCTCTCCCTAAATTCAATATGGTTTTAATTGGGACGAAAACTAATCATAACCAATATCCTCGAGATCTGTACATAATTGCTCAGGACATTAAGGCGTCCTAATCCTTTCAGGTAACATTTTATTGGAAATTATATTTTTTCTCAAATCCCTCCAAATGTGTAGTACACCTTTCGTTTATTTTTCCCGACATTTCATCCAGAGGTGTCTCGTTCTGACAATATACCGAAATGATGTCTTCAGGATACAGGAATTTCTTTGTTACATCATCTCTAAGACACCCATCGAAAAGAATTAACTAACAAGCAGAGAGAAACAAAAAAAAAAACATTCTTCCTTTCAATAGTCAATTTTGAACAAAGGCTTAATCCTTAAAGCTAATAAACATGAAATTAACTGAAAATCTTTTTTTTTTTTTTTTTTCTAGAAAAAATGAAATTTAAATTCAACAAACGAAAATTATATACATAACTTCTAAAAAGAAGCAAACAAACAAATGTGGTTATTGGTTGAAAGGAGGATCTGGTTTGTTTTATAATGTAACCTATAATAGGAGCTATCTGCAAGTGTTTAGTGGGGCAGTCCAACAAGACAAGGAGGGTTGAACATTTGTTTAGCGCTACCTGCAGACTCACAGGTGAAACTCCAGATAGCGCACAGGTAACTTCACAACCATTCTACTACATTTGTTAGATTGATTTGAGAACTAAATGGGGGCTAGGGCTAGTTAGTCAGTTAAACAAAACAACAAAATGGTCTAGATTTAGGCTACTTACAATTCCTTATAGGATGTTCTCTTTTGATGCCGTTCGTTATACCGTTCACCTTCCTTGTAGGTTTGGCCTCGTCGCTAGATCCTCTCCATCGCTTCTTGTTGTTCTCACCTTCGCTCTTCCTTCCTTTCGTCTCTTTTACAGGTTGCTCTACAACTGAAATAGCAAATAACCTCATGTCAAATACATTAGATCACAAAAATTCCTTAATGTCCTTCCCCACTTCTCGAAAGCAATAGAACAAACAATTAAAAATTAAACTAAAAATGTTTATCTGAGAGGAAACCCGCTGTTCTGAAACCTATATTTTTTCTCATTGTCCAAAAATAATTAAATTCCACGTGTAAAAGCCATGTTTTATAAAGGAAAACATTATTTCATACATAGCTTTCATTTTTATTTTCTTCGCAGCGTTCCTCCACAGATATCCTCCTATAATAAGACTTATTTATTGCTAATATCATTTTTTATTAGTTATTTACTTATTTATTTTATTTCAATTGCTTCGTTTATATTTTTCTTCTTTCTTTTCTATATTTCGCAAATTGTGACCTGAGGAAGGGAACATCCCGAAATATAATCTTGAAAGAAGACTTTTTTGGAAGAATTATAGAAAATATTTATTGTAATAAAAAATATAATAAAAAACTGTATCTATTAATACTTTTATTTATTTTATTATATTTCTTACAACCTACTAACTATTGTTTTTACTAATCTCATGAGAGTCCGAATCAAAATTCAATAACTCTTAAGTATCTAATTTATAAGCTATCTTGATGTATACATTTTTATGTATCCTCTTACTGTGTTAACCTTTAATGGAAATGCGCATTATTATTATTAATATCATTTGCGTTAGATATCAGCTGATTATTGTTGATAGTTACAGTTAGTGTTTGAAGTTACAAACGCTGACAGTCGGATATGTTACATTATTACAACACCTTACCTTAGATACGTATGTAACTGCATTTAATAGGTATTTCATTTTTTCCACCTCACAACATTCCAAGTCGCTTATCTCAGCAACAACTGAATCAATTTTGATGAAACGTTAGTCTTTAGTTGTTTCATACAGAATATACCTGTAGTGTTCGGGGAAAATTAGTACTTGTCGGTTTTTGCTAATTATCGAAAAATTAAATTTAAAAATTGTTATGTTCAAGATCATATCCCCTATTTCTGTTATGCAACATTAGTTAGTCATTATACTCATGTCCGGGCTTTAACTACGAGGTCATATCGCCTATATCGCCTACTACCAGAGCGCTCTTTCGTCACTCTAGTGGACATGAGCCCGACTCTAAATTTAGCCTACTCTACATTTTCATTCACCTAGGGGAGGGGTCTTTAACGAGTACCTGACATCGTACAGGCTCGGGGCCATCGCTCAACGTCCCATCCGAAGGACGGCGTGCTTAAGTTTATTTTACCTCCCAGATAAAATTAACTAAGGGCCTCGGCCGGATTCCAAACCCACTACCTTCAGTTCAGAAAGCACGCATACCACTGAGCTACCGGCGCCCTATTTATGCAACATTGTATATTTGAATTTATCCTTTTAGGCGAACACTACAGATATATCTGCCAAATTGCATGTTACTACGTCAAAAAGTTTCCAAATGTGACCACCGACAGAAGAAATTTCCGAAAGGGAAGGTGTTAGAAAAAAAATCATAGACAACCCTAATTCTGATATTTTAACCCCATTTTCGATGTATGTGTGTTCAAGCCCAAAATATATTCTGCCCCCATGCCTGGGCTCTGTACTGTACTGACTGACATCACAAAATGGAGGACAATAAAGAACGTCTCAGAATTTAGATAGGGAAAGATGAAAATACATCTTTGTAACTGTTGATTATATATTTACGATCCCCATTTACAAATACACTTATGTACTTTATGTTTTTAGCATCAAAGAAATGTTTTGCAAAATGTGTATGTAAATTCCCCTCGCAGGCAAGCTGTACTTTGATTGCTCCCACTTTGGAAGGAACTCTCTCCTCAACTTCTCACAAAAAGAGACTCCAGCTTACTTACCTCTGTCATTGTGTTGTTCCTCTTTGCCATCACTTGCGGGGGTGGCCCCAGACCTTCTTGCCTGGGCCTGCTTCTGTTCCAGATAGTTGGCTGCTCTACACTCGTGACAGAACCACTTCGATTTGGGGACCCGTCGCATCTGAGGCACTACACAGGACAGATGAAGCCGGGTCTCACACTTGGAACAGCCAAGCTCCGCACCCATGTCCCCGCACGTTTTACACTCATACCTAAATACAAAAAAAAATTATATAATTTTTTTTTTATTCAAAAATATACCTTACATTTTAATTATAGTACACTGAAAAGATTAAAATAAACTTTTTCTTCGGGGTTGGGTGAAAATATGAATAATAGACATTACAAAAATAAATTCTGACTTAAGTTCCATTTTTTGTTTGATCCCCATATCTTGAAAGCCTAAGTCCAGATGGGTTTTAGTACTGTGTTATATATGTGAAAAGGTGGTCAATAAAATAGCACTATGTTATTTCTACAATACTAAGTTCGGAAACATATAGCCTTAAATGTAAATTTTGAAATTTTTTTGTCTTATTTTGTTTACAAGTGGTAAGTCGTCTTGCAGATCAATATCAATTCCCACAGTAAAACAAAGCAATACTAACTCCCCCCCCCCCCCCCCCCCCCCCCCCATGTGGAGGTAAAATTGTTAAACAATAGTTAATTCATTTGTTATGCAGGTACCAAGGACAGCAAAACCAACCAAGCCCACTTCAAGGTATCAGAAAGTCAATGTGTCCTAGAAGAGGAGGGTGCGGGGGACAGAGCTCCAGGTATTTCCAATTCTACTTACACATACTCTTCTTCTTCCTCATCGTCGGATTCTTCAGAAAATAATCTTCTTTTCTTTTTGACTGGACTTTGAACTTTTTCCTTGGGTCGACACTTGGGACAGTGCCAATCACCTTGTGGGACTCTCTGTGGAAAAATATACAATATTACTAAATTACTTTTTTTTTAATGAAAAAATTTAAACTATGTGGTTCTTTGTGGACAGCTCGGCTGGGGCGAGTTGTTTGAGAGGTGTCCTCCATCTGAGACCCGTGCCAGAGGAAGGAACCTGTGACCGTCCCCTCAAGGAGCTACATCTCAGGGATATGTGATATTGAGAAACACTTTTGTTAGGTCGTGACTGAAGATAGTAGCAATACCGAAAGTACAAACATATATATATTTTGTTAAATAGACAATATTTTTAAAAATATACGTTTTACTTTATTTTTAGTAACAATTTAAGTTTGCTAGGTTATATATATTCATTATATATAACTCAGATTCCCTGAGAGGCTGTCACTCTCCAACACTAAGGGAAACGCCATAAGTCCTACTGTCCTAACTGAAAATATAAGGGTTTAAACATAAAGTTAAAAAATTATAAGAATGTAAAACCAAATCTTAATATGTTTTAAAAAAAATGAATGTAATAAAGTACACAGTATTATGAATACCATTGCTCTTTAGTTTATTTGGTTTATGGGGGGTGGAGTGGGTCGCTTCTATCGTAGTGCCCTCTGGAAACGTTGGATAAGCCTCTTGGAAATCTCCATGATCTCACGGCTAAACGACCCACATTTGTCGCCAATATATTGCATGGCTGAAATGCCAAAGTTGGGCATAGGAGACAAAAAAAAAAAGTTTATTTGAATTTCTTCTTACTTCCCAGCTATACAAAGTAATTCTATATGTGAATCCAGAACCCTCTAACGACGACATCTATTGTTTTTCAGCCAAATCGAATAAAGGGAGGAAGGGGGGGATTAAGGAAGAGGCTTAACATAAAAACTCGAGAAACTGCCGGTAGAATGAATGTATCGACACGAACTTTTTGTATGTGTGACCAAAACCTCATAAGGACATCACCTGTCGATTTTCAGCCAAATTGGCCAAAGGAGAGGGGGGACAGGGGAGAAGCTTAACTTTAAAGCTCTAATAACTGCCACTGTAATGAATGTATCGGCACACAATTTAGGGTGAGGATTCAGAAGCCACTATTGTAACTTTATGTTTAATCCAAAATATTTCCACAATTAGATTTTTCCGAGGGATTTCCCTCTTCAGTGATGTTTTTTCCCTTAGAGTTGGAGAGTAATCCTTAGGGGCCTCAGAATTACTGTTGCTTTTGACGTTGTTCTGAGGATGACGTAAGCCGAAATGGGTACTCTGTATGTACGAGTATATATATTTATGGAATTAGGATGATGGACTCACAGTAAGTTTGGGCTTGAGACAGTAGAGGTGGTGTCCCTTGTTGCAGGTATCACAGAGCAACATCGACTCTGGGTCCTTCATCCGGCGGCAGACCCTGCAGGAGGCGTTCAGAGCAGATCTGTCCCATGAGACGGAGTTATCTGCCCAGCATGAAACAAATAACATATTATAGACAAGTGCTTCCTTGGGACAATGACACATTAAAAAGGGGCTTCATTTGTTATTGTTCATGTTTATATTATATTATTTTAAAGATATACTGAACATTTCAATCATTTGGGAGCATTTGAAAGTGTTGCGTCATCCTCCTCCAAAAAAAAGTTGTTGACTCCTCAGGATAGTAACTCTAACCACTCAGGTTAGTAAAGAAATATATTAATTTAGCGCTACTCTCAAATTCGTCATTTTTAGTTAGAAATTGATAAAATATATAACTTACTTTCATTTAAGCCATAAAAGGTTCGTACCTGTTCAAACGAAGCCGAGGTATGCCCCCCAGAATATATGTTTGTTTTTGTGATTCATACCTGAGGTCATATCGCCTACTACCAGAATTCTCTTTCGTCACTCTGGTAGACCTGAGCCCGACTTTACTGTTGTGAAAATATAATAAAATTGCGATAGATAATATTTATGACTAATTTATGGATGGCCCTTTAGGACCGGAGAAATTTATAGGGAAAACTGCACGGTGATCATATATAATGGCGGATTAATTATACTGACTCAATGAA
The DNA here is from genome assembly GCA_963662175.1 of Aradus depressus. NCBI lineage: Eukaryota > Metazoa > Arthropoda > Insecta > Hemiptera > Aradidae > Aradus > Aradus depressus. The sequence continues at coordinate 54,639,375 of OY759214.1, read as the reverse complement.
ACCGAACGGGTACTGAAACGTGTACTAATTAACCTAATTAGCGATTGAATGAATGGGTTCTACTTTTGTTCAAAAGGATTGAATCAATCTGGCTGAATCTTAGAAAAATAGGCCTCAAGTGATTCTTAAACAGTATCTATTTTCCTTTTTTGTTAGTAAGTCTAAAGTCTACTAGCAGGTTACCTGTAGTTGTCCGGGAGTAATTTAGCGTTATTATACATGAAGCGATGACCGGGCAAAGAACAAAAAGCTTCTCTATCCCCCCCCCCCCCCCCCCTCCTCTTCAAAGAAATATAGTACATAATAATCACTCTAAAACTCACTTGACCTTCTACCGTTATGGAGGAGGGCAAAGAAACTTGTCAACAAATTGGGTCCTCCACAAACCTCCTTTTTCCCATTGAAAATGTTCAAATGCCACATGAGCAATGTTTGACACGAGTCTTGATCAGCTCCTTTTACCGTTGCGGAGGTGTAGAGAGAAATTTCTCAAGAATTGTTAAATATATATTATATATATATATATATATAGAGGTCTCTGTAGTACTGTAGGCTCACAACAATCTCATATCGGCAGGTGCAACTTCACTTGTCCCATTTACATTGAACTGGCTTGTTGAAGCATGTAAACAGAATTTCATTTCAATGAGACTATCCGTGTGATTGATCAATGAAATATATCCTTTACCTAGAGTGGACAGGAACAAGAAGAGCTGCGGGAAGCTGGTAGATTCCATGAGTGCCTTCTCCCATCTCTCCATGGCCGGTGTGGGGATCTTTGAGTCAATCCCTCGATCTTTCTCTCTCTGGTCCAGACCTACAAGAGATAACGAATTTGATTAACTCAAAACATTTGGTAAAATATATATTGTAATGTTCACAAATTACAGGACTGCCGCCCAAAATTTAGAGTTATTTGCAAAACATAGATAAGACATGTGTTAATCTCAGGAGGCCACAACCTAGCTTTGACATGAGAGAGTTCAGTGGGCATTTCTTCACCGCTCCATCGATAGTCGGCAGCCTTTAAAATCGTGTATAATCGTAATATTTAATTACTGTAGTCATGAAGTACACTATATTCAAATGTATTGGCGCACATGCCATTGCTTTTATATGGAAATGAAATTTAAAAAAAAAAAAGTTGTCGGTGAATCATCGGCAATGTACTTCCCCAGAACGAATTTATCAATTAACCTTTCGTTCCCCCTCTAAAACCAGTCTACTAATTGCGCTAATATTCAACAGTTGACTTACATAGGGGCTCATAATTCCGCTTATTAAATTTAGTGTTGATACATTCATTACATCCCTTCCCTTTCGCCGATTCCGTCCAAAATTAAAAAGTGTCGCCCTTATGAGGTTTTGAATTCACATATGAAATTTTGTGTCGATATATTCGTTAAAATGGCAGTTATTACAGCTTTTGAGGAAGTGGGCCAAGATGATTACAGTTTGGATACCCAAAGGGGGAACAGAAAATAATAGAGAGGACACTGACCTGGGATGAGGAAGATGGGTGGATAGACAGTGGCTCGAGGTAGAGTGAGGTCTAAGAAGGAGATCCGGAGAGTTAGTGGCTCGAGGTAGAGTGAGGTATAAGAAGGAGATCCGGTGGGTCGAGGTAGAGTGAGGTATAAGAAGGAGATTCGGAGAGTTAGTGGCTCGAGGTAGAGTGAGGTATAAGAAGGAGATCCGGAGAGTTAGTGGCTCGAGGTAGAGTGAGGTATAAGAAGGAGATCCGGTGGGTCGAGGTAGAGTGAGGTATAAGAAGGAGATCCGGAGAGTTAGTGGCTCGAGGTAGAGTGAGGTATAAGAAGGAGATCCGGTGGCTCGAGGTAGAGTGAGGTATAAGAAGGAGATTCGGAGAGTTAGTGGCTCGAGGTAGAGTGAGGTATAAGAAGGAGATCCGGAGAGTTAGTGGCTCGAGGTAGAGTGAGGTATAAGAAGGAGATCCGGAGAGTTAGTGGCTCGAGGTAGAGTGAGGTATAAGAAGGAGATCCGGAGAGTTAGTGGCTCGACAAGACTTACAATTGAGGAGGGTCCCCCGCCCTGCTCAATTATCGGCAAATAAGAGCCTATCTTTATCTTAAATAAACAGACTACAGTTTACCTAAAGGTCTTTTGAGATACTTGAATTCGACGGCCTGAGCTATTTGTAGGATGGCAGAGGCTAGATCGAGGACGAGAGGCCGCTGTGGTGTCTCCTGAAAACCGCTCCATGCTGAGACCTCCTCCTTGTCGAACACCGGCGTCGAGGCTCGGCTTTCTTCGTCCACTGGAAGAAAATTTCAAATATATTAAATAACTTGTGTACCTTTGTCACAAAAATGTAAGTATTGTCTGCCTGTATTCATGTCAAAATGGTGTTTGTTTTCATTGATGTGTTGTGCGAAAGTTCATTTTACTGAGTTGTATGTTGTGTCAGTGTTTAACCCTATTCCAATATTTGTTCTTTTACCCTGTTTTTAAATGGTCTTCCGTTCTAGAATGTAATTCTTGCAAGTTAGACTATGTTGGTCAAACAGGAAGACCATTTAAAAACAGGGTAAAATAACACATATCGGAATAGAGTAAAACACTGACACAACATAAAACACAGTAAAATGAACTTTCGCACAACACATCAATTAAAACAAACACCATTTTGACATAAATACAGGCATACAATACCCACATTTTTGTGACAAAGGTACATTACTCAACTCGCTGGAACAACTAGAAATAAACAGAGCACTACAAAAAGAAAATTGTATGTATGATCAGACCAATCTCAAATATTCACCCCTTTTATCGCCAATAATATAATCCTCCAGTCTCTGTGTATACCTACTTACTTTCTCAAAACTGTGTATTTTGTATTCATATATTTATTATTGTCAACTTTGATTTATATAATTGTATTTCACATAAACATAAATATTTTGTAATTTTATGATCAAATAGAAAATATGATTAAAAAAAGTGCGAGGAAGGCAGCTGTACCAGAGGCCAGAAGGGAGGGAAAACTAAGTAGAGAGACGCTCAAGATGATTAAGGAAAGGGAGAAGCTAAAAATAAAAAGAAAAAAAACGGCGGTAGAAAAGGTAGAGTACAATAGCATCTGTAAGAAGGTCAAATATCATATAAGAAAGGACGTTGAGGAACATGACCACCGAGTGGTAGAAGAGGTAATCCAGAGGAGCGAGGGAGTAAAGAAGGCCAAGAAGATGCTGACACCTAGAAGGTCCTGGATCACAGGTCTACAGGGAAAAGATGGAGTCACAAGAAGAAAACGGGAAGACATTCTGGAGGTAGCCACAAAATTCTACAAGCAACTTTACAGAAGCGAACACTTTCACTCCTGGAAATGCAGCTCAACTCCAACTAAGGAAGAAATATTTCCGGACTTTCTGGAGGAAGAAATAATGTCAATAACAAAAGCACTGAAAACAGAAAAAGCATCGGGACGAGATAAAATCTCCAACGAACTATTAAAAATACCAAAAGAAGATATGGTACCTCTTATGACCCAACTTTTTAACAAGGTAAAAAACAGCGGAAAGATACCAAGACAGTGGTGGTTTTCTGACATAATACTGTTACATAAAAAAGGAAATATTTCAGATCTAAAAAATTACAGGCCAATTAGCTTGACGCCAGCTATAGGAAAAACATTTTCAAAAGCCCTTCAGATGAGAATAAAACCAACTCTTTTAGAAAACCAACCACCTGAGCAAGCCGGATTTCGAAAAGGCTACTCCACCATAGACAACCTTCACACAGTGAACCAGCTCATCGAGAAATGTAAGGAATATCAAAAAGATATTTACATGGCCTTCATCGACTACTCAAAGGCCTTTGACTCAGTCAACCACGACTTTCTCTTTAGAAGTCTGGAGCGGCAAGGGGTGAACCGAAAAATGATAGAAATAATAAGAAACTGGTATCTGAACAGCAAATCTAGAGTAACCCTATAAATGCCAGGTCCGGACTTTCAGTTGGGAAGAGGAGTAAAACAAGGGGACCCTCTGTCCCCGGATCTATTCAACTGCATACTGGAGCAAGTATACCGAGATGGCAACTGGGAAAAATACGGAGTCAATGTTAATGGAACGAAAATTACCAACTTACGATTTGCTGATGACGTTGTTATTTTTGCTAATACCCCAGAGGAGCTATCGAGTATGATGAGTGAGCTGAATGATGCTGGGAAAAAGGCAGGACTTGAGATAAACTTCCAAAAAACAGTCATTCTAGCAAACGGGAAAACGGAAGAAATAAGTCTGGACGGGAAGAAACTGGGTTGAAGAAACCGTTTACCTAGGACAACTACTTTCATTCAAGAATGGCCTAAAAAAGGAATTAAATCGGCGAATCGCACTTGGATGGAAGAAATATTGGTCCTACAAATATATCTTCAAAAGCAGAATGGCCATGGACCTGAAAAAAAAGGTGTTCGACTGCTGCATCACTCCTTGTCTAACGTACGGATCCCAAACCTGGGCTCTCTCCCAAGATGTGCTGAGGAGCTTAGAGGTTACTCAAAGAGCAATGGAGAGAAGCATGCTGGGAATAAAGAAAAAGGATAAAATACGGAACTCCGAAATAAGAAAAAAGACAGGAGGTACGGGACGTGAAGGAAGTGGTGCTGCAACAAAAGTGGAAATGAGCAGGACATGTGGCGAGGATGGAAGAAGGAAGATGGGCCAAGAGGACGACAGAGTGGTACCCGATATACCTGAAGAGAAGAAGGGGAAGACAACTGGTGAGGTGGCGGGACGATCTGGACAGGACAGTGGGGAGTCTCTGGCACAGATCGGCCTGGGACAGGAGTGCATGGAAGAAAATGGGAGAGGCCTATGCCCAAAGATGGGCCTAGTTTCCAATTTATATAAATATCTAGAAATACTATTGTTATATTATTATACTAAGGAAGAAATAAAAAGGCTATTATTATTATATTTTAATTAGCACTGATACTATTTCAAAAATTTCCTATTATTATTAAGATTTCAATTTGAGAAAAAATTGTATTTTTAATGTTTTTCAAGGTTTTAAGATTTTATTGTACAGGAGAAAGGGACATGGAAAAACCCCCAGTGGGGGCCGAAAGTGGGGCATGTAGAACTTCCACTTAGTAGTTGTTAAGTCTTGGCTGAAGATGATAGCGATACTAAAAGTACTCCCACAATGTATTTTGTGAAATAGGCATATTTTCAAAAAAATATACGTTTTCTTTATTTTTATTGTTTTACATTATCTCTGCAGAAAACTTTAAAGGGTGATAACAGTCGGAAGTTTTTGTTTAGTGTATGTTATTATTTTTGTAAATGAATGAAAAATTAAAAAAAAATCAAAGTTAAAACTTGTAAAGAGATAACCCTAAAAAATAGAAATGAACTGGTACTGATATCAGTGTTGCCAGGTTTACAGTAAAACCAAAACATTTCTAGTTCCCCCAAACTATCTTATAGAAAAATTGCTAAATTTCTTTACATGAAAAATATATTTACATTATAATAAATAAATTTGATTTTTAAAAATATAATATAATATAGGAAAAATTAGAATAAGAATTACTTACAATATTAATTACTAATTAAGACAAGGTACGCAGGTATTTAAATAAATAAAACAAACTTGTTTTTTGATATACTGTCTATTGCACAAAACAATGTATATGAACTATCTGTTTCGGCAGTATGAGTGCGAACCGTTCTTCCGCACAGGTAAATGAGGTATGTAAGGGGGGGGTTGGAATTTGAACTAGCGAATCCTCAGAACAAACAAATTCTTAACTTTAAAGCCATGGGCATTTCCTAGTTGAAATTCCTGACCTACCTAATAGATTCGCACAAGGTGTCTTAGTTTATAACTGAACCTGACCATGGTGTAATGCCGAAACAGGTAATTTATGTGTACATTTGTTAGTGGAATAGGCAATATTTAAAAAAAAAAACTTTGTTCTATTTATTTATTTTAAGGTTCCAAAACAAGTCCGGGTTTCTCTATATAGAAGTTATATGTATTTAAAAACAGCCCACGTACCTTCTTTTTTAATGTCTTCAATATCAATAGATTCGTCTTTTATATCAGAGCTAATATCCATTTCTTCTTCCTTTAATTGACATAAGAAAAAAAAAAAATGGTTAACATAATGCCATGATGTATAAGGGAGTGAGTTCCAGTATTTAGTAGTAAGGGTACCAGTTAAAAAAAAAAGCAGAATATTTGACTAGAAAACAGCCCTTAGCAATATTTATTGACACAATATACCATTTGTTAAATAACATGATAAATTTGCATTATTATTTGACAGTAAACATTATTATATATTGTATGCATTTCACACACGACTGTTCAAATTAATAGATATCAACAGATGAGTTGATGAGTAACTATTGGAACATACTCAAAGTAATAGAAAAACATTTTTTTTTAAGGTACTTACATAAACCCTTGTGCCCCAAGTCAACTTTTTACACTGTTTATCATAACTGTTGTTCATCATTGCCGTCCTCCACTTGATTCTGTCCTTTACCTGGACACAAGACAAGACAAATTTACACTTATATAACGACAATTAGCCTTAACTCTTAATGTAACGAAAATGTGCATTAAGATAAGATGCCAGTGAAACACCGGCTATCTACTTCCTCTGTTAAAATGATTTGTAATCAACTAATTTTTCACCCTCCCTCTAAACTCTTTTCCTTTTCTGCCAATTTCGCTGAAAATAAATAGGTGTCTTTACTGAGGGACTTCTCAAACCTCGTATAAAATGTCGTGTCAATACGCAAATAGTGTCCTTCTTATGGGGGTTTGGATACAATTGCACGTCAATATATTATTATAGTTATTAGGCTCTGTTTGTGTCGAGTTAGTTGGCTACCTTTACATGTGTATCGAGAGGTGACCCTTGAGGACGACACCTATTGAGTTTCAGCTAATATATTCATTCAATTCAGAGTTAACATTTTCACAGACAGGCTTCATTTTTTATTTTTGGATTCAGGGGGTTGGAAAACACGAAATTCCAATAAAAACTCAACATGGAATTGCAGACAGATTACATAACTTCTGCTACAATACTCGTAATGGCAGAATATAATAATACAATATTAAAACGAAGAATTGACAATGTGGCTGCCAGATTATAATCTGCTTAGTGGGATTGTAATATGATTATAATTTACATTCCGGCTGCAACATACGAGTAGATATGACAGTGGACGTGTACTGTATTACTACAAGGACCGCCGGGGGTAAACATTGGATTCTTTTGAAATACTTTGTTCTTATTCATACCCTTCTTTTATTCCTTTAAGTGAAGCAGTTTAGGTTCCCCGATAAAGAATTTTCGATACCAGGACGCTATTTGGATCCCTATTAAACGTCAAAAAGATCAAAATGTAAAAACCTTAGATATAAAAAAAAATAAATAAAAAAAGGTTTGAACTTCCAAATTGATTTTATTTAGTTTTGGAGCGTTCTCAGCCCAGGCTCTCCAAACATCAAATGAAATAACAATAATTGGCTAGACCTAGGGAACATAGTAAATTTAACATATCTAGAAACAAAAACAGTCTGGTCGTACAAAAAGTCCTGCAAATAGGGCTAATGATCTATTTATAGATATTACAATTATTTTTTACGAAGTACGGGGAGGTTGTAATCGGCCAGACGTTCTGATGAGTTTTCACAGGCATTTCACGTTTGTCAAGGCTCTGATGATTCCAAAAATGTGGTCTCCAACTTCCATCTACATCTTAGATAAAGTAAAGTGATGACCTACCCTAAGGTATCCCAAAGCCCCGCCACTGATCTTCTCTTCTGTCTCCAAGATGAGATCCCGGAGACTGGCTTCCATGATACTGTCCAGAGGGGTGCCTTCTGGGTAGCTCAGGTTGGCTGACACATCGTACTGCTTCATAGACTTGTTCCGCTGCTGTATGAACCCCGTCTGAAACAAGTATATATACCTATGTATATACATAATATCCAAGTGTCTGCACGTCCCTAGCAACAATGAATTATGGCCGTCTCCCTTGCAACTAACTTTATGGCCTCACTAGTGACCCCTAACAATATCAGTAGTGGATTATACAAATTTTCAATTAATTTATTTATCGAATCAATTAATGTATGTCACAAAAACAGCCCAGTACAAAAGCAGCACTAGTTTTGGTGGATATATTCGAGTGTGGGAGGTTATATGGTTGGTTAGTTAGCCATGAGTGTTTTTGTTTTATTGTTCAAAAAAAATGTGATAAGGTTATCTTTAAATGTCAACTCTATTTCAGTTTTTTATTGTTTCATTATCACATACAACTGTCAGAAGAAGCGTGGCATTGCATATTTAGAACGGCTCAGATAATGTTTAATATTCTTCTATTTACTTTCGAAATACAAAAGGAAGGAATGGCCGCCCAACTAGCAACAAGCTTTACCATGCTCGGGTCCTCTCTAGCAACCCCTAACATTACCAGTAGTCTGGATATACTACAACTTTTCAACTAATTTATTTATAGAAACAATTAATTAATGTTACAAAAGCGGCCCGGACCCTTGGCTACACCAGCGCTAGTCTTGGTGGATATATTCATATTCGAGTGTTGAAGGTTATACGGATGGTTATCCATGAGTGAAATTTTGATGTTTAAATTTATTGTGAATCTGAAGTATGTGTCTGTATGTTCTATTGTCTATTCATGTGAATTAATTTAATAGTAGATATGTAAACAATTATTTTCCTAATAAATATAAAAAAATATATATACTTTTGCCTGTAATTTTGTTCTGTATACAAATACATTCTTCTAATATATATAATAATAGAAATATTTTTAAAAAGTCTAAAAAAATAAATTCAAAAGTGGCAGAAATTCCACAAGTTTGTTTTATTCGACCACAAGCTTGACCTCTCCTTCTTCTTAAAAAAAAAAAGTATTCGAACGAGTTACTGGAAAGTCATATAATCTGCAAAAGTCTTTCTTTCAGTACTTGGATTTAGTTACCGTATGGAAGCGTTACCTACCGGTCCAGCAGAGACAATGTTGAAGCATTTCTGTCCAGGGCAGGCCTTGAGTCTCCGGAGGATCTCATCCTTCTCTTGGAGGAGTGTCTGACGGAGCCTCCTCTCTCGGTGACCTCTTCTGTTCAAAGACTCGATCAGAGTATCAATGTCCTCGGGTTCGTTGAACACGGACCATGACTTGTGTCTGTTCGGCCCATGGACTGGACACCGTAGAGGCTCCCCCCAGCAGCTCAGAGAGCTTCTAGTAGACGTTTTACTTTCCCTGAAAAAAATAAAATAAATAACATTTTTTTATTAATTTTTTGTTACACCCACCTTATGGACGTTTCGTCCTTTGGGCTTTAGGGCGGGGGGAGGGGGGTAGCCCATTTCATTTTGTTACGATACCGGGGTTAATTACACAACATCCATGAGCCACGAGAGAGGTTTTTATCTATGAAATAAAACTGTTTCCCGGGGGGGAATGGAACCCGCGACCGTGGTGTCCATGCTTTTAGAGCCCACCCTTTTGGAAATGCCTTCCTTTGAGCTGTAAGAGATAGTGTAGCCCATTTTATTTCGGCACCACAGGGGCGGGCTACATTACCGCGGATTCACAAACATCCATGGACCCGGGTGAAGTTTCATCTATGAAATAAAATTCTCTCCCGGACGGAATGTGTGTCCATGCAACGGGAGCCCTGCGCTCTAGCTCACTCGGTCCCTGGAAGAAAAAAAATTAAGAGACTTTTTCATTTTTTCACAGGACTTTCCGCAATTTTCCAAACCATACTTATCGACCTAAGCGATCTGTTGACGATGAAACCGGTACGCTTTATGTAAATATTTTTGTGGAATTTGTCAATATAAAAATTGGACAACTTCTTTGTTTTTATTAATTTTACCTGATAATTGCTAATACGAGCATTATAGAGTAGATGATTACGAATCCGATGTCAAATATTTTTCACTCCATGACTCATAATAACGGTTTAACTAAAATAAAATAAAAAAACAATTAAAGGACCTTAACATTTATCCCCTCCCCCACGACCTTTAGCGCATCATCAGTCTCCCTCCTTTTCTCTATCTCTCTTTAAGACACTTCTATGAATAGGTGCGTCACTCATTCCATTTTGCTAAGTATCTTCTGTCAAGATACACACACATTGTATAGTTATGTAATTCGTGAGAAATTCGATGCTGAACTTTCAAAAGAATTTTTATTTTCCGACCCCTTATTATAGACTCTCGATAGAATGTATGTAGCCAAGAATTTTATATGTGTATCCAGAACTATGAAAGTTTGATATGAAATTCTATCTGAGGGTTGGGCTCTAAGACATATATAGGCAATATGGAGAGGGGGGGGGGGGGGGGGGGAGGGGGTACTGAGAGAAGGAAAACTTAGATAAGTATTAATTATTTACGGCAGGGAAGAAAATTGCCTGTACAATCACCAATAATTTTTATTTTCCATTTTTGGATTAAGGGGATCGGAAAAGGTGAAATTTCAGTGAAATATTCTGTTAGACTGAAGTAGAACAGGGAAACCAAGACTAAACATCCAACCAGATGAACATACTCATTGTCTATGGACAGCTCGTGGTCTCCGTTCATCTCTGTCAGATGTTTCTTCCCCACGCCGTTGGAGTGGTTCAGCTGATAACTGTACTCCAAGAGGTTCTCCTTGTTACCGGACTCTTCGAACAACCTCCTCAAGTAGGCAAGACCATCCTCTTCGTCACAGGCGAATGTAGGAGTTCCTCTGAAAATCAGAAAATCCTCATCAGTCTTCATAAACAGGAATAATTCCAGTGTAATCTGTAGTAAGTTTGGTTTGGGGGAATATATATGAATACTGACTGGGATACATACAAAATTAGGGTGCAATGTAAAATTCCTCAACTTTTCCTGATTTTCCACCAAAATCTCCTGACCAAAACGTAGAAGGTACAAAGAAACATACATACAGAAACATGCATTGAACTGATGGTCTCTAAGGCCCTTTATATAACATGAAACGGACTTCTGAGCAACACAAAAAAATGTATTCAGACCATTTATAAACAAAACTTTAATTTTATGCATATAGATGAATCAGGCAATAAATTATAAAAAAAAAGAACTAACCCGGGGAGACAGGGGCCTATGTCCTCACTACCTTGCTCCACAAAGAGCCCTGGCACACTGTCAAAGATCCAGAACCTGCGATGTGCCCTGTCCGTGCCCAGAGGCGCCAACTGAGCCGATAACAGTGCCTTCCTCATCTCCTTCCATAGCCGTTGTTCCTCCTTCTTCCCGTCAGGACCGCACTCTCCAGATCTCAGCTCTCGACTCAGGGCGTCGGGACCCAGTTCGGCCTCTTTCTGAGCAACCACCTCTCCTTTCTTCAAACCTTTCTGTCTGTAATTTAGATAAGACAACACTCTTAATACATATAATAAGAAATTGATTTAACTTATGGACAATTATTTATAAGCTGGGATTTGACAGCTAGGGAATAGGCAGATTTAACATGCATCACTGAACTACCATCCAATAAAATTCACTAGTTTGACCTCACTCAATGGGACGTCGCGAATATAAAATTCGCATAAAAAAACAGAGTAATATTAGAAATTTACTTACAATAAGTTGAAAGTAAAACGAAAGAAAAGAATGTTTGAAAGCTTATGCGACAGAATATAATGTTAAAAAATGTTCAAATGTCTATTCAAAAATAAGCCTAATGCATATAAAACGAAATTTTATTGCTTTAAAATAGAAATATCTTATAGATAGTAAGGGGATATATTAAAAATAGGAACTTAATAGTGAAATATAGCAACGGAAAGATTTTATATATATGCTAAAATAAAAAATAAACTAACACATAAATAGAATATATAAATTCAGAAACACGATGTATTTTCAAGAAGAATAGTATTTTATCCAGTTAAGCACTGATAATTTAAAAAAAAAATAGGCTTACGAAACTCAATTTTTGGTTAATTTCTTGTTGAAACTGCTTTTTAATAATAATGACAACTATATGGATTTGAATTACACTTCAAAATCTACTAAACAAAATCAACTGAAACCAGTGTTGCCACATGTTGGCGCCTGTTGTTAAGAATCCAAATAATTTATTAAATATGCAAAAAGTGTATGATCTGTAGTGAATTCCCAATATTCTAACAATTATTTTTATACTTCATAATGATTTCCTCAATTGAGATAATTTTCTATTAGTTTAGAAAAAAATATGTACATATTAATACTAATTAACAAATAAACAATTGAACTGACGAAAGTTGTATAGTGTAATTATTTCTTTAAGTGAATTTTAATAATTGGATTATATGGAAAATAATAGGGTTCTGTCCGGTGAACTAATAATTTGGCAAAGTTTGGTGTAAATCTGAGACCCAGATGTGACAGATATCGTGAACACACAAACAAAAACCAAATCCAGATGAGTCGTAAGGAATAGGAATAGAAGATGTAACAACAATGAAAGGATCTCTCTGCAAGTTAAGTGAATGATGAGGTTTAAATCAAATTTTGTCTAGTTGATTGTCAAGTCCCAAATTTAAAAAAACAAAAACATTTTTTATAAAAGCATACGAAAAAACAAAAATAAAAACTATCAACATGTTAAGAAACTTTAAAACAAAGCACTGCGATAAAAGTCTGAGTAATGTGATGAGGATATAAGACAAGATAGAACTGTAGGATGAGGCAGCATGCTTGCCTTCTGAGCTCTAGATCGCGAGTTCGAAACCCAGCCAAGGCCCTTAAGCACACCGTCTTATCCGATAGAACGTTAAGTGATGGTCCCGCGCCTGTACGATGTCAGATACTCGTTAAAGGTGAATAAACCTAGATAGGCTTATGTCCACCAGAGCGTAGTTAAAGCCAATTTTTTCAAGTGGAAGAAAACTCAGTAATTAGTGTATCACTGGTGACGCCGCAAAGGCTTTGAAGCCCGCGTTTATATACAATAATAAAACGATTATATACAATAATAAAATGATAAGCGAAACCTCTAAAGCGGTCTTAGATAATTAGGAAAAAAAGAAGAAAGGAAATTATAAAATGAAAGCTGTGGAAGAAGAAATAAGAACTGGTTAGATGATTCATTCATTTCATAAAAATAAACTGTCATATGCCATGTCAGTCACTTACAGAGATACTTTCAAATTGAATACAGTTACACAGAAATAATATAGTTTGGCACAAAAACTATACAAACAACATTATTATGCGATCTTGGAGAAATCTTTGAACTTGACAAGAAAAACGATTGTACCGATACAAACCGATATTTTATTTTATTGTTTTTGATTCTGCTGTATTTATTCTTAGGCGACCTTACCAGAATAAAATGTCTCATCCATGATAACGTCATTTTTTTCACAAAAAAAGATTAATGACTGATTAGTCGGCCATACAAAAAATGCATACAATCATTTTTATGAAATAAGAGTACATTTAAAACAATAGATTACTCTTAATTTTTCTGATAAACACTTATAATAGTTATTGTAAACATATATAATTAGGAAACTTACATATATTAATATACAAAAGAGGGAATAGGACATCAGGTTTCAGAGACTGGACAAGAGAGGAGTTCTGGAGAGAAGGAGCAAGGAGCTGGAGAAAATCAACATCTTTATATTAAAACATCACATCTTTAAAAAATAACATTAGTCAACATACAATACATTCATAAAGAGAAGGGCGCTGGTAGCTCAGTGGTATGCGTGCTTGCCTTCTGAGCTTCAAGATCGTGGGTTCGAAACCCGACCGAGGCCCTTAGTTTATTTTATCTGGGAGGTAAAATAAACTTAAGCACGCCGTCCTTCGGATGGGACGTTAAGCGATGGTCCAGAGCCTGTAAGGTACTCGTTAAAGACCCCTGCCCTAGGTGAGTCGGGCTCTTGTCCACCAGAGTGGCAAAAGAGGGCTCTGGTAGTAGGCGATATGACCTCGTGGTTAAAGCCCGGGCATGAGTCATAAAACCTAACCTAACCTTCATTTCGAAATTTGAGATAGCCATAGCCGATATTCTTAAGTTTCTTGAATATCCGATCAATCGTTGAAGACATACATGATTCAAGTTCGAACCGGGTTCATAAGGATGCTAATTGTGAAATTTTATGAAAATCCAATTATTTAACAGCCAGCACTCATTTTGTGTTTTAGGATCTCCACAAGCCCCCCTCTCTCTCCCGTTTGGAATAACTTCCGATAAAATGAATATATACCTGCGACATGAGCCCAGATAACCCTCAAATAGGTGCAATAGTCTGTTTGTTAATGGTCATTTGAAACATCCCAGCGCAAACCTCTGAAACGATTCGTTAAAAACATTTGAAAATCTTTTTTTTTTGTTTTCTCGTTAGATACAACAAAACGAATGACAAAAAATCATAGAAATCGGAGGGGTCAAGTGTCTGACGTTAGTTGATTTGACGTGGAAGCGTAACTATTACCAAAATAAGTTACTAGTTGAAAATGAAAGAAGATTTGAACTATTCATTTTTCTGTTAAAAAAGTACGATTTGAACAAAATTTTATATCAATGAGTATTTGGGCTTCATCTAAAGACAACCCCTGAGAAACAGATATAGTTAGGCTGTGGAGGAGCGATAAACTAAGACATGGAATCCGCGCAGTTTAGTTTTAAAAAAACCAAACTACCTGTCCTAAAATAGAAGCCCAACCCGACCCATCTCCAAGTAAAGCTAACATACGTTCTCACATCTGAAAAATGAAATAATATTTTCAGGTTAGGGTAATAGACGGGTGTGTAGTTAGGTTCTAGTAAGGGTTGAACTGTCAACAGGCACTGAAGGGCTCCAACTGGCACTGAAGGGCTCCTTGCAGTGGGACTTACTTGAGAGCCTCTTCCTTCTCTCTGCGGACCTCAGCAGCTCGAACAGACCTCATCTCTACCCGAGCTAACCTCGCCTTCTCACAGCCCTCCTCGATGAGGTCTCGGGTTGTCGAGTAGGTCAGCACCTGGTCCATCAGACAGCTCAGCACCGCCATCTTCTCAGCTGAAAAAAAAGTCGTCGGCAATGTACTACCTCAGCTAAAATTCTGTGTGACCAACTGTGAACCAACATTTTCAGTCTTTGACCAATTTGGCTGAAAGTCAATAGGTATCATACTCAGGGACTTAATTACTCCCCATATATAAAAATAATAAATCGGTCGGTGAATCATTGTCAATGTACTTTCCCATCGCGCATTCGGATTCACCAATCTCTCGTCTTTTTCACAAACACATTTCAATATATTTATTCTATAGTTATCTTATTCACAGACACAAGTGAAACATTTCTCCTCCACCTAAACGTAGTATGGGGGAAGTTATGTAATGGGTTCAGTTTTGACAGAAAGTTCGTGTTTTCCGAGTCCCCTAAATCTATATACATAAATCTATAAAAACGGAGCTGAATGTGTCTGTTGTGTATTAGACACGCATTACGCAAAAAAAAACACGCTGAACTTCGTTAACTAAACTTACAGGTTACACCAAAATGAACGAAGTGACGGACATACGCCACAAAAAGTACGTAACTATTATTTTTTTTATTTAAGAAAATAATTATACTATTATATTACCAATTTCAAAGTCACAGACATTATACTGCGCTAATTTCTCTACAAGATGAGGTTGTTTTAACTTCAGCATCACAGCAGGATCATCATTGTTACAATAACCGCCTCGCGCCTGGTACCTGCAAAAAAAGAACAGACTAGCAGTATAGAGGAAAATAGATCTCAATGGAGAAAAATTATTGAATACAAAAAAAAGTGAAGATCAGACCAGTTGCAGAGGGATCGTTAGTGACTGGGTAGTTACCTCCATTTGGCGATACGACTCTTGGGAGGGACAGCCCCGGCTGTGAGAAGATGAAGCCGGAGCACCTCGGTAACTGTGGAGGGGTCTACAGTGAGCTGGTTGAGTGGGAGGGAGTGATGCTTCCTGAGCCACGACTCGCACATTGTTGCAGACTTCACCACGTTCTTGACATCCGCATCACCTCGGGTGAAGATTAGACCAGCTGCAAGCACAACATTAGGTACACACATTTGAAACACCCAAAACACCACACATTTAAAAACATATTTTGACTTTTTGTGAGCTATATACCGGAAACGTTCGCTCAAAACAATTTGAAAATATATAAAGTTTGTTTTCTCAGTAAACACAACTTAACTTGCCTTCCATTTGAACACAACAAAAACCTAACTTGTATTAGTTCTTGTGGTAACATGTGTCACACAAACAACCAAGCATAATAAAACATTTTCTACTCCAAGAACATTTAAGAGAAGTAGTCGATGTAGTCTTTACAAGAAAATGATGCGACACATTTTCTTCTTACTTTTTGATCACACCGGATATTATAAATAGCCAAATCATTTAAAGTTCCTATGAAAAAAAAAAAAAAAAAAAAAAGTGAAAAACTTACGTGTAATTTTGACGTCTGTTTCTTTGATTTCCTCGCTTTCTTGGTCCAGTAGATCAAAAATTCCATTGAGCAAAAGCTGTAGCATATCAGACAGAGGACCTGTAAATAAGATTCAACGCCTAATACAAAGTATTCATTGTTCTATGACTGGAATGAGTCAATCTACCTTCAATATTCCAAAAATGATAATATTTACAATCGTGCGAGACCACAAATTAATAGGTTTTGTGAGTTCCCCCTCTATCTTCCACCAATTTTAGACTAACCATCCCCACCCCAACTTGACAACCGTCGAGGTTTTTTTTTTTTAAGGACAACCTTGTCGTGCATTAAATAGAAATGGTTTAAAACAAGTGATAAACAACAAACAAAGAGTTCACTAACTCCTGGAAAGTATCGAGAAAAAAAATTGTTTTATTTTTGTGATTAATATTTAATAATGAAATTGAGGGCGCCGGTAACTAAGTGGTATGCGTGCTTGCTTACTGAGCTAAAGATAGCGGGTTCGTAACCCGGCCGAGGCCCCTAGTTTATTTTATCTTGGAAGGTAAAATAAACTTACCGCACAACGTCCTTCGGATGGGACGTTAAACGACGGTCCGGAGCCTGCACGATGCTAGGTACTCGTTAACGACCCTACCCTAGGGGAATAAAAATTTAGGATAGGCAAAATTTAGGACCCCCATAATAGAGTCGGGCACATGTCCACCAGAGTGAAGAAAGAGCGCTCTGGTAGTAGGCGATATGACCTCGTAGTTAAAGCCATGAGTCATAGTAACTAATAATAAATGATATATTATTGCTATAATTAAACCTATAAATTTAATTGTTTTTGAGAAAAAAAAAAAAGTTGAACCCAGAGCATTGTGATCACCAGGTATAACGTTATTAAATTATTATTACATATGAATAAATAAAAAATATATATTTTTTTAAGGAAAACCTACTAACTATTTGCATGTCCTCGATGCAGCAAGAGTTGTTACCGTGGAGAGATATCTGCACCTCAGGATCTTCAACTTGTGGTTCTTACTTAAATTTATAAAATGATCATAATTTTATGTAACTACCTGCAACTTCTTTATCTAAAAGAGCACGTTCAACCAGATCAAAAGTGACACCATTCGGGAAGAAATCTTTGACAGGAAGGATCTTTCGGAATGCAAAGAGAAACTCCATCAGCATGACAGCATTGCCGAAGTACTCATTGGGAAGACGGGTCTCCAGCTGGGTAGGAGATGGCAGTTCCTACAAGAGAGAATATAAGATAAATAAACAATCTATGTATCATTGTGAAGTGTGTTATTCATTAAATATTAAGGAAGAACAAAGATACAATTTTAAATAATACTGACAGATTGGGAATGTTTTCCGACCTTCATCTTCCTTTTATGTATCACGAAATGTTATGTGAATCCAGAACCCTCTAACGACGACACGTAATGATTTTCAGTCAAATCGACCAAAGAAAAAGGGGGAATTAAGGAGGAGGCTTAACACAATAACTGCGGATAGAATCGACACGAAATTTTATGAGTGACCTGAACTTCATTAGGACAACTAATATAGATTTTCACGTGATTCACCAACAACTACATCCCCAAGTTGACATCTCATTGTGAAAGGCTCAAATATATATAATACATACAGATAGAACAGACTCACCTTCAGATCTTCACACTCCAAATATACATAATACATACAGATAGAACAGATTCACCTTCAGATCTTCACACTCCAAACATATATAATACATACAGACAGAACAGACTCACCTTCAGATCTTCACACTCCAAATATATATATAATACATAGATTGACCTTCAGATCTTCACACTCCAAATATATATAATACATACAGACTCACCTTCAGATCTTCACACTCCAAATATATATAATACATACAGACTCACCTTCAGATCTTCACACTCCAAACATATATAATACATACAGACAGAACAGACTCACCTTCAGATCTTCACACTCCAAATATATATATAATACATAGATTCACCTTCAGATCTTCACACTCCAAATATATATAATACATACAGACTCACCTTCAGATCTTCACACCCCAAATATATATAATACATACAGACACCTTCAGATCTTCACACTCCAAATATATATATAATACATACAGACTCACCTTCAGATCTTCACACTCCAAATATATATAATACATACAGACTCATCTTCAGATCTTCACACTCCAAATATATATAATACATACAGACTCATCTTCAGATCTTCACACTCCAGATATATATAATACATACAGATAGAACAGACTCACCTTCAGATCTTCACACTCCAAATATATATAATACATACAGACAGAACAGACTCACCTTCAGATCTTCACACTCCAAATATATATAATACATACAGACACCTTCAGATCTTCACACTCCAAATATATATAATACATACAGACTCACCTTCAGATCTTCACACTCCAAATATATATAATACATACAGACAGAACAGACTCACCTTCAGATCTTCACACTCCAAATATATATAATACATACAGACTCATCTTCAGATCTTCACACTCCAGATATATATAATACATACAGATAGAACAGACTCACCTTCAGATCTTCACACTCCAAATATATATAATACATACAGACAGAACAGACTCACCTTCAGATCTTCACACTTCAAATATATATAATACATACAGACTCATCTTCAGATCTTCACACTCCAAATATATATAATACATACAGACTCACCTTCAGATCTTCACACTCCAAATATATATAATACATACAGACAGAACAGACTCACCTTCAGATCTTCACACTCCAAATATATATAATACATACAGACAGAACAGACTCACCTTCAGATCTTCACACTCCAGATATATATAATACATACAGATAGAACAGACTCACCTTCAGATCTTCACACTCCAAATCCTCTCTCTTCATGCTCCACTCTTTGACAAATTCAGCCAAATTTTTCTTTTTTTCTCTCATTTCAAGTCTGGCTAGCTTTTTGGCCTCGAATCTGGCTCGTTGGCTCAAAGTCATCCGTGTGCCTCCTACCCTGGAAGAGTACAAACAAAGAAACAAACCATTTAGCCATTATAAATGTGCCTATCAGTTGTCTACACCTTTTATTTGAAGAGATTTTTGAGTAGGTTATAAATATAAGTGGTATCTTGTAAAATGAACTCAGGGCCCGAAGTAAAATGTAATATGGGGTGTCAACTTTCATTTGATTTCGGCCAAAATCATATCACATCTAGGTTAGCACATGTGACATCTTCACTCAAGTTCATTACTACAGTTGGAGTGGAGCCTTCGCAATGTTCAGATCACATTCCCACAGCCATAAGCGCAGACTGACTTCATCGTGATAATACTCAAAAGTTGTTTGGGGACCTTTAATCTTACTCTCTTCTAATTGTTACTCTTCTTTACAACAATCAATCGTGAATATTCAAGTCGCGAATGTTATGTTAAAGTACCTTTAATGAATCACAATGTTGAAAAATTGTAGTATCGAAACAAGCCATAATGTGAAATTACGAATATATATGTAACATTCCATAATATAGTATGTACTTTTCTGAAGATACCGCGACCCTAGCGCTCTGATAACCCTGATACCTAACTAAACTCGGGACTGATACAATTTAGTCCTCCCACCCCTACTTTGGTATAATCAAAATGAATCGACCTTCCAAGGTCCTGATTTAAGTTTCATACCACCTACTCTACATATGCAAGTCTGGTAGTGGATTCTGTCTTTAAAAACATTAAAATTTAAAAATATGGAGGAAGACAATACAAGTAGTCGTTGGTTGAACTCACTTTGCGGCAGCTTCCATCTCCTTCTTGGATCTCCGCTTCCGCTTCACGTTGGGCCCTCCTCTCCCCAAATTTCCTTTCTTGTCAATCCCCGTCCCGAGGTTCTTCTTCGTTGGACTCCTTTTATTTGCTGAACTTGGTTTTGAGGATTTATTATTCATTGCTTTGAAATACCTAAAATATTAAAAAACGATTGGTTAGAAATATTTTTTAAGAACAATTAATAAAATAAAACTAAAAAATATATTTTTTACAACAAAAAGTAAATAAGTTTTCAAAAAAATTACTTAGTGAGTGTTTCTTGTTTCTTCCCTTTCATATTGTTAAATTTTATCATTTTCTTTTCCTTTTCCAGTTGCTTCAATGTTTTAATTTTACCCACATTCATTATAGGAGGAACCCCACAAAATATCTGATCAAATTTCACTCTTGATATTCCATATTTCTGATTACAACTATCCTGTAACATAAGAACAAAAATTAACATTTTATATATATATATATATATATATATATATATATATATATATATATATATATATATATATATATATAATATTGGACGCTCTGTATACCAGTATACTACCAGTCAAATGGGACGATCTATATACCAGTATACTACTAGTCAAATGGGACGGTCTATATACCAGTATACTACCAGTCAAATGGGACGGTCTATATACCAGTATACTACCAGTCAAATGAGACGGTCTATATACCAGTATACTACCAGTCGAATGGGACGGTCTATATACCAGTCAAAAGTTTTTACCCACCCATTAATTTTGCATGTTTTCAATATTTGCGTAAATTATTCTTATTTTTATTTATTATTAGAGAAACATCTCTTAAAGTGTTGAAGCAAAAAATGAAAAATGAAAGTGAATATCAAATGGCTTTAGAATTTGTTAGCGCAACATTTAATTAATTTTGATTTTTTGTAGAGGTATTTTTGCTTAAGTTTTCTTTCATTAATTATTCTAATAATTATTAATATTATTATCATAATAACTATGGTCAATATTACTCATGTAATTTATTCTTATGTTTATATTACATCATATTAACAATTTGTGGGAGGAGCCTATGAATGTGGGGGAGTGGGGAATAGTTCGTGTTATGACCGCTGGTCAGTGTTGGACAGATAGTCTTCCATGGTCCTTCAGCCTGTTGACATCAGGGCACTTCTCAAGGCCACCAACCCGCCGACTTTCTCTCGTCAATCCGGATCGCCTTTCCGTGGACCTCTGAAGTCTGGTACTTGGCTCATCTGGTGTGACGGCGTCCTCAGCCTACTCCCAGATCTTCTCGGCCTTGTTTGGAGATCAGTTCATCAGCCCATCTTCCACATTCACCCCTCCACATCAGGAGAGTTAACTTTGTTTATTTTTGTTTTTCCTTTTAACTACGCCGACTGGCCCTTGTATTTGAAATGAAATATAATTATATCATTTTTCAAAATCTAGTCTATGTTATTTATTAACATAGAATTTGGTGATTCCGGCCAGGAACATATATATTTGCTAAAATATGTATTTGAATTTTGTTCAAAGATGTATTCTAATCCTACTTTGGATTTAATCCTATTTTTGTACATCTAGCTATTTTCTTGTTATTGCGCACCTCATACCTGCCTATAACCTTCGTGTTATCATTTATGACAGTAATCAGATGTTATTATTATGATCTGGAAATAGGTCATATCAAGGTAAATAACATTCTTCTATCCATTAATCAGTGGATTTCTATTTTTATTTTTATATTGATAGACTCTTCTTATATTATAATCTATTTTTTTAAATAGTTTATAGTCTATCATTTTCTTGTGTTAAAATACATAAATATATATTTTTTCAACCTAATATTTTCAGTGGCACTCATTTAGGTTATTGTATTTGTTTTGATTCTACTAGAAGGTTCAATGTTTGTTTATATTCACTCTAGCTTCTTTTGTTAATTTCAACTTCAGATATATTTATTATTTTAATTTCATTTTCTTAGAAATACTTCGTTTCATTTTCAATTTTCATTTTCTTTTAATCATGGCAAGTGAGGAAGCGGATGTTAATGTTGCTGCTTTCTCCGATTCTCGGACAATAATATTAAGACGCAAACTTTATTCTTTATGTCAAGATATTAAATCTATTCGAGAACAAGGCCGTGCAGCTAAGGTAGATAACAGTCAAACGAATCTATTTCAAGCGATGTTCTCCGATCTTTCAAATCTTCGAAGTGAATTAAACTTTACAAATGAAGCGTTGGAAACATACTTTGTAAATGCTCAGAAAGGCGAGGATTATCCTACGGATAGAGATTCTTTGATTTTATCGAACTCGAAACGTTATATCTATGAGATCCTTATGATTCATACGGAGCTTTGTCCGCCTCCCAGGCCAGCTCGAGAACGAGCAGCTACTCCAACTCAAAATATTTCTGTTATCAACGACACCAGGTCGCGCCTCCCAAAAATTAATATTCCAAATTTTTCAGGCGAATTGACAGATTGGCCGCATTTCAAAGATGTTTTCATTTCTTTAATTCACGATGAACCGACACTGTCTAAAACTGATAAATTTTATTATTTAATTTCTAGTCTGAATGGTGAGGCTCGATCCCTTTTAAAGTCCATACCTGTGACGGAGGCTAATTATGACCTAGCCTGGAAGACTTTGATGGCTCGCTACGATAAGAAGCGTTTCTTAGCTACAGCCTTCTTGGACAAACTTCTCTCATTTAAATCTCACCCAAAGGTTTCCGAAAATTATAAATTATTTTTATCTCATGTGGGTGACAGTATGGAAGCTTTTCAACTTCTAAAAATTCCTCATGAAGCGGAATTTATCTTGTTTCATCTTGCTATTCAATGTCTGGACCAGAGAACAAGGGAAATGTTCGAATCCAAGCATGTTAAGGAAGAATTTCCGCGATGCAACGATCTTCTGGAGTTTGTCAGAGACAGACAGCAAATTCTGAAGCTGTCTTCCAGCAAACCCGGTAAGTCGTCTTGCCCGAAGGCAAATAAGACCCATAATAAATCTTCTTCTGTGTTTTTGACGACCAAGAGAGCTTCGAAACCATCGGATGTGCGCACTTCAAAGTGTCCATACTGTAAATTGTCTGGTCATGATTTGACCAAATGTCCCAATTTCTTGAATCTGTCGCCGTCGCAACGCTTCCACTTTGTAAAAACCTTCAAGGGATGTAAATATCATTTAACTTCGGGTCATACTACCGACGAATGCAAATTTAAAATTAGATGTCTCATTTGCCAATCTCTTCACCATTCCTTACTTCATTTTTCAACAAACACCCTCGTTGAAGATACTAGGCCTCCATCTATGGGGACGCCTTCAGGAACTTCGAAATCGATTCTTACCTTTCGTGGTAATTCTTTTGATGTTCCAGCTCAACAAATACTTCTTAGTACTGCTACTGTTTTCATAACAGATGTTCGAGGATGTTTTCATCCCGTTCGTGCTCTCATTGATTCGGGAGCTCAATCCTCATTGGTGACTTCAGACTGTGCTCGGCGACTCCGCTTGACGGTGGTGAATGATTCCCATCAGATAAGTTCTGTCGGGGACCTTAGTGTTCCGTCCTTAGGAACTACATTTTTTGAGATGAAATCTATTCATCGTAAAGCCCCTCTACTAGGTGTCCGCGCCACAGTTGTCACCAAAATAACGTCGGATCTTCCATCTATTGCAGTTCCGGAAATTATAATCAGAAAAATTAACCCTTCGATCAAATTAGCAGATTTGAATTTTGGACTGCCTCGTCCTATCGACTGCCTTTTAGGTGCCGATATTTACTATAAAATATTGGAAGGTAGACCCATCCCTATTATCGGTACAGATTTAGCCACCATTAAAACATCTCTTGGCTGGATTGTTACTGGTGCCTATTCAGTTGATTTTGAGTCCTTCCCCAGGCCATCGGTTTTGACCCTCACGACGATTCCCTTTATTCACCGTCAACTTGAACGATTCTGGGAATTGGAGGAACCTAGCATTGGAGTTGTGACCGATCCGGAAGAGGAACTTTGCGAAGAACATTTTGCCCGGACTCATCGTCGTTTGACTTCAGGGAGGTACGTTGTTGCTCTTCCATTTAAATCTCCTTCACCATTACTAAGTGATTCAAGATCGCAAGCGTTGAAGCGGTTCTACAACTTGGAAAAGAAATTGTTGAGAAATCCCACATTGAGACGGGAATATATCACTTTTATGGAAGAGTATCTCTCTCTGGGACACATGGAAATTGCTTCCTTTCCTGGGAAATACATAATTCCCCATCATGGCATTTTAAAAGAGACTAGCTCAACAACTAAGTTGAGAGCGGTCTTTGATGCGTCCATGTCGTCGTCGATTTCTACCGGCTCTCTAAATCAACATCTTTTTGTTGGACCGAAACTTCAACTTGATATTGCGGACATCATGCTTAATTTTAGACTTCATCGCATTGTGTTTGTGACGGATATCTGTAAGATGTACCGCCAAATCCTTATCAATGAACCGGATCGTCTTTATCAACATATTTACTGGAGATCGGATCCTGCTGATGACGTTAAAGAATATGAATTGTGCACCTTGACTTACGGGATGTCCTGCTCCCCCTACTTGGCTCTTCGCGTTCTTAAACAACTCACTCTGGATGAAGGTCATCATTTCATCCATGCGTCCAAAGTGTTACGCGAGGACGTATATATGGATGATATCATAACTGGGGCATCAAGTATCGATGAAGCCCTCAGCCTTCAACAACAACTAATTGATTTACTCATGAAGGGTAATTTCGAGCTTCGTAAGTGGGCCAGCAATTCAGAGAGTGTGCTCAAGGCAGTTCCAGAGAAGTTTCATGAAAGGTCTATTTCGCTTTCGAAGGGAGAAGATTGTGTTTTTAAGGTGTTAGGGGTCCAGTGGAATGCTCAGTCAGATGAGTTCTCATATAATATCACCACCCCACGTCCTCAGTGCACTAAACGTGGTGTTCTATCTGCAATTGCGCGTATCTTCGATCCTCTAGGTTATTTAACACCGGTGATATTTTTGGCCAAGCTTCTGTTGCAAAATATTTGGAAATTAGGCCTCGGCTGGGACGATCCTCTGCCAACTGAGGTCAAACTTGACTGGGAAAATTTCATGATGGAAGTTCCCCAATTGGTGTTCATCCGTTTATCACGTTTCATCCCGGTGAAACACAGTAACGATTGCCAGTTCTTCGGTTTCTGCCACGCTTCAGAGAAGGGATTCTCGGCCATCATTTATATTAGAACGGTAACGGATGACAATGTTCAAATTTTTCTCTTGAAAGCAAAATCTAAGCTGGCTCCTATAAAACCGCTCTCTATCCCAAGGCTTGAGCTTTGTGGTGCTCTTCTTCTTGCAAAATTATTCAGCTCTCTGAAAACATTTCGAGACAGAATTTCGATAAATCAAATATTCTTCTTTACGGATTCCGCTATTGTGTTAGGTTGGCTACATACTCCACCTCATTTATTGAAAACCTTTGTGGCCAACCGTATTGTAGAAATTTTACAGTTAATCCCTGAGGTGTCCTGGCGTCACGTGGGCACATTGGACAATCCAGTTGACGCTGCCTCACGGGGTCTCCGCCCATCTCAGATTTTACGTAGTGATCTATGGTGGAACGGACCGTCTTGGCTACAACTTCCCGTCCATGACTGGCCAAAGATCGAAAGATTTTGTAGCCGGACAACAGTTTTGCCCGAGCTTAGGGGCGGTATAATTGCTACTCTCAGTTCAAAGGTCGTCCCTGACCTTGTGTCATGGATCGAAAACTTCTCATCATTTATGAAGCTTCTCAGGACGGTATCGTATGTGCGGCGATTCATCCAGAATGCCCGCAACTCCAATCTGTGTGGGCCTTTGACATTAAGAGAATTGAACGCGGCGGAGACAACCTGTATCCGTCTTATCCAAAATTGTTATTTACCTAACGCTATACACAGTGGCGACGAGGATTATGCCTCCACTAATCTCCGAGGTCTGACTCCATTCTTGGATCCCTTGGGACTTTTGAGGGTGGGCGGTCGTCTTTAACAATCACCTCTTCCTGAAGGTATGAAGCACCCTATCATCCTACCTCATCATTCCCACCTCTCTAGACTTATAATACGTCACTATCACCACTTGTATTTGCATGCTGGTCTAAATCAACTACATGCCTTGATACGTCAACGTTTCTGGATCCTCTCAGCAAGGCGTTTAATCAGACAAGAGTTATTTAGATGTGACATTTGTTATAAGTTTTCAGCAAAGCCAGCTGAGGCTCTGATGGGCAGTTTGCCTACGTGTCGTTTTGAAGCTGGCCGAACTTTTATTAATGTTGGCGTCGATTTTGCCGGCCCATTTTCTATCAGGGAGTCTCGGAGAAGAAATGCGCCTGTTAGCAAATCATATTTATGTCTGTTTGTATGTATGACTACTAAGGCTCTTCATTTGGAACTGGTATCTGATCTTTCGACAGCGTCCTTCATGGCCACGCTCGATAGATTCATTTCACGTAGAGGGCTCCCTACTAAAATTCTGTCAGATTGTGGCAGCAACTTTGTCGGAGCGGCAAGGCATCTCTCTGACATGCAGAAATGGTTACATAAAAATTCTGTCCAAGAGGATTTGTCTTCCCATCTACTGACGAGAGGTGTGGAATGGGTTTTTAACCCTCCTTACTCACCCAATTTCGGAGGTATCTGGGAAGCCGGCGTCAAGTGCGTGAAGAATCATTTTAAACGCGTTCTCAATGATACAGCTTTCACTTTCGAAGAGCTCACCACCTTGTTCGCAAGGATTGAAGCGATTCTAAACTCAAGACCTCTTTGTGCCTTAACATCAGATCCTACTGATCTAGACATTCTTACTCCAGGTCATTTCTTGATTGGGACAGCTCTAACAACGAGACCAGAAGTCGATTTTACGGACAGTCCTGAGAATCGACTCACCAGATGGCAACTCGTACAACCAAGAGTTCAACACTATTGGCAACGATGGAGGAATGAATATCTTACAACTCTCCAACAACGACCAAAATGGTTTAGAACTACTTACCATCCTCATGTCGGTGATTTGGTTCTTCTTTGGGACAAACATTCCTCACCTGCTCAATGGCCTCGCGGAAGAATAACTGACGTCTTCCCAGGTCCCGACGGAATTGTTAGGGTTGTAAGTGTTCATACTCTTAAGGGTATTTTTAAACGTCCCCTATCTAAGTGTGTGCCACTGATTCCCCAATCGGGTGACTCAGAGAAGTAATTTCTTTAAATTTTTTTTCATATAAAATTTGGTGGGCGGTTATGTTAGCGCAACATTTAATTAATTTTGATTTTTTGTAGAGGTATTTTTGCTTAAGTTTTCTTTCATTAATTATTCTAATAATTATTAATATTATTATCATAATAACTATGGTCAATATTACTCATGTAATTTATTCTTATGTTTATATTACATCATATTAACAATTTGTGGGAGGAGCCTATGAATGTGGGGGAGTGGGGAATAGTTCGTGTTATGACCGCTGGTCAGTGTTGGACAGATAGTCTTCCATGGTCCTTCAGCCTGTTGACATCAGGGCACTTCTCAAGGCCACCAACCCGCCGACTTTCTCTCGTCAATCCGGATCGCCTTTCCGTGGACCTCTGAAGTCTGGTACTTGGCTCATCTGGTGTGACGGCGTCCTCAGCCTACTCCCAGATCTTCTCGGCCTTGTTTGGAGATCAGTTCATCAGCCCATCTTCCACATTCACCCCTCCACATCAGGAGAGTTAACTTTGTTTATTTTTGTTTTTCCTTTTAACTACGCCGACTGGCCCTTGTATTTGAAATGAAATATAATTATATCATTTTTCAAAATCTAGTCTATGTTATTTATTAACATAGAATTAATGAAAAAATAAAATAGAGATTCTTAACGATGTTTAGACAGAATGCATTGTGGAGAGATTAAATCACGGTTATTTTGAGTGTTACCATATTTTCATTCTTTTACCAGCAGCTGACTAAATAAATTAAAGTTAGTTTTATACAGGTTTGCAGAACTGATATGTATACTGCTGTTCCCGACATTTTCAGTTTCCCGGCTGTTTTTTTTTTCTCGAAATTTTGTGTAACGCTTCCATTAATTTTTAAAATGCGTAAAACAAAAGAAATATCCATGAAAATGCGTTGTCATATTATTGCATTACATAAAACAGGGGAATTTGCCCAAAAGAACTGTTGACTAGAATGTCAAAAAATGTATAGAAGGGACTGTATCAAACAAAAAAACAACAGGGCGTCCTAGAAAGACAACTGTTGTTGAAGATCGGCAAATCGGAATAATATGCAAGAGGAATAGATTCGTTAGAGCACCAGAAATCACAGTCGCAATCAACAGTTTCAGCAATTGAGACCCTTCTTTCTTTCTGCCGATATCGCTGAAATTTGACAGGCTATGTTCTCATTAGGTTTTGACTTGTATGACAAAATTTATATGAAATTTTATGACGATACATTCATCAAGTTATTGAGGTTTTTGATTTGTGAGCCCCCTCCCCTTCTGCCGATTCCGCTGAAAATTAATAAGTGTCGTGTTGTCATGGCTTTGAATTTACATATGAAATTTTGTTTCGAAACATTTTTTACAATGACAGTTATTATTGTTTTTGAGTTACGTCTCTTCCCCAATCTCCCCTTCCCTTTGTCTGATACAAAGGAAAGTCGATAGGTGTTGACCTTTGGAGTTCGGGCCACACATATCCGGGTTAGAATCAAAATGGCCCAAGTGAAATTTTAGAAAAATTTTCGTTAAGTGCATAATTGGGTACAAAAAGATAGTTCTGTTCAGGAAAAAAATTGTACAAATGAAATCCTAGACAGTACTGAGATCTAGTGGCAAATCACTTATACCATTTTGGCGACATGAACACGTAACTTAAACATATCAATAGTTACCTTGAAATTAAGATTTTTATTCAATTTTATGGTTTGCTAACAGCAACTTTCACCATAAAAGCAGAAGACAAAATATTTCCGGTTTCGATAAATTATAGATTTTTTTAAACCGTTAAGAACTCAATGCACAGTTTCTCTAAAGTTTTAAAAATGTCACTTAGACCATTTTGATTCTAACCCCGAAATATGAAATTTAGTGTCGACACATTCATTCAATCAGAAGTTATCGTGTTCACAGACACAGAATTTTTTTTGAGGTCGGAAAACGAAATTCCCTTGAACAACTCCTTATCGATTTTTTGAGTCATTGCGTAACTTCCCCTATACTTGGTATAGCTGGGGAAATAAAAATATCATTAAAGCATTTTTACTTCTTACCTTCGTAATAACCAGAAAGCTATCATAACTCAGGGCCTGGTTTAGGTTTACAATACAGGAGCGCGGCGTCTCAACGGGAGGGGGGTTTGTAACGTAGCCCAAAACATATAATTAACTGACTTCCTCAAGATGACTAACCTGCTAGTTTTAGTTACAGGGATAAAAAAAATGGCCTACCTTGAGTCTCCAGAGGCCCCCCTCCAGATGAACAAACTGTTTGATGTAGAGCCTGTTCTTGTCCTTCGTATAGGAGGACTTCTTTCGACTCACTCTCTCCGCAGCTACTATCGGTTCCTCCCCACTGTCAGACCGCACCACCTCGTATCTGTACAGGCTCGAAGGGATCCACTCTCGACGCTCACCATTCCTATCCACAAATACAAATATTATTTAGGAAAATTTACATTAAGTGGAGGAGTTATACAGAAAATGGTAACAGCCAAATGGCAATCAAAAACTGAGGCATATTCAATAAAAGTAAGGACTTTGTAGGACTACTGTGGTAACGTAACACGCAATCTGTAGGACTACTGTGGTAACAGTAGCACGCAATCTGTAGGACTACTGTGGTAACAGTAGCACGCAATCTGTAGGACTACTGTGGTAACAGTAGCACGCAATCTGTAGGACTACTGTGGTAACAGTAGCACGCAATCTGTAGGACTACTGTGGTAACAGTAGCACGCAATCTGTAGGACTACTGTGGTAACAGTAGCACGCAATCTGTAGGACTACTGTGGTAACAGTAGCACGCAATCTGTAGGACTACTGTGGTAACAGTAGCACGCAATCTGTAGGACTACTGTGGTAACAGTAGCACGCAATCTGTAGGACTACTGTGGTAACAGTAGCACGCAATCTGTAGGACTACTGTGGTAACAGTAGCACGCAATCTGTAGGACTACTGTGGTAACAGTAGCACGCAATCTGTAGGACTACTGTGGTAACAGTAGCACGCAATCTGTAGGACTACTGTGGTAACAGTAGCACGCAATCTGCGACTTTAGGCGAAACGCAAAGTCAAAACTCCAAACTCCTAATAGCAGGCACAACTGCTGGGCTATTTTGAAATGAAACAATATGACTCTATATATATCGTAGAAGGTATTCAGCCAGATTGTCAATTCTTCGTTTCAATATTATGATGTTACATTAACCCTGAAATATTCCACCACTTTCAAAGTATTTATTTTGTATTGATTTTTTACATTCTGTCTGACTTATTTCAGCAATATATTTTTTATCGAAACAAATACATAATAAACGTTGTTCAAGTTAACCATGCAAAATGTGAGAATTTTCACCCAAAACATTCAAGATTCCATGTAAAAGTTGATTTTGTAGGTATTTCAACCAAAAACATTCACATACTACGCTCTCATATGACTGTCGCTAATAGCCGCATTGAAAATGGCAGAAAATATAGTCGGTTCTTTTAGTTTCTGCGGTCGTTAGGAGTTCCGGTTTCGCCTAGACACTTCAAGAATTCCTTGAATTCTGCATATGAAGGAATACGTACATATTTAGAACATCTAAGTTGAGAAACAAAGACATATTATGGAAACATAATAAATAAATAAAACCAACTTCGTCTTGTGAAGTAGAAAATATTTAAAAAAAAAAAACGTTGTTTATTTATACACATATTTACGTAGTTAATCTTACACATACACAGGAAGTTAAAATTGTGCATAAGTGTATCTTTCTAGGTAGGTCCCTCTGATATGATCGTTAGGGAGTGTTGCCTTATCGTCGAGTGAAGGAACAGCTGGAGTGTGTGTATCTTTTTAGGAGGTCAAAATCAAAACAGGGGAGGGATGAGGATTAATGAGGTCCGAGAAGAGGAGCAGATTACAGCCAAGGGGTATAGTCAACTTACTTAATGCTGGTTTGCTGGAAGTTCTGCAGATCTTCAGGTAAAGGGGGATACACAGTTAAAACATGACAGGAAACCCTAAAAAATAGTATAAGAAACAATAATGTAATAAAAATAATAATTATCAAGTGAATAGCATGATAAGATGAAAGATGAAACTAAACTTACACAATAGAGGAGCCATCTTTGCCGGGAAATGACACCAGAACAGTCTCCCCGATGAAGAACCTCGCTTTGACAAACTGGTAGACCTCTTCAGCGAGATCTCCGAAGGACTTCCTCTCGCAGAGCGAAGCCAGGTACAGGACGGGGATACGGAGCTGCAAATACATCAGATTACTTAACAATTCCAAACAAATCTAATCAATTTATATATACAGGCTGCTTCAGAATAAAATGGCCATCAGAATTAGACCGAGAAGCAATAATGTGCAGTGACGATATATTGTCTCATCCCTTAACTTGGGGTGCTCCAACTACAATAGAATGGGGGGTCAACTCTAAAAGTCTTTCAAAAAGAAGAAACATTTCTTGAAAATATTTCACGGATAAAACTTTCTTCGTTGTGGAACATCTTTAAAATAAGGTACAACTAGACACCTCCGTTCCGGATAAGTGAGCCTGCCTACCCTGCAATAGTCTACGGTTTTGTGGATATTTTTAAAAGGATCAACAAAATAAGAAGACCCAAAGTTACGCCGGATGAGCCTGCTAGTTAAATATAATTTGAGTCGCCCATTTGCAAAAGGGAGTATGTCCAAAAAATCTGAAATCGATTTTTTGTATCTTTCGATTAAGCTCGCTGTCACACGTCCTACAAGACAGGTTTTATACTTCAAAATCGGGCAAAAGTCTTTCAAATCTTCGATTCAAAATCACGTACTGTTGCAAAGGGGAGTAAATGCCAAGCACCTCCCATTGCAAAAGGTTGTAACTACAAAAATGGCTGTCAATTTTCGCTATACCGTGGCAAAACGGAGCAAGTCCAAGGCCTGACTTTACCGGGCATTGTTTTACTGCAACAAAAGGTAGAATGTCCCCATTTTTTCGAGTGTTTTTCTTATTTTTCATGCCTTTTTTCTATCGAATTCTCTGCTATACCGTATTTTTATGTTGGCTAAACTATGAGGAATCGGTGGGTAATGATGGTTTTTTTAATGGGGCCTCCCTAGTGTTTATAATCGCAGACCGATCACGGCTACATGTTGATCTCCTGACCGGAAAAAGGAAAGGTATTTATCTAGCTTTTTTAATGTTTTAAACTTATTTTTAGTCCTTAAAAACTGACTAATTATCTTTTTTGACGCTTTTACTTCAAGTTGTGAAATGGAATTCGAAGTCGTACGAGCAGTTTCTCCGGGAAAGGGCAGAAAAAAAAGGCCAGGCCGGAGAGTGGAAGCGTGTGAAGGAAAAAGAATGAAACATGTTTTCATTTATTTACTTAGCTTACCATTCATTTTCTTTTTGTTTCAGTCTGTTGATTTATTTAATTTTTTTTCGTAATAAATTTAGGCAAACCTTTCAATTCATTTTAGACACTCAGCAACGGGGTTTCAGACGCGGCCCACCCACTCAAGTTTCCAATGCCAGGAATTAAGCATGCAAGATGTCCGAAGATACGAATAAACCACAGTTACAACAGATAAGATTAAGCAGGATGAAATAATTTTGAGACAGATATCTATAAGTCCCGTCCAAAGTAAACGTTCTCGTCAAAACACAACGACGTCCTCGTTCTCGAATAAGATATCAATAAAATTTTTCATTCCGAAACTGTCTCCCGAACATCATAAAGATAATGTGCAGGTATGCAAAAAGGCATTTTCTACGATTTTGGATATAACAAATAAAAGGATTGATTATGTTTGTAAGAAACAAATCACCAACGGAGAACAGAGGTGGCGACAAGGTCAGCAATAAATATGCTGGTCACCGAGCTACTGTAAAAGTCTTTATAGAAAGCATTCAGAGCATAGAAAACCACTACTGTAGGGCCAAAAATGTTTTTCGCCAAAATTTGCCCAGTGATCTAAGCATTAGAACCCTTTGGAAAACCTACAATCAAAGTAATTCTGATCTGAAATAAAATATGAATTTTTTAGGAAAATGTTTGTCTCGACTACAACATAGGCTTTGGCACACCAGCCACTGATGCCTGTTCCATTTGCACAACGTTTGTTACAATTTTGCGATATGTCAGGGCTTATCTTCAACTGGACAGACGAAAGACAACAGCATCCTTTATGGTGTGAAAGTGTCCATAATAAAGGGTCCAATGAAGTCTGAATCTAAAATGTGTGATGTTTATTACTTTTGTATTTTTTCTATTTTTTTAAATAAAAACTTTCTTTCAATTATTATAATTTTCTTAATATTAGTATACCTACTTCCAAAAAAATAATGTTCCAGCATTACATACTTTACCTTTGAAAAAATGGAGTAACTTTGTACCAAATTGTTGCAAAAGGGAGTATGTCCCTGATACTGTTGCAAAACGGAGTAGGTCCAAAATAAAAAATCAAATATTTCAAAATTACGTAATAAATAGATTTGGTAGGCTTTGTGGAAACAAAACAAACATTTTTTCTGATTTGTTTAAAAAAAAATTACATTCGTAACACTAAAACATATCTAACAGTTTTTTGCGTCTGGTGAAAAATTTGATCATCAGGACATACTCCCTTTTTCAATTGGGCGACTCATTTGATGATGTATCGACTGCTTGTCGATGTCAAAAAGTACGAGATCATCTGGTGGATATATCGGGATCGACTAATGGTAGAATTTTGAATAAGAGCTCGTTGGGAAACTAATGACCTAGCCTTTCTAACATCTAAATAATGACTTAGACCTCCACCAGGGGCGCTCCAATCGCACCAACTTCAAAATCACTAATAGAAAAGGGAAACTTTTCCTTAAAAATATTTCTCAATATTATTCCAAATGTAATGAACTATTGCTCTTCCATAAATGTTCTCTTATAAATAAGCACCCAAAATAAACTCTTCCTGTTATTAAACCATCTCGAAGTAAGCTTATTTTGATATATTCCATGATCAATTTCAGAAATTCAGTTGAGCCTCCCCACTGTCTCATTAAAGGTCTTATCCTTTCTCGCCCCCCCCTCCCCACCACCAAAAAAAAAAGGTGTATTCATCTGTTAAAAGTATCACTATAAGTTGTTATATTGACACTACAGTATGGCTTCCATCATTAAGGGTCCGTTTACATGATAATAGGTGTACTCTTCTTGATAGTGAAACATCGCTAATATGAAATTGAATAGTCAACTATACATAACGAAAAAAAGTGATTCAACAAAGGAGCAGAGGCCTGCTACCATGGCAACTAGATAAAATTCAATGTGCCAACAGGGGATGAGGGCGCAGGTAGCTAAATGGTAGCGTGCTAACTTATTGAACTCAAAATCGAAACCCGCTCGAGGTCTTTAGGTTTTTTATCTTAGAAGTGAAAACACCGTGTACGCCGTCCTTCGAATGGGACGTTAAGCGATGGTCCTGAGTCCGTGTCAGATACTCATTAAATACCCCTACTCTCCAGTTGACTAAACAATTTAGAATAGGCAACATTTAGGAGTCCCATAGTAGAATCAGACTCATGTCGCGATGAAAGAGCGCTCTGGTAGTAGACGATATAGCTTCGACGTTAAAGCCCGGGCATGAGTCACAATAACTAACTAACCAACAGGGGATTTTCATGTAGTCTTGGGATAACCAGCTGAGAGTGAAAATAGAGAAGATTAGTAATAAGTGCTGTTCCAACGGTATTTTCCAGTATCATGAAGCAGTGGTCTATATAGATTCCATGACAATACTCTCCTCAAGAGCACTATCATACCACTCATCGCTAGGTAAGTGGTTCTGAGCGTGTTTTGGACGTACCTCAAAGAGAAAGAAAGGAGGACAGGAGTGTTTCTAAGTGTCGTAAAGTGAATGAGAACGAAAGATGTACCTTAAAATGAAAGACAGAGGAAAACAGGGTGGGAAAATCAACCAAGAAACGCCAGGAGATAAAGGATAGGGCCACCGCTTTAGGCTCCTGAAAATGGTCCCAAACATGGCTGCATTCCCAACGTTTTCTTAAGTGGTCATTTAACATAACTCAAAAGCCTATTAGAAAGGATTTTTAAAAACTGAAAGTTAACAATTTTTTTTCAATTTGGATGAGAATTAATTACAATTTCTAGAAATGAGATATTCCGCTTCATTATGGCCACATTTCAAAACGATGAGAGATACCAAAACACATTTCGGACAACAGTTGTTTTATTTGAAAAACATTTTAAATGAGACACAACTTAACTCCTCAACCCATTAAACTTAAACCCCTGATGGAGGGCTGAGACAACATTATGTTGTCATAGGCAGGTCTCCAATTTTCCAATGAACTTCTCAAGAATTGGTCAACTGTATCTATAAATATTCCGAACTGTTGTGAACACCCGGTATATTCCCTCCTGTGTAATAATCAAAACAAAAATTAAATATATAAAAAATACTGACCTCCAAAGGAAATTTTTTCAGAAGTTTTTTTATATTATGTTCGCTTGCAGCTGCTTCCTGGTAGGTCATATTGACCCTACCTGTGAGGGAACATGACCAGCCCAGAGAGTTGCACAGGATCACCCTTTCACAATACTCACTGGAAAGTAACAAGAAAACACTAATAAATAGCGAAATATTGAATAAAAACAAATAGATAATGTTACAAGAGTAAATAATCTGCTATGCATCTGTGTATGTACCTACACAGCAAAAATTAAATCGCAAAACACGGAAAACCAAATTAATAATATTTAATAAAAACAAGCACAAAAACCAAGTATGAATAACAAATAGAGAAACATGCAAAAATATTGAAAAGATAAAATTTGGGTGCAATATGTTTGTAACTTAAAAAAAAAAGAAGGATCTAGTACATTTAAATAACTTTTCTGATAATATACGACATTCTAATATCACAAGGAATGGTTGTCACTAAGAAAAAAATAATAAAAAAATAGTGATATAAGATTGTTTACACGTAATCATAATAATAAGTTGAACTCTTGTCATAATTTTCAACATTCGCCACGTAAAATTTTAAACGAAGCTCTAAGATAATGGTGGACAAGGTGAGCACTGGCTACAAGTAGGACTGAGGTGATATATAAAGAAGAACACACTTAACTTACTCATAGTCTCTGAATATTTCACGGGTTATTCCACAATAGAACACTTCTTCGTTTTCCTTCAAGTCAGGAGGAAAAGGAGTCGGCAAAAATGGCTTTTTATGAAGTAAAGGCATTCTAATTCGGTCGCGAAATTGTCGAGTGAAAGAGGAGCATGGATAGTTACTAGGTTCAAGTAATTAGGCTATACCTGGTTGCCTTAACAGTTTGCACAAAATAACAAAAATAGAAGAGGTTATACAACTACACTAATGACAGCATGCCAGACAATATACAGAACTAATTTTCTGTACAGCATTCATAAAGAATAGAAAGAACGAAACAAATAATGTTCACTTTAGCGGTTAGCACAAATAAATAGCCTTTACGTTTGGAATTGGAATGGAGGCAAAAATGGATTAATACCATGATCGAATAATGCAGCCAGTAAATTATAATTTTTAATAAAAACGACAGTTGATGATATTATTAGTTTAAATTTTATGTCCAGAATAATATTCGAAAAGTTTTGAAATCATATTCATGTTTGAAAAATAAGAATTTAAGAAAAAAATAACCATGGACGACTACTATTTAGTTGACATTGGATAATCGATTATAGCGGGAAAACCTTATCTACGAAAACTATCAGTTTTGTCCTCGATATGTAAAAACAAAAAAAACAATTAACTTGCTATCGTTGTTGTAAATTAATATTCTAGTATAATTTTTTTGTATGTTTACTCTTTTAGCTAAGAGTTCGGATGCTCAAAACTACTGATTTCTTTACGGTATATGAAATATATATATATAAATATATATATATTGTCAACAGTAATCAATTAAAAAATACGTTCACTTCTTGTTTTCATTCACTTAGGCTGTCCCCCAAAGGTCAGCATTTCTTACTTTCTTATATCCTAGTATAAGGAAGTAATGCAATCTTGCCCAAATTTCGAGTCCCAGTTTTAAACGGAATTGGATGCTTGAAGGTTCCCTGAACATGATTTGACAATTTCATTGAAGATTGTTTGTGACTTGAATTTTGTGAGCGATCTAACACAAAAACGGAACGCAATGATCCCGAGATGGGGACGGAAGACATTTTTTTGAGATTAAAGTGGCTTCATAAGAAAGAGCATTAACGTAGATAACAGAAATCGAGTCATTACTGCATAAGTCCCAAACCCGTTGCTAGCTTGTCTCATCCAAAATTTACCCGGAAACTTAGTTATTATTATATTTACTTTCTTATATCCTATAGTATAAGGAGTATTATAATCGTGCGAAAATTCGAGATCGAGGTTTCAGCGGATTTTCACCTGAATCCCCCCTGAACATATTGTGAGCGCTCTACTGCGAAAACGATTTTAGCCATGAACTTGAAATTTTGGATGAAAACATGTGCTAACTTAGATCTGATTTGGCCATCATCCCCCTCTCATGGACACATATATTATAGAACAAAATTTACCCGAAAACTTAGTTATTATTATATTTACTTTCTTATATCCTATAGTATAAGGAGTATTATAATCGTGCGAAAATTCGAGATCGAGGTTTCAGCGGATTTTCACCTGAATCCCCCCTGTACATATTGTGAGCGCTCTACTGCGAAAACGATTTTAGCCATGAACTTGAAATTTTGGATGAAAACATGTGCTAACTTAGATCTGATTTGGCCAAAATCGGACGAAAACTGGGACCACTTTATTCCGGGGCCTTTTTAAAAGATACCACTTATGTTTATGACCTCAACAAAAATCTTATCAGGTAATAATTGTAGAGAAAATTGAAGTACATATTTTATGTTAAATACAGTTTTTTGAAGGTGGGCCGGTTTTTTAAATATATGGCGAAAACCGTCCTGAAATGTGGTTTGAAACACATATTTTTAGACTTGAAAGAAATAAAACTTGTTTATTTATGATATTGTCTAATTTCACCAACTATATTTACATGGGAGTACTTTCGGTATTTCTACCATCCTCAGCCAAAAGCATAAGAGATAAGACTAAGTTAATATTACAGAATGTCAGCCTCTCGAGGAACCCCTTACCCTCCCCCCTGGTGTTCCCCATGACGTCAGACATTCCTAACTAAGCTAAATTGTCAAGCTGTGAGATATTTTATGACAAGGCGGTCTCCATATTTCAAATGTGTGACCCCTTCTAAGATCTAGGTATAAAGCATTAACAATGAACAGGCGAATAATATAACATTAACAAATCGAAAATAATTGGTTCCAATTACATCCTAATTAAAATTATTATACTGTAAATTATATATATATATATATATATATATATATATCTATTGGCAAGATTCACGCATTGGCAAGATTCAGATAAATTATATATACATATATTTATATATGTATCTATTGGTAAATTCTATGTATATTTAAACGTACCTGTGCACATCGACTGGAGGGTCATATTATTGGTGACAGTAAAGGGGAATATTTTAGATTAGTTTGGTCGTTCAAACAATTTCCATTTTTTAAAGTTCTGTTTATTTCTAATTGTTCTAATGAGTTGAGCAATGTGCTTTTTTCGCAGAAATGAAGGTATTTTATGCTTGTGTCTTTATCAAATGTATGTTTGTGTTGGTTGATGTGTTGTGCAAATGTTGATTTTGTTATGTTGTGTGTTGTGTCCATGTTAGTATCTATTTCTGATATATGTTCTTTGAGTCTTTGTTTGAATTGTCTCCCAGTTTGTCCTGTATAGACTAGGTTGCAAGAGTTGCAATTTAATTGATAAACCCCACTCTTTTCTTCTGTTTTTATTCGGTCTTTCGTGTTGTTAAGGTGTTTGTAAAGTGTCCCATTTGTTCTGAAACTAACTTTGAAGTTTTCTTTCTTGAGAGTGTTGCCTATTTGTTCAGAAATTCTCCCGTAATAGGGTAAGCTTACCCATTTCTTTGTTTCTGTCGTATTTATTATGTCTTGTTTGGAGATATCTTTTAAATTGATTTTGTTGGTTACTTTTTTTCTAATTTTATCTATTGTATGTTGTTTGTATCCGTTTTTTATGGCTATGTTGTTGATTATATCTATCATGTTTAGTGGTATTGTGTAAGCTCTATGGAAGAATGAATGAGAGTTCGATGTATTGTGTATAATTGAATCTGTGGTTGTCGGTTTTCTGTGAATGTTGTATTCAAGTTTATTATTATTTATTTTAGACGTTTCCTTAATTTACCTGAGAACGGTTAGTCCCGTCGAAAAATTGGCTGTACCAAAAATGTCCCTCATCAAATTTCCAATCGCATTAAGTTCTCAGATTTAAGATAGGGTTAATAGGAAAACAGTTATAGCGCCTCAAAAGAGAAGAATACATTTCCGTAGTCATTATTTCACAATAATGTTCAAATTGTAACGCCTAGCAACGACTTATATACCAGGTGTCCAAAAAGTATGGAAACGGTCGAATTACACGAAAATTTTAGGTCCAAATGCAAAAACACGTGTCCAATATTTTTTCAAAAGCTATTTAACGACACCAATATCGACCCCCCCCCCCCCAGGGGGTGGAGCAGGGGGCAACTTTGAAAAGCTAAACGGGAACCCCAATTTTTTTTGCCTCAATTTTTATTCGGGTTTCGTGCATCAAAATACGTGAGTTTTGTTCGAAACATTTCTCTCGATTTGCATCAGATCATGTCGTAACCGTAATGTTTAAGGTGAGGCCTCTTACCTCTCACCACGTAGGTAATAATGGCGGATTTCTTAATAAGATATTCAAATTGATGACCTTCAACTACTTGACAGTGTCCCAATCTTACGTACATGTTATCAATTACTCCTTGCAAAGTGTTTGGTGTTATTGAATTAGAACAATCTAATATTCTTTGCTTTAATTCATCGATGTCGGCCGGTTTAGATTTGTACACTTTACTTTTTAAATATCCCCAATAGAAAAAATCTAGAGGAGTTAGGTCAGGTGACCTTGGTGGCCACTCAATTGCACCTCTTCTACCAATCCAGCACCCAGGGAAAGTTTAATAAATTGCGTACTATTAATGCAAAATGACATTAAGCCCCATCCTGCTGAAACCAAACATTGTCAGATGCTATACCAGCAATGCGACGGATCGCCGTTAGTATCTGTTCGTTCAATAAATCGACGTACTTTTGACCTGTCGAATTCCCGTCGATGAAAAACGGTCCGACGATTTGGTTG
The DNA here is from genome assembly GCA_963662175.1 of Aradus depressus. Taxonomy (NCBI): domain Eukaryota; kingdom Metazoa; phylum Arthropoda; class Insecta; order Hemiptera; family Aradidae; genus Aradus; species Aradus depressus. Next base: position 54,598,510 of record OY759214.1, on the reverse strand, counting down.
CATGAAATTCCTGCCCAAACATTCACTTTTTGCGGATACTGTGTGTGAATCTCTCATCCAATGCGGGTTTTCATCAGACCAATATCACATATTCTGTCTATTGACCTCTCCACTCAATTGAAATGTATCTTCGTCAGAAAAGTATGTCCAAAACAAAAATCTCTCATCTCTGTCACATCGTCTCATCATTTCTTGAAAAATTTTAATCTACGATCAAAGTCGTCTTCCAGAAGTTCTTGCGTTAATTTTATTTTATAAGGATGGTATTTATTTAACTTCAGTACATTATGCACAGATGTTTTGCTTATGCCTGTTTGTTGGGCAATCTTTCTAACCAAAGAATGAACGTTTTCAACAACGTTCAAACCAACGTTTTTAACGTTAACTTTTGGTAGCACTCGTGGCAATTTGCGGCCTCCCACTTTTCGGTGGATCTTTGACAGAACCAGTTTCATGAAAACGAGTCGCTGTTTTACAAACAGTTGATTTGGCAATGGGTGATCGATCTGGATGGGTATCATTGAATAAGTTTGCCGCTTCTTCATATGACCTTGTTTTATCGCCATACCCTCGCAGTATAAGGATCTATTCTTTCTTTCTCGGACAAAGACATTATGCTACCAAACAGTAATGGATAGAACAGAAAATTTCTTAAATTGTAGTCAAAGTGCATGAAAAGAATCAATAAACGATTTACGAAACAAATCCTACATTTACTCTCTACATTTTGTAAGATAATGTTTTGTTTACATTATTCAATCCCGTTTAACTTTTCAAAGTTGCCCCTGCCCCACCCACAGTACTTTCAATATTGGTGCCATTGGATAGCTTTTAGAAAAATATTGGACACGTGTTTTTTTTCTACCCTACAATCATGAATTATTCATACCGTACCACGTATCTGCGATTTTGATTTTAGAAAATTTAATTTTCGAAATTTGAGTCCTTTTATCAATAACTTCGAAAAATGTTTCGAACAAAACTTACGTATTTTGATGCAAGAAACCCGAATCTGCAATAAAAAATAGGTTTCCCGTTTAACTTTTCAAAGTTGCCCCCCACTCCACCCACAGGGGGTGGGATGGGGGTTGATATTTGTGTCGTTAAATAGCTTTTGAAAAAATATTGGACACGTGTCTTTTTGTTCTTGCATTCGGACCTGAAATTTTCATGAAATTCGACCGTTTCCATACTTTTTGGACTGGTCCCTTAGATTATTTAATCTGGGAGGTAAAATAAACTTCAGCACGCCATCCTTCGGATGGGACGTTAAGCGGTGGTCCCAAGACTGTACGATGTCAGGTAATCGTTGAAGACCCCTCCCTACCTTAGGTAAATAAAAATGTAGGGTCGGCAAAATTTAGAACTCCCATAGTAGAGTCCAGCTGATGTTCACCAGAGCGAGGAAAGAGCGCTTTGGTAGTAGGCGATATGACCTTTTAGCAACTGACTATATTACATATATCCAAACCGATGTAATAAGCTAAAAAAAATAAAACTTTCAAAATAATTTTTTCTCTTAATAAATTGTGTCGCTCCGAAATTAAGATAAAAATATATTTTTATATATGACCTTACCAATACTTCATTTATTACTGAAATTTTCTTCAGTCATAAATACTTACAGTACACGCCCCATATTTTCTTTTTACAGTGTAGCGGTGAGAGGAAACTTAGGTGTTGTTGGGGTATACCTAATTGCGGGATCACTTATACCTCCTGATCAACTGAGTTAGAATTTCGATGTCGGTGGATGGTTAGCAATGTTTCTTTATTATACCTACTAGATGAAAATATCCTTTCGGTCAGAGTGGTCACAAAGTTCCAATCACGTCCACGCGGTCCGTCATTTTCGTGTAAATAGTCAAAACCTATTCAAGGGATCTTGAAACGTGAAATTGTATCTCGAATATTTGCACGATTACAATATTTTCTTATATTAAAATTATAAAAAAATCTGATTGGCAACACTGTCACAACGTCTCTATTTCTTCTCATCTCCTAGTTTGAAGTACATATGAGGCGCTGAGTTCCAAAAGTCGTTCTTTCCGAAATGAGTGGTTCTTCAGAAAATGCAAAAAAGTGTTTAAAACCAGCCGAAATGGTTTTATTATTCACTTTTAATTTCATTTTGTGTGGTTGGCAATACTGATGGTTCATACCAAGGGAAAAATAACGTGGATCAAATGGAAAGGAGCAGGAACACTTTTAAATTAGTAAAGAAGCAGTTTTGACACAATTTCACTCTCGAGGAAGAAAAAAAGTATCAGTAAACAAAGACCTTATTTAATAAAGAAAAAGTTCAGTGAACAAATAAACACATGAATAAAAATATTTTTCTTAAATCTCTCTCTTGAAAACTCTCAAATTGGAGGCAAAATGACTAAAATGAAGACAAGACGACACAGTATATCTCAGTCAGCATAAGAAGTAGGTACCTAAATAATACTTGTCATAAAAATTAAAATGCGCATAAGGAAAAATAACAAAAAAACAACATAGGTGAAATACTTAAAACAAACGTACCATTAGGTACAACTTTTTTTTTTCATACAAAATCTGTAAAAGTAGAGAACACTATATGTAGTAAGTTAGGTACCTACACCCTTTTAAAAGTCAAAGATAAAAAACGCAAAGCAGCTTCTTAAGCACTTGCATAAATCTTACACCCTAAGATCAACATATTCCTCAAAAAAGTCTGGTCCTTCTTCCTCCTCATCTGCTGCATCTAAGGCTGGGGCTTCATCATTACCGATGTTTTCGCCAGAGATCTTGTGGAAATTCATTGTGAATACTAGTGAATAAAACACTTAGAACTAGTCAAAAATTCCACTTTATTTATATGAACACAATATATTTCACTCGTTAGAGCATTCTCAAGTGTACAGACAGATACAGTGAAATATATTGTGTTCATATAAATAAAGTGGAATTTTTGACTAGTTCTAAGTTTTTTTTCATTAGTATTCATCATTACCGTTGAATACATTTCTGTAGAAGGCCAACCCTTCCTGGTCATGCCAATCATCTCCGAAATGTTTTTCCAACAAAGTGTTGACATCTTTAACACTGACGCTATAAGGCAAGACTTCTGGGACTAAGCTAGTGGCTACTTTTACTTTCTTAAAAACCGGTTTAAACGTACACAAGCTATTTCGGTAGTGAACTTCACCCGCGATCAATATTGATCCTCTTGACGTTTTTTGAAGAATAATACGTTTCGATAAAGCGAATCGGAAATGGAGTTGAGAAGTGGGTTTTATCGCAGAAGCCACTCCTTTTTTCCAGCCGTGCATGGGAACCTCTTCTTTCACCTGACGGACCTTCCAGAGAGAGAAAGTTTGCAGATATTCTTCAGGGAGAATAATAGCGTCTTTCTTTCTGATCACCTTTTCTGTACGACCAAATACCCTGTCGGGGGGAAGGAAAGAGTGCCCCACCACAGGAAAGGTTATCGTTATTTTGGTCACTGATGTGTTAGTCTCAGTCAGGAATTTACTTAACATGCCCACCACTGTGATATTTTTATTCTGGCCTGGACACCCGTCGCAGAACAGCTTAACCTCAGTGATCCCTTCCATGTCACGAGTTCCTAAGTGGTAATAAAGGATGGATGCAATTTCGCTTGAGCCCTTATTACGCTCATGTTCACACCAAATGTATAAAAACACGTTTTTTGGATCCTGAACTCCTTTACCTTGGGAAGAACCCTCGCATACTGCAAAGTTATATAAGTACAACTGGCGGCTGTAGTAGGCAGACTGGTCCGCCACCTTTGGAAGAACCAGGTTCCAGGTTGTTTTGACAGTCGAATGACAGTTTCAGTACAGATGGTGGTTCTTCTGCCTTAACCAGGTCATAAAACGCTCTTTCATTTCAACTAAAATTAGCTAAAAACAAAGACACGAAAGGACTAAGGACAGACCAGCGAAAGAAGAAAGTACAATATGAGCAGGTTATGATTAGTAAAGAAACAGTTTTGCCACCAACTGAAGTCAAACGTAAAGAACCACTTTTGGATCTCACCTATAGGAGTAAAGAACGAGTTTTGTAACTAACCGTGATTTTCAAAGCTATTTATAGGCAAGAAAGAGCGAGTTTTGCTACAAACTGATAACACAGATCGAAAGATGAGGAAAAATTGGATAATAAACCACTACTATCTCAATTTCTCAAAAAAACAGAAAGAACGACTTTTGGAACTCAGCGCCTCATATGTACTTTGATATAATGTCTTGTAAATCTATATGAATTCTAATGTTATTTACTTCAATTTTTAAATATCATGTTGGGTGTTATTTTAAAATTGTTTCTTACTCAAAAAAATCGGCAACAGTTTTGTTGAAGTAATTGATAAAATAGGGTTATGACGTTTTTTTTTTCTTCTTCCTCTTGGCCTGATGTTCCGTGCATATTGGCTAGGTTGTTGGTTTAGTTGTAGATTAGTAGGTCGGCCCCACTCTTCGCCCATGTTTGCGGACTGAGGTCTCTATGAATCCACTCCCAATTGATTTTACATAAAACGCAACTTTCAAAAACCAATATCTCGAAAACTATTGCTCTTACAAGAAAACTAAAAATACCGGAAAACCTAGATTTTTTCTGAAGAATCTGAAAATCCTAATTACAAATTTGTAAAAATTAAATTTTTTTACTATTTAATTTCACTGAGGTGTGTGTTGTCAATGTTTAAGCCTATTTCTGATACGTGTTCTTTTACCCTATTTTTAAATTGTCTCCCAGTTTGACTTACATAAAAAAAATTACAAACACACCAGGCCATCCCCAGGGCCCCACACGACAGAGCCCCCGCCCGCCCCCGGCCCTCGCGGAGGACCGGCGATAAATGAAGGCTGATACACTTCCTGCTACATGTTTCGTATATTATTATCTCAAATAAAAATCAAGGTCAAAAAAGATGAAAAAAATAATAATAAAAAAATAATAATAAAAAAAGTAGGTAATAATAATTAAAAAAATAGGTAATAATAATAAATAAAAAAAATATTAGTACATATGTTAGGATAAAATAAATTATATTAATTGGAGTAAGTTATTATTTTTTTTAAACGAAAAAAGGGCCGTTAAATAGGTGCTATGGTCGCCCAAGAGCTCTACCAGGTTGTACGGGAGGTTGAGGGTTGCCAATATATCCTGGTATCTGATGCACTCTGTGAAGGTGTGTTTAATGGTAAGTCGAACGTTACATACAATGCAATGAGGAGGCTCCTCTCTAGCCATGAGGTAGCTGTGGGTGAGCCGAGTGTGGCCGATCCGCAGTCTGGTTAGCACCACCTGGCAGAGGAGCTCCACGACCTCACATCCCACCTCATCTCCCTCAGTTTGTTGTCTTCTACCTCTAACCAACACTCTTGCCATGTGTCCAGGATGTATCGATGAGCTGTCTTCATGTAATCTATATAGATAGATAGATAGATAAACTTTATTGCACAAAAGATTACAACCTCTATGGCAATGAGTGTTTTTTTTCTACAAAATAAATATTCTTATAGTTAAGTATGAAAAATAAAATAAAATAAAAAATATCTATACAAAGAATTGTAAATAATAAGCAATAAAGCAACTAAATAAAAAAGTATCAATAATAATGAAATAGTAAAAATGGACATGCTCTTTAAATATGAATAGAGTGAACTAGGATAAAAAAAACAATTCAAAAATTATGTAAAACCAGATATGACATGCATATGACTAAATAAAATAATTTTAAAAAAATAATAATAAAAAAAATATATATATCCATCTTACAAGCAACAAATTAAATTATGTTATTCTTTAATTTCAGGCAACAGTAAAAAATGAAAATAAATTGTAATTTCTAAATTGTTTAAAATTTGCACAAATGTTTCTGAATAATATTCTGCTTTATTGGTAAGATAGTTGTGGAGAAATGCTTGCCTGGGTATACACAGAGGGACAATGGAACAAAAAGTGTATGAGGTCGTCCTTTTCGTCTAAGGTACAGAGTCTGCAGACACTTTCAGGACAAAACTCATACCTAAGCCCTCCAAGTAATATTCTAAAGTTTCTATTGTTATTGTGGAGACGGATTTGAGCTAGAAGTCGGAGACCAGTATCCTTATATTTAGGCCTGACCCCACAACCCCCCCTCCCGTTCAAAGTTTTGAGATGTCACAAAGCGTATTTTTCAATTTGCGCTCTAAGAATACTACATGTAAAATTTCGTGAAAATCCGACCATTAGTTAATAACCTAGCACTATATTTATACTTAAGCCTACCCCCACAACCCCCCCTTCCGTTCACAATTTTGTGACGTCACACACTCTGTTTTTCTATTTGACCTTTAAGAATACTACATATGAAATTTCATGACAATCCGACCATTAGTTAATGAGTTAGCGTTATTTTTAAGCTTAGCCCTCCCTTACAACCCCCCCCCCCCCCCCCCCCCTCCGTCCGTTCGAAATTTTGGGACACCACATAGCCTATTATTCAATCGGGCTCGAAAGGATGCTACATGTGAAGTTTTACTGAAATCCGTCCAGCCGTTTGGGCGTGATGCTGGACAAACAAACAAACCCCTTTTTCAGGGTATGCCGTTTCCAAGATCTTCAGGTTTCATCAGAGCCTGTGTAGGGATCTCGGTCTCTATTACAGCTAGAGACATGGAGTTTGAGCTCAAATGTTTATGAAAGCCAAGATTTTTGAAATATATATTTATTTCGACGTACTTTTGTCCGTGTATGTCGACTTATTCCGATTCCGTTAAAGACTCCAAGCAGCTGGCAGCCCCGCCGCAACATATATCAGTGCCCTAGGCGAAAATCTACCTTGTGCCCTCTTGTAAGGAGAGAAAATTTCAATAATTAAAAAATAAAACTTCATAAAAAAAAATTTTAATGTTTAAATTTATTATAAAAAAATATATATATATACTATATATAAAAAAATTAAAAAAACAACATATATTATCATAATATATCTGAAAAAATGATTGAAAGAAATCAAATTGTATCAATTTTTGGAAAAATTCAATTTTTCGGGCTTACGCATTAGCAAATTCTTCAATTACATCCTTGAAATTTATGTTCTTGGCCAGTTCGTTTTTTATTGCAAGAACAGCAAGAGCATGGAGTCTTTCTTGTTGATCTTAAATATGTTTTTATTAATTTCAATTTGCTAAAACTCCTTTCGCAACTGGCTACTGATACTGGAATCGTTAAAAGTATGCGTAACTCAATCCACAAGTTCGTGAATAAGTCGCAAGTATTCGTTTTTTTTTCAATTCGTTCAATCAAGGTCAAAGAGTCAACAACTCTTGTGCCCCTAACATCGAGGCGCCCTTCCTGCCCCGCCGTTCCGGCAGCTGGTTCTTGAAAATTCTCCTTTTTTCCGAATATATCGACTTATTTTTGTTAAAAACCTAATTAGAATAAACCCAAAACATACCAAAGACTATCTGAATACTTCTCAGAATTCGGAAGGGTGTTTTCCCCAAATAAGCGGACATGGTAACGTAAGGTTCACCTATGTCTTACATTTTCTCTACTGCAATTTTAGTTAGGCCGAATTAAAACATACTTTTCCTCTATACTTATGGTAGGTAACCTTTCGTCAGTCAATTGACATTGCTGGATAAAAGTGTTTTTTCCCGAAATATGAAGTCTATTTACCGACATTGTTGTTTTAATGAGTTCTTCAAAAAATATATCGTATTGGTGCCTCAAGGTTCGTTGGCCTAGGTTCTATATTTCTTGTTCGACTCCTTTAGTTAAAAACAACCAAAAGTTACTTTTTTCTTCACTTGTGGTGGACCATCATGAGACCTGGATGTGGCCTCCCTACTGACATTCTGTATTCATTTTCATTTACATAAAATAGAGAGGATCGGTGCCACTAGGACAACCTAAAATCAATATTTCTCGTCAAACATCAACGTGACAGATAGAAGCCAAAAAACACATTTTTGATTATTTTACTACTTCTGAGGTAACCTAATGAATTCGTGTTAGAACCTGAAAAAAGTGTTTTTACAAAGGGGCGCTAATCTGTTTATAGCCTTCATTCCGGTTAAAACGTAATATGAAACCCAAGACTAAAAGAGTGCTTCCAAAATCGAATAAAAAACTACGTTTATCCGAAAAAGGGGCGCTAACTTTAAACAAATTATCCCTTAAATTTCTTACTTTCTCGAGCATATCAAATTATTAAATAAATAATTGCACGTTCAAGGTACACTTTTTACAGATGTGAACTGATGCGGACAGTTTACTTTCTATTCGATAAAGTTGTAATAATGAACTTACCAAGGTTCACAAGTAGCTATAACTTACAGATGTACCCAAGTTAATCAAGAGAGGTACTTATTATATTATCTTGATTCAGCGTAATAGAAAAAGAATTTAATAGGATAATGAATGACACAGAAAATAAGGAAAACATATATTTTTTATTGATAATAAAAATATAATCCAAGCGAATGGTAGTATACAACTACTATAACAATTTTTTAAAACATATATACAATATTTTACGTATTATTTCATTGCTTCAAGCAGATTGAAATACATAATATAAAATTGACATTACAACTATAATGTGATATGTATTTTTTCAGATATTTTTTACAGTGTTTTTATACTTAGGATTTATATATAAATTGGAAGACTTACGGATCAATAGCGTATTTTTTTTTCCTTTTAAGCGAGAAAAACATTTTAAAAAATTATAATAAAATTAAAATTCAAGGAGTCCTGGAAGAGGGAATGGTTCGGCGAATTGTTGGACTTGTTTCTTGACTGCGAGCACCTTCTCTGTGAATGGTGACTGGGAGAGTGTTTGTTTGTAGTCGACCAGTTTGGGGCTCCGGGAGGCCTTTGCAGCTTCTCTTCCTACTTCTAATGCTGAAATTAGAAAAAAAAAAGTTATTAGCTGAAGATACAAAATAAGATATATCCTGGAGAGGTACTACTTCGAGTGCGCCGGTAGCTCGGGGTAGCATGCTTGCTTATTGAGCCCCAGATCGCGGGTTCGAAACCCAGCCGATATCAGGTACTCGTTAGGTGAATAAATATTTAGGGTAGGCAACATTTAGGACTCCCAAAGTAGAGTCGGGCTCATGTCCACCAGAGCAATGAAAGAGCGCTATTCCTTGGCAAATCTAAGGATATTCTGCTTAAGCTTCTGAACTCCTCTGAGATCATGCCTCTGTGAAAAATGCGGATCTGGTCCGGCTGGAGCCCAGGAAGTTCACTTTGGACAGTTAGAAAGGAACAAGCGACACGAGTTTTTCAAGAAATGCATTCTGTTCAGTCGTCTAAGTTGTACAATTTCTTTTCATCAGCATTGATTGCAAAAAGCCAACAACAATTTAACAACTATTGTCCCTTCATTTAGAGTTACTTTTGGAATCCAGTCCAGGCCTTGTGGTGGCCATTTTTTCCTATCTGAGAGGTCAAAAAAAAAAAAAAAAAAGCCTTGAGTACTCCGCTCTTTGGAGGGGACGTTCAATGGAGGTCTCGAACCTGTGAGAGAGTCTGGTACACATTACACACCCTTATGCTCCCACAGAAGAGTAGGCTAATTTCCACCAGAGCGATGAAATAGCGCTCTAGTAGGCGACTTGTGTTGTTGAAATCGATAGTAAATAAAGTCGGATATACCTGAATGAATCAACTCAACAACAACGTCAATGTCGTTCTCTTTGAGACCCCTTGTTGTAAGAGCAGGAGTTCCAAGTCTGATTCCTGAAGGGTTCAGAGCACTCTTATCTCCAGGAACTGTAACATTTAATTATTAGAATTATTAACGTTCGAAAGATTCTCATAGTAAAAAAAATACATACTTATAATCAACATTGTCTTAAAATGTTCTGGGGTAAAGGGCATATTGGCTTTGAAAGATCTGAGGTAAAGCTGGCAAAATAATAACTACGTAAAAACCTATACTATATAAAGTTGAAATGGAGGGGGTATGTATGTCTGTTTCAACATCACGCCTAAACGGAGATTTTAATTAAATAATTTTACCAAACGTAGGTATAAAAAAAAAAAGAAAAACGTGTTTTAAAATTTCTATTTCACAAAATATATATAATATAGAGGGCGCCGGTAGCACAGTGGTCGTCGTGTTTGCTTACTGAGCTCAAGATCGCGGGTTTGAAACCAGACCAAGGCCTTTAAATTACTTGTCTGGGAGGTGAAAAAACCTTGAGCATGCCGTCCTTCGGATGGGTGGTTAAGCGAAGGTCCCGAACCTACACGATGTCAAGTACTCGTTAAAGATCCCTACCCTAGGTGAATAAACCTAGATCGGCAAAATTTAGGACTCCCATAGTAGAGTCGGGCTCATGTTCATCAGTGCGACGGACGAGCGCTCTGGTAGTAGATGATATGACCTCGTAGTTAGAACCCCTCTCAGAACTGCTCCTTCCTTTAAGGATTTTCAGACGTCACACACTCTATTTTTCAATTTTGCCTTTAAATGTTAAATTTCATGACAATGCAATCAACCGGTAATGAGCTAGCACGATCTTTATTCATGGAGCCCCCCAAAACCCCCCTCCGTTCTAAATTTTCAGACGTCACATAACCTATATTTCAACTTGGCTCTTAAGAATACTACTTATGAAATTCATTCATGATCAATATTAGTTTTGTGTAATTTTTCTTTTCTAAAATCAGGTTTCAGAATTTGAAAAAGAAACAGTGTAACATTGAGGAAAAAAAAGGGTTTGGTGCGGTGGCGCAGCACCCCGAGGAGTAGAAGAAGGCTCAAATATGGCTTTAAAATCAGGAAAAAAAATAGTGAAAAGGGGTATTGGTTTCATTTTGGTAACTGGAACTTCTGGGGGGGTGAAAGTAGAGTGTCATACTGAAGTTGCGTCTCCCTGTATTCAATCTACCTCTTTTTTTTTTAGTTTTTGATTCAGATAATTGCAAAACATGAATTCATCTATATCAAATTTCTGACCAATTACATAAGTTCATCTACACTATTTAAGAGCTGGGGAGGAAATAAAAATTGTTTACCAGTATTTTTGTTGCAAGCAACGTGGACCTCTTCGAGGATGTATTCTGCTTTGGCTCCGGTGAGCCCTGCAGGTCGGACGTTGACAAGAAGTAGATGGACATCCGTGTCTCCAGTCACTATCTCATAGCCAAGCTTCTTCAGTCCGAAGCATAGTCTCTTAGCATTGGCAACCACCTGGAGAACAAATATCACAAATGTGGTACATTATCCTGAGAAATTCGGAATCATATATAGGCAGACTTGATGTGGCAGTTATCGCTATTTGAGTTGGATACAGAGATGGCAGCAGTGATCCACATTACCAAGCCCGGAACAAAACCGCAAACATATCGCACATAGCTGACTAACAGACAGGTATTTCATTTCATTTTTGCCAAATCACACATCTCAAGTTTGTTCAACCATAGAATGATTTCAGGATATTTTTTTCATATTTCAAACACTGTTAATCCTTTAACTTTATGTAATCCGCATCATGAACCATTTTTTGACAGAAGTTCAAACAATTGTGTTTAATGATACTTAGCAGAGATATTGTGTTAGGTCCGAATTACGATTATTGACTTGCGCAGGAAGCACGAATAAAAAGTCTGAATGAAATATATACAAATTATAATATTATTGCCACTTTATGAAATGTCATTCATGCATCAACAACCATTTGCATATAAACATTCCTTGCAACATGCATGTCTTGTGTTACCGTGCTCAGTGTATCATTAGCAGCTATTTAGAACTAACTTCTCATTCCTCTGAGAAAAAATAAAAATTCTACTATATGTGTTGATAACGTTGAAAAATATGTAAGGCAAAAAATAATTTGGTTGAAAAAAAATATTACCGTTACGTGAAAAAAAAAAAAAAAAAAATATTATTTTCAAGTTAGAGATGCAGCTATGGTGGTGCTTTAGGAATTCGGAAAGGTTACTTAAAAACGTGCTTCAAATGACAGTTCCATCAGGCCGAGTGGAGAAACAAAATGACAGTTATATTCAATTGTTTTGTATATATAACAATAATAAGGTAATTAATTTAACGGTATATATTGAAAATATCAAATAAAATACCGACCTATAAGTTAACACTAAAATAATATATCCACAAGTCTCGGACAAGAAATAAAAAGAAACACCGAGGTCGAACACTGATTAATAGGATTTTGTAGACTGTCTTCGTCCCACGGAACCCTAAATAAATATAAAGAAACTACCTTACCTGTTGTTGATACTGTTTAAAAGAGGGGGTGGTGGCTTGTTTCATGGCGGTAGCGATTCCAGCAATGGTGTTGTTGTGAGGACCTCCTTGAAGTGTGGGGAAAACGGCAAAGTTAATCTTGGATTCGATGTCAGGATTCAAACCTATTCAAATTAGACATGAATGTAAATTTATTAATAAATGTTTATTTTTGAAGAGGTGATTACTGGTTGTCGCTCACCTCTCAAAAAGACTACGGTTTTAAGTACCTTTTTTGAAGTAGATGACTCCAGCCCGGGGTCCCCTCAGTGTCTTGTGGGTTGTTGAAGAGACAACATGGGCAAACTCGAAGGGAGAGGGTATGACTCCAGCAGCGACCAGGCCGGAGACATGAGCCATGTCTGCAAACAGGTAGGCTCCCACCTCTTCTGCGATCTCTCGGAACCTCTTGTAGTCCAGACAACGCGAATAGCAGCTGATACCTGCCGTTCCAACAATAAACACCACCCAATGTTCACATTTTCTTCAATATACCGAAAAACTTTTCAACTTTTGAAAATTGTTTTTCAAATTTAGAGATACGTTAGAATTACGTGCAATAATTGCTGAAAATCAGTCCAGAATAATTGAGTGCGACAAATAAGCTTCATTAAAATCGATGGTGCTTTTTGGGATAAGCGACATAGAATGTCGGGGCATTGACAATAATTAAATACTACTTATTAAATGGTAGGAACATAACCTTAAAAAAGGGTCCGCCAACTAACACTGTACAATAATCAGTTGATTTCTAGCACAAATAGTTACCACGGGAAAAAATATAATATACGTACAGCATAGTAGCATATAGCATATGGACAGCATAGTTGAAGTGTTTGCAATCGGTCAGAAGCCTATGTTGAGTTTTCACCTGATTTCATGTTTTCCGATCCGTGATTCCAAAAATGATCTCTATGTTCACAGTAGAATGAATATAACGTCATATTTTTTATGTGTATCCACGACCCCCTAAAGACAACATACCTTATTTTCAGCCAAATCGGGCAAGGTAGGAAGTAGAGGCTTAACACGAAAACCATTTTAACTGACGATGTAATGAATTTATCGACACGAAATTTAATAAGATTCAGAAGTCCCTAAGTAAGAGAGCTATTGATTTTCCACCGAATTACTTTCACGGTGGTTCAGAAGTCCCTAAGTAAGAGAACTATTGCCTTTCACCGAATTACTTTCCCGGGGATTCAGAAGTCCCTCTTGTAAGAGAACTATTGATTTTCCACCGAATTACTTTCCCGGTGATTCAGAAGTCCCTAAGTAAGAGGACTATTGATTTTTCACCGAATTACTTTCCCGGTGATTCAGAAGTCCCTAAGTAAGAGACGCTTATCAACTTTGGAAAACGCTCATTTTAAATATTCTGATACGAACAATAGTGCTACCTGCAATAATGACTTTGGGTTTGTAGAGCCTTGCATTCTCGGCCAGTCTATCGTAGTCGATGAGACCTGTCGTAGGGTCCACCTTGTAGGGGAAGGATTCAAAGAATATTGAAGAGGCGGAGATCCTCTTCTGGGCCGTCATAAAGCCATGGGTCAGATGGCCTCCATCCGGAAGATCCAGACCTGCACACCACAACATAAACATTTACATCTCATCTGTACCTCCATTCTATCTGTTTCTGCAAGTAACATATCATACTAATTCTATTACATGAACTTTAGTAAAAAGGTCTGATACCAGTTTGGCTCCTTAGGGGCTTCTAATGGAAAACATCCAAAAACACACTCTCTAATTTAAAGCGTCCGAAAAAAATGTATGAAGGCGAACTGGATAATGAAATGCTATAGTGATGAGGTTTTTTTGTTTGGTTGCGGTTGATGAATATATATATGATAATATAGTTGCTTATTATATGCTATACTATATTATAGAGCGCGGTTGCAGTTGGGTTCATAGGGTTATGCTCATAGTCTTCAATTTATAAAACCTAAAAATTAGAGAGTATTAAAAATACTGTCAAAAATATGAGTATATCTAGTAATTATGAGGATGTGGGGAGACATTGTTTTGATTACAAGGGGACTACTTATTATTGTTCTTAATTAAATATTGCATTGGAATATAAAAACAAGTATTCAATTAACATCTTTAAAAAGTGACGTGAAAGTGTCCCGAAATATTGTCAAATCAAAGCTGAAGATACCCCAGGAAGGAGTGCCGGATAAGAGTAAACAACAATCAGCTCACTGACGCGATCAAGAAAACAAATTTGTTACAAAGACAATTATTATTTTACAAACAAATAAAAAATCATGTTTTACTTATTAAAAAAAAAAAGATTCTTTTGAAACACGATTATCCAAAAAATCTTATTCTTGTTAGTCCTACAGTAAAAGGAGCTATTTTAAACATCCACAATAAATTTTGAGATTTTTTTCGTTTTTTATAAGCTCTCATCTCTGAAACTATTGCTCAAAAAAGTAAAAATATGCACTTTTGTGTTTTCCCCAAGTACAACTTACGTTTATAAACAGAATATTAGAAGATAGATTTAGTGAAGGTAGATTTGACATGAAATAAAGCACTCTATAAACATGGTTTCACTCTTTTTCCATCATTGAAACTGAAATGAACATTTTTATATACAAATATATTGTCGCAACCGAAAAGTGTAACAGGAGCACGCACAGAAACTAGATCAATCAAAATTGACAAAGAAATAAGGAGAGGTTGCTCTTAACCCTGTTTTTAAAAATAATTTGTCTGTATCAGTGACATGCGCAGAAGGCACATTAGACTGTCTGAAAACATAGCTCACAAAACAAGTACGGCTATCAACTCTTATGAGGTTGTCTCATGTAGAAAACTGACTGTTTTCCGCAATATTTCCTTAGTAGCTTTCTGCTGACGTTTAAGCAACTAAAACTAACAAAGAATATACGATGAGTAATAGTTTATTAATATTTATTTTTCAAAATCAGCTTTATTTTCCAAATAAAAATCCAGAATTAGTGTACTTTTTTGGATTTATGCAATCTATAATAACAAAATTAACACATTTTTATACAAACTATTTATTTTATTATTTATTGACCCCGAGTATGGCTGTACATTAGAAAGACAAATGTGTACTGACCCATGATCCTGTCGTGTGGCTGACAGAGGGCTGTGAGAACGGCCAGGCTGGCAGGAGATCCCGAGTATGGCTGTACATTAGAAAGACAAATGTGTACTGACCCATGATCCTGTCGTGTGGCTGACAGAGGGCTGTGAGAACGGCCAGGTTGGCAGGAGATCCCGAGTACGGCTGTACATTCACACCCCATTCAGCCTCCTCCAGGCCGAACGCTGCCAAAGCACGCTTCTGACAGAGCACTTCCACCTCATCGATGAACTCATTACCTCCATAATATCTGAAAATACAAATAACATACATATTACTATTATACACAGAATGTCTATGTAAGTTTGTAATTACCTCACATTCCCCTGTCTAAAAGTTACCAAGAGTGTGTATAAAAAGAAAATTATTACACGTTATTATTGTAACGACGCTAAGAACAATACTGCTCGATCCCAGTGGCGGAGGGTCCTCTAGCTTACCAGTGAACGGCAAAGTCTACGCCGTCCTTCCCTATGCAATGCCGTTTGTTTTTCCCTATCTAGTTTTATTTTGGAGAGTTTATTGAAATTTTAGTAAAAAAGTTCATTGATTTATTGAAAGATTGAGCTCCGCTAAATCGAGTTCGTGATAAAACTAGTAGTACGGCATTGATACGCGTCCTATAGCCATCTACCTCCATGGTGGGGATCGAGCCTCTTCATAAACTGACTCAATCGAACCGTAACAGCTACCATACCGCAAACCGAGAGTGTAGATAAATAATACTGAGATCTCATCACCCAATTCATATCATATAACATTAAGCAGAGATGTGGCCAACCGTGAGTACTCTCATTATTCCACATCTTCATACAAAGCTTAATTACAGGAGTGGCTCATTACCCACAGATTATTATTCATCCACGAATATTCCAAGTAGAATGATGATAGATATAGAGTATCTTTTCGGCAGTATCTATTCAATATTAAAGAAATCGAGGTTCTGTCGTGTAAATTAAAAACTCAGTATTTAGCCAACGTTTCGGAAACTATTTATTTCCTTCTTCAGGGACTTATAACAAGTCGAGTGGTTTTGTGTGGTGTAGGTGGCCAGACACCAGACAACCACTCGAATCATTATAAGGCCCTCAAGAAGAATAAAAATAGTTTCCGAAACGTTGGCCAAATACTGAGTTTGTTATTTACACGACTGAACCTTCATTTTCTTTAATATCGTAGAAGGTTTGAATGTCTGATGACCATGAGCTCGACTCTACAGTGTGAGAGTACTAAAGTTTGCCTGCCTAGTTGTATTCACCTAGTATAGGGGTCTTTAACGTATCTCACATCGTACAGACTCGGGGTCATCGCTGAACGTCCCAACCGAAGGACGGCGTGCTCCCAGATAAAAATCTAAGGGCCTTGGCCTGGGTTCGAACCCGCGATCTTGAGCTCAGTAGGCTAGCAAGCTACCTCTGAGCTATCGGCGCCCTCAATTTGTTACACATCTTCTACATGTAGGTATGAAGCTGAACCCCTAGTATACATGTATATATATATATATATATATATATATATATAACTTAAATAAATGCATACGTAAATGAGCATATCATGGTCATGATAATATGTGATCCACTTATGTACGTACAGCTTTCTTTTTATTTATTTTTTCTTATTTGTTTCAACAGATACATAAAATAATTATTATAATGAAGGATATAAGAATTATTTACGATACACAAGGAAGAATTATTACGAAATTATCTCTGCTATTATGAAATTATTTAAAATGTTAATTTTTTATGAGTCTTCTGTAAGAATGGAACAAAAATAGGAATAGTAAAAACAAAGCAACTAATCTGATATGA
Organism: Aradus depressus; assembly: GCA_963662175.1. Classification (NCBI taxonomy): domain Eukaryota; kingdom Metazoa; phylum Arthropoda; class Insecta; order Hemiptera; family Aradidae; genus Aradus; species Aradus depressus. The sequence continues at coordinate 54,581,328 of OY759214.1, read as the reverse complement.
TGACGCCATTGTTATTCAACAGAATACGCTGAATATTATCAAGTTGAACAAGATGAGTGATAGTAGTACGTATGATGAAACAGAGTTGGTAAACTAATGTAACATCTGGCTCAGAGATAACTCAGATTAAGTTGAGGCAAAAAACAAAAAATATGTGAATTGTAATCAATTACATAAACTGACCAATAATAATAGCTGAAAATATTCCATGATTATAAAACCAATATTACAAAATTAAACTATAGTTACAAATATGGAAATAAAGATAACAAAAAAGAAAAAAAAAGGGATAAGTAATATTTTATTCTCCTTCCCCAAAATATGTGGGCATGCTCCTGCTATGAAGAGAATGTGATGAGGTCACACACTGAAAGGTTCCGTAGGGAAACATTGCACTGACATATTAATTAATACACATGTAATAATAATGTTCTACATTTTTTTGCCTGCGCCACTACCATGAGCTAAGAAAATTGGACGATTTCATAGTTTAGAATCTAGTTCACCATAGATATATGACTGGATAACAAGAGAAAATTAAAAAAAAAAAAGTTACTGAGATTATAATTGTGTAGTTTCTAACTAATAAAAAAAAATTAATTATTTCTTCAATAGTTTCGTATTACCTTTTACAAAAAATCGTCGGTGAATCCCCAACAAGAACTAATCAATTACGTTTTCGCTCTCCCTCCTTGGCCAATCGAACCTTTGGGCAAAAACTCAATATTCGATTTACATAGTGGCTTGTGAATCCTCATTCCAAACCTTGAGTTGATACATTCATTACATCGGCAGTTATTAGGGAATTTAAGTCGAACCCCTCTTCTTCTCTGGTCCCCCCTTCCGTTCGCAGAATCTTAATTGGCCAATTTAGCTGAAAATCGTTGGGTTTCGACCGAATAGGGGTCTGGGTGTCGGATGAACATACAAAATTTCGTGGCAATGTATTCATTCAACCAGTAATTATCGTGTTCACAGGCAAACATGAAATTTGTACATTCCCAGATGTGCGTAGAATAGGGAAATTTTATGAAATCTGTTATAAATACGATGTTCAGTTTTCCATGGAATTCCATGTATTTCAACCCACTGAAAAATGAAAAAAATTATTTCATGTATATTCGTGAGTATGTGTGGGTCTCTAGACTATAACTTACAACTATAACTTCCGGTACACTGAATATATCGACACGATATTTCATATCTGTACCCAGAACACAATGAGGAGAACGCCTTTAGATTTGTAACCAAATCGACCAAAGAAAAGAGGTTCAACTAAAAAACCCTTATAACTGTCAATGTAATGAATGTTCGGCCCATTTTATTTAACGATTGAGAAAGCCGAATTGAAATATAATATTCTACATGGGTACATGATTAAAATGGTAACCCGGCCGAAGCCCTTAGTTTATTTTATCTGGGAGGTAAAATAAACTTAAGCACGCCGTCCTTCTGATGGAACGTTAGGCGATGGTCGAGAGTCTGTATGATGTCAGGACTTGTTAAAGACCCCCGCCCTAGGTGAATAAAAATTTAAGGTAAGAAAATTCAGGACTCCCGTAGTAGAGTCGGGCTCATGTCCACCAGAGTGACGAAAGTGCGCTCTGATAGTAGGCGATATGACCTCATAGTTAAAGCCCGGGCATGAATCATAATAACTAACATAATTATAATGTCAGCTGGGAAGTGAGTATTCGAAATAAAGTGCTAATCAATATTTCTGATTCCAATTTCGTGTAAAAAAAACGTCAGCTGCGGCCAACATGCGACTTTCTTATACCAATCGGGGGTCAGATAACATGAGTTATTGTGGATAACCCAATATCCGATTCTTGACCGATCACATAACTTCCCATATAACTGAGGAAGTAAAATTGATGCTCTTGATTCCATCAAGTATAAAAAAGTGTTTTAGCACTTTACAGAAAATAATATACACATGTCTATAAGGAGTTATCCGTATGTTTTAAACTACCATAAATGGTAGCACAGGCTGATAACAAAATCATTGACAGAAAACAAAACAAAAAAATACGTTGAAAAGGACGTGAGTTGTTAGTATTGAACGGAAGAGATAGTGTTCCGTTAAGAGGACACGTTTTCAACTATAGATCAGGATATGAATATAGATTATTCAGGAAGTATTTTATCCCATAACCCAGGGAAACCGTTGATATTGTTAGCAACAGTGTAAAAAGAAAGCTTTTAAAGTCGAGAAAAGGAGCATCCCTTGAAACTGGTTCATCATGGACAGAAGGAAAAATTAAGTATAGGCAAGGAATAGTTCTCTCTCTTATCTTGACGGATGTATATAATACATAGAAGTGAAATCACAAGATTTTGTTACATTGTTCCTCATGTCTCATACTTAAAAGCTAGATAGATACCTTTGTCCAGGAAGGCCTTCAGAGTACTTGTTGTGAAGACAGGAACTCAAACACTGAAGAACAGAAAGTGATGTGAAGTTTTCTGATGCGATCATTTCCAATCCTCGTTTTTGTCTCTGTTTTTCCGACTTCATCAATTCAAAAAGCTCTGGATCTGAATCCCAAACATTTTGATTCAGGATGTTATCAACGATTCCCATAGTTCCTAATCTGAAAAATGAATGATAAGAATTTATTCACAAATAATTGACATTCGAAAATTGAGTGGCCAAGTGGAATTCATACAATAAACAATAAGGGAATCTCTCATTAAAGTAATAAAATTTCAATATCTTCTCGATTAAGAAAAAAAAAACACAACTCACTTTTTTGATACGCCAAAAACAGATTTTTTAGAACTAGAGAACAGAATCTTACGAACAGGATTGAACATGTCCAAAAGATCTAGAAAAATATCAAAAAAGAAAAGTCAACTCTTTTGAGATAGATACAATTCAACGTTATCTCGCCGAGTGCAATGAACTCAATGGATAAGACATATTTTAAATCACGTTCAAACATTAAATCCTAACTTGCTAACAGAGAGGTGCAACCTAACATTTAGATTGAGGGTTTCAAAGTATTGATAATGTTGACTGCGCGGCAAATACAAAAGTAACAACGAACAGGTCCAATAATCCACTTACAGTTGAGTTGAGGATATATCGAAGACTGGTCCTGAACGGAAATTGACAAGCAACAAATTGAGATAAATAAGATGATAAAGCCGGTGACACGGTTGCACATATGGAGAGGGGAGAGGTCATTCAAATTGGTTCCGTTACAAGGCCTACAAATGGCGGCAACCCAGAGAGGTTATATATGAAAGATTTGAAAATAAAAATTTTTTTCAGTCCGGAAAACTTCCATTAGTTATTAATTAATTTTTAGTTTTTCTGACTGAAAAAAAATAAAAAGGAAAGTAAGAATTCAAAAGAATGTATTATTATTATTTTTAAGATAAGTGGGGCTAAGTAAATAGGGTCTTAGAGCTCCCCCCCACCCCTCCATCTCAAGATCACAGGTTCGAAACCCGGTAGGGTTTTTATCTGGGAGTTGAAAAAAACTTGAGCACAACGTCCTTCGGATGGGACGTTAAGCGATGGTCCCGAGCCTGTGCGTCTGTACTCGTCAAAGACCTGGTTTAACAAAGACCAACTAGATTATATTTTTTATCTTTACTGATGGTTGACTATCATCTGGTTGAAGCCTATCTAGTGACATTGCTGAATTAATTTGTTTGAGATTACACCAAGTTTCCGCGCTCTCTCTAAAACTTCAATATTTTTATTTGGTGGACCCTTCATTCTTCTTTTGCTCTACTGAGTGCCTTTCACCCCTAACCTTGAGGCTACACCCGCGAACAAAACGTAAGTTTTTTCTCTCCCTGTAAACCTGGTTCCAGACCCAAACTCGGATCCACCAGATACGATGACCACCAACTATAAGTAAAGATAAAATAAATGCCGAAAACCGTCCTGATATGTAGTTTTAAAACACATATTTTAAGACGTTTCCTTGATTTAACCGAAAACGGTTAGTCTTATGAAAAATTGGTTCGTATCCAAAATGTTCCTTAATAAATGTCCAATCCTAGTAAGTTCTTAGATTTGAGATATAATCAAAACGAACAAAGTTATAGCGACCCGGAGAATGTAAACTAAATGTCTATAAGGAATATCTAAATAATGTTTGAATCATAACGCATAGTTACGAACTTTAAAATATGGTTTTATAATTCGTCCTCTTTGACGGACTGCTCCGAGATCTCGAGAACCGTGGGCAATGGCTTATGTAGAAGACCCCGTGGTCGACTATTCCGCTTGTAGGTCCATCTACACCGGAGTATTCGTTACTCGGAATCCGTTACGCTACTGCCGGTTGGTGGCATCGTCCCACAAAACGGCAGCGCGTGATTCTGGTGCAAGTCTAGAGAGCAGCCCTTATAAGGATTACAAGGGCCTACCGAACTGTCTCTACGGCTGCGCTACAGATGCTGGCGGTAGAACCACCCATAGACTTGGTCTTGGATGATGCTGTCACCTCGCACATCTGAAGATTCAATATGCCTTTAAGAGCAGATATTGATGAGCCCTTACGCCTAGCCTTGGAAGAAGAGATACGCGGACAGCCCAGACCAGTGCGTTGAAAGGACATTGTTCAAAAATGGATAGTGGAGAAATGGCAACAACGGTGGTCACGATCCCCGGAAGTCCGGGTACGCGTTGACTGAACATGGGTACATCTTGATCACTGGATGTCCCAGATATTAACAGGTCACGGAGATTTTAACTCCAAGCTCTTCTTCTTTAAGAGGAAGAACAACCCGAACTGTTCATGTGTCGGCATCGAGACTGCTGAACATGTAGTCCTTGAATGTCCGCTGTACGACCAAGCCAGGGTGGAGTTGATTCGCGAGACTAGATCATACCTGGCACTGGATCTGCGGCAGGAGGTGACGGAAACCGGCTACCCAGTGTTCAGGTGATTCGTCGGCTCTTGGCGGAAGAAGAAAAAATCAGTATAAGATGGGCTGGGGACATCCACCGATCGTTGCAGATTGGTCGACCGGTGGCTGCCGCCAACCCGTCACAGCCTCATATTGATTATCATAAACCTAACCTTCCTTGATCCCGAGCTCTCTCGACGCACGACAGGGTGATGTCCGATTTTACGATTGGTAGTTTTTTTGAAAGTCAATGGACTACTAACTGACAAACAAATTCGGTTTTAGAAAAGATAAATCAACTTTAAATGTTACATCGGAATTTAATGAACAAATCTTTTAAATTCTAGACAATAAAGAAAAAATGTGTGGTATATTTGTGGATTTAACCAAAACGTTTTATCAGGTAAATCACAAAATTCTCATTAAAAAATTATCCATTACTGAAATAGAGTTATAGAGCTTGAACTTTTCAAGTTCAATACTCAAGTAAGAGTCTAAGGCTCTATTAGATGAATGAATATTTCCAGCCCTGGATTCTACTCATCAATCTACATTTATAAAGAAATACATCCTTGTTAACTTTAGCTTTTGGGTTAACCATGACTTTGTTTTATTTTATTTATTTATATTTCTTTTAAAGTGATGAATCACCGGCAATGTACTTCCCCACCACTTAATTAAGTTGTTGCTCTTCCTCCAGAACCAATCGACCGTTTTGGCTAAAAATCAATTGTTGACTTAGAGGATTCTGAAAAGGGGAGGGGGAATAAAGGGGATGCTTACTACAAAAACTCTAATATAGTAACTGACGTTCTGGAAGGTTTCAAAGAGTCGAACCTCAGGATATAACTGTGAACAGTGAAATTACATGCGGCGTTCCTCAAGGATTGATCTTAGGGCCTTTGCTGTTCCTCATATACATTAATGATTTACCTAGCTATATGAAACCCTTTAGTTCGGTCTTTTTTGCGTATTTTACGAATATTCTTATGGCGCGTAAAGATCCAACCTCAAAGAATGTAATATAGCCAAACAATCCAATATAAACCGCATCCAAGCTTTCCAATCCAAAGTCCTTCGTCGAATTGTAAATGCTCCCTTCTTCGTCACCAATAAATTACTCCATGAAGACCTTAACGTCCCAACCGTCCAATCCCGATTCTTAAATTTCCACAATACACTTTCATCCCATCCTAACCCATTTGCACAAGTCCTATCCTCTCAATCCCATTCTGACAATCCTCCACGCCGTCTGAATAGGAGGTGGCCTCAAGATCTTCTAAGTGAAATCTAAACATTGTACTAGTTTCTAGGGAGTGTCAGCGCTAGCTGACCTCTCCCAACATGTGGCATAGACACTCATGCATACAGTTACCATATTTGCTCATTATATGACATGTATATAGATTGCAAATAAATAAAAAAAAAAATTAGTTTCGATTGTAAATGATTCAAGGATTCAATAAAAAGGCTTATATCTGTGGATCTTGAAGAAGTTCTAATAAGGGTAAGGAAAGTAAATCAATACAGTATCCGTTGTTATATTTTATATCTGATATTGGTAGTATGTATATTACATTTAGACCTTTCCTGCGAGATGTACAATACAATACATAATAGAATAAATACGAACACGAATAGTAATCTTAGATATGATATTTTAATGACATTAAGTCCAATATTTAAAAAGAAATCTACGTTATATATATATTTTTAGCTACGAATACGATTTAAGAAATACTGTATATTTTTACATAATTAACAACATATTAATAAAGTATACAAATTTACAGGTTTATTTTAACATGATATCACATTTTCTTAATAGAGACATTAATAATAATAATGCTAATGGAATGTTTATAAATTTGAAGCTTCATACAAAAAACAATTTAAGTTAAAGATAAACAAACAATTTGACAAAATTGCTTGATTTTATGTTGTACTTATTAACATATATTATTGTATCAATACACGTAGTGAATTGCTTATGCAGAGTAACTATGTATTTATAATAAATAAATAAATGTAAGAATAATAGGAAGATCATAGATTGTTACATATTCACCGAAAAACTCATGCAAGAACAATATGCAACAAATCAAGAAATCTTTCTTAGAAAAATAATACAAATTGTTACATTTATTTAATTTTTCCCATAAGTTTCCATAATCTTACGAAATTGTGGGTAAAGAATAAAAAGTTATTTGAAAATAGGTAAACACAAATATATTTGTTTACACAAATATCTACGAAGAGATGAGTAAAGTATAAAATAATTCTTAAAAATTCCGTCAAGAAAACAAGCAAAACGAATGGTTCCGTATAGAATATGCTTGGTCTTGCTTCAGGACTTTTCTGTTTTAAAAAATGAATAAATATTGAACACAACTAAAAATATAAATAATTGATAATAATAACTATCGAATACAAATGTTTTTTGAAAACCTCAAAATTATAATTCTTAAAAAACTAAATACATAAAACAATGAGGACTAACTTTGAACTTTGATATATAAATATATTTTAAACTTATCGATACATCTAAGGTGTTAATCAATTTAAGACACATAATAACTATTCAGTCAATTAACACTTTCTCTAAAATAACAGAATAAAAGTTGAAACTTTTTTTAAAAATATTAAGTACAATACCATTATTATTATCAAGATTATTGTTTATATTAGAATAAGTACGCGTTATTTAAAATTTATTTTAACATTTAAGTTTTGAATATATTTTTTAGCGGATTATTCTTCTCATTATATTTCCTTTTTACTTTGCCTTTTTTCAAGTGGAAGGGAAATGTCTTCTTCGTTTACCTCCCATTCATCATCCTGTCTCAGTCCTGCTATTTTTTCGTCAGTCGAGCTATTTCGTCGCCTAGCGTATCCATGTTCTCCTGAAAACAAAAGAAGAATAAATGACAACTTTCACTAAATATTATATTAAAACAACCAAATTTAATGAACGAAAATAGATCAAATGAAGCTAAATAAACAATAATTGATGAACAATTAAAGACGGACATAATAAACTGTAAATCTGAACGCTTCCGTTTCCAGAAAGAGGGAGCGCAGCACGCGACCAAAATACTTGTCTCAGGACAATCCATTAGACTCCTTACATTGTCAGTATTTATCACATTGCCACTGTACATCAGACACATTGTGAACAATTTTATTTATTCATTGTAACAAAAATCTTTTTGAAATATTGTCTATTCTACAAAATTATACATATATACATCACTATAGGTTTCGGCATTACATCGTCAGATGAGTCAATAGCTAAACTGAGGAGGTAAAACCTGAACCAGTATTGTATGTAAATATTTTTAACCGACTTAAATTTTAAAAAAAAACATCCCCGATTTTCGTCGTCGGCGGATAGACGCGCACTAAGGCGGAAGTACACAGACTTCAAAAGTTTAAGTGTTAATTGTGTAAGTAACAATTTAGACTTACCTTTCTTAAAGTTTTAGTTTAATTCACATTTTTTCAAAGCCTTTGTTATGATTTTTTAATATTTTATTGTGGAATAAAGACATTTTAAAAATAAGTTTAACTTTTATTTCCTGCTTCCCACTATAAATAACTTTAAGAAAATCAAGAGAACCCTGTAAGTGCATTAGTCATTTTATTACAGATGTCTGGTACTCGTTAGAGATCCCCACCATAATGAAACCTGGGCCACAGTAGAGTTGGGCTCATTTCCACAAGCGCTCTAGTCACAGACAAAACAAAAACGAGATTTATTCAATTAGTGTAGGGGTCTTAAACGAGTACCTGACATCGCACAGGTTCAGAACCATCGTTTAACGTTTCATCCGGTTTTTTCACCTTCTAGATAAAAGACCTTAGGGCCTCGGCCGAGTTGACACCGGCCATCTTGAGCTCAGTAGACAAGCACGCTACCGGGGCCCTCCTTATCGCATCTTGATATAACACTTTTTGATGGGTCCCTTAAAAATATTCCTTATTGAACTAGTAAACAAAACTATGCTAAAATGTGACAAACAAAAAAGATGTCTGGTACTTATCTAATACAGGATATATGCCATACAAAAAACTTGATTTCGCACTGTATAATGAATTATTACAATCAAATTAAAATCCCTATAATAAAAATGTATTGTCATATTAATATCCAGGTTATAAACAGTTTCTATGTTAATCTTGCTTTGAGCTAATCCAAAAAGAGAAATATGTTTGTTTTTGGAACATGGAAGTTCGACTTTATAAGAGTGTGTGGCTGATACACTTGCTTCTTGTTGCAGACTTATTGAACACATTCATTAATATCCGGATGGTCTAAGGGGACTCAAGTATTCTAAACCTCTTAGTGACACAAAGTACAAGTGAGAAATCATGTTTTTGGTTCCTTTTCCCAAGCTACACGAAGTAAAGGGGAAGTTCAACAGAATTTCATGTTTTCCGACTTCCTGAATCCAAAAATGGAAAACAAAATTCTGCCTGTGTGTGTGAGCGTGTAAACACCATAACTCCCGGTAGAAGAATGTATCGACATTAAATTTTATATGTGTATCCAGAACCCTGCAAGGACGACAACTATAGATTTTCAGTCAAATCGGTTAAAGGAAAGTGGGGGATTAGGGAGGAGGCTTAACACAGAAACTAATATCTGACGTTGTAATGAATGTACTTACATGAAATTTCTTATGTAAATTCAAAGCCCTAAAAGAACGACACCTATTAATTTCCCGGGTGATCAGCTAAAATGGAGGGGCTTCACTTAAATACTTTAATAACTGCCCATCTAATATAATTTAGTAGAGGATTCGGAAGCCACATGCACGTCAAATATTATGTTTTAGTCCAAACGGTCGATTAGCTTTGGAGCGAGAGCGAAAACGTAATTAATTAATTCGTGCTGGGTTTTTTCACCATTTTTTTTTTTTTGTTTTTAAATTACAAGAATATTTCAATTTTTTTGACCATGAGATTTCATTACATGATGTGAGATGCGAAATATTAGTGTTTAATTGAAAAATAAATGAACTTTCGACACAGAGACTCAGCTGAGACGTAAGAAATCAAATGTTTTTGGGACGAGCCAATTCGATGACGATTTTAGTTTGAGAGCGAGCAGTATACCTTGAGCATGATGTTCTTGAGAAGTACCTCCTCCAGAACTGACTGTAGCTTCCTGTTAATCTCCAGGGACAGTTCCAGGGTCATCCCTCCCTCTGGAGCTCCACCGCCTCCACCTCCCATAGCACTCCCTCCGCTGTACAGTGAGGCCATGATACCCTTGTGTTTGCAGATCTCTACCTGAAGGAGACATTTAAAAATATATATATATATACATATATAACATATTATTGATTATAACGAAGTCGGACCTGTTATTGCAGCGTTATTTGGCCAATATCAATCACAACATGCTTTCACGTTTTACTCCCCCAGCTATGACAATGTGTAGGGGAAGTTACGTAATTGGTCAGAAATCCAATATGTTGAGTGCCAAAACAAGAAGAAAAAAAAAAAAATATATATATAAACTCCCCAAGCGCGAATTAATAAACTAAGTTTTCGCTCTCCCTCTGGGTGTCTATTCAGGTAATCTATTTCCTCGTGTTGATATATTTATTAAATGGACAAATATTAGTGTTTTTGAGTTGAGCCCACCTCCCCTACAAGTTGACTATAAAGCACAATGCCAAAATAATAGTGAGACGCCCAAATATGTATACCAATTTACAAATTAGATCTAGTTTACAGTCCTTTTTTTTTTTAACATTTTATAATATTATTTTACTGATCTTTTACACATATATAAGAAATAGATTTACGACTTTGGATAGTAAAAGTAATAATTATAAATCGTGAGAGCAGAGTCAAAGACACAAAAAAAAAAGGAAATAGGAGCAGGTTGGATCAGCTAAACTAGCATTAGGTATCTTCTGACGGACGAGATTCCGCAATTTCAACAAAGACATGATCAAAGAGGAGGGATTCAAAAGGAGTCGACTGAAAGGCTTGGTGTCTTTGCACGATTAAAGAACATGAAATAACGGTAAGGAGGAAGCCTAGCGCTTCCAAGAAAGTGACGCACATGAGCAGTAGACGCGTTAGGTCCAGATATCCAGCCCTCTCAATATACCTGAATGGTAATCACGATTTAAACATTCAAAACCATTATAATTAATTATACATTTTTTTCTGAATCCAGGTATTAGTTGAATTAACTTTACAAATTATCAAAATGTGAACAATTTCGACTTTTCCTTCATTTATTTGCCAGGCTACTTTCTGTAGGAACACCGTGAGATTCTCTATTGAAAAACGTACAAACATATATAAGAAGCTGTTTTTCAGTAGGTTTTGTGTGGTTCATGTAAAGGTTTCAGACACTTGATTCGAGTATTTTTTTAGGAAAGTCAACGAGTTTAATATCAAAAGAAACAAAACTTATTTAATACATAGTAAAAAATCTACTATCAATAAAATGCCATTTATTGATAGTACATATTTTTACTATGTACCTACATATTAAATAAGTTTTGTTTCTTTTGATATTAAACTCATACATATATATACGAGTAATCGTACATAATACTGAATACGTATATACTATATGATATATATATATATATATATGAATATATATATATATATATATATATATATATATATATATGTAACTTGTAACTAGCTTCGTTACCCGTCGAAGACCGGTAGATACCGTATAGCATGAAATCACATTAAATGTTAATTGAATATTTCCAGTAAATATAACGGAGATGAACAGCAGATAGAAAAAACAGTGTACACGAATAACGTGGATTGGGGAGAACGTAGGCATGTGATTGGGCTGATCAGGTGAGCAATAGCGCCACTCTCTACCACCCCTGCCATATTACGCCCCCCTCCCCCCCCCCCCCCCCACACACACACCCCCCGCCCCCTCAACTCGTAGAAGTTATTCATCTCCGTTATTTTTGAATTTAGTGAAAAAATGTTTAGGACAGTGAATCAGTAACTTTTTCACTCAGGATCAATATATAAGTATAATAATATGAATGGCTCACCGGAGTTTTCAGCTTGGACCATCCTATAAGAGCAGACTTGAAAAAATAAATAACAAAATGCACATAAAACAACGTAAAACATTCGCCATCATACCCAGGTATGTAATATTAACAATAAATATGAGAAAAAGAAAAAAATATGAGGGTTCGTTCGTTAAAGGGAAAACAATTTTGAGTAAGTTTTGATAGGCTAAAACCTACATCTTTATTTTGTCGTTTTGAGGAGATCAAGTTTAATCATTCCGAAGTTGTGTGTTTTATGGAGCTAAAAGAAGACGATATCTATCTAGACTTGATAGCACTAGCAAAAGAACAATCCAATTCTCATCGCTCTCACTCAACACTTTCAAAAAGAAACAGCTAATCCTAAAGCAAAAACACAAACGAAAATGTTGTGGATGGTTCCTCAGTCCCAGTATGTATTAACAATGATTGTCCAACGAAAAAAATAGAAATAAAAAACAAATAGGAAAATTCTAAAAAAGAACAGGATAACAATAAGAAATTCACAAGGCAGGAAACGGCCAAGAGCATCTTTGAGAAAGAAAGAACAACAAGAAGAAACAAGGAGCGGCAAGGAAAGTAACACTGCCAAGATATCATCCAGACGTGTCTTCCTTTTGACAATATTTCGAGATTTTAAAAAAATCTCGAAAAAATGCAGGACATAATGGAAATGCCAAAACTCTACCATATTAATAAATATTATATTTACGACCTGCGAGCAAAAAAATAAAAGACTACCATATTTTTTGCACAGGACCCTTGATTGACATTAAAGAGATACTAAATTTACCTTATGTTCATCAATATAGGACGGAGTAAGTGCACCGGCCTCCTCCCGGAGCATGTACGACTGAAGCAGGCGGGACTTTTTCTGCAGTTCGGACAAAAGCTGTGCGGAATGTTCTTCCAAAAACTCTATTTTTTCCGTTTGTTTGGCAGAGTCCGCCTGAAGACGCAGGATCCTCTCGACCAGACTGGCTGTCGGCACTTCACCAGTCACCTCAATCAGCAAAAACAATTTTGTCAATTATTTTTTGTAAAGAGTTCATTTTAGAAAATAAACTTCTAAGGTTAGTTAGTAAGGTGTCGTAATTCTCAATCGTTTTATACTAACGTCAACCGGATAGATTTTCATGAAACGTTGCAAGTGGCTCTATTCAATGTTGTTATTTAGTCCACTTTTTTGTCTTATATAGTCCAGAATGCCCAAAGAAACAGGAAATTAGACTGCATCATGTCTACATTATATTATCTATGTTATATTACTCTTATAATTCAGTTATACAATTATATTGGTTAAATGTTTTGTTTATAAAACCAAATGAAATGAATAAAACTTAACCAAAGTTCTATTATTTGTACCTCAATTACAGTTTCCTAAAAATCTTTGATCCTAGGACTATTTTTATAACTTTGTAATTATTACCTGCGTAAAAGACTCTGTGGTCAAAGAGCCAACGGAATATCCTTTGCGAAGCGAACCTCCGCATTGTTCGAACTTTTCCAGCTTCCTCATGGTTGCAGATAATTCTCTCTGCAGCTCCTGCAACATGAGAAGATGTAACAGACGAGGATGCATTTCATTATTGACAGATCCGTAACTCTTTCAACAATAGAAACTATTTTCAAATACAAATATCTGGCAGTCATTCCATTGTTACGAAAGGGAAATATATGAGAAAAAATAATTTATCTAATGAGTTATTTGCTTAAACCCTCTCCTTGAAAAGTAGAACTAGGTAAATTTTTCAACGTTGTAAGAAAAATGCTAAAATGTTGGCTCAAGTATTCACTATAGTTTTTTCTATTTTATGGGACTTAATGTGTGACACGGCAGAATGTGGGGCATGTCTTATCATTGAAGAAGAAGGATTGGCTGTTTTTATTTAAAGCCAAATGTCCGAGTGTTTGAAGTGCCTGGCCCGCTCATATGTTAGCAATTACTAAAGGTATATCATTTTATACAAAGCTAAAGAGCGATATTTAAACCTAGCGAAAAAACGATGGGACAAAAATAATTGGGTAAAAAGGAATCATTATTCTAAGCAAAATAATAAAATAGAAATATACAACTTGAATTTGGGAGTTTACTGACAGGTTCCCCGTGCGTCTTATCCTAGTCGTTCTTGCCGATACCACCTCGTGGAGGTAACAGTTTATCAAAGATGAAAGGCAGGGGTGAAAGAAGAGTAAGGAAGGTTGCACACTGACGTCGTATCATCTACGTTACTGTAATTGTATGTGTTTAAGTCGATTGCCCTTGAGACCGTCCACTACTTCCTACCTTGATGGCAGCGGCATGCTTGAGTCTCTCCCCGGACAACATGGCTTTGGTATCCTGGAGTTCTGCTTCCGCTGACCGCCCCCGGGTCGTCCGCTCAGCCACCTCCCGAGCCAGTAGCTGTGTCTCTTCTCCCCGCTTCTTCTTCTCCAAATCTAAATCTCGCTGGGTCTCCTTCAACTTCTCCTTCAGCTCTCTCACTTCTGATCCACATTGTTCATTCGCTTTCTCCAATTCAGTAACCTAAATAAAAAATAAATACTATAACCTGTCCTCTTTAACAGGACTTTAACAGGCTCAGTGGAATATCTGGTGAAATCTACATGTATATTCTACGTAATAAAACCAAACACAAATCAAAGGATTTTCTAATTTTTAAAATAACTAAATGACTAATAATAAAGATAGAATTCAAATTATAACAGAATAAAGAAAATGAAAAAATAGTAAGATTCTTAATAGTAGTCATATATTATACGATATACGAAATAAAAATCACTATCACGAAAAGACATACATACCGTATGTGGAAACAGAAAAGGTTCTAGGGTGTTAATGAAGAAAAGTAGTTGAAATAAGCATCATTCATACAAATGTTATTTTGAGTGGCTTTGTTTATTTCCAGTTGTTCTAAGCTATCAGGTGAACCGCTTTTTGAGAAAAAATTGAGGCATTTGATGACTTCGGTTGGGTCAAAACTAAGGCTTATTGTCGGTAGTGTGGGCGCAAAAGTGGATCGGTTGCTTCATTTCAGTCTTATTCTTTTTTTTTCTTTTAATTTAAAAATAAATTTTTAATTTATAATAATTATAAGTTTCATAATATGTCCTTGTTCATGACTCAAGTTAAAACTATTTCGCAGGCCCAGGACGTGACGCGGCATATTGGAAAACTTGAAAACCGGTTAACCCCATTCTTACCGCGTGAACCCCAGGCGCAGGGCGCGACTTTTAAATATTAATGGATTTCACCCAAGTTTTGCACACAGTATTTTTCAGTAAATTAAAACCGATTGTAGGAGATGGATCGACATATCGATACTTTGCACTCTGAGAAACATCCTAGTTTCGTGGTACCTGAGCCTCCAGACTGGAGAACTCCGACTGTAGTTGTACGTTCTTGGTAGTGAGTTTCTGTGTGAAGGACAACATCTCGGCCTCCCTGCTTCGACAGCCTCCCATGTCGACCAGCAGCTCTTCATTGTGTCGCCGCACCATCTCCGCCTCTGAGCTCAGCGCCTCCATCTTCTCGTCCAGTCTAATAACAGTTGTAATATAATAATGATAATAGTTTTCATTGATAATACACGTTGTTCAACAATACACGACTTCTAAATTCCCTGTTAACTCCCTGATTTGTAGCATCTGAGTAAAATAGTACTAAGCAAATTAGAAAAAAATATTACAAATATTATTGAATATAATAAAAAAATATATAATAAGGTTCAATTATCCCCCTCTCGTCACAAAACTGTTCCGATTTCACCCGAAACGATTTTATTGGAAAGCTTCTCCTATGAGGTAACTCATAGACTTTTTTTCAGATTTTTATCAACAAAATTGTTTGACTTAAAGGGGAGGGGACCAACTTTTGCGCACACATTTCTATGGCGTGCGCCAGTCCCAAAACAAAAAATGAACATAGAATGTATTCTGATCTACACAATATTACTTTTCATTTGATAATCCACTTGACCATATTCCTCAAACATAGCCTTTGAACAGATAGCTTGGATTTAAAAACTTGCGACATAATAAACAGAAAAAAATACATTATAGAGGACATAATTTCGAGCAAGACTGACTAAAATACTAAAACTTCTAAGTTGAGAAACGCGGACATATTGTGGAAACTTGTAATAAATAAATAAAACAAACTTATTTTTGAAATATTGTCTATTCCTATATTGTCCTGTTTCTCAACTTAGAAGTTATTAATAGTGCGAGTCGGGCGGTTAACGCGGTAAAGTTTAGTAAATTAAGTGTTAAGTTTGCAAAGGCGAATAGGAACATTTGGTTCAATCAACAGTGCATCAAGTATAACGTGTTACCAAAATACATCTTTATCAGTAAGAAAAATGGAAACCCCCGAGCTGAAGAGGCTATAAGGATGGCGGAAAGACACTGGCTGAGGAGTGAAGTAAGAAGATGGTACAAGGCGAGAGACGAGTTAGGTTCAGCTCTCTACTATTTAAGACAGGTACTTTGTTCACAGTACACTAACATAGAGTGGGACCTGATTGAAGACAACGTCAGATGTAAGGTATGGGACATTGCTCAGGAGAAAACTGAAGTTCAGAAGAAAAAACTACAGAAGTTAATAGAGATGAAAGAACGAGAAGGAAGCAGAAGCGAAGAACCAGCAGGGAAAGATACCTTCAAATTCTACAAGAGAATTGAGAATCTAACCAGCATGGTTCTTTCAAAAGAAGAAAACACCTTACTAGAAAAAGGTTTGAAACATTGTTTAAAGAGAAGAACGAACAAGAAAGAATTGGAATGTTTGGCCGCCGAGGCGGATGCCATACTCAGCGAGGGTAACAAGATGGAAGCCAAGTCACTGTGCGCGAGAAAAATAAAAAAATTCCGCGACAAAGAGGAGAGGAATGGAACGGAACAGAAACTCTTGAAGAAACTTAGTGAAAAACTCAAAGAGAATGACATCTTAACAGTGAAAGCGGACAAAGGAAATACGACGGTTCTAATTAAACGTGTGGATTACGTCAATAAAGTGGACAGTTTCCTACAAGAGAATGGTTTTTCGAAAATAAGAAAAGACCCAACGCCTCTATTCCAAAAACAAGTCCGAGCAGCTGTGTCAGAAGTCGCGATAATCACGAAAGGTATGTGGAAACAGAACCTAATAGTAATGAACCCTTCACCCCCCAAATTATCTGGTCTACCCAAAATTCACAAAAATGATGCCCCCATTAGACCGGTGGTATCTTACATAAATTCCCCCACATATAAATTATCGAAATTCGTCAATAGAAAATTAAGACATTTTATCAATTTTTCACCACCTTTCACCGTTATCAATTCATTAGATCTCGTCAATAAGATTAGAGATGTAAAGGTACCTCACGGACCCAAGTTAATATCATTAGACGTCTCTAACCTCTTTACGAATGTCCCCGTAACCGAATGTCTAGAGTTAGTTAGGGGCCTAATAAACAACTCAAATAGGTCCATTTTTGAAAAAATAGAACTTTGTAACCTTTTAGAACAGTGCGTAGAACAAAATTATTTCATCTTCAATAGTGAATTATATAAACAGAAAGAGGGGCTAGCGATGGGGTCCAGCCTGTCTCCCCTGTTAGCTGATATATTTATGGATAGAATTGAGAGGGAAATTCTAGAGAAGTCTCCATTTATCAGTAATATCATGTTTTGGAAGCGGTACGTGGACGATATTTTGATTCTTTTTAACGGAACAGAACGACAAATTAACTTATTTTTTGACTTTGTCAACAAAGTCCATAACAAAATAAAATTCACGTTGGAAATAGGAGGTCAAACCATAAATTTTCTGGACTTGGAGATCAAAATTAATAACAAGAAATTCGAATTTAGCATTCACAGAAAACCGACTACAACAGACACGGTAATACACCCATCTTCTAACTGTCCTTCCAGTTACAAATACGCGGCCTTTTATTCCATGTTCCACAGAGCCTACTCAATTCCAATGACCCAACAATCAAAAGATAAAGAACTTAAGATTATTAAGGAAATAGCCAAAAACAATAGCTACCCACAAAAAACAATAAATAAAATTGAAAAGAAGGTCAAAAATCATAATTTTAGGAACAAACTGACCAAATTAGAAACAAAAAATAAAGTTTATAATAAATGGGTCAGCTTAACTTACCACGGAAAAATTTCGGAAAAAATAGGTAAAGAGTTGAAAAAAGAAGGTTTCAATATCGGGTTTAAAACTATCAATCCCATAAGCCAGTGCCTAGAGAGAGGTAGGGACAAAACAGATATTGAAAATAAAAGCGGTGTTTATAGTCTAGAGTGTGCGACGTGCAGTCAATTATACATTGGACAGACAGGACGGCGTTTTAAGGAAAGAATTAAAGAACACATGGCCGAAATAAAGAACCGAGGAAACCGTTCTACATTCGCGACCCACATAATTGACAATAGCCACACTTTCGACCCATCTACAGGCATCAAATATCTCCATTATTGCCCAAAAAGCAGGCTACTTAATAGCTTAGAACAATTAGAAATAAATAAAGCTAACAAAAGGAACATTTGTATGAATGACCAAATTTATTTCAACTATTCCCCTTTGTTAACACCCTAAACCAGTTCTGTTTCCACATATATGTTTGTATTATCTGTTATTTATATTTGGTTCCACATATATGTTTCAAGTTATCTAAATCTTAATATTATTATTAATTTTATTTCTATTTTTTATTATTTACTTGTATTTGTACTTATTTATTTGTTATTTTCCCCGTATTAGTCTAGTGATATTGTTTTATGTAAATTTAGAACTTAAGAAATATTTCATGAGTTAGCTAACGGTACAGCCGGGGGACTCCCAAGTTCTAATAGCCCCCTTTGACCTGAGATGTATTTGAAGGGTCGCTCTCTGCAAACTGACTTAGTTCATAACTAGACCTGACGATGGTATAAAGCCGAAACCGGTAGTTATATATGTATATATATCTTTAGTGGAATAGACAATATTTCAAAAATAAGTTTGTTTTATTTATTTAAAATACTAAAGTCTCACTGGCATGGACGGAACAATATAATAAATAGTAATAACAATTATAATATAAGTTATAGCTCCCAAGATATCAGGGGGGGGGGGGGACGAAGGGGAAGGGGGGGGGACGTAGGGGAAGGGGGGGGGGGGGGGGACGAATCAAACACGCATTAGTAGGGTTTCATAAACGGTATTCGACGTTTTAAACGCTAGATATCAATCAATTCATTGACACAAAATTAGTACGAGGATTCAAAAGCCACTATTTAAGTCAAACGGTGGATGGGCATGGAAGGAGAGCTAACAGGTAATTATTTCATGCTGGGAAGGACACAGCCGGTGATTCACCGACGACTTTTTATTTTTCGAAACATGAAAAGAACCTGGTATCAATTTTTAGATTTATATGCCACGTGGAAGGGCCTCAGATTTATTTGAGTGAGTGTAAAGATGATTTTTGCCTTTTAAATATAAATAAAAGCAGTTAAACTAACCGTGCGAGTTGTATCTTGAGTGGATCAAGTTCTGCCAGTTTGACTTGCAGCTCTGAAACCTGCCCTGACAGTCTCCTCGCCTCTTCTCTGCTTGAGGTTAGCTTCTGCTCCAGTCCCAGTCGCTCTGTCTCCAAATGTTGCACCTTACAAAATAATAATTATAAAATAAGAGTAAGACGAGAACAAGGCCGTTGGAATGGCGGTAGGAGGGAGTGACCCGCCCCTCCTCGAAGGGGAGGGCGGAATGAGTCCAGATTTAAAAATGTTCTTATAGGGCTTATAAAAAGGCGGAAAAAACTTAAAGGGCACTTTTAGGAAGTTTCAAATGTCTGTAATAACTCAGAACGTGGCAGCTATGAGATTGGCTGTGAATCCACTTTAAGGCTCTTGAATAGTGTTTTATTTGACGAAATATACAATGACATTTCTTGAATAGATTTTTCAAAGTATTTCAAAACTTTGTATTTTTGAGTAACTCAAAAATTGCACTTTTTTTTCTCAAAAGTATATGACATAGTCATTAATCTCCACCTAAAACTGCCTCCTAAAAGTTTCAATATGGGATAAAAATTACTTCATAAGAAAAAAA
Organism: Aradus depressus; assembly: GCA_963662175.1. Lineage (NCBI taxonomy): Eukaryota > Metazoa > Arthropoda > Insecta > Hemiptera > Aradidae > Aradus > Aradus depressus. The sequence goes on along the minus strand of OY759214.1, from coordinate 54,561,300 downwards.
AATTGATTAAGGTATCTAATTTTTCGAGCACGCTGTACCTCCTCCCCGTTGGACAGAAAAAAAACCGTCATAGGTAAATCAAGGGTAGTGTACTTCCCAATCTCGAAATATTTCTAGTCTAATTTGTTCTATTTCTAAACTCTCTTCAATCGATTTGGCTGAAAATCAACATGTGTTTTACTCAGAGATATCTCAATCCTCATATACAATTTCGAGGCTTCGAATAAACGAATAAAACCGTGTCGATACGTTCATTAGATCGGCAGATATTAAAGTTTTTGGATATTTTCCAACAATTTTATTTCTTACATGTACCAACCAATTTATCGAAACTTGACTAGTTTTGAGAAGAGAGGGAATATAGCTCATATCTCTATCGAATAAATTATAAATGATGAGTCGTCATTCCATCAGAATTTTAAAATGTTGTTCTTTTGAATAACACAAAAACATCTCAAATTTAAATTATTTGGAAAAAGGAGGGGCGGATATTGAGTGGGGCACCATAAAGATCGTCTCAAGAAGATAAATCTCAAAAGATAACAATCCACACTTTTTTCGAAGATGTTTGTCTCTCAGTGATTAAAACCTTATCCATATTAAACAAAGACAGCATAAAGTCTGTTAACAACGGAGCAGAGTAGGGTGGGCCATTATACTAATCGTCCCGTTTCCAAAAATAAAAAATATATATATATACATCACAAGGTTCATCATGCTTCTAAAGAAGGCTTCGGTGGTGGGGTGTTCCAAGCTACTATCTAGATTTTTTTTTTTTTTTCCGCAGGGCGATGGGAATACTTTTAACGAAGGGATGCACGTGCATTCCCAACAGTGTGGTGTACCTCGTGTTGGCTTTCCACTAAAACCACCCCCCTGAGCTCTTAGGTGCTTTCGTCCCTGGTGTGGGACCATAACACCCTCTTCGTCCTCGGTGAGGAACCATAGTTGTAGTTTCTGGAGTGCGCTGACACTCATACCGGGTTAGGAGCGCCAGGTGTTATCGTCACCGGCGGTCCGCCGAGGCTCGAGGTTAGGAGGCATTTTTTCGCCTCCTCCACTCCGCTACAAATTGGGTGAATACCGGGTAACTTGACTCGGTCACCAGCTGCTGCAAGGTCAGTCCCAGGTACGATCCAGTCGAGCGTATCAACGCCGCCCTAGGCCCGTCGTACAGTGGACATTCGATGACTACGTGTTCCGCAGTGACGACGCCTGCAATGCTCCGGCCCGCTATCTCCCTGCATCTCCGCCGCCAATGCCGCGCCCAAGGGCTCATCCACATCCTGTCCCTGAGGCAGATTGCGTCTGCAATAGTACGAGGCGAAGGCTCCGTCCAAGACCACAAGACCAAGTCAATGGGCATGGCCGCGGCCAGCACCTGCAGCGCCGCCGTGGAGACGGTGCGATAGGCCCTCCTCACTCGCAGCAGTGCGGATCGCTGGGCTTGCAGAAGAATCGCAAGTTGCCGCTTGGTAGGGCGTTGCCGCCACCCAGCCGCCGCGTGTCTTGCAACTGCCTCGAAAACCCCCGTGTAGATTGTTCTGCACGCAGGGTAGCCGAGGCCCCAGGTAGCCCTGGCTAAGCAGCTCAGAGCATTGAAGGTGGCATTTGTCCTGTCCTTAATGCCAACACGTGCGGAGTCACATTGAAGCCCCGGCACAACCGCACTCCTAGGTACGTTACGGCTTCAGGGCTCTCAATGCGCATCCCCTGGATCCTGACCAATATATACTATCTACAGATGGAAGCCTAGTGGTTGAATGGTTAGAGCGGCTGCCTATCATTTTAGGAGCAGAATTTCAAGTATTTACCAAGGTAATTATTAGACCTAAAACTAATTTTGGGCAACGCCACCTGAACCCTGCTTTATTGCTATTATAGTTGGACGGATTTACTGAAAAACAAGGGAGAACAGGCTACAGACTCTAAATTACATATTTTCTGAATCTTAAGCAATTTTCAGTTTAATCGAACCCTCATAAGAAGCTACCTGAAGGGACACGCTGTTGTTTTCTTCAATGATCGTTTGATGCTTTCCTTGTAAACTTTTATATTTCGATTCTATTTCCAAATGTTCATGTCTTTCCATAATCAGTTTTGCCTGTTCCTCCTTCAATTGACATTCTGCAATTAACAAAAAGAAAAATAATATTAGTAATTTTAAATGAAGGTTAATTGATTCATACAATGTATATTTATTATTATTTTTTTAATTCTTAAGGGCGCTTCGGTGGCCAGTAGCGCCCGAGTGATGAGTCACTGAGGGGTGACATCTTGCAAGGACGACTGGATGGCTCTGAGGAGAGAGCAGCCTCCAGCCTCGTACCGCCATCTATCCTTATCTCTTTGCTTCACTTGAACGTGAGGAGGTGGACATATTTAAGTATGCTTCCCCAAAAGACATTCATCTCAAACGCAACTTACTGTACATTATATTTTGAAAAGATACATTACATTGTATCTGAACCCGGATCCCCCAGCGAGCAGATCGGTACCACCCGGCCTCTCTCTCCAGAAGCACTAGCATGAGAGTAGCGAGACTCGGCACTGAGGGTCTGCATGTCTTTTCGGCTGCACAGTCGTCCAAAACCCCATAAACGTGAACCAAATTATTTTAGAGTGTTTACTGAGCAGAATCGTTTTTATATATCGTTAGTGGCTTAGAATTATTGAAGAACTTAATATTTAACTTCTATAAGTCGTGCACTTTATCAAGTTGAACGCTGTGAGTGCATTACAAAAATTGGGGTGTTGCAAATAATTGCAGCTGATTTTAATATCAAAAAATAACCAAAAAAAAGGCTTTAATTTGGCACTAATTTCATCGCCCTCATGGAGTTCACGACCGAAGCCTATGTAAAAATGGAGCTCTACTTCAAAAAAGATACATATTTTTTGCTAGCAAAAAAAAAAAATATATACTAATCCATCTTACCTTCTGATTATTTTGTGCACTTAAACAATAAAAATTTAATTGGTACAAAAAATATCCAATTCTTGTTACAATTAGCGAATAATGTGTGAGAAGCGAGGTTAATAAGCGTTCCGCCCTCACAGAGTCTCAGTTCATGTTCGAACAAGTCGTCATAACTCTCCACCTATTCCGGTTCAATACTGTTTTCTGAAAATTTTGATTATCTGACTTATGTACAAGTTTTGTACCATTGTGAGCCGTCACACTCTCCAAGCCCGGTGCTATTTAAATATACATTTTATTTTGCCGTAAGACTAATAATTAGTAAACTAACAATTATTGTAGTCCTATAAAGTCGGAGTGAGTATGTAGTAGTCTATTTATCTTCTTATTACAATTATATTTTTGAATTGGTAATAAATTTAAAGAGTTTGATATCGTTTTCCATTTTATTAATGTTAGATATTGTTTTAAGGAATGTATTTTCGTTGGATAGTAGAGTCTCATGTTGCCTTTGGTTGTCATACTTTTTGCACTTAGTGAAAATGTGGACTACGTCCTCAGTCTCATCGCAGTGTTCGCAGTTAGGGGATGGTTTTATTTTGAGTAGATGTAAGTATTTGCTTGTTCTGGCATGTCCGGTCCTCAGTCGTGTCAAGTATATGACCTGTTTAGTCGTCAGTGTCTTACTGTGTGGGTGGAACCATGGCTTTGTCGTTACTGTCTCCTGTTCTCTGTAGTGGTATTGTCCTTTGGTTTGGGATATGTCAGTATAGTTGGTTTGCCATGCCGTTAGTGTCTGGTGTTGTACGACGGAAAGGGTGTCTTTTAAGATCAAGTCGATTCTGAGTGTCATTGTGTCCTTTTCCGTTCCTCGCTTAGCAAGTTGGTCAGCTCTGTCGTTGTCATTCAGATTGATGTGTCCATGAATCCATTGAATGTAGTAGTTCTTATCTGACGGGTAAATAGTTGTAGCTATTGTGGAGAGTATGTAGTTGATTCGAGTTTTGAAGTGAAAGTTTCGTAGTAGTTGGCAGGCGGATTTAGAGTCGGTCAATATAACTATCTCTTATGAAAATGGAATACTTAAATATGTATGGATTTCTTAAATATGTATTTATATTCTCGTTGAATAAAAAGGGAATCGTTGAGAAGTCGGGAGTCGAATCCTTCAGGATATTATGCCATTACATTTATGCAACGTTCCCAGTGGTTCTGGGAGCAACAGTGATGACGGAGAGATAGGTCGCCATTATTAGTCTGCTCTGCCAAATTGTATGAATTATTATGATAAATAAATAAGAAGCATAGCTTCAATAATGAATATTTGAATAATTTACCTAATAACTTGTTCTGTTCGGTTTCCTGTAGCTGTTTTTTCAAGTTTTGACACTCCTGACTTGAACAATGCAAATTGTCCTCAAGAAGTTTTATTTTATTTGACAGTTTCTCCAACTGTGATGGGCAATCCTAATAGAAATAAATATAATATAATGAATGTGAGGTGGGATTGATTTGACAGAAATATACTTTGGTAGATTGCATTGCACGGAAATGTCACTATATTTCACATATTTGAAGCAATTCAGACAAGTTTATCAAAATTCACATATAATAAGATTGTAAGATATTGCAATAACACATTGGTTTAGACGGAAGTTCGACATTTCGCCGGCAGATGCCTCAAAATTGTACGGAAAATAATGACTTTCCTGTATCGCAGTTAGAATTCATATTATAAAACTAAATTTTAAATTTCCTTAATTTATAAAGAACGGTATCCGTGCTGTCAAACTGAATATAGAATAATGTATTCTGCGGACTCAAGAGTTTTACATTTCTGAATTGTCTTTGTCAAAACCTCCAAAAAGATAAACGCCATCAAGACGTTACACATAAAAACAATTATGGCGCCCTTCTCTTTACTTATCTTCCTAAAAAAAAAGGAGGGAGCCTTCCTCCGTCTGCAGGGGACGGAAATTAGGGGTAGCGGAAACAAAATATTTTCTGACAGAGAAACTGGATGTCATATGAAAGTTTATGCGAGTAGATATGTGGCGGTGTGAAGGATCAAAAACATCGTCCTTCAGATGACCCCTCCCCGGCCCCACTTGTCAAGATCGCGGGTTCGAAATCCGCACGAAGCCCTTAGGTTTTTATCTAGGGGGTGAAAAAACCTTGAGCACTCCGTTTTTCGGATGGGATGTTAAAAGATCTTTCTGATGTAAAGTATTCATTAAAGACCCCTATCATAGATGAGTAAACCTGGTTAGGCAAAATTTAGGACTATCACTGTAAAGTCAGGCCCATGTCCACCAGAGCCCCAAAATTGAAATACACCAGCAAAATATGAAAGGTACAGAACCCTTCAATGTGTGTTCCTATGTAAGCTCTGAACATTTCTCCATTTCCACACAAATTATTTTTATTTTCCTTACAGTGACTAGCCGTGAGACCTGAAAGCAACGATCGGACCACCTAGAAAGTCATCCTATAGAGCAAGAAATCTCCCTACCTTGTATATTTCCATTTCACTTTTCAACTTATTCTGAGTCCATTTGATTTTGATATCTCGTGCATTTATTTCTTCTTTCAATTTGTCAATTTCTTTGTGAGCAGTTGCTAGTTCTGAATTCTGAAAAAAAAAAATATAATAATATTGTAAAAAATACGTGGAACCGAATAAAAAGTAGAAGAGATTGTTTTGCTTTTCCTCCATTATTGTTTAAGAAATGTAACCTCTACTACAATGATATAGCAACAACTGTCAATGTGGATAGTAAGAACGAAAAACCAGCGCAGCTCCTTACAAATAGAAGTTAATTTTTCTACAAAGACATAGAAAACATAACAAAGTGCCTAGACAGCTGTGAAGAATATACGTGTCTTTTCTTAGATAGGTCGAAGACCGTTTACGAAAGTCTATTAACGAGTGTTTTGTTTGCAATGTATACTATTTAATTAAAACTATTCATTTTCAGTATTAAATGAAATAAGAGGGGATACGATAACAGCTCAGTAAATATGAGATTTAATCACTTAATAACTAGAATATTGAAGAAGGAATATGTCAATAAGAAGGAATGTGAACCTGTTGAACTTCCACTAAGTATTTGTTAAGTCGTACCTCAAGATGGTCGCAATATCGAAGGCATTCTCGTATATTATATATATATATATATATATATATATATATAAAGTAAACAGTGTAAACTCCATTTAATGCCACTCGATTTAACGACAAACTCCTTAAAACATCGAAATAACTTGAATCTGGTTGGTTTACCTTGTTGTCCATACAATGATACACTCTATGTAGCATCACACCCACTCTAAATAACGACAACAATTCGTCATTACTAAGCAAAAAACAGTACTTTCAAGTTGCCGAAATTAATAAGAACTGCAGCTGTGTACGTTCTTTTGTTTGTTGTTTTGTTGCTTTATTGTCTAGCACGTATTTACCTCGACTGTCGGCATCATACATACCGAAGATTCTAAGAAATTCGTTCTTTTGTTTGTTGTGATTACCTTAAAATACTGGAGCAGCGAAAAACGTCAGACGAAGATAACAGACTATACGCAATAAGCGCTGTTATTTGTATCAATATTAATGTTTGTTGTTTGTAAATTTTATACTTTATTAGTAAATACATATTATAATAGTAAAATACTATTAAATATGTTATATGAATTAATTTTTCTTCTCTTCATTTAACAACAACTCTCAATAACGCCATAAAATGCGGAGTCCCTTAAGTGACGCTATATAGAGTTTACACTGTATATATCTGTACCGCGGAGGTAAAGGACACTATGTCCCATTTTCTTATGGAATGTACATAGTTGGCACCATGTTTGCGCTCTATATAATGGTATAAAGCACTATGTCCTATTACTATAAATAGCGAATATTGCATAGAACAATTCTTATTTACTATAAATAGCGAATATTGCACAGAACAATTCTTATTATTAGCCAAGAAACCTGAAAATGAAGTTGTAAAAAATCAAAAACTTGCTTTCTTGAAAAATTACGTTTTTGTGACATGGTGTCCTTTACCTCCGGGGTACAGATATACATATATATACATGAAAATTGACATTATTGCAGAGATATTGTGAAATAATTCAAATGGACTTGAAAAATAAAATAAAACTTGTTTATTTAATATATTGTCTAATTTCACTAACTATATATACATGGGAGTACTTTCGGTATTTCTACCATCCTCAGCCAAAAGCATAAGAGGAGTAAGCTGAGGATGGTAGAAATACCGAAAGTACTCCCATGTATATATAGTTAGTGAAATTAGACAATATATTAAATAAACAAGTTATATTTTATTTTTCAAGTCCATATATATATATATATATTGTGAAATAGACAATATTTCAGAAAACATAGGTTTTTATTTATTTTATTTTTTTCAATAAGAGGGATTAAAGGCCTCTCCCGGAGTTTAAAAGTGATATATTTCTGGAATTAAACAATAATACAAAAGTTTAACAAGTTCTTTGTTTTTATTTATTTATTAACTTTCCACTATATAAGGATAGAGGGCAGAAATGTATTCTAACATTTCAAGATGAGATAACGTCCGCCGGATAACCGATAACATATCTGTTTCCCACTCTAATTTCACATTTATAAACATTTTTATTTTCAATTTTTTGTTTGAAGGCATAAATTCATTTCTAAAAGAACAAAACCTATGTTTTAAATTATTAAAACAAAAACTATATATAATGTTTGAGAGTGGCTGCCTTTATCTGTTTCAGGTTATTCCCCCATATTCAAGAGGAACTTATTAACATCCTCAAAGTTTGCCTCAACCAAAATTATTTCTCTTTTAGGGGCAAATTGTTCAAACAAAACACAGGTCTGCCAATGGGGTCCCCCATCAGTCCTATTTCGTCGGACATTTTCATGGATTCACTGGAGAGGAAAATTCTGGCATCAAAATTAGCTAAATCCCATATTCTTTTCTGGCACCGTTATGTTGTTGATATTGTTGTTGGCTTCACTGGCACAAATAGACAACTTACCACTTTTACTAATTACTTAAACTCGTTACATAGAAACATCATGTTTACCACAGAGGAAGAAGACGAATCACATACACTTAACTTCCTGGACTTAACTATTACAAGTAATACAAAAAAAAGGATTTACATACAAAATTTATAGAAAACCCACCTACACGGACGCAATAATCCCATCAGACTCATTTACCCCATATAGATATAAATTAGCCATGTTTAAGTCATGGATACACAGATGCTTAACCCTCCCCCTGACAGATCAAGACAGACAAACTGAAATAGATACCATAAAACAAATTGCAAGTAACAACGGATACACACCACATACCATCAATAAACTCATTAAGAGAAAACAACAATATATATTATCTAACTTGCTATACCCACACATTACAGCCACCCCCGTCCACACGAAATACACTCCTTTAACTTTCACCAGCAATCTAACACACAGAATACAGCGCACTTTAAGCAGACACAACATCTATACAACCTACACATCACCCAAATCTCTGGGAAAATTGATCTTCAACGCCAAGAACAAGACAGACACACTGGAGAGAAGTGGGATATATAGTATTCCATGCAATGATTGCAATGATATATACATTGGACACACAGGAAGGACCTTTAACATAAGATACAGGGAACAACTCCACCTTCTACAGACATCTCACAGAAGCAGATCATCAACCCAAAGACCCACATAAACCCAACATACTACACTTGGCTTCTAAAGGAAGGGAGTTATCTCTGTTAGAAGCCATGGAAATCAACAAATACAACAAGGACACACATTACAAACTACTCAACGAACAAACTGATTTAAATCATTCCCCCCTCCTCAATTTTAAACTTCTAAGATAGACTTGGCTAACTATTTTTATGCTCGGTTCATATTTAATAGGTTAATATTGTGATATAGTTGATAGGTTAATATTGTGATATAGTTAATAGGTTAATATTGAATTTATTTTTTAATTTTTTCTGACTAAATTTTGATATAGTATGTTAGACCCCCCCCTCCGGTTCTGTCACCCTCCCTCACTCTTCCCCTCCACACCCCCCCCTCATGACTTTTTAAAAAATATATTACCACCAGTCCTAAGTCTGTATCTGTCTGTACACTTGAGAATGCTCTAACGAGCGAAATATATTGTGTTTTTCATATAAATAAAGTGGAATTTTTTGACTCGTTCTAAGTTTTTTATTCATTAGTACGACAAAAGTGGTTTTACCTCTCCAGCTATAAGAGATATAGCGAAAGTTATGTAATCGGTCACAAATTCCAAGCGGAGTTTACAACGGAACTTTATGTTTTCCGATCTCCTGATTCCAAAAATACTATATAATTTTATAGTTGTATCCAGCAACCCTCTAAGAACAACACCTATTGATTTTCAGCCAAATCGACCAAAGGGTAGGTGGGATTAGGGGGAGACTTAACAATAAACTCTTATAACTGCCGTTGTAATGAATGCATTAACACGAAATTTCATGCGTAAATTCAAATTCTTCTAATCTATACATTTTCAGCGAATTCAGCTGAAAGGGAGGGAGTAACAGAGGGGGGTCAACTCAAAAATTCCAATAACTGCCGATATAATGAAAACATCGACGCATCATTTAATATGAGGATTCAGAAGCCACTATGTAAATAAAATATTAAGTTTTTGGCCAAAGGAGGGAGAGCTAAAACGAAATTGATTAATTTGTGCTGGGGAAGCGATTCACCGACCACTTTTTAGATTTTCTCTCTGTTTTTATTTCTACTATCACGGAAAAATGTTTGAATTGTCAACCAACATACTGAGAGAGAATCAGTTATTTCAAGCTTTCTCAGTTACTATTGATCCTACGTGGAAAAGTGATTGATTAAATCGATATAAAGACATTTTCATTTTACACTATTTTTATGCTACACATTGTTGACAGTCAAGGATGAAATACCGAGTTTGGAATAGCGAAGCATGAGAGAAGTAGCGAGGATGGGAGAGAAGGGCCGCACTCGCTCCCATCTTCTCATTACAAATTATATCGATTTAAAAAGACCAATTGTCTGCAGATATTTTCTTGAACTGATTTCACTCAATCATCAACAACGCAAAACGTCTATCAGTCAATGACGGGTAACACAGCTAGTCAGAAATAAGTTTAAAAATTGTCCCTATTCACAGTCTAGTCAATGCCTGTTATCTCTTACAGGTTACCCGGCGTTTTACGGGGGTGAAATTACAATCCATACATACAGATAGAAATTGAACTAGTGGTCTCTAAGGGCTTTAAATAATATGAAATGGATTTCTGACCAAACAAAAAAATTCGGGCGATGGTACAGACAAAAATTTAATTTTATAGTTAGTAAATCATAATTTATTAACAACATTAACTATTAAGGGTGCCTCACACTCTCACGGTATTGGTTTCAAGAGCCATTGTTTTGGGTTGGACTTTGGAAACCAGAAATTTGTTTTATTGGTTAGCGATGAGAGATCAACCAGAGACCCAGTCGCTCTCACAAATCGAGAAGTCATCGAGGACAGTGAAGAAGTGAGTGGAAAATAGTTCGGCCTTTCCGCATGTAATAAAGCTCATTATAATATCATGTGCAATGTACACATACTTGTTCCTCGCTGAGGGGTAGCGAATAAAAATGATAGCGAGTGGCGAAGAAAACGAGGACCTTGTGAGGAACCTTTTATTTAGTGATCGGCTGTAAGAAGTACCTTTGAGTCGAGCTGCTGCGATAGTTTTGACTTTTCTCCTACGACATTTTTCAGTTTTTCCATCATTGTCTCACTCTCCCGGATGACATCCTTCAGTTTCCTGGTAGCAACTTCCTTCTCTTTTTTGACATCCATCAGCTCCTTTTCCGAGACAGCGTACCTCATCACCATGTTCTCCCTTTCTCTGTTGGCAGTTTCGTAATCTTTCTTCAACTGTAAAAAAAATAATAGTATATTTATAGCCGGTTTAAGGAGCGCCACGGCACAGACAATACACTAAGCACTAATTCAAAACATGTTAAGCCTTCCACAACCTTATATACGTGGCCTCTAAATCAGAAAATTTGAGCGTAGGTAGGTTCTTTTCATATTGCAGATTGCGGAAAAAGGAAGATTATTATATATATCACTCACTCACTTGCTTTAGCGAGTTTTCAGGACTGAATCTCTGTAAAGTCTCCCGCGTGAAACTACGAGATTGTCCTGAAAACTCGCTAAAGCAAGTGACTGAGTTTTATTGTTCGTATCAAAAAAGGTTTTTTTTAGGACTCTGAATACTAGAGATATTGTCATTTCACACTGTCGATTCTTTCGAAATTCAGTAATAAATATTATATTAACATTTCTTTTTTATTAAACTCTATTCAAAAAATACTCATTTATATTCAATATAAAATACATATATTTGTATATATATATATAGAAATGCAGTAATTTTTGTATATCACCTGACTACTTCTGATGTCCATCTCCTTCTTGAGGGCGGAAAGCGCCCTAGCATCCAGCTCATGTTCCTGACGGCTCAGCTCCACTTCCCGCTCAGACTGGAACAGACTCTGTTCCAGCTCCCGGATCCGGCCACTCTTGGAAGTCTCCACCAAAACCACTTCTCGTAGCCTGACAACAGGAGAAAAATAACAAGACTATAACAGGGTTCCTAGAGCCCATTTGTCGCAATTAGGACATGACAGTTGAGAGGTCGGGGAAGATTTTAACCACATAATTTAATGAAGCTAATCCAGAATTATTTATTTCTAACACAAAATATCGGGGAAATATAATAATAGGGGAAAACTGTTGATGTTTAATTTCATAAGATTTCATGTTTTCCGCCCCCCTGATTACAAAAATCAAGAAAAAAAGTATTTTATGTTCGTGAATATAATTACCGATAGAATGAATACATCGACAGGAAATTTTATATGTGTATCCAGAATCCAATAAGGACGACACCCATTGATCTTCAGACAAATCAGCCAAAGAGAAGAGGGGGATCAGAGGAGGAGGGTTAATAATAATCATATATAATTATAATGACCTATATAATGACTATCGTTATAATTATTGTATTAATGTCTCATGACTGTCTATGGATCTCTAGAATTGGATGGTAAAGTACAGATAAGCGAGTGGTATTCCATTGGTCCCAATGAACATCTTGCGAACTTAAGGATGTAAATACAGTTGTAATTTTAAGAAATGTCAGAACTTGTCATTATATTTATAATGTAAAATATTACCTTGATATTGTATTCTTGAGGTCAGAAATGCAGTGTTCATTTTCTTTGATTTTTTTAAGAGCCAGATTGTACTCAGGATGTGATAAACAGTCGTGCTCATCTTTAACCAAGAAATTATTATCATTATCTTCAACAATTGATTCAGGAAACTCTTTACCGTTACAGTCTAAAGCACTGGCACACGAATCCTCACTAGTCGCTGTCTGATCATATTCAGAACTGTCGTTCGAAGTTGCTTCGTTCAAATCGGAGCAAATTTCTTGAAAAATCTCCGAAGACTGATCTAGGAAAGCAGTATAATCAATTGGGTCTTCAACGGAACCGTTTTCCAAATCATCTGTCTTATCAGGTTTCGAAGGGCATGGCACAGGCATAATGACATTAACCGGTGTATCAACAATCGACCGAGTTGGACTGATAGCAACATTCACGTCTTCGGAAACATTATCACTTGATGCTTTTTCAATGTCTTCTACAGGGATGTGGCTTATGTCTTTGGAAATATTTCCTTGTAGAACCAACTCCTGTGTAATGACATTTTTTGCCTCATTGTTCTCTATATGATTTCCATTGGAGACAATTTCTTGCAAGGCCATTTAAACCATTCCAAAAAGGGTTTCTGTTGCCAGTTTACAGTCAAGATATTTGAATACTTCCTTGACATGAAATCAGTTATGGAAAAAAATCAGAAATAACAGATTGAAAACTGCTTAAATACATTGATACGAGAATGTAAAAATGGTCTTCCAATGTCAAAAACCTGCAACCCAAAATAACACGCATAAGAGAACTGAAATATAACTTCAATCTAAAGAGTTGAACAGAAAAATGAATTAAAAATTAAAGAAAAACATAAGCAAATCAAACAATATGGAAACAGGTTTTGAGAAGCACTTACGATTAGAAAAAATGAATAAAAACAAAATATTTTTATAAAAGAAAACAGTACATATTAGTGTAATTTCTACAGCGAAATGTAGGTCTCTACGAAGTCGTGAGAACAAACAACTTTCAAAAGGTGAGCTACTTGAACGTCATCACAACAAACCCAAAAGTGCCTCCCTGAATTAGTGGGTGAGTTCCAGTATCAGTCCATGAACCCAAGTGAACCAAAGAGAGTTGAAAATTTGAATAATATCGTGTGTTCACGTCGTCGTCTTCATCACAATGAGTAGCCTTAGGTGAGCTCTACATATCCACAAAACGATATATCTCTAACTTTATTTAGTCCCCAAGCTGATCATATATCAAATGACTGTCAAAGTGTGAAAATCGAATTTTTTGACAAAAGGGGGGGGGAGGCTTGAAAAAAGTTACATAAAGCAATATTTATGTATGTTTTAATAATTTTGTCAACACTAGAAAACTAAAAATCTATTTTTATCAATCTTAATTTTTTTTTCAAACTTAATATTGTAATCTAAAGATCACTTTATATCTCTAAATCGAATGTCTTTTATTAAGTGCTTTGAGGAGGGGTCAAAAATTTCGTAACCTAATTTACAGATGAGTATAATGAAAATTATTATGAAATTAAGTTATTAATTATAAGTCTGGAACCGTAGACCCGAGTCCGGGTTTAGAACCAGATTTAGAGGTAGCGCGGAAACTTAAGTGTGAATCGTGGTGTAGCCTTCAATTTTGAGATTAAAACACCCTCAAAAGAGCAAAAACAAGCGCTGACATATAGGGGTGAGAACAAAGAGATCGAAGATTTAGAGAGAGAGCTGAAACTTATGTCGGGATATAACTCAAACTTGGAGATCGAAGGACCGTCAGAAAAGAAAAAAAAACAGAACGTAAGGGTCCACCGAATAAAGATATCGAAGTTTTACGTATGAGCGGTCAAAAACTTGCACGCTTTCACCTTATCGGGAAGCTTGTGAGAATACCTTGTGCTGACATTGGCTTAGCCCGAAACCGGTACACATTTATGTATATGTTTGTGGAATTAGACAATATAAGTATTCAATTTTTTTTATAAAAGTGCTTCATACATCATCTTTTAAATTTTATTTATTAGTTTTGTATTTCATTTTTATAATAGTATTATTTAGTCAGCTTTCCAAATTCGATGTTCCTAGCGGTCATTGATTACCAGCACAGAACAACGGGCATACAAAATGATCATGTGACCGGAAAAAGGTGGTAATCTGATGGGGCTAAGTCATAGTGAATAGGGAGGCTGAGGGAGGACTTCCCAACCTAGACTCATGATTTTTTTCTTCTTCTCTGGGTTTTTATAGAGAACCCATTTTTCGTCCCCAGTAATTACACAGTCCAAAAGAAGACGTCTGTCGAGAAAGCAATGATGTACAGATGGAAAGTCGCTGTTGTTTGTTCTTGAGTGAGAGTGTATGAGGAACCCATACTCCTCCTCTAATCGTTTTTCCAAGTGCTTGGAGGCGATTTCCATTGGTTGCATGGGAACATTCGAACTTTTCTGCTAATTCCCTCAAAGTTTGACGAGGATCGCTCTCCACTACTTCTTTCAGGAAGTCATCGTCTAACGAGATGAATCTGAAAGGCTGTAATCACCGTTGCAAAATGTTTCGAACCACCTACGGCACGTGCGCTCCTCTACCGCACCAGGATACACCGCACAAATGCTTCGAGCCGCAACACTTGCATTGCTACCGCGATTACATTCAAAAAGCATACAATGCCTCAAATGTTCTTTTGTCACTTCCATGTTGAGTTCTGAATAATTCAGAATTATTAATATTTGAGATATTTTTGTTTTGTAAACAGGATTTAATACTCGGAACTGAAGTCAACAAATCCATGTCTTTTGAAAATTAACATAAACAAGCACAGAGATGTAAACAATTATTTTTTTATGCCAATTTATAAATCGGACACAACTTTATTGACAACCTAGGCAATATTTACCATTATTCAATTTATTTTTTTCGTAAATAACTAGAATTGGTAGGATTTGTGGGGATTTCTGGTAAATTTGACTGAAATAGCTGATTGATGATCAACTGTGCAGGCTTCAGTAGAAGAAGAATTTCTGTTACTGAAAATAATTGAGACTGGGGCCGTGCGGGCTAGAGAGTAGGGCTTTCGTTGCACGGCCCCACCAAGGTTGCGGTTCGAATCCCGTTTGAGAGAGATTTTTTCTTTCATAGATAGAACTCCCTCCCGGGTCCATGGATGTTGTGCAAATAACCAATAAGACCGTCATAGAAGCATGGCTAATGTGCATCCTACATAAAACCAATATGAAATTTAAAAAATAAAATAATGATTCGGGTGATATCGAAACTCGTAAAAAATAAATAAAGAACTGGCCTTTCTAAACGGCGTAGTTTGTTTAGGACTTAGTCTAGAGGCAAAGATACTAAAAATATTTTACATGGGGAGGATTCATGTTTTGTTAAAGTCCCCCCCCCCCCCCCCCCCTTCTCATCAAGATGTTGCCTACGTCTTCGGAACCAACATTTTTTTTTTCATAAAAGTTATTAATTACACATATCTCACACAAGGAATCGAATAAATAAAATCTGAGCAAATGACATTTTTGCAGATCAATGAGAATATACATATATATATATACATTTCTCCGTTTCCCAATTTATTCGGAAATTTAAATATCTAGAAGAGGCAACTGATGCCAGTTCACATCGATATTGGAAAGTTTGGAAAATCCTCCACCAGGGCGGCTAAAATCTAAATCTGCTTCTAAATGCCACCAACAAAAGGTACTTGCACAGACATTAATGATTAATATATAATAATAATGTCTCATTGCATAGAGAGGCAAAAGTGTGTCTACTATTAATCTATGTTGGATCATTTTGTGAGGACCACTATTTGGATCATTTTGTCTGGACTACATGGACATCACTCACATTATCACATTTGCTTAAACCAATCGATACATAATATAAAAGGCCGTGAAGTTATCTAATTCCCGCGTTTTAACTGTTAGTGAGGTGATACGCGCTGTTGATGTGTTTGTTAGTGATTTTTATTATTTGATGTAACGATAAATATACAGCTTTATGTGCTTTCTGTTTAATAAGTTTTAACATTTTGTTTATTTTTTTGATATCGTATGTGGTAATGCCATCTTTTCACTACTTTATAAAATATAAGTGTCTTATAATGGTTATGAATGCATCCATTTTCATTATTCTCCCATGATTATAGTTTACCTCATTTTTTTTTCTTGTAATAGTTTCAGTATGCTAAAATGTAATCTTCTGAATATATTCAATAGTAATAAAAAAGTGATTGATGTTATTTCAGGTGAAGCTATAGAGCTATGGCGACGATGGATGATAGTACGGATGGTCTGTGGAACGAGAGTGTCTGCAGCAAGAGTTGGGCGGACTTAGTCGATGAAGAGGAAAATATATCCTCGACCAAAATCTCGCACAACACCTGGCTCAAGGACCTGTCTAATATTGAAGAAAAAATATCCAAGAAACCTATCGAGGATGAAAACGCCTGTGACATCACTCTAAGCAAGTCAAAGAAGATTGAAGTTCCCAAAAGTGACGTGTTGCCCAACTTCTCTGTCTCTCACACTATAAAGGAAACAGCCAAAAGTGATACAGGCAACCATTCTGAACCTGTAAAGGAGTTTCTTCAAGAGGACCTTAGTTTGACAAGCCATCTTAATGGTTTCCAGTTAGTCAGTCCTTGTAAACCAGTGTTGAGAACGCCAACCAAAAATGGCAACATTTCCATTGGCAGCAGTGACAACAGAAGTGATGTAAAGATGACAAAGAGAAAGCTGGAGTCAGAGGTGGGTATGGGCGGAGGCGGAGGTTTGGTGTCTGTAGCGGACGAGGTTCTCATGCCAAGTCCTAGTAAGATGCGGAAACAGCAGAGCACTCCTACAGCCACCCGAAGCACCCCCACCAAGCGACAGACCCCCATGGAGAAGTACTGCCGCAAGAGGACCCGGGAGATAACACCCGCCAAGAGGTAATATTCCCTATATATTGTACTAGTCTAAAGAATACTCACAAAGCTTACATGGCAAATACAGTAGAACACCCATTATGTGGGCTAATATTGAAGTCTAATAAACTTGAACAGTACAAAAGTCCTTTGACATAAATCAAACATTTATTTGTGATTTACATTTTCTTTTTTGTTTTGAATTTTTATATTTCTATTGTGCTTGCGGATGTTTAATGTTTCTAAGTTTAAGGATCTGAATCGTCCTATCCTCTTAAGTAAGCAAGAAGAGTTTCAACTCCCTGAATCTATCTTTTCACACCCCTCCACATTTTCTGTTGATGAAGTTATACAGGGGGCGCCCGGATAATCGGCATTCTACTCTAGTGAATGTTTTCCAGGTGCGCGGTTGCATTCCAGAAATAAATAACGTTAAAACGTAATTAGTGAATTTTTTTTTTCCATTGTGCATTCTCTTCTTCAGCAGCTTTGTTTCAAAAACTTCTCTATATCTCAACTATATGACACTTAGTTATAATATTAACTATAGTTTGACCTCATTTGTTACAAAAAAAAAGTTCCTCTTATATGTTGCCCGATTTTTAACAATTATGGAGTTATTTCACATTTCATGATTTTTCGATGTTTCAAGATTTTTTACCGTAAAGCCTCCCATAAATCAGAAAGTATTGGTTCTACAGGAAATTTGATTACACTGTTGGAGATATCTTTACATTTCCTGTAAGAAATAAAGAAAAACTTATGTTTTTTAAAATATTGTCTGTTTCACAAAATATATATAAAATATGTTATTAAATAAATATAAAACTGTTTATTTATCTAATAATAATCTGTTGGTGTGGTCGGCTAGGAGCGACCGCCGTTGACCATTTGCGACGATTGGCGTCAGTCCCAGCCCATTTTAATTTCCTTTGCGCGCCAAGAGAGCTCGGGATAAATGTGGAGCGCTCGCTGGCTGTAGGCGTTCCTGCAGTCGTCCCGGCTCAGGGTCAGAATACTTTATTCTTTCTCCTCCATTCGACAAATCGGCTGAACACCGTCC
This sequence comes from Aradus depressus, assembly GCA_963662175.1. Taxonomy (NCBI): domain Eukaryota; kingdom Metazoa; phylum Arthropoda; class Insecta; order Hemiptera; family Aradidae; genus Aradus; species Aradus depressus. The sequence goes on along the minus strand of OY759214.1, from coordinate 54,543,111 downwards.
TGTCCCGCATATCAACTCCACCGTAGGCCCGTCGTACAGCGGATATTTGAGGACCACATTATATAGATATTTTAACTGACTTTCTCCGGAGCCTTGCTAATAATTATTGTGTTTGACAGTTCGGAAAAGAAGAACCCACCTCGTGAGGTAGAGACAGATCCCGAGGTGCTGGCACGGCGACAGAAGCAGATTGACTACGGGAAGAACACAATCGGCTACGAGAGGTACCGCCAGCTGGTCCCCAAGTGAGTACCGCAAGAGAGCATCGGTAGCATAGTTCAGACCCGGCTGGGACCGTTAGGTTTTTTTTCTTTTTTATCTGGGGGGCAACAAAACGTAGAACATGCGACCCTTTGGAGAGGACGTTAAATGGTGGTCACGAGCCTGTGAGATGTTAGGTCAATACCTGACTTTAACCAATATTAAAGACCACCTACCCTAATTTAACCTGGGTAGGCAAAATTCAGAACTCTCACAGTTCAGCTTGCACGAAAGGGATAAGAGCTTTGAGGGGCTGGGTGCTCACACCAGCCTACCCTGTATTTTTACAGACTACCGCCTCTGCTAACCCTGTCCGAAAGCATCTTATACCGAGCTCCCTGAGCACTAGAAACTAAACCATTTAATCTAAAATGTTTTTTTTTTTTTTCTGATATCTTTTCTTATCTTGACAAACAAGTCATGCCAGGAAAATTATAAGAGCCATCACCAACAATATTTTCTGAGAAAACCGAGTAGGGTGTGTTGAGAAATCTTACTGCGAGTAGATACGAAATATGTCTATTTTTTGTAAAATTTTATACTCAGTTTGGCGGTTATGTGATATCAAAAGTTGCCCCCCCCCCCCCCCCCCCCTTTTTTTTTGATTTAGAAATCTAGAAATATGAAAAAGTTTTGATCAATTTGCGGCAATCATTTAGAAACAAGTAAGCGGTCTGATTCATCAAAGAGTGGGGAGGCGATATCAGGCGACGAAATCTGAAAACAATAGTTTGAATTGTCTTTTGGGGGAACGTTCGATTAAAACTGATAACAATGGTTTTGAATTATCTCTTGGGGGAACGTTCGAATAAAATTGTTTAGGATGCGCTCTTTTTATCGGAACAATAGTTTTGTCAGGAGAGAGGGATGAATGTTTCTAACATTTCTTTGATTTCAAGATGGGGGACAATTAATGGGAAATGGAAATTACTCCATACAGTAGTCATATTGAATTATTTGTTTTTAAAATTCTTTGTGGAATTAGACAATATAAAAGTTCTTAAACAAAAGTTTTATATACAAGTTCTTTGTGTATTTATTTTATTGAGTTTTACCATTGATAAATAAAACATTGATTAATTCTTGGTGGGGAAGTACTTAGCCGGTGATTCACCGACCTTTTTTGCAATATTTTATTAAAATTATGTAAATAAAATTATTCACCTATTATAGTCTGTATTAATTAAAATAAAATAAAAACAAACTTGAACTTTTTCAGAGGCAAATGCTGAGGGTTACCCTTTTGTTTGCGTTACCTTACCGCCAGTGTGACGTATCATGAGAATTCAGAGTACCTGACATCGGGACTATCGCTTAACGTCCCATCCGAAGGACGGCCTGCTCAAGGTTTTTCACCTCCCAGAAAAAAAAACTTGATGTCCACGACTTTGTTTCGAACCCGCGATTTTCAGCTCAGTAAGCAAGCACGTATACCACTGAGCCACCGGCGCCCTCGAAGCATTAGTAGATGTGTAGATTATTTAATAAAAGTGAATGTTCTACTTACCCAAACCTGCAGATATCTGCCAAAGATGCTTACTAATAATTGATAAAACACCTCTTTCGTGTCTACCTCACTTTATTAGTGTTTCTTAGGCTGCTACGATACGTTTGTTAGAGCTGTCGCATCTCTAGCGATATTTCGGAACTTCTGTGCGACCCTTTCTCAAGTCACTGTGACCGACCATCTTCACTGTACCATAAACATTTATTATAGTCTAATAATACTGTTTTATCATTTATTTTCATTATTATGTAGTTTCAAAAGTTAAATCTGGAAAGTATAAAAGAAGGGAACTGAATGTTACTTGTTGTGTTGCAGGGAAGGCCGGGCCAAGATGCACCCACGGACCCCGCCATTGCACCTCAAGTTCAGTCGCCGAGCCTGGGACGGTCTCATCAAGGTGTGGCGACAGCGACTTCACTTCTGGGACCCCCCATCTGAGGGAGGTGGCAACCCTGCTTCGTACGTATTACAGTAAAACCAACGTTTGCTTCTATGCAATTCATATTACTCATTTCTAAATTTGATTTAGTACCTTGCTCAAGTAAGATATTTAACTCATATACCTCATGTGTTCGTTTCAGTTTGGAAATCACGTCAGACTTCTCAGACGCCTCGAGCACGGACGGCTCGCTGCCCAACACGCCGGTCCAGGACAAGAAGCGTGCCAGGTCCCGGCGGCCCGAGTCTCGGCTGTCCCTGAACAAGAGCCAGTTCAAACAGTTGGCCCCCAACCTAGGGCCACAGAGCCAGCCACCCGCCTCTGATGAGGAAGATGACGGCTGCGCGCCCCTGTCTCCCTTGCCCACAGCCTCCCACTAACCCACATCTCTGGATAGGAGCCAGTTCGAGCGTTGGTGCCCAACATGGGGCCACAGACCCTGGCGCCCTCTGAGGATGGCTGTGAGCCTCTCTCCTCCCTCACCAACCCCCACCGCCTCACACTAACCCTTTTATCCCCACTCTGGATAGGAGCCAGTTCGAGCAGATGGCGCCCTCCCCTTAATATTGCAGAGCCATATCCTCCCCCCCCCCCCCCCCCCCCTATCGTTTTATAGCTACCCGGCCTGCTATCTATTATTGATTTTTACAAATCTTATACTTTATATTGAAACAAAATATTTTTTATTATTTAAATCTTTTCTTTTTCCTTTAAACATTTAAACGTAACTTAATTATATTTTTGTCCAATCGACTATTGGGTCTGTACCCTTTAAAGAAATCGTAGTTAGTTTCTTTTTGTATATTTTGCGTTTTTATATTTATAACTTGTATATACTCTCACGTATATAAAACCTACTTCTAAGAGCATATTAAGTGAATTTGTGCAATGAAAAGTTACGAGTCTGTACATTCATGATTTAATAACAATTGAACATAATGTTGTGGTGTTATTTCATGTAGAGCTGTCCGGAGCAGTCATGGGGCAACCTCCGTCGGATCTATAGCTGTTTCATCCAGTGTTTAATAATAATTATTGTAAAATATATTATTTTATAAAGAATAGTGTTAAATAAAGAGTGATTATTATATGAGTAGGGATAGATCCATGTTTTTATTACAATTACAGTGTCCAGAGGAGCCCCTGTCAGCTCTATAATTGGCTGATATTCCACCCAACTTGTTCTGATATAAGCAGTGATTTTAAAATTCCTTGTTTTTATTATTTTCTTAATGTTTATAATCTTTTTTAACTGGTAAATATAGGCAATTACTGATTTTGTACAATGAAGACAATTTTTATGAAATTCAGTGTTTTCTCTTGTTTAGAATCTAATCACAATTCTGTTCCTACTATATTTTGATGACTTATTTTATTGTACAAAAAAAAAAAAAAAAGATCCAAACAGAGTTAATATTATTTTTTCAACGAAAATATGCTATATATTATTTTTTCAAATAAATATTTACAAATCTGTTCTTATAAATAAGTTAAAGGGGACATGTTTATGGACAATAAGTACTCTAGTTAATTTGCATTTTTGTACTGTTTTTAATAAATAATGACACAAAACAAATTCTTTCAACAATTATTAATTAACACATCCCCTACGAAGCCTTGGAGCGTGTAGGTCCCTAGGAGCTCTGATTCGGAACCTTCCTCCTAACTGCTCCCCTCCAGCAGAGACACGATCCTGTCGAGCTTCTCACTTTGTCTAGCTTCCAGCTCTTCTAGTTTCTGATTCTGCCTACCCTCCAGTTCTTCCAGCCTCTTCTGGAAGTTCTCCTCCAGCTCCTCTAGCCTCCTTTGGAAGTTCTCCCTCAGCTTCAGATTCTGTCTATCCTCCGATTCTCCTAGTTCCTGCCTACATTCCAGTCTCACCTGGAGGTTCTTCTCCTGCCCCTGGTTCCGCCTGCACTCCAGCCTCCTTTGGAAGTTCTCTCTCAGCTCTAGGTTCTGTCCATCCTCCGGTACTTCTGATTTTTGTCTATTCTCCAGTTCTCCCAGCTTCTTCTGGAGACTTGTCTCCTGCCCCTGGTTTTGCCTTCTCGCTAACTCTTCCAGTTTCTGGTTCTGCGAGCACTCCAGCATCTCTAGCCTCCTCTGGAAACACTCCTTCAGGCTCCTCTCCAGCTGCTTCAGTCCTTCTTCGACATAACGCTCTGTGTCCTTCCCTCCCTCGGCTTCCTCTTGACTTTCCTTTTTCACATCTTCTTCCGTCCTGTTTCCCTTTATGTTCTGCATCAGACTTGTTATCATTTGTTTGCCGACATCTCCAATTGGTCTCAGGTTGGTTCTACACTCTCCCTCAACCATTCTCATCAGTGTGTACGGATCCATCTTGTCAGTCCATTTATTGCTAGTGTAATTTTGCAAAAACTGTTTTAATTTGTCAGCTCTTGTAGTGATGGGGAGCTGGGAGGAGGCGAGCTTGCTCTCGATTACGCTGAAGTCGAACAGTGAAGAGCCTGGCGAGCGGCCCCCGCGACTCCGGAGCAGCTTGATCCCAAACACCCACAGGCCCTTCTCCTCCTTCAGTCCTAAAAACTAACAATAAATACACATTATTACATAAAGCTAGCAGGTTGCCCGGCAATAACTGTTTACTACATTATCTGAAGCTGCCGTGCGATGCCCGGACAACAAGAAAAAGTTTCTTCGCAATAAAAACATTGAGCTATCTCCCACCAAACTGCGACGCACAAAATTAACATTATTGGATAACAAACAAGTTGGGCTATCCTTGAAATAACGCACAGGTTTCGTTATTATAAATATATCTGTATACAGAACCCTCTAAGGATGACACCTATTAATTTTCAGCCAAATCGATCAAACGACAGGAGGGGGAATTAGAGGGAAGCCTAATATAAAAACTCTAATAACTGCTGTAGAGTAATGAATGTCTGACAGGAAAGTTCTTATGTACATTCAAAGCTCTAAATGAATGACACCTTTTCGGGGACTCGACTCAAAAATCCCAATAACTGTCGATATAATGAATGTATCGACATGAAATTTTATATTTAAATTCAAAACACCACAAGGATGGCACCTATTAATTTTCCGCACAATCGGTATTGAATGTATCGACACAAAATCTAGTATGAGGATTCAAAAGCCTATATAAGTCAAATATTGAGTTTTAGCGCAAACGGATGGGCTTTAAAGAGAAAGCGAAAACGTAATTGGTTAATTCATGTAGTGCGAAAATACATAGACGGTAATTCACCGACGACTTTTTCATAGATTGTAGAAAACTGCAGTTGGTATCGTCAGGGTAAAATGTTGACTTTCTCACCGACCCTTGTAGTGAAGTACAGTTTCTCCTGTCATATACATATACAACCAGAATCTTATTTCCAAGGTTAATAGTGGCCAGTAACTGTTGTAGACATTCGCTAACGGGACTCGAAGACGGAAGTATTGAAATGAGACCACTCTGGTAATATCGACAATAACAAGATTACTGTTCACGTTAACAGTCATTTTATCGAAATGGGCAGTCCTTACTTGTGGGAACGGAGTCGCGTTGGCCAGTTTTTTTTCTTTTTGAAAATGTACTTAATTCATAAAACAACTTACTTTTCCGGGCGGAAAATTTAGAACCCTGGTTAAAGTTAGTAATTGGTTTTGAGTTACCTAGGTACCTTTATTGTGAGGTGGTGTCCAGACAGAGAAGAGAGCTGGAGCTGGCTGTTGAAGAAGGAGCGACCCCCCTGTCTGTCCAGAAGGAGTCCATGTCTTGTGGCTAGGTACTCCCCGTGCCGACCGTATACCTCCACCACTCGACCCTCCAATAAAAAACTAAATACATTTCCTATATCTATCATAAATTTCGCTTAAATCAAAAAACTCTTCAAACAAAACTTGTAGTGTAGAGATAAGTGAAAGACTCAATGAGTATGGATTTTATATTTTTAATGTATCTCTCTTTCATGCCTTTAGGAAGGATGATTGTTTAAGAAAAAAACTATGGTCACTAAGTTTTGCGAGAAATTGCTTTCACTATTGGAGAACGGAACATCATAGATTGAAAACTGAAAACGGAACCTTGTAGCAAGCATGTCTGTCTGTCCGTCTCTGTAGAGAACAAACCAAAAAATTAGGGAGTCACAAAAACAAAATATTCTCAGAAAAACGAGTGGGATGATGTCATATGAAAGATCACTACGAGTGGATATTAAATATATCTTAATGTGGTTTTGATTGTTCTGCTGACCGCCAACAAGAAAGCAATTCATTTTGATTTTCTCAACAAAGCTTTTTTTCTGCAGTAAACATTTCTCTGTGACAAAACCGTTAAGCCAATCTATATATATATTTTATTAAATAATGTGAAGTAATGACCTGGAGAGAAGTGCACAGAAAGTACATAAACAAAGCTAATTTGTTTTTAAAACAAAAGACAATAGCGGAAAATTCAATGCTTATATTGGTTAAAATATTTTCTTATGTATTTTAATCTATGTTATCAAAACAGAACCAATGAAAACTGACATTATTGCAGAGATATTGTGAAATAATTCAAATGGACTTGAAAAATAAAATAAAACTGGTTTATTTAATATATTGTCTAATTTCACTAACTATATATACATGGGAGTACTTTCGGTATTTCTACCATCCTCAGCCAAAAGCATAAGAGATAAGACTAAGTTAATTTTCAGAATGTCAGCCTCTCGAGGAACCCATTACCCTCCCTACTGGTGTTCCCCATGACGTCAGACATTCCTAACTACTAAGCTAAATTGTCAAGCTGTGAGATATTTTATGACAAGGCGGTCCCCATATTTCAAATGTGTGACCCCTTCTAAGATCTAGGTATAATTCATTGTTAATGCTTTATACCTAGATCTTAGAAGGGGTCACACATTTGAAATATGGGGACCGCCTTGTCATAAAATATCTCACAGCTTGACAATTTAGCTTAGTTAGGAATGTCTGACGTCATGGGGAACACCAGTAGGGAGGGTAATGGGTTCCTCGAGAGGCTGACATTCTGAAAATTAACTTAGTCTTATCTCTTATGCTTTTGGCTGAGGATGGTAGAAATACCGAAAGTACTCCCATGTATATATAGTTAGTGAAATTAGACAATATATTAAATAAACCAGTTTTATTTTATTTTTCAAGTCCAAAACAGAACCAGTTGGAGCTGCCGCAAGAGATGCGTTTGAATACTGCAGTTGCAATAGTTAGCTAGGACTAACTTAAAAAATAAACTTAGTAAATTTTCTTTAAGTTTGGTTGGTTCAAATTCCAAAATTGAAGTTACCATAATATCGGATGATAGGTTCTTTAGATATAATTCAACTTGTTCATATAATTCAATTTGTTTTTTAAGAAACTATCTGATTGCAGAAGCTCGGAGCCTCCAAATCCATGACCGGCAAATACAACTAAAAATGGACATATTTACCTCAGATACAACCGAAATGTTAGTTATCTCATATGAAGATTCCTTAAAATCAAAAGACAAACTGCATGGCACATCCTCGACCGGCCTCTTTAGATAAACAAATTTATCTTCATTAATAACATGGATAATTTCACCATCAATGTGCGACCTGAAAAATGTTTAGTTGCGTTGAATTAAGTTATTTTACAAAATTATAAGACGTGAATTGAATTAGTAAGTTACTTCTGTTGGGGATCATGGGCGTCCCCGAAAGTGAGGATGTCCTGATATGCGGCTCTGTCTGGTTCCCAAGTCGAGGTGACACAAAAGTCACTCTCCATCAATAGTGGAGATCTAAGTAGACTCAAAATCCAAAATTACAGTTAGAATAAAATCGGATGGATCTCTGATAACATCTCAGTTTATCGGACTAACATCTAAACTTATTTTTTTTTTCTCACGCAGTTTATAAGACAGAATTATTTTTAAAGAACAAGTCTAACAACCAACCAAAGCCGGCTGAAAATAAACCAACAGATAAACAGCAACCTCTCACTACTGTTATCGAGAAGTGGTGGATTATTATTTAGCAATCTGTTATTTTATAAATGTTACTTTCTTTCTACAGTAGCAGATTGCTACTTAAATTCAAAAATATATTGTTTAGCAACAGGCGGTTATAAAAAGTCGTCAGTGAATCACTAGCAATGTACTTTCCCAGTGCAAAATAACTAAGTGTTCGCTCTCACTCTAAAACCAACCGTCCGATGTTGCTTACTACATTCTAATGAATACATCATCCTTTTTCAAAATCTTCAATTTTTTTGTGGAGTAATTTTTTTATGTTAAATCTGATTTTTTCTTATCAGATACTACAATAAATGCTCATTCGCCCCCCCTCCCCCACCTCACTATTTTTTAAAAGGTTTATCCTGTATTAAACATCGAACGTCCCCCTTAAATTTCCTTATTCCATATTCATGGAAACTAAATTTAATGAATACCTAGAGAGGAATTACATAAATTCCTACATTGGTTTAAAACTAAAACTCACGATGGTGTAATGCCGAAACAGGTAGTGTATGTATGTTTGTGGAATGCACGATATTTCAAAAAGCGTTTGTTTTTTCTAGTTGATTATTGTCGCTCATGTCCGGGCTTTTAACTTCAAGGCCATTTCGTCTACTACCACAGAGTTCTGTCGTCGCTCTGGTGCACATGAGCCTGACTCTAGTATGGGTTTCTCAACTTAATTGTTAATGTTAATTAACAACTCAACTTAGTTATAATTTTAATCTTTTTTTAATAGATAAATTATTTATCTACTTAAAAAAAAATTAAATTAGCCTTTTCATCTGTTCTTGGGGCCATTCAAATCTCCGTGGATTTATTACAGTTTTAGAATTACATTCATACTATTACAAAATTGTTTTAGTAATAAAGCAAAATGTGTTACTGTCTGAGGTCAGATCCGATTGATTTGATGTGATAAATAGGTCAATTTTTTTTTATCGTTCGGAGTAGTATCTATTGAAATCTAGAGGGGGATTTGAAAAAATTATTATAATTATTTCTCTTAAATTAATATAATTCAAAAATTCTAATAATACATGAAATATCGGGTAAATATTATTTTAACTATATACTAAACCTAATAACCAAAAATAAATAAAACAACTGTTTCTACTATCCCAGTTGACACTGACTGAGATTAAGAAAGTTCAGCCCTTTTCCTTCACATAGCTGATATTTGTATTTTTTTATTCAATACTTATTGACATGGGCTCGTGGAAGCAAAGCGAGCGCCTTGACCCCTTGATCCCGTTGACTATTGGTTCCGGTAGCTCAGGTGTAACGTGCTTGCTTACTGAGTTCAAGATCCGCGCTGCGGATGGGACGTTAAGCGATGGTCCCAGCCTGTACGATGTCAGGTCTGCTCGTTAAAGACTCATACCCTAGTTGAATAAAAATATAGGGCAGGCAAAATTTAGGAATCCCATAGTAGAGAAGGGCTCATGTCCACCTGAGGACGAAAGAGCGCTCTTTCGTCGCTCTGGTAGTAGGCGATATGACCTCGTAGTTAAAGTCCGAGCCACAAAATAACTAAAAAACCTAATAGTTATTTAGTCAATATGCTTTTCATCCTTCATATAAAAACCAAAGGGGCTCGTCGGGTTTCGAGCCTGCTTTTTTGGACTCAGTATCCTAATAGTGATTAAAAAGTAAAAACATATGGAAAAGCACTAACATTTGAAGTACATATAAATGAATATTCATTAAAAAAATATGAAATAATTTTGTTTGTGGTATTTTCTATATTATTTTTAAATAACGTTTTATATTCCTGATGTTTGTTTCCAAATTTAGATATTTGTACGTAGGTATAAGACGAATTGTATATAATTTCCGAAGAGAATAAAGATGGAAGGATAAAGGTTATATTTATATGGAATTTGACGAAATTGTTGTATTATGTTGATGAACTTTTAGGGGTCTTATCTGAAGCTGCACGCACACTTGTTGTGGCTTCGTCTTCCCGCTGGGTCTGTGAAGAGAAGCGATGCTCCTTCCAATGTCTTCACAAATCTTCAAACTAATCATCAGGAACGTCAAAAGAAAGTCATTCAAAGACATGTGCAGTATGTATTTCCTAGTTTTAACTTTCAAACTTATATATTCTGCACGCTTTTGGCATAGCACAAGTTGTTAGTTGCTTAGTCTGAAACTTTAGGACTCCCACAGTAGTGTCGGGCTCATGTCCACCAGAGTGACGAAAGAGCGCTCTGGTAGTAATCGATATGACCTCGTAGTTAAAGCCCGGGCATGAATCATAAAACCTAACCTAACCTATTTTACAAGATACCGCTTATGTTTATGACATCATCAAAAATATTTTGCAAGTAATAGTTGTAGAGGAAACTGAAATACATATTTTATAAATATAAAATACTATTTTTCGCAGGTCGTAAAGTTTTCATGATACCTTCTTGAAATGTAGTTTTGAAACAATTATTTTTAGACGTTTCCTTGATTCACCCAAAAACGGTTAGTTCTATCGAAAAAGTATTTTTTACCAAAAATGTTCCTTATGACATTTCCAACCGAAGTTTCCACAACATGTCCGCATTTCTCAATTTAGAAGTTGTAATTAGTAGGTGTCGCCCTTATGTGGTTTCGTATTTCGATATCGTTACATCGGCAGTTACTGAGTTTTTTATTGATTGATTAATTTGATTAAGGAAGTACACTGCCGGTAATTCATCGACGACTTTTTTTCTTACTCTGTATCGGCGTTACATAAGTTTAAAACGGCAATAACTCAAGAAATTGTTTTCGGAGTTTGTTTGAACATAGACGATGGGGTATTGGGATTGCTAGGTGGATCTTTTTCACTCATTCTTTTTTGTCAACATTATTTCTAGTCAAAAATTGTAGGTATGTAAATTTATCTGTTTCTCAGAATTTTCAATTAATATCATATAACAATAACGATAATAATAATAACAATAAACGATAAGGATAATAATAATAACAATAAAATAACTCAAATTTCTTTAGGTTTATTGAATTTAAAACTGGCAACAGGTTGCAAAGTGTGGTATGTTGTAAAACTATTGATTTCAAAACTTTTATCACAAGAAAGCATATATATTTTTTTTTTGTGTAAATAAGAAGTTACAAAAAAAAATCACTTGATAGAAAATTAATTTTGAAGTTTGATTTGATTTAAGTATTGGACAATTCGGTCCAATAAATGTTTTTAATAATTAACCTTGATTTATATCGAAGGCGATGGCGATAAAACTAATTTCATTTGCTGTCGGACTGGCAACACTGAATCTTAGCCTTGGTGATTTCTTTTTCTGATAACTTATCAAAAAATAAAAAATTGGTATTTTCTGCCAGTCTTCTCCGGCACATTTTAAAAGCTTTTCATTTTTTTTAGCGAAACAAAAAATGGCTAAATATAAAATTGTTATGGTAAGACACGGTGAGAGCGAATGGAATCAAAAGAATTTGTTTTGCGGTTGGTTTGATGCTAATCTCAGTGACAAAGGTAAATTTTATTCTTATTACTACTTTTTTTTTGATTATATTACATATATTTTTTTGGGTTTGTCAAATGAATTCTTCATTAAATTATATTTTTATAGAGGAAATAAGTACACACTTTCAGTCTAACTTGGCTGTATTTTCTCGACCGGTTTCACCTCACCTTTTGGCATTGAGTAACTGTCTTTAAGGAATGCCATAAGTATTGTGAAACAGTGGAAATATGTATAGTGAAGTTTTACTACAATAATTTTTCATGATTCCATTAATGCCCAAGCGTTGAAGTAATCAGTTTCTTATACATTTCGTATAACGAATTATTGTTATTCAATTCGAGGTCGAGTTTTCGACATAACTTTACTTTTCAAGGTCTCCTGAACACGTTCCGACCCATCTTCATGATGTGTGTTCTTTAAAAATTCAATCGCTAAGTAAGAGTTGTAGAGAGCACCTTGTATTGAATACATTTTTTCGAAGGCAGTTCGGTTTGCGAGATACATGCAGAAAACTTTAATTCGAAGACCATTTTTTTTAAACGTTTGCAAAATAAGGAACATTCATCATAAAAACCATTTTTTGAATAGACTCATTAAATTTCCAAACAACTATGTTATGATGATCTAAGAAATGTACTATAAATTGCTCTTGGATATCGGTCAAGGTTGTGTTTAAATTGTAAACCATGGCAAGAATTTAAAAAGGGGTTTTTATTAAAAATAGTTTTGTATTTTAATCAGTTGAGGATGAATAATATTATAATTTAAAAAAGAAAACACCACATAAGACTTTTTACCAGCCACATTTTTACGGATCACTCCCCGAAAACGCACCATTTCAGTTTACTAAAATGCATTTTTCATATTTTTTTCTTTATACTTATAATTAGCAATTGACATCAACAAAAATGTTCAATATTCCAAAAAATGTGAAAGAAACTAAATATACTGGGAAGTTGATTTTTACTAAACCTTTAAAGAATCGTTCTATTTGTCCAACGATGCTATAAAACAGTAAAAATGAAGAAGTTTTCAAATCGGGGAGAAACATTTACCATGTACAAAATTGAAAACGTTAACATATGTTTTTACTGAAGGAAAAGGAAAGGTTTACGCAAATTTTGGTTAATTCCTTGAGTTTTTATCTGGAGAAAATCTGTGAACCCTCAATTGTCTGTTTTTTTTAAATAATGTTTTTTTTTATTCATTACCAGGTCGTCAAGAAGCTACAGCTGCAGGTAAATCATTAGCAAAAGACAATTATAAGTTCGACATTGCGCACACTTCGGTACTTACAAGAGCGAAAGACACGCTGAAAGTGATACTGAAAGAGATCGGACAGGAAAATCTGCCCGTGGCGGAGACTTGGCGACTGAATGAACGACACTACGGAGGTCTGACCGGACTCAATAAGGCTGAAACTGCCAAAAAGTATGGAGAAAATCAGGTAAATATCAGTAGATCTTTATTCATTTTCACAAAACGAGGCTTGAAATATATTGTATCTTACGTAGGTACCGTTATATCTTGTAACACAAATAGATCATGTAACACGAATTGTGTGCACGTCACTTGTCATGAGGGTTTTCTAAAATATTACAGAGCAGTGTGATCAAGTGACGCATGGAACTGACGGCGCCGTGGCTCTGTGGTAGGGTGTTTGCTTACTGATCTCAAGATCCCGGGTTCGAAACCTGGCCAAAGCCTTTAGGTTTTTTATCTGGGAGATGAATAAATCTGGTTAGGCAAAATGTTGGATTCCCACTGTAGAGTCAGAGCGCTGGATAGGTGATTATGACTTCGTACCTTTTTAAATCTTAATTTTTTGAAATTGGGCTTATTAAAAAAAATAAACGTTTCTATTTTTAAAAATTAACCGTCGCTCCAGTGACTAAGCACTGTTTTATTTTATTTTTGTCGTTAACTTGATTGATAGTTAACCTTTAATACGTTTTGGATTGTTGTGGAAAACTTAGAGGAAAGCTATGGTAAAGGTAATATTAAAATAGAGCTAATAAAGGTCTGGCTTTCTGTATCTGTATCTGTTTAGAGTTATATCGAACTGCAAATGTAATGAATACATCGACACAAAATTATATATGTGGGTTGCCAAGTCCCTGAGCAAGACGAAGTATAGGGGAAGCTATGTAATCAGTTAAAAATTCAATCTTGAATTTTCACAGAAATTTTGTGTTTTCCGAACTCCTGATTTCAAAAAAAATGTCTGTAAACACGGTAACTCCCGATACAGTGAATTTATCGTCATGAAATTTCATATGCTTATCCGGAACCCGGAAAAGGGCAACACCTACTATTTTTCAGGGAAATCGACCAAAGGGAATGGAGAGGTTAGGGGGGCTTAACCCAGAATTTCTAATAACGATTGTCGATGTATTGAATTTAATAGACACAACATCTAGTAAGTGAATCCGGAAGTCGACTATTGATTTTTAATCAAATCGATTGGTTTCAGAGGGAGAGTGAGAACTTTATTGAAGCTGGGTAAGCACACAGCCGGTGATTCACCGACCACCTTTTTTTATAACGGAATCTAGTGGACCGCTCTAGAAGCCCTATCGGGGTGGGGTATAACTTTAATCTTGCTCATATTGTGTTACTGGTTGTTGCGCAGGTTCAGATCTGGAGGCGGAGCTTCGATGTGCCGCCGCCCCCCTTGGACGAGAAGAGCGAGTATTACAAAGTGATCATGGAGGACCCTCGGTACGAGAAGGGTCCGACCAAGGAGGAGTTCCCAATGTTCGAGTCGCTGAAGCTGACGATCCAGCGGACCTTGCCTTACTGGGAACAGGTCATAGTCCCTCAGTTAAAGGAAGGGAAGAAGATCATCATTGCGGCACACGGCAACAGTCTTCGCGGCATCGTCAAGCATCTCGACAGTCAGTTTCACTTTCTCACATTTTTATTCAAATAACTAGCAGATGCCCGGTTAGTTAATTTAAGTACGTTCATGTTATTTACCATAACTATAACCGGGCTTATAAGGATGCTACAGAGCTTCCCATATTTTAAAGTCGGAGTACATTTTTAGGATCTGTGTCGACATTTTGGAAAACTAATGAAACATTTACGTTGTTTAATCTCTTACAAAATGTGTACACATATGTACCAGTTGCGGCTTATGCTAAGCTCAGCACAAAGTTTATGTATTATTCTTGCTTGCAGTTAAAGCCCGGGCATGATTACTAATTGTATTTTTATATATGCATAAACATTATGAATACAATTTCTTTAGTTTATTTGAATGTTTGCTATTATGATTTTTCCAAGTTTATGTTTAAAGACAGAATTTTCCGTTTAGATGGTAGGCCTTCCCTCCTCCATGGGGCTTCTCTTGGGAGTCACAGCCTCAGGTTATTTCAGATTTTTTATAAATATGCCAAGCTAGCATCATTTTTTTATAAAATTTGTAAAATTCAAATGCTTATCCCGGATATCATATTAGATGTACATTTTGGGATGAGATTATAAAAATTTGAAGAGGAGGAAACTGGTTGGTCGGAACATAAAATGTGTGTTAGCTCTTTAATTGTTAATACGATTTTCATGAAATTTCACATGTTATAAAGGATGCTTATAAACACGATTTAGACGTACGCTTTGCGGAACAATAATCAACTTATCTCACTTAGTTACTAACTAACTAACCAATGCAAAGCAAATGACCCGACAACAGCAGATAACCTGCTAGTTCAAATAATTTTCCAAATACATTTCACTTGCGCAGCTATACCAAGTATGGGGGAAGTTATGTAATCGGCCAAAAATTCGATGAGGAGTTGCATGTTTTCAGACCTCAAGATTCCAAATATGAAATAAAAAAGTCTGCCTGCTATGTGTCTGAGAAGACGATAACTTCCGATAGAATCAATGTATTGACACGAATCTAGAACCCTCCAATCTAACGACAACACATATTGTTTTTCAGCCAAATCGCCCAGGGGGGGGGGGGGGGGGGGGGGAGTGGATTAGGAGGGAGGCTTGGTTTAGGAAATTTAATCACTTTGTACGTTGTTACGAATGTGTATCGACACAAAATTTCATTTGTAAAATCAAAACCCCTTAAGGACCATATATATATAGATATAGTGAGTGATACTGCAAAATACGCTAGACTGGCGCTATGACCCTGGCTGTTGCGTGTCAAACAAAAACCCAAATACTACTACCTTAAGGACGACACATTAATTTTCAGCGGAATCGGCAGAAAGGAAGGGGATCAGAGAGGGGGCTCAACTCAAAAACGGCAATAACTGCCGATGTAATGAATGGATAGACATGAAATTTCATGAAATGGAGGACATAACCTATCAATTTTCGGCGATATCGACTGAAGGGGAGCGGAGTTCAGGAGAGGGGGCTCAACTCAAAAACTGTAATAACTGCCGATGTAATGAATGGATAGACATGAAATTTTATGAAATGGAGGACATAACCTATCAATTTTCGGCGATATCGACTGAAGGGGAGCGGAGTGCAGGAGAGGGGGCTCAACTCAAAAACTGTAATAACTGCCGATGTAATGAATGGATAGACATGAAATTTTATGAAATGGAGGACATAGTCTATCAATTTTCGGCGATATCGACTGAAGGGGAGCGGAGTTCAGGAGAGGGGGCTCAACTCAAAAACTGTAATAACTGCCGATGTAATGAATGGATAGACATGAAATTTTATGAAATGGAGGACATAACCTATCAATTTTCGGCGATATCGACTGAAGGGGAGCGGAGTTCAGGAGAGGGGGCTCAACTCAAAAACTGTAATAACTGCCGATGTAATGAATGGATAGACATGAAATTTTATGAAATGGAGGATATAACCTATCAAATTTCGGCGATATCGACTGAAGGGGAGCGGAGTTCAGGAGAGGGGGCTCAACTCAAAAACTGTAATAACTGCCGATGTAATGAATGGATAGACATGAAATTTTATGAAATGGAGGACATAACCTATCAATTTTCGGCGATATCGACTGAAGGGGAGCGGAGTTCAGGAGAGGGGGCTCAACTCAAAAACTGTAATAACTGCCGATGTAATGAATGGATAGACATGGAATTTTATTAAATGGAGGACATAACCTATCAATTTTTGGCGATATCGACTGAAAGGGAGCGGAGTTCAGGAGAGGGGGCTCAACTCAAAAACTGTAATAACTGCCGATGTAATGAATGGATAGACATGAAATTTCATGAAATGGAGGACATAACCTATCAATTTTCGGCGATATCGACTGAAGGGGAGCGGAGTTCAGGAGAGGGGGCTCAACTCAAAAACTGTAATAACTGCCGATGTAATGAATGGATAGACATGAAATTTCATGAAATGGAGGACATAACCTATCAATTTTCGGCGATATCGACTGAAGGGGAGCGGAGTTCAAGAGAGGGGGCTCAACTCAAAAACTGCCGATGTAATGAATGGATAGACATGAAATTTCATGAAATGGAGGACATAACCTATCAATTTTCGGCGATATCGACTGAAGGGGAGCGGAGTTCAGGAGAGGGGGCTCAACTCAAAACGGTAATAACTGCCGATGTAAATAATGGATAGACATGAAATTTCATTAAATGGAGGACATAACCTATCAATTTTCGGCGATATCGACTGAAGTGAAGCGGAGTTCAGGAGAGGGGGCTCAATTCAAAAACATTAATAATTGCCGATGTAATGAATTTATCGACACAAAATTTAATATGAGAATTTAGGAGCCGCTACGTAAATGAATTGTTGAATATTTGCGCAAACGTACGACTGGTTTTGGGGGAGGGAAGCGAAAGGTTAACGGATTGATTCGTTCTGGGGAGGTACATTGCCGATGATTCATCGGCAACTATTTTTTTTTTTTATTCCGAAGCCATTTGCAAATAATGCTTATTATGTCAATGCGTTTCCAGAAGTGCATGCATTTTTAAGTGGTATTAATTTATTTTCGCTGATTTCGTCCAATTAAATCTTAAAATGTTTTGCAAATAGAGAATATTAATAGTGAACACGATGCTGACTCTATACATGTTCAAAAAAACATAAAATAAATCTAGTTTAATACGGAGCCAGAAGAACAAATAGTAATCTAAAGATGTTGGTTTATTTCATTTTTAAAAATCTAAAATAGAAACCCTTCTAAAAGTAAACGTCAAATATGTCAGCTGTGTACACCTGGGAATGACATCAATTCCACATCAGATATTTAAATATATTCATTTTTCCTTAACCAGGGAGGAGTTGACTTTATTTTTAATACATTTTAAAGGACAACAAATGAGCGAAATATGATAAATTGGCAAATCAATGATATCTATATCTGATAATAATGTATCCATAACTTCGCCTCTGGCTCAAAATTCTGAAAATATTCTGAAAACATAAAATAATTACACCCTGGGCATAGCCAAATTCTCTTCTTTAAAATGACAGAGGGAAACCCCGAATGTCAAGGAAAATCGAGAAATATTAGAGACTCTTTTTATCAAGTCAGGGAAGCCGAGGGAAAACTCGGGAATTAACAAACCATCTGGGAAAAACTCAGCCTTGCTCCTGGAATTACACGTTTCAAATTTTAGCTAATAGCAACTTAAAAGTTGACGTTACAGAACTGATGATGTAGTGATCTGGTGGTCTGATTTGGGTGGGGAGAGGTAGGTCCATCTAAGGATACCATATGGAAACAAATGTATCGATACGTTTATTTGTTAGGTGGTATCGGAAGCGGGGAAAAATGTATCGATACGTTTATTTGTTAGGTGGTATCGGAAGCGGGGAAAAATGTATCGATACGTTTATTTGTTAGGTGGTATCGGAAGCGGGGAAAAATGTATAGATACGTTTATTTGTTAGGTAGTATCGGAAACGGGGCAAAATGCTCACAATTTAAGACTAAGGCCTCATTCAGACGAGTGACTTTTGTCACGGTGACTTTTCTGAAAATGTCGCAGTGACATTGAGGTATTCACACGGTGAGGCGACTGTCACGGTGACTTTAAAGAAAATCTTGAGACCAGTCTAAAAATGGATGTCGTCGAGGTTGCAGCTATTTGTGCTCTGGTTATAAGAAATCGTAAAAAAATCGAGTCAGGAAATAATTTTTCACATACTTCTGTCCAAACCCTTTTCTTGATGACAACATCAGAGTATTCTTTCAGATTTTTTTTATATAGAGCTGCCCGTTTTTCTATTTCTTCAATTAATACCTCGTTTTGTATATCTCCTTCACATACACTGATATTAGAGTCATCCATTGTAGAAACAAAATGCACAAACAATTGGTAATATTTACAAATAATATATTATTTATTGAAATACAAAAATAAAGTATTTTCATCAAGTTTTTTTCCGAACAACAGAAAACAATATAACCAAATTACAACCTTCCTTGGCGACAACTGTCACTTTGCATGTGAACAGGACGGGAGTGACTTTTTTGTTACGTCGAGTCACCTGCTCAAGGTGACTTGTCAGCACAACAAAGTCACTCGGCTGTCACGTCGCCTCGTGTGTACACCACCATTAGGCTTCAATACTCAAGTAGAGGAGAGTGACAAAATGTTGCGTGACAAAAGTCACTCGTGCGAATGGGGCCTAATATATCATTTGGTCGGCTTGGAGGAAAATAGACATACACTAACACTTATTTTGAAAGTTTTGAGATATTTATACGAACAGAAAGCTGATCACATGCTCTAATCATTGTTACAATTCACTAACAATAAGAGAGGGCGCCGGTAGCTTAGTGGTGTGCGTGCTTGCCTTTGAGCTCAAGGTCGTGGGTTCGAAACCCAGCCGAGGCCCTTAGTTTATTTTATCTGGGAGGTAAAATAAACTTAAGCACGCCGTCCTTCGGATGGGACGTTTAGCGATGGTCCCAAGCCTGTCAGGTACTCGTTAAAGACCCATACCCTAGGTGAATAAAAATTATAGGGTAGGCAAAATTTAGGACTCCCACAGTAGAGTCGGGCTCATGTCCACCAGAGTGACGGAAGAACCGCTCTGGTAGTAGGCGACCTCGTAGTTAAAGCCCAGGCCTGAGTCATAATAACTAACTAACAATAAGACAATGTCTTGGATTTTTGGTGGTGAGAACTCACTGTCAGATTTCCACGGAGATGAAGCCAGCTTCATTGAGGGAACGAAACAATTTTTCTGTTTTACCGAAATATGTATACAACTACTAATAAATTGCAGAAAATTCGAAAAAGTATAAACTAAACAGGCAAAAAATGTTATTTATGTTCTTGTAAATATAATCACAACTAATAATGTATTGAACTAAAGAGCAGTAGGATCTGAGACAAATAATAGGTTAGGAGAATGTTAGGTTAGGTTTTAGGTTTTATGACTCATGCCCGGGCTTTAACTACGAGGTCATATCGCCTACTACCAGAGCGCTCTTTCGTCACTCTGGACATGAGCCCGACTCTACTGTGGGAGTCCTAAATTTTGCCTAACCTAAATTTTTTATTCATCTAGGGTAGGGGTCTTTAACGAGTACCTGACATCGTACAGGCTCGGGACCATCGCTTAACGTCCCATCCGAAGGACGGCGTGCTTAAGTTTATTATACCTCCCAGATAAAATAAACTAAGGGCCTCGGTCGGTAGGAGAATGTTGATTCATTGTAATGACGTAGGGAGACAGGAAGGTAAAGACTATGTTATAATATTAATCGATTTATTATATTATTATCTCAACCAAAAATGGCAAGTAAGTAGCTTATCGATAACCTCATATAAACGGGCATTGCCTCAATTTTTTACTGTATTCTCACATATTTTGAACCTTTCTGATTTTTCGTCCACTTTGGGGAAGCAAAGTTTACTTAGTGGAGGCGACATTATTTTCATCAACTTCAACGGTTTGACAATTATAGTATTTTATGTTAGTTATTGAATCCAAAATATTTAATGGAAAAATGGGTCCCCCCCTCAGGGAGTTTTCTGAAGGGGTAATTACAGACACTTGGATGATGTGATTCAATGATTTGAATTAGGTAGTTAATTTGAAATAATGGTTGGTGATGTTTTGTTGCAGATATTTCTGACACGGATATCATGGGACTGAACCTGCCGACTGGGATCCCTTTCATTTACGAACTGGACGAGGACCTTCAACCGGTTGTATCCATGAAGTTCTTGGGGGATGAGGCCACTGTCAAGAAAGCCATGGAGGCTGTCGCAGCTCAAGGAAAAGCTAAATAACGAACTCATCGATGGAGACTAGAACAAATAAAGAAAAACTCAAGTTATATTGTAAACAAATAACCACAGATTGATGGACTTATTTTGTGATATTACATTTTAATAAAAAATTGTATTCTGGCTTGTTATTATTTTTGTTCTTTTATTTGGGTTCCGTGAGTGGAAAAAGATCTGTCAATTCCCTTTTAGCGACTGTTTGACGTCTGTCTAATCTGGGAAACTATATTACTAAAAAGTTGCACAAAATAAAAGTGGATATGTAGGCTTCATGAAAAATAACAAGGGCAAAGAATAATTTGGTAGAGAGGGAAAATTAAGCTAAAAAAATATAGTATTTTCAGCTTCACACAAAGATACGAATTCAGCTTCTGTTGTACTTAAAGTTACTGTTGCCTGTTTTTGTGATTTCCATACTACTGTATTATTATATACTTTAAACAAATAACCTATCCCAGTCTCGAGCCCAATCGGCATCGGCATATCCTATCAGCGGCACACTCTTAGTAAACTTCGTATACACTAAAGCATAGCCTATGGTATATTTAACATATCTCATAATTCGTCTAAGTGCTAACCATAATTCTTTGGTCGGTTTTGACTGAAATCGACTTAAGTAATAAACGAAAGTTGCTAAATCAGGTCTTGAACCAACAGTCGCATACATTAGAGATCCTATATAATGTAGATCGATTCTTTTTCATAATTCTGATTAATTGTGCATGACTCATCCATTTTAAAATTAGCATCCATAGGAGTATCACACTCCTTACAGTCATCCATTCCAAATTTTTTTAACACACCTTTTAAATATTTAGACTGATCAATGACAATGCTATCGGACCTTTTAGTTATTGCAATGCCTAAGTATGTTAAACTTTCATGGCCCATATCTTTCATTCTAAATTTTGATGACAAAAATTCTTTTACTAAATGTATTTCTTTCAAGTTACTTCCTAGGATCAACAAATCATCAACGTACAATAATAAATACAAGTCTCCGTTTTTATACATACAATATGTAATATTTTAGGGGTTGTGCGTCGCGGTTTTAATAAAAAAAATGTCTATTTGAATTTACTTTTTATCTAAACTGCGGAGATTTTCTCAAAATGCTTGGTCTTTACTAATTTCAAATGTCCAAAGGATGCCAGACCGCCTATCTAATAGAACGATCATTTAAATCTACTGATTTTAATATATGAATTGGATTTCTATAAGCCAAAGGCGAAGAGAGTTTTGAAAAACCAAATTGTTAAATCATAATTGACCTTGGATGGCATGGGAAACAAACTACTGAAAAATTAGCAACTCATATTTAACAGAGTATATTTACAATAAAAAAAATTAATAATTAATAATAAAAAAAATATAATATAAAATTTAAACCTTAATTTAACAATTGGAGACAGGGGCTGGAGAGATAGATAATTGGATACTCGGTAGGT
This sequence comes from Aradus depressus, assembly GCA_963662175.1. Classification (NCBI taxonomy): domain Eukaryota; kingdom Metazoa; phylum Arthropoda; class Insecta; order Hemiptera; family Aradidae; genus Aradus; species Aradus depressus. The sequence goes on along the minus strand of OY759214.1, from coordinate 54,520,794 downwards.
CTGCGATGGCCAGAGAGTAGAAGGATGACTGTCGGCTGGGATGTGGCTGGTCATCTGAGCTGGAGACTGATCTCTGCGACTTCCAGAATACCGCTGGTCATGTAGGCTTCCACCTCTCGACTGGAACTCCAGACTTCAACTGATGTCTTCCTCTCCTCGCTTGGAACTGAACTCTCAACTCTCCCTTCTTCGATGCTCTCGAACTGTTCCCCCTCTCCTCTTTCTTCTCCCTTCTCCTCTGTCCTCTCGGAAAATTTGCGGTTTCTCCTTGTGAAGCCCCTATTTGCCCTTGTCATCTTTATGTTGGATAGTTGTATGGGCCACCTACAGCGGGCTTGGAGCTCTAATCTGGTAATACCTTCCTAGTTCCATTCTTCTGTGTTAAGCTTGGTTGTAAAAGGCTATATGAATACCCATACAGGTAAACTGGTGGTGCCTTCTTTTATTGCATCTTGTCAGCTTCTTTCCTGACGGAGGTAAAATGGGATAAGCTCCTATTACCTGATCCCTCTCTCCAGCCTCCAAAGTTTATGGTTTATTTCTCCATTATTGTCTACATATACTATTAACTTTACAAACTTTATATTTTACAATATATTTGGCCTAGTCGCATATTGATTACATTACAAATAAACATTATCTGATCTTTCAAACCCATATTCAGTAATGGTCGTATTAAAGCATTCATACCAATATTTTGGTGATTTCCTTAACCCATACAATGATTTTGTTAATTTTCGCACATGCCCTTTCTCAACAGTCACACCTTCAGGTGGTTTCAAGTATACTTCTTCGTCAATTCTACCGTAAAAAAATGCTCCCTTTACATACATTTGATGTATATAGTAATTTCTTTCACACGCTACCGATAACAATATTCTTAACATTTGAAGTCTTAGTACTGGAGAATACACTTCACTAAAATTGTCTTCTTGTAGAAAGCCCCTTACTACTGATCGCGCTTTGTACACCTCTTTGTCTTTCACTTCTTTCCTTGCAAATACCCACTTAGGTTTAAGTCTATCAGCTTAATGTTTTCAGGAGCTGCAACTGTTATCCATGTTTCACTTTCTTTTCAATCGGATTTTTTCTTACTGTCATCTACCCTATTGTAATGGTCGCTAATTGGGAGTTCTTTTTAAAAAATTGAAAAATACTACTTTTTTATATAATAATTTATTTTTTGTAACGGTGTATGTTATTGGAATTATTATTAAATTATATTGGAGTGAAAATTGTTACTTGAGGTGATAGGTTGGATGTTGCGTGATACAAGGGTTCTGAGTTGTTTAGTCTTCTTTCGAAAGTATCCTCTTCCTTTCTTTTTTTCTTTCTTCTTACTTGTATCTCGAGGACAGACAGACAGGCAGATACACTCGGGGACAGACAGACAGACAGGCAGATACCATCGGGGACAGATGAGCAGGCGACAGACGACCGACAACATACAACATCAAGACACCAACAAAAAACTAGGCCAGCTGTCTTCCCTCACTTTTTATATTCCAGCCTTCTCGATTAATTAAAATTATTAAAGTTTTATTTGCTTTTAATTTTTATTTATATTCCTAATAACTGACAGTAGGGTAAGAATGTATGTTTTGGCGCAGCCACATGTGGCACCAGTGTGGCTCCCTTGTGGCACCTCCCCCCACCCCTGTGTGGCACCCGTCTGAGGCTCCTCTGTGAGGCTCCCACCGCACAACATCTATTCCCATGGCTCGCGCAGCTCCCTCCGATGTACTTCCCCAGCTCAACCCCTGAGCACCCCCACCTTAGGACCCACCCTTTTTTTTCTATAAAGTGTATGGAGAAAATATAGTCCATGACGTCACACCGACATGTCCAGACCTGCTTTTCCTAAGAGGTACTTCCCCAGCTCAACCTGGTGAGCACCCTCACCTTCGGACCCACACAATCCTTTGATTTTTTTAAATTTAAATATTAGTAAATTATAATAAGCATACTAGCGCTCCCAAGCGTCTAGAATGTAAATTAATATTTATATAAGTAGCTAGGTGCGGCTTCTTAATAAAAAAAATAATAACTTGTACTTACGGTATCGAACCCATCTACTTTGACTTGAGAGGCCGATACGCTAACCACGCGACCATTGTGACATGGTTGCTGAAGGTGGTGATAATCTAGGTATATAAATCTCCGGGGAGTATTAGCAGCACCAAGGTTCAGCGGTTTCTAGCCTTTCCACATATTTTGATCACCCCTCACCCCAAATTTCTTTCAAGTCATCCTTACTATATATTTTTTTAATTCACATTACCCTCTCCTAATTTTCCGCGATCGTATAGCAATGTGGTTCCACTGAGGTATGGAGGACGTATAGCAATGCGGTTTCTCTGAGGTATGGAGGTCGTATAGCAATGTGGTTCCTCTGAGGTATGAAGTAAGTAGTAATAACATAGTGGTTCCTCTGAGGTATGGAGTAAGTAAAACAATGTACCTCCCCAGCTACATCCTATGCATAGACAAAGTATAGTCCTTTCCCCTCCCCTCCCATTCCCCGCCCCTTTTCCAGAAAAATCCTTGAGGGCGCTCAACTGGGTTGAAGGAGACCTAACCAGAGAGCCCCCACTCGACCAAATTTTGTCATCCTTCTTAACCCAAAGAAGTTTCCGCTCTCCCCAACACAACAACAGTCACTTCTTAGGAACATTTCTTCTAATTTTTTATTTCTATCTAGTCTTACACACCACATCAATGATGTCCTTTAAACCTTTTTTTTCTCAAGTTGGCGTAACCAATCGCCCTTCCCAAAACTTTTGCATCTCTCAGACCCCCTCATCACATTACAGAAGCCACTATGAGGTCAACCTATACTAGAGTTGTTCACTTTGAATCACATTCAATGTACCATCCCACATCAACTCTTCACCCAATGTACCTCCCCAGCTCAACCCCTATAAGTCATCTCTCGCTTGAATCACTTACCCAGCGCTCAACAACCACGCCACTATTTTCTTACTTTGCCCACTAGAGCTCCCAAGCTTCTAGAATTTATAGATTGCTAGATGCGACTTAAGGAAAAAAATAACTTGCCCTAACGGGGATTGAACGCGGTCCCGGCACCTTTGGCATGGGAGACAAGCAGCTAACCCCGAGACCTACCCTGTTGAAGCAGGCGAAAATCTAGGTATACAAGTCAACAGATATCTCAAGAGGCATTGTAATCCGACTAAAGATTATTTTTCTGATCACTCATACAGACCCATCTCACACTATATTTTTCATTACAGTCCTACTTCCACACATCAATCATTATAAAATCATAATTCGTAAATCCTACTTCCCCAGATCAATTTTACTTCTCCTTCTAAACCTGAACAACATCAATAGGAACCCTTACACTCCATCCAAAATATTTTTTCAAGACCGGCATACATTCACTTTTACTTCCTCATACTAATTCTCCGTCAACCATCAGAACAGCGTCATAGTCAGTCCATCTCAATTTTCTCACTTATACTTCCCCACATAAATTAGATAATTTTTTACTCCAGCTTGTCTACACCCGAGCAATTTTCTTAAGATTTCATAATAGCCCATTACTTTTGACCTTAGCACCATCCTTCTTTGCCCAACTCATACAACCTCTCCTCTAGATCGTCTGACATTTTTTTCGGTCTATTCATACATTCTACGCCCACGAACCTTCCCCTATGAATCAGTCGTACTTACCCACCACAAATCACCTTCAATGTACATACCAACGCCAACACTTCCTTTAAAATCATAATTTCTCATTACAATCCTACTTCCACACATCAATCATTCTAAAATTATAATCTTTAATTATAGTTCGACTTCCTCAGACCAATTGTACTTCTTCCACTACTACAGATCCGCCTACACCTAGTTCTCGGGTCTTTCTCATATTTTATACTTAACAACATGAATTTTTTTAATTTTTTCTCGTTTTGTCCTAACCAATTTTTGACTCTCACCTCTAACCCTTCTACTCACACACTATTCTGCTTCCACTACTACAGACCCACCCACACCACTACCCTAAGGATTTTCTTTAGATTTCGTCATAGTCTAATCGGTACTCTTAACCTTTTCCTTAGCACCATCCTTCTTCACACGTTTTCTTCGCCCAACTCCCACAATCTCTCTAGACATGATTCGTTTAACATTTTTTCATCATAACCGGGTTTACCCATACATATACCGGTATCATCCTACAGACCCATTCAACTTAGACTTTTTTATCCCTTAATTCTAGTAACCAATCTTTAGCATCATTACTCTACATACCAATTTCCTAGTACACATTAAAATGTTATTTTTGAATTAATGCCAGGGCGGTAACCTCCTTTGACCCTACTCAATATAAACTATCAACCCAAAAACAAAGTAAATAGGTATTCCCTCCCAGCTAAATTCTCGTTCCCTCTCCTGTATAGTATACCTTAAGCTCTACAGTGAACCATCCCGACCCTAACACAATGTCTATCGCCTTATACATATTATTGTATTTATCATGGTAAGTTATATCACAAAACATTTTCCTACAACTAACATTCAACAGTACCCAAATTAAGATCAGCACACTACACTGGATGTAGAACACATTCCCGTTCATACGACATTTTCATCATACCCATTAGGATACTTGAATCTACAACACACCTCTCCCTTGCTCTATAATACTCTTTAGGACTAGATGTACCTTTTCCGCGGTCTCATGGAGACATTCTTCGATCAACATGTGGTATATTTAACTTAAATTATTTTACATGCTGCTTTTTGTATACCTTAATTTCACTTGGACTGCTTTTCATCTCCAGCCATCGCTTGGGCTGCTTCTCGCCAACCTCTCTACATTCACCTCATACTGAAACATACTTTATGAGGGGTACATCTCTACCAATCCTCGGTTTTACTGGTTAAACACTTGTTTTCTCCTGCCACCAACAGTCTACAGTAATTGCTCTCATAGCCTTAGAGACCTCGCCCAATCCATACCAATTTGCCGCTCTTCAATTCTACTTACCATACATTATACCGAGATAGGCTTCTACAAGTATAGACCACACCTCCGTCAACATTTGATTCAAACCACTTCTATCCCAATAAACCTTTCACTGAGACATACATACATACTAGCATACAACATCAGCCAAGGGATTTTCTTCAGAATTCATCATAACCTAACCGGCACTCTTAGCCTATTCTTTAACATGTACCAAAAAACCTCGTGATTCACACATTTCTTCAACCAACTTATACAACCTCATCGATATTCTTACTTCAAATCCTATGATCCTAGCACCCCAGGTCTTCATTTACACCCTGTTTTATATGTATTTAAATATTTTCACATACCTAATCCGGCAATGACAACATCCACAGTTCTCGTCGATATTTAGATTCGCATTTCCAATGTTACTTTAGCCTCACTATATTTTTCGACTAAAACCTAAAGTAGGAATACATTTCAGTTACATCGATAGCTTTAATTCATACTTCATCACCAACTTCCTACCACCAATAGACCTCACCTACTGTATTACGGACATCTCATCTAGGACTTCATACTCTTTCCTCTACAACCTATTACACACATACAACATTATATATACTAAAAACCTTTTCAGCCTATACGCATTTATTTAATTAATTAGCTTATTCCCTACCATCCTTTGACATCGCCCTAGTATGCAACAATACCATTGTAAATGTTTCATTAGGTTTTACATTTCACATTTTCATATATATCACAGACCACAATCATTATTGAACCCTCCCTACTACTTCACTACCTATGGATTCTGTCAATTAAACACGTACAGCACAGCCGAGTAATTCAGACCGACCTCACACCCTCATGTGCCCTTTGCATTTTCTAATACTCTTGTATACAATACCCATAATTCCAACATCTTCCATTTATCATCTTCATACCTAACACCTATGATCTATTCTTTTCTTTAGAACCATCTATACCCTAAAACCCCTGCTTCACACTTCACTCAACTCCCAGCACCACAACCTCTCCGAAATTTTTGTAATGTCTACTGCTGGGGAGCAGTACATCATAGTTCTCCAAAGACTTGTACTATCTTAACATAAATCATATATATCCATTTTCAACAGAATTACTAACATATATTTTACAAGATTAGATTCATAATCGTAAATCCCCGGTATTTTTCAGAGTTCTCAGAGTTATTTGACCCCAATTCGATGTCACAAGAAGCTTCAAAACAGTCTGTGTACTATTCGTTTTTCCTTGTGTATTTAATACAATAAATTCATGTATATACCTTACCGCCTCTGAAGCAGTCCTACACAAACTCCCCAATACTTGGTACATTCGGACCTGATTTCATGCTGGAAGTCTTATAAGAGTATATTAATACGTCTTCATACATCTGACAAACTACATTTTCAGAACCATCAACATTCTCCCAACATATAAATTTCTTACCAGAACTTTCAAGAAGACCGGACCATATTCATTCGAAGCTCAACCTTATAGGATGTGTATTCACAGTATTATCATGAATAAACTGAAAACAAATCCACTCCTTGTATGATGTACAACTCAATGGGGATACCTAAATACCATTCCTATCAATCCTTGGCTTAACATCTTTAAACTTCAAGTTTCACAGAATGTAACTTAGACACAGTATTTGTGTGCTCATGGGACTGTGGAGCGGGCATTTCTCAAGTTTTAAAGTGTTTAACACAAAATCCATCTTTTGTTTTAAATTACATACTTTATCATCAGCTGTACCCAATATACCTCTTTTCATAAAGTATCCAGTGTTTTATTAGACATGTAGCATATTTCGATTAGTATCCTTGTAGGTCACCCATTTTTCGACAATAGAAACTCTTATAATAACACCCTGACGTAGGTATTCATTCCAGTCACACAGCTGCAAAATTGTTTTATTCCTTTAAAAATTAACAAAACCATCCTATGCGAAGAAGTCATTGAACAATTTACCCACTTAGCCGGATAATTATTTTTTAAATGGTAAAATCTAGGCCTTGTAGGCCCCAAAACACATCAGACCTTTACATTTATAATAAAGTAGCACAGATCCCGATAACCAAAGTAGGAACCATTATAACATCCAACTAATGCTAGAATAGTATAGGCTAGGATAAAATATATATTTTACATACTTTGCAACACATCATTCGAGAACGTAACCTACCGCCATACACCATTTAAATTTTTTTTTACACAAACAACACATTATAGAGGTATACAACCTTATTGCTACGAAACCACCGGTTCAAAACTTCAAACACATTGATACTCATCGCACTAAAACTATACATTTTTTTAGTACAATCCATATCATACCTTGACATAACCTTTGGCAACAACAATACTTCAAAACCCAGGTTTTGCGTTTTTCTTTAGGTCCTTTACATTACGCATTTTTCATATACATCACAGACCCCATCATTATTGAACCCTATACTCATAAAATCATTCATTAAAACTACTTCACTACCTAACTACTTTTTTCATCTAAGCACGTACAGCACAGTCGGTAGGTTATAGTTCACACCGACCTTACTCATACAACACACATACTTACATACATTTACATACACTTCAATTTTAATTCATACCCTATAAAATTATAACCGTCAGCCCCTGTATTATTCTCAAACTATGTCAAAAGCGCTACAAACCCACTGACTTTTTTGTTCACATGTGACACCTATTATAGTCTTATAGGCCTGCATCAAACACCATCCACACCTTACAGCGAACTCTATCACAAGTAGCTCCGTCCATCTCTTTGGCATGTGTCATATTTCGATTCGTATCCTTTTTTAAGTCATTTTTCATATATGTGACTTTTTATCGCCCACATACATGTGAAACAATTCTTTAAACATAATTTAAGTACATCAACTAATATTCTTAATATATTTTACTTATTTCATACATTCATTTCCTTTATGTCACTTAGGATGCTCCTCACCAACATCAGAGCTTTACACCAGGAGTCCCCTCAGACCTGTATCATACTGAAAATATACTTTTTACCCCCTCAAATAATTTTTCTGGTTCTGATCAGTCTTACCTACCAACAGCAATTGTTAGCTCTCTCAGGAACCTTATAATTTCTCACACCATCACACACCAATTACCCCACTTATTCCAATCCTACATGTCGAAACAGAGAATATTTCCGGAGAGTCTTAACCCCAATAGGAGCCCTTGTACCGAACCTCCCATCCCTTCTTTCTAGATGTCAGACACTTAAAATTTCTTTGACATCTACCCACTTTTTACCCCAAACCAACCTACATCCTAGTCCATCATGCATCATAACTTTAGCATAGACCACCTAATCCTTAACGCGAACTCCGGCATTTACTTTATGTCACTTCGGGTGCTTTTCACCACCCTCGACACAGATCACGCCTGAAGTGAGCCGATTATAGTCGAACACACCCCGATTATAGACGAGTCAAACGACCGGAGGACACCTGTTAACAACGTATACCAAGTTAAACTAGATAAAAATCCAATATTTATATAAAAATGTGGAATTATACATAAATCGGACCAAAAAGTGTATAATTATTGAAAAATGTGGTGTTTTTACATAACTCAGTCAAGAAAACGTGGTAATGAGACAAATTTGACATTATAAACTGGATAATGTTGTTACATCAACACAGCCGGCAGAAGACCTCTCCGAGATACAGTGTGCTCGGACGTATATAGTTTAAACTCTCCTCACATCTACATTTTCTAAGGAGTTTCATAGAACTTGAAGTAAATTTTGTAACATCTACTGACTGACGATTACGAGAGATGTGTGCTGCAAAGCCGGGTTGGGGTCTCTAAACGGAGTAACTACTACAGCCGGGTTTGGGGGTCTGTATATAATATAGCCGGTGTGAGGGTCTGTACATAATATAGTCGAGGCTTATACTTACTGACTTTTAGCAAGAGATGGGGGCTGTGTAGCCGAGCCGTGTGAGAGGCTATATGGCTGTATGCATCTCTTCCTAGATAAAAATCCAATATTTATATAAAAATGTGGAATTATGCATAAATCGAACCAAAAAGTGTATAATTATTGAAAAATGTGGTATTTTTACATAACAGTCAAAAAAACGTGGTAATGAGACAAATTTGACATTATAAACTGGATAATGATGATACATCAGCACAGCCGCCAGAAGACTGCTCTCTGAGGGACAGTGTGCTCGGGCGTATACAGTTTAAACTCTCCTCGCATCTACATTTTCTACGGAGTTTCATAGAACTTGAAGTAAATTTATAACATCTACTGACTGACTCTGACGAGAGATGAGGGCTGCAAAGCCGGGTTGGGGTCTCTAAACGGAGTAACTACTACAGCCGGGTTTGGGGGTCTGTATATAATATAGCCGGTGTGAGGGTCTGTACATAATATAGTCGAGGCTTCTACTTACTGACTTTTGGCAAGAGATGGGGGCTGTATAGCCGAGCCGTGTGAGGGCCTGTATGCATTTCTCTATGCGGAGTCAGAGGGATCGGGAAGGAGACACTGCTAGAATCATACCGATATCAAATTTCATAAAAACATGAGGAAAATTAGTCGAGATAGGGAGAAATTGAAACACCTCTGGCTGAGTGGTTAGCAGTGCTGGTGACCATGAAGGGAGAGCTGAATCATTCTAAGTGGAGAAGTACATTGGTAATGATTCAAAGAACAAAAATTTATATGAAAAATCTAGTTGGAGTGGAAACCTCAGGATGGTTAGCAGTGGTTAGGGCTGGGTTTAAGTGGTTTGAGGTGGTTGGGGCTGGGTTCAAGAGGTTTGAGGTGGTTAGGGCTGGGTTTCAATGGTTAAAGGTGATTAAGGTTGTGTTTTCAACTGGGGAGGGGTGACCACCAATCTTGCGCCTCAGGTCGTATGGTAGTAATCCCTAGCATCCTAAGTGACATAAAGGAAATGAATGTATGAAATAAGTAAAATATATTAAGAATATTAGTTGATGTACTTAAATTATGTTTAAAGAATTGTTTCACATGTATGTGGGCGATAAAAAGTCACATATATGAAAAATGACTTAAAAAAGGATACGAATCGAAATATGACACATGCCAAAGAGATGGACGGAGCTACTTGTGATAGAGTTCGCTGTAAGGTGTGGATGGTGTTTGATGCAGGCCTATAAGACTATAATAGGTGTCACATGTGAACAAAAAAGTCAGTGGGTTTGTAGCGCTTTTGACATAGTTTGAGAATAATACAGGGGCTGACGGTTATAATTTTATAGGGTATGAATTAAAATTGAAGTGTATGTAAATGTATGTAAGTATGTGTGTTGTATGAGTAAGGTCGGTGTGAACTATAACCTACCGACTGTGCTGTACGTGCTTAGATGAAAAAAGTAGTTAGGTAGTGAAGTAGTTTTAATGAATGATTTTATGAGTATAGGGTTCAATAATGATGGGGTCTGTGATGTATATGAAAAATGCGTAATGTAAAGGACCTAAAGAAAAACGCAAAACCTGGGTTTTGAAGTATTGTTGTTGCCAAAGGTTATGTCAAGGTATGATATGGATTGTACTAAAAAAATGTATAGTTTTAGTGCGATGAGTATCAATGTGTTTGAAGTTTTGAACCGGTGGTTTCGTAGCAATAAGGTTGTATACCTCTATAATGTGTTGTTTGTGTAAAAAAAAATTTAAATGGTGTATGGCGGTAGGTTACGTTCTCGAATGATGTGTTGCAAAGTATGTAAAATATATATTTTATCCTAGCCTATACTATTCTAGCATTAGTTGGATGTTATAATGGTTCCTACTTTGGTTATCGGGATCTGTGCTACTTTATTATAAATGTAAAGGTCTGATGTGTTTTGGGGCCTACAAGGCCTAGATTTTACCATTTAAAAAATAATTATCCGGCTAAGTGGGTAAATTGTTCAATGACTTCTTCGCATAGGATGGTTTTGTTAATTTTTAAAGGAATAAAACAATTTTGCAGCTGTGTGACTGGAATGAATACCTACGTCAGGGTGTTATTATAAGAGTTTCTATTGTCGAAAAATGGGTGACCTACAAGGATACTAATCGAAATATGCTACATGTCTAATAAAACACTGGATACTTTATGAAAAGAGGTATATTGGGTACAGCTGATGATAAAGTATGTAATTTAAAACAAAAGATGGATTTTGTGTTAAACACTTTAAAACTTGAGAAATGCCCGCTCCACAGTCCCATGAGCACACAAATACTGTGTCTAAGTTACATTCTGTGAAACTTGAAGTTTAAAGATGTTAAGCCAAGGATTGATAGGAATGGTATTTAGGTATCCCCATTGAGTTGTACATCATACAAGGAGTGGATTTGTTTTCAGTTTATTCATGATAATACTGTGAATACACATCCTATAAGGTTGAGCTTCGAATGAATATGGTCTGCGGTGACAGTGCGGTTAGAGTGACTGGCTACAAAGCTGAAATGGGCCATGTTAATTGTTCTGTGTGTATACTGACAGGCTATCAATTTAAAGGGAGGCTGCGGTGTCAGTGCGGTTAGAGTGACTGACTACAAAGCTGAAATGGGCCATGTTAATTGTTCTGTGCATACACTGACAGGCTATCAATTTGAAAGGAGGCTGCGGTGACAGTGCGGTTAGAGTGACTGGCTACAAAGCTGAAATGGGCCCTGTTAATTGTTCTGTGTATACACTGACAGACTATTATCCTGAAAGAGGGTTAGTGACGGGCTATTAAATTAATTTTGTGACCCCCCGATTTAAAGCAGGAACCAGTAAGTTCTAAGACGAAAAGACACTCATGTGCAACGCCGAGTACACCGGCCAGTCCTAACCTTGAACATTCTGACATGCTCAGTTCTGAAATGTAACTCGTTAATTATTATTGAGGTTAATGTTATATGGAAAATTTCAAACTTACTTACTACTCAATCACCCACCATCGTACATCCCCAGCTCAATAAGTTTCCGCTCTCCCTCTAAATCTCAATACGTTTCCGCTCTCCCTCTAAACCCATACCTTACTTTTGATGTTTACCCCACCACTCGCCTATGGCCCTAAATTTTTTTAAATTAGCCCACTAGCGCTCCCAAGCGTATAGAATTGAAATTAATATTTATATTAAGTAACTAGGTGCGGCTTCTTAAGAAAAAAAATAACTAGTCCTTACTAGGATAGAACCCTTCTACTTTGACTCGAGAGGCTTACTTGCTATCCACACGACCATTGTGACATGGTTGATCTGGGAACTACAAGTAGAACTACTTATCTAGAATAGTAGTATAAGGGAAATGGGGCTTCTGGCGCAGTTGCCCCACATGACCTTTGACCCCACAGGGTCACGTGACCCATCACCCCCACCACCAACACTCCCCCACCCTCCCCAGCTCCGAATCACCCACCATAGTACATCCCCAGCTCAATAAGTTTCCGCTCTCCCTCTAAACCTCAATAAGCCCGCCCCCCCCCCCCCCCCAAATGTTTTCTGGACCAGTTGCTCCTCATAACCTTTTACCCCACTTGGTCACCTGACCCGTCACCCCCACCACCACCACCCTTCACCATTACCCCCCCCCCCCTCCATCGTACATCCCCAGCTCAATTCCCCCCCCCCCCCCCCTAATTTTTTTATCGCAATTTTTGACATTTGAATCACTACCAATGTACTTCCCCATCTCAATAAGTGTCCACTCTCCCTGTAAACATCAATAAGTTTCCACTCCCCCTCTAAACTTCAATAAGTTTACGCTCTCCCTCTAAATCCTACTTTAAATTTTTAACCCACCCCTCGCCTGTGCCCCTAAATTTTTTTTCATTAGCCCACTAGCGCTCCCAAGCGTCTAGAAATCAAATTATTATTGATATTAAATCAATTAGGTGTGACTTCTTAAGAAAAAAAAAACATTACAGACGGGATTCGAACCCGCCTACTTTGCCTTGAGAAGTCGACTCGCTAACCCCGCGACCATTGTGACATGGTTGATTAAGGTAGTAATAATCTAGGTATATAAAACTAGCCGTGTATTATCAGCATCACCGAGGTTCAGCGGTTTCTAGTCTTTTCGCTCATTTTTGATCGCCCCTCATCGAAAAATTCCAGTCCTACACCCTCATATAAGTTTCCGCTCCTCCATTTCAAAGTCATTCATTATTATATTAATACCTCCTCGGTCTTTAACCATCTTTATACTAATTCATCACAATACCCTCTCCTAATTTTCGGCTCTCTACTCCCTCACATCAATTGTATACACTTTTCCTTAGCATCATCCTGCTTCACACTTTTCTTCGCCCAACTCCTACAATCTCTCTAGATTATGATTCGTTTAACATTTTTTCATCATAACCCGGTTTACCCATACATAAAGCTTCATTCTATGTCTATTAACCTCTCCCCGCTCTCCCGTAATCATCAGGTCTTTTCACATTTATTTCAGGAGTCTTAATATCTTAGGCTAACATGCGGTATATAACTTACATTTACGGTAATTTGCTTTGTAGACTGCTTCTCGTCTCCAACTTTCTTAGGATGTTTCTCACCAGGATCTCTACATCAGGTATTTGATAGGGGTGTGTATTTCTTTTAGTTCGCTTTATTGACTAATCAATAAACCGGTAAGCCTCTTCACCAGCGCCATGGTAGAAATACTTCGAAGAGGTAGGAGGGGATAGGGAAGGGATAAAGGCTCGAGTCAGGACTTCAATTTCAAGGTATTTTTACATTTCTCCATTTTTCTACTTTCTTACAGGTTTACGGGTTTTACACCACGCCAGTGACCAATTGGGTTTACGGGTTTTTCACACCACACCAGTGACCAATTAGGTTTACAGGTTTTCAACCACGTTTGTGTCCATTCAAAAAACCAAAAGACATCAGATCAGTCTAGACTAAGCCTCAAGAGGATTTTAGGAATAGGAATTTTCCGATATTTAAGTCCCCTAGGAAAAACGGATAGCCAGGTTATACCTCCCAGCATTAGGTTTGAATTGAGTAATGTCCGTGAGCTAAGGTATGAATGCCATTAGATGAAACTACTCTTTTATCATCTTCCGACGACAACGCCTTTTTATTAATTCTAACACTGAACAACTCCTGTTTTTTTGACTGAATCATTCTCATGTCTGTATATACTATTTTTCCCCCAAAAAGTGAATTTTCAAAATCTTGCAACGATATATTTTTTTCAACGGCTGCTTTTTTAATACCTTTAATACATTTTTTAATGTTTTTATTTATATCCATAGCATATATCTTCGGTTTAAGTCCTACAAATGTATTTATGATAACACCATTAGTCTCGTCTTTGAACTTGCCAAGAATTTTTTTATTTAAAACAGAATAGCACGGATGCTCTTTGGGGAAGTCTGATGTATCGAAATAATGCTCCATCGCTTTCATGTCCTGATACCAGTCGGGTGTATTAATTAAATAAACTAAACTGTCCGTATCTGTGTACATTAATTTTAGAGTATTAGGATTATATTTTTTCATCATTACATTATAGTGAAAATCGTACATCACAGTTTTGAACAAATCTAAAATCGACATGCCTACATATATAGGCTTATTAAATAATAATTTTGTTTTACTCATAGTTACAGATACTAAGTTTTCATGATAAATTATCCTGTCTAGAAAGTTAGCTTTGGCGATGAGTTTCATTAATTTTTTAGAGTCGGTAACGAGCATCATGCTCATACGGTTTCTTAGATTCTCCATTGTGGCATTATTCAAAAGTTTGTAAAAATCTTTTTCAAAATCATATTTTGCCTTTTTCCGAAGCTCAGTATTACAATCAATACATGACTGTAACCAACGAGACTGCCGAAATTGTATCGCCCTATGAATTTTTTGAACTTTCAGACCATGTTTAATCGCTTGCTTTAAGTTGACGTAATGCACAACATATCGCTCACGAGGATTGAAATGAGCAACAAATTTATTTAATTTCCCGCCTGGAGGACTAATCGTCTCAGGTAAAAATGGTAAATCGTTATGAGCTGTGTGTAACTGGGAGGGATAGACAACGTCGACCTCCAGAATACATCCTAATTCTCCATTATCATCCCAGTTTTCAATATTTATGCTTTCGGGGTCTTTCACCCATTCAAAACCCCCATAAGGTAGAGGTCTACTCATAGCATGCCCATAAAGATTATAGGCATCTAAATAGGCAATGTATGAAGACTCTTTTTTAGGATCATACTCGGGCATATAACTATTATTAGCACTCGCATACCGGTGTGATACCTGTCATAAACCTCCTCTGATCCCCCGCTCAAAGAATAATATCATGTCATAATCCATTAATTGTTCCAATTTCACCTTAGTATGTTTCAACATCGCATCCCATGTCATCCCAGGAGCAGTGAAATAATGCGCAGGGTCCACCTTATGACTATTAAGCATAACATCTCGAAAATTCTGAAAAATATCCGCGAGGATGAGTACATCCGTTTTTAAATAGATGTCGCTGTATTCTCCAAGGGTCGAGCACTTGAACATATCCCAAACACGTAGCCCACGCTTATAGTCCTCTTCACTCAACGGGGGTATCAGTCAAAGTATTATAAAATTTTTCCCGGGGAGGTAAACATTTCTCGTCTAGTTTTTCCCAAGCGTCAACATAATCGTAACAGAAAACCCCTTTTTTGGTCACAAGGGGCTGCTCCTCTATATTTTCCGGTCAAGTGATAATGATCCTTTACTTTAGGATTAGTCTCAGAGAAACTCCCTTCACAAAGGTAACAATTTTGAACGTTTTCCCACTTCATCTTGGGCATTGAAATCTCCGAGGATAATGGTGTTCCTATTCAGGTCAGATGTTAGCCAATGGAGATTTGGCTTATTGGTCGGAGGGTTGTAGATAAATACGACTCGTATGAATTGGCTTCCTTTCCAGATGGTTAGTCCTGCCGCTTCTAATTTGTCCGATTCTGTCATCTCCCTCCTAACTCGCATTTTTGTTACCATTGTGCTCTTCACTGCTAGAATCATGCCAGAAGCTATCTGTCTTGAACGTTTCAGGGTAAACATTTGATAACCTGGGATTTGGTAGAACTGCATATTATCGGTTGCGGCTCCTGCTTCTACAATTCCACACGCGTCAGAATCATTCTTAATAATAATGTGTTTCAGTTCAGTAAACTTGTCAGAGGTTAATCCGCCAGCGTTCCAACAGAGAAGTCTGAAGCTGGTTTTGTCATGGCCTTTAAAAAGACCGTTTGCCTTGTTCTGTTTCGGCCTATTTGTTTGCGTCATTGGGCTGCAAGTATAGGCGACAAATGTGGGTCGTTTAGCCGTGAGATCTTGGAGATTTCCAAGAGGCTTCTCCAACGTTTCCAGGGGGCACTACGATGGAAGCGACCTACTCCACCCCCTGTTAGGACATTGATCAGTGGGCATCTGGGTGAAAGGAAGATGAAGGAGCTTGCGCGTTCTTATGTATGGTGGCCTGGAATCACTAGGGAGATAGAAAGGACGGTGAAAACATGCGACGGGTGCCAGCTGAATCAAAGAGAGCCGGATAAAGTCACAGTTCATCCGTGGGAGTGGCCGCAGGGTCCATGGCAGCGGCTACATATCGATTATTCTGGGCCGTTTATGGGAACATCATTCTTAGTGGTAATAGATGCCTACTCAAAGTGGCCAGAAGTTTTCAAGATGAGTTCCACAACCTCCGACTCCACGGTAAGTGTACTAACGTCTCTTTTTGCAAGGTTCGGAATACCTGAACAAGTTGTCACGGACAACGGGCCACAGTTTGCAGGGGCCGAATTTGAACAATTCATGAGGAGAAATGATATCTTGCACCTCAAATCCGCTCCATATCATCCGGCGACGAACGGACAAGTGGAGCGATTTATGCAGACTCTCAAACGAAGCCTGCGGGCTATGAAGAACCAGGGAGGAACGTTGCAGAAGAAAATAGATATATTTTTGCTGAGCTATCGCGTTGCCCCTCACAGTACTACAGGACAGGCTCCGAGCGAGTTGCTGATGGGGCGACTGGTTCGCACTCGGCATGATACCATGCGGGAGAGTGTGAGGTCTATAGTCGGTAAGAAGCAAGAGGCCGCGGGACTAGCTGTAAAGAAAGAAAGAGGATTCGAAGAAGGAGAAGCGGTATTGGTCCGGTCATACAACGACCCTTGATAATTTTGTCGTCGCTGACGACATTGCCATTTCTTATGACCTGGTTTACCACATTCGTAGCACAAGAATGCATAATCGACATCTTGATTTCTTCCCTTTGATTTCTTTCGTTTTTCTTCTTCATCCAATAGTCTGTCTTTCACAAAATCCACCTTTAAACTTTCCCCCGTTCCTAGTGCTGTAATCACTGCTTCATATGATTTAGGCATTGAAAGTAAAATGTAGCTTACTTTTTCTTCTTCTTTTATGTCAGCATTTGCATCTTTTAATTGACCGAACAACTCTTCTAACTTAACAAGATGATTTAATAATGGGCTGCTTTCGTTATATTTAATTTTACTCAACTTTCTTCTAATAAGCAATTGTCCTCGCACACTTTTCTTCATGAAATTGTCTTCTAGATTTTTGTACATTAAATAAGCATTAGCTTTATCCTTCAGATATTCCAAGTGGCTATCTGTCACGCCTCCAATAATTATGGCTTGTGCTTTTGCTTCCATTTTTGCATTTGATGCCATCGTTATGTAGGTTTCATCTTCGATTGCTTTTTCTATGCCATTTTCCTTCAAAATACTTTTTATACGAAATGCCCAAGCACTAAAGTTTTTACCAGCAAACGGCGTTAGGTTGTGGTACTTTTCTTTCCTTATCATTTTTTATTTTACTTTTACTCTTACCTTTTTTTAAATCTTCAATGATCTTGTTACGTGTCTTATTACATGAAAATAGGATAAGAAAATACAAGGACAAATTGGGAACTATGTTTCATTTTATTAATTATAATATTGAACTGAACATTTTTATAGTTTTTATAAACATGTGACTTTTATATTAACAGTTCAACACCAACGATGAACAACAGTTCATCTCAAAACCTCTGTTGGTGTCTCTAAGTAAAGAAACCTCTGTTGGTTTCTCTACGTAAAGAAACCTCTGTTGGTGTCTCTAAGTAAAGAAAACTCTGTTGGTGTCTCTAAGTAAAGATACCTCTGTTGGTGTCTCTAAGTAAAGAAACCTCTGTTGGTGTCTCTAAGTAAAGAAACCTCTGTTGGTGACTTTAAGTAAAGAAACCTCTGTTGGTGACTCTATGTAAAGAAATCTCTGTTGGTGTCTCTAAGTAAAGATTATATTGTTTTTATTTTACGGCTTAAGACAATATGTTCCTATATTGCCAGGTTCTAGTTGTTTGCAGGGAGTCGACTGGCTGTGAAAGCCTGGAAATAGGAATTGGCCATAATCAGTCGAAAATTGAGACCACTTTACTTCGAGGCCTAACTACATTTTATAAGATATCTTGTAAAAATCTCTTCAAATAAAAGTTGTAGAGAAAACCGAAAGGCACATTTTATAAGAAATATTTTTTTGAAATCTCCCCCGGTAGTGATCTGTAGAAAATTGGTTGGTATAACATAGTCTTATTATGGCCACATCATATATTTCCTTTTTATATTATGTATTTCGTTGTCTATTTTCACCTAACGTTGGTATGCCTTTATGTCTACGGATCTATTTTAGGTTATTTATAACCGTTTATACATTCCTGTTATTTTTCTTGTGTGAAAGTCAAAACGACTAATTTTTTATTCTGATATTCTTGTGTTTCCGGATTTCGAAGAATGCATTATCCACATCAAATATGAAATGAATTTATATTGGCATTATTGTGTATATGAGAGTAATGTGCTGACGTCATCCGTTTAATTGTACAGCGTAATTATACTAAAAACTGTTCCCTACTCTTTGAACTTTTTTTAAATATTTTCTTTTTAACACTTGGAATATAAAGCTATGGTGAATCCACTTCATCTAAATCAGAACACGTCTTCCTCCCACCGACAGCCACGTAACCTAAGGTGGAATAACAACGAGCTACTTCGAACACACCACATTCTTGTACAACTCTTCAACAGGTAATACGCACCCACATTTTCGTTGTAACAACAACATATACAAAATGGAATATTTAACTAAACCAGTTTTTTGGATCTTGTTAACGTTTTTTGCTCTGCTGGAAACAAGTTACGTCCGTGCTGCTCCAGCCCCAGTTGGGGCTCAACTCGGACAAACAGTTCATTTCGAATTAAGAGTAAGTTTGAACTTTTCCATATAACATTAACCTCAATAATAATTAATGAGTTACATTTCAGAACTGAGCATGTCAGAATGTTCAAGGTTAGGACTGGCCGGTGTACTCGGCGTTGCACATGAGTGTCTTTTCGTCTTAGAACTTACTGGTTCCTGCTTTAAATCGGGGGGTCACAAAATTAATTTAATAGCCCGTCACTAACCCTCTTTCAGGATAATAGTCTGTCAGTGTATACACAGAACAATTAACAAGGCCCATTTCAGCTTTGTAGCCAGTCACTCTAACCGCACTGTCACCGCAGCCTCCTTTCAAATTGATAGCCTGTCAGTGTATACACAGAACAATTAACATGGCCCATTTCAGCTTTGTAGCCAGTAACTCTAACCGCACTCTCACCGCAGCCTCCCTTTAAATTGATAGCCTGTCAGTGTACACACAGAACAATTAACATGGCCCATTTCAGCTTTGTAGCCAGTCACTCTAACCGCACTGTCACCGCAGCCTCCTTTCAAATTGATAGCCTTTCAGAGTATACACAGAACAATTAACATGGCCCATTTCAGCTTTGTAGCCAGTCCCTCTAACCGCACTGTCACCGCAACCTCCTTTCAAATTGATAGCCTTTCAGGGTATACACAGAACAATTAACATGGCCCATTTCAGCTTTGTAGCCAGTCACTCTAACCGCACTGTCACCGCAGCCTCCCTTTAAATTGATAGTCTGTCAGTATATTCACAGAACAATTAACAAGGCCCATTTCAGCTTTGTAGCCAGTCACTCTAACCGCACTGTCACCGCAGCCTCCTTTCAAATTGATAGCCTGTCAGTGTATACACAGAACAATTAACATGGCCCATTTCAGCTTTGTAGCCAGTAACTCTAACCGCACTCTCACCGCAGCCTCCCTTTAAATTGATAGCCTGTCAGTGTACACACAGAACAATTAACATGGCCCATTTCAGCTTTGTAGCCAGTCACTCTAACCGCACTGTCACCGCAGCCTCCTTTCAAATTGATAGCCTTTCAGAGTATACACAGAACAATTAACATGGCCCATTTCAGCTTTGTAGCCAGTCCCTCTAACCGCACTGTCACCGCAACCTCCTTTCAAATTGATAGCCTTTCAGGGTATACACAGAACAATTAACATGGCCCATTTCAGCTTTGTAGCAAGTCACTCTGACCGCACTGTCACCGCAGCCTCCTTTCAAATTGATAGCATGTTAGTGTATACACAGAACAATTAACATGGCACATTTCAGCTTTGTAGCCAGTCCCTCTAACCGCACTGTCACCGCAACCTCCTTTCAAATTGATAGCCTTTCAGGGTATACACAGAACAATTAACATGGCCCATTTCAGCTTTGTAGCAAGTCACTCTGACCGCACTGTCACCGCAGCCTCCTTTCAAATTGATAGCATGTCAGTGTATACACAGAACAATTAACATGGCACATTTCAGCTTTGTAGCCAGTCACTCTAACCGCACTGTCACCGCAGCCTCCCTTTAAATTGATAGCCTGTCAGTGTACACACAGAACAATTAACATGGCCCATTTCAGCTTTGTAGCCAGTCACTCTAACCGCACTGTCACCGCAGCCTCCTTTAAAATTGATGGCCTGTCAGTGTACACACAGAACAATTAACATGGCCCATTTCAGCTTTGTAGCCAGTCACTCTAACCGCACTGTCACCGCAGCCTCCCTTTAAATTGATAGTCTGTCAGTATATTCACAGAACAATTAACAAGGCCCATTTCAGCTTTGTAGCCAGTCACTCTAACCGCACTGTCACCGCAGCCTCCCTTTAAATTGATAGTCTGTCAGTGTACACACAGAACAATTAACATGGCCCATTTCAGCTTTGTAGCCAGTCACTCTAACCGCACTGTCACCGCAGCCTCCTTTCAAATTGATAGCTTTTTAGAGTATACACAGAACAATTAACATGGCCCATTTCAGCTTTGTAGCCAGTCACTCCAACCGCACTGTCACCGCAGCCTCCCTTTAAATTGATAGCCTGTCAGTGTACACACAGAACAATTAACATGGCCCATTTCAGCTTTGTAGCCAGTCACTCTAACCGCACTGTCACCGCAGCCTCCTTTCAAATTGATAGCCTTTCAGAGTATACACAGAACAATTAACATGGCCCATTTCAGCTTTGTAGCCAGTCCCTCTAACCGCACTGTCACCGCAACCTCCTTTCAAATTGATAGCCTGTCAGTGTATACACAGAACAATTAACATGGCCCATTTCAGCTTTGTAGCCAGTAACTCTAACCGCACTCTCACCGCAGCCTCCCTTTAAATTGATAGCCTGTCAGTGTACACACAGAACAATTAACATGGCCCATTTCAGCTTTGTAGCCAGTCACTCTAACCGCACTGTCACCGCAGCCTCCTTTCAAATTGATAGCCTTTCAGAGTATACACAGAACAATTAACATGGCCCATTTCAGCTTTGTAGCCAGTCCCTCTAACCGCACTGTCACCGCAACCTCCTTTCAAATTGATAGCCTTTCAGGGTATACACAGAACAATTAACATGGCCCATTTCAGCTTTGTAGCCAGTCACTCTAACCGCACTGTCACCGCAGCCTCCCTTTAAATTGATAGTCTGTCAGTATATTCACAGAACAATTAACAAGGCCCATTTCAGCTTTGTAGCCAGTCACTCTAACCGCACTGTCACCGCAGCCTCCTTTCAAATTGATAGCCTGTCAGTGTATACACAGAACAATTAACATGGCCCATTTCAGCTTTGTAGCCAGTAACTCTAACCGCACTCTCACCGCAGCCTCCCTTTAAATTGATAGCCTGTCAGTGTACACACAGAACAATTAACATGGCCCATTTCAGCTTTGTAGCCAGTCACTCTAACCGCACTGTCACCGCAGCCTCCTTTCAAATTGATAGCCTTTCAGAGTATACACAGAACAATTAACATGGCCCATTTCAGCTTTGTAGCCAGTCCCTCTAACCGCACTGTCACCGCAACCTCCTTTCAAATTGATAGCCTTTCAGGGTATACACAGAACAATTAACATGGCCCATTTCAGCTTTGTAGCAAGTCACTCTGACCGCACTGTCACCGCAGCCTCCTTTCAAATTGATAGCATGTTAGTGTATACACAGAACAATTAACATGGCACATTTCAGCTTTGTAGCCAGTCCCTCTAACCGCACTGTCACCGCAACCTCCTTTCAAATTGATAGCCTTTCAGGGTATACACAGAACAATTAACATGGCCCATTTCAGCTTTGTAGCAAGTCACTCTGACCGCACTGTCACCGCAGCCTCCTTTCAAATTGATAGCATGTCAGTGTATACACAGAACAATTAACATGGCACATTTCAGCTTTGTAGCCAGTCACTCTAACCGCACTGTCACCGCAGCCTCCCTTTAAATTGATAGCCTGTCAGTGTACACACAGAACAATTAACATGGCCCATTTCAGCTTTGTAGCCAGTCACTCTAACCGCACTGTCACCGCAGCCTCCTTTAAAATTGATGGCCTGTCAGTGTACACACAGAACAATTAACATGGCCCATTTCAGCTTTGTAGCCAGTCACTCTAACCGCACTGTCACCGCAGCCTCCCTTTAAATTGATAGTCTGTCAGTATATTCACAGAACAATTAACAAGGCCCATTTCAGCTTTGTAGCCAGTCACTCTAACCGCACTGTCACCGCAGCCTCCCTTTAAATTGATAGTCTGTCAGTGTACACACAGAACAATTAACATGGCCCATTTCAGCTTTGTAGCCAGTCACTCTAACCGCACTGTCACCGCAGCCTCCTTTCAAATTGATAGCTTTTTAGAGTATACACAGAACAATTAACATGGCCCATTTCAGCTTTGTAGCCAGTCACTCCAACCGCACTGTCACCGCAGCCTCCCTTTAAATTGATAGCCTGTCAGTGTACACACAGAACAATTAACATGGCCCATTTCAGCTTTGTAGCCAGTCACTCTAACCGCACTGTCACCGCAGCCTCCTTTCAAATTGATAGCCTTTCAGAGTATACACAGAACAATTAACATGGCCCATTTCAGCTTTGTAGCCAGTCCCTCTAACCGCACTGTCACCGCAACCTCCTTTCAAATTGATAGCCTTTCAGGGAATACACAGAACAATTAACATGGCCCATTTCAGCTTTGTAGCAAGTCACTCGGACCGCACTGTCACCGCAGCCTCCTTTCAAATTGATAGCATGTCAGTGTATACACAGAACAATTAACATGGCACATTTCAGCTTTGTAGCCAGTCCCTCTAACCGCACTGTCACCGCAACCTCCTTTCAAATTGATAGCCTTTCAGGGTATACACAGAACAATTAACATGGCCCATTTCAGCTTTGTAGCAAGTCACTCTGACCGCACTGTCACCGCAGCCTCCTTTCAAATTGATAGCATGTCAGTGTATACACAGAACAATTAACATGGCACATTTCAGCTTTGTAGCCAGTCACTCTAACCGCACTGTCACCGCAGCCTCCCTTTAAATTGATAGCCTGTCAGTGTACACACAGAACAATTAACATGGCCCATTTCAGCTTTGTAGCCAGTCACTCTAACCGCACTGTCACCGCAGCCTCCTTTAAAATTGATGTCCTGTCAGTGTACACACAGAACAATTAACATGGCCCATTTCAGCTTTGTAGCCAGTCACTCTAACCGCACTGTCACCGCAGCCTCCCTTTAAATTGATAGTCTGTCAGTGTACACACAGAACAATTAACATGGCCCATTTCAGCTTTGTAGCCAGTCACTCTAACCGCACTGTCACCGCAGCCTCCTTTCAAATTGATAGCTTTTTAGAGTATACACAGAACAATTAACATGGCCCATTTCAGCTTTGTAGCCAGTCACTCCAACCGCACTGTCACCGCAGCCTCCCTTTAAATTGATAGCCTGTCAGTGTACACACAGAACAATTAACATGGCCCATTCCAGCTTTGTAGCCAGTCACCCTAACCGCACTGTCACCGCAGCCTCCCTTTAAATTGATAGTCTGTCAGTGTACACACAGAACATTCCAGCTTTGTAGCCAGTCACCCTACCCATCACCCCCCCCCCCCCCCCCCCCCCAGTCACTCTAACCGCACTGTCACCGCAGCCTCCCTTTAAATTGATAGTCTGTCAGTGTACACACAGAACATTCCAGCTTTGTAGCCAGTCACCCTAACCGCACTGTCACCGCAGCCTCCCTTTAAATTGATAGCCTGTCAGTGTACACACAGAACAATTAACATGGCCCATTCCAGCTTTGTAGCCAGTCACTCTAACCGCACTGTCACCGCAGCCTCCCTTTAAATTGATAGTCTGTCAGTATATTCACAGAACAATTAACAAGGCCCATTTCAGCTTTGTAGCCAGTCACTCTAACCGCACTGTCACCGCAGCCTCCCTTTAAATTGATAGTCTGTCAGTATATATACAGAACAATTAACAAGGCCCATTTCAGCTTTGTAGCCAGTCACTCTAACCGTACTGTCACCGTAGCCTCCATTCAAATTGATAGCTTGTCAGTTCATACACAGAACAATTAACATGGCCCATATCAGCTTTGTAGCCAGTCCCTCTAACCGCACTGTCACCGCAGCCTCCCTTTAAATTGATAGTCTGTCAGTATATACACAGAACAATTAACAAGGCCCATTTCAGCTTTGTAGCCAGTCACTCTAACCGCACTGTCACCGTAGCCTCTTTTCAAATTTATAGCCTGTCAGTGTATACACAGAACAATTAACATAGCCCATTTCAGCTTTGTAGCCAGTCACTCTAACCGCACTGTCACCGCAGCCTCCTTTCAAATTGATAGCCTGTCAGTGTATACATAGAACAATTAAAATGGCCCATTTCAGCTTTGTAGCCAGTCACTTTAACCGCACTGTCACCGCAGCCTCCCTTTAAATTGATAGTCTGTCAGTATATACACAGAACAATTAACATGGCCCATCTCAGCTTTGTAGTTGGTTATTTTCCGCAGGTGGGTTCGTTAAGAAAATTCTGTAGTTCTTACTCCCTTTGATAGTCTGTCAGTGTACACACAGAACATTCCAGCTTGTAAAAGAGTTTTCAAGTCCCACCCCGAAGAGCATCGTAAAACCTCTTTCTCATTTCAACCAGATGAATCCATAAAGGTTCTTGGTCCTCTTAGAAAGCACCTTATGTGCTAGAATATTTGAGATGAAAGGCCTTCTAATCTACTGTACATACAACAACTAACAACCTGGAGGCATCATAGTTGTCTGTGTTCCAGGAAACCACAAAAAAGATATAATGTAAGTACGTGTATATATATTGTAACGGTCAGTTATTAGGAATATAAATAAAAATTAAAAACAAATAAAACATTAATAATTTTAATTAATCGAGAAGGCTGGAATATAAAAAGTGAGGGAAGACAGCTGGCCTAGTTTTTGTTGGTGTCTTGATGTTGTATGTTGTCGGTCGTCTGTCGCCTGCTCATCTGTCCCCGATGGTATCTGCCTGTCTGTCTGTCTGTCCCCGAGTGTATCTGCCTGTCTGTCTGTCCTCGAGGTAAAAGTAAGAAGAAAAAAAAAAAAAAAGGGAGAGGATACTTTCGAAAGAAGACTAAACAACTCAGAACCCTTGTATCACGCAACATCCAACCTATCACCTCAAGTAACAATTTTCACTCCAATATAATTTAATAATAATTCCAATAACATACACCGTTACAAAAAATAAATTATTATATAAAAAGTAGTATTTTTCAATTTTTTAAAAAGAACTCCCAATTAGCGACCATTACAATAGGGTAGATGACAGTAAGAAAAAATCTGATTGATTTTTGTTTTTTATAATTGGTCAAGGTCTGGAGACATCGAAAATTAATTGTATTTATCAAATAAAATAAGATTATTCAATATTTTTGTGAAATAAATGTGTTAAAATAAAGCCAATTTTCACATGACATGAAACACCAATCAGAGCGCGTGACGTCACACCTTGCTAAACCCAATTTTGTTGTATAGGCGGTTCATTGTGGTTCGGTAATTTAATGCTCTAAAATATTATTTTTCATTGATTTTTGACGTGTTAATACAATTAAGACAAGCCAGCATCTTTTTAGTCTATTGACTGTCTAATTTTACAATAAAAGGAGGCATTGCACAAATTTACTATCCAATTTGACTTTTTTTTAAACATAAGTAATAAATGATGTTCAGGAATATTGATTTCATTCTTTATTAGGTCAATAAGGTAGAAACAATTCTTGGGAATACCAATGTAAAAGCGAGGGTTTTTCATAATTTTCTCAGTTGTATGGTTTCTGCTGCCATTTGCTTTTCTTCTTCTTCAGCTAACTCACTGCAGTCAGACGTAGATTTAATCTGGAGAGACTATGTTGATTTTGAGATTTCTGAATACAGATGTTGTATATAAAGAAACATCACTATCTGAATGCTCTTGTTCCATTAATAATTTCTTTGAAATTTTGCTTAAGCCGGACCCAGAAGACCTCGATTTTATAGAATATTTCACTTTAAATGGAGAAGTAGAAACAGATGAAAGTGATGATTTAAACGGTGACACTGCCTGGTCTACTGACTTGAATAGCTTTACTTCTGAATTTGTGTGTCATTAATACTTGGACAGATTTATCTGCTCTTTCACGAGGTTCTTGGAAATCTTCTTCAACCATATGCAAATCTGAAAAATGTGGGTATCATTTTGTTTGAAGCAAACTACAAAATGTAATAAAACAACTGCATGTAATTTAAAACCTCTCTATTTATGTCATACCGGAACTTGCACCAGAAGTATCTTCAAGAACTAAAATTAGTGTATACTCCTTTTTACTGTTCTATTCATTCAGCCATTCTTCGATTCTCATCTTTTGTTTTTTAACAATAAATGGTCGTTCTATACTGCTACATGTTCGTTTTCTCCTGCCTGGCTGGCTTTCAAATTTAATTGGAGTAAGTACAACCTGGTTTTAACCACATTTGTAACACAGATCTCGTAATATAATACTCCAAATAATTCTCAATATCTTTTGGCAACTGTAACAAAAAATTATTCGTACACATTACTGTAAAAATAACTAAAAAACAATGTTAAATCTAACCTCAATAGTCGTACATTATCTATTTTCAAACACAATGATAAATGCAGATATAGAGTACATTTTTAAAAATTTACAATGAAATGAAATAAACAGTAACACGGTACAAATAAGCAATAAAAACATACGTCAAAATGGTCTTCACAAAAATACATTCGAGAATCTGTAGATAACATTTTGAGTCCCGTCTTGCAAGTTTTAGCCAACTTCTTCGTATTCATTCCTTGTTAGGTACATAAATAAACAATTGATTTGTTGTTTTAATTGTTGTACTTTCACATTGAGGCACTACACAAGTAGAGTATAAAGGCCGGTTCTGGCACCACCCAAAGGGGGGGAGCAGATGTGGTGGTGGGGGATCTGGGGGGAGCAGAGTTTCGGAGCAGGAGGAGGAGGAGGAGGAGCAGAAATTGAGGAGCAGATGTGGTGGTGGGGGATCTGGGGGAGCAGAGTTTCGGAGGAGGAGGAGGAGGAGGAGCAGAATTGAGGAGCAGATGTGGTGGTGGGGGATCTGGGGGGAGCAGAGTTTCGGAGGAGGAGGAGGAGGAGCAGAGTTTCGGAGGTGGTGGTGGATCTGTGACAACCTTTAAATCACCCACCATCGTACTTCCCCACCTCGATAAGTTTCCGCTCCCCCCTTTGAATCACCCAACATCGTACATCCCCACCCCAATAAGTTTCCACTCTCCCCTTTGAATCACCCACCATCGTACTTCCCCACCTCAATAAGTTTCCACTCTCCCTCTTTGAATCACCCAACATCGTACTTCCCCACCTCAATAAGTTTCCGCTCTCCCCTTTGAATCACCCAACATCGTACTTCCCCACCTCAATAAGTTTCCGCTCTCCCTCTACACCTCAATAAGTTTCCACTCTCCCTCTACACCCTGCTTTGCATTTTTTTTAATTAGCCCACTAGCGTCTAGAAATCAAATTATTATTGATATTAAATCAACTTAAGAAAAAAAAAACCATACCGGACGGGATTCTAACTCACCACCTTCCATTTTGGAGTCTGGCTTGCTAACCCCTCGTCTTTCATGACATGTTTGTACAAAGGAGCTGTAATCTAGGTATATAACGTTCAAGTCATACATTTTCAGATATCAAGTAACAATTATGGTGTATTCTGGGGTAGTAATGATTATTCCTATCGATTATTAATAATTAACATTTTTTTTGGTCTGATTTCGTGACCTTGAACAGGCACTTGCATGATCTAACATGTCGAACCCTGCATACGTGTAGCCTACCTTATCATGTCCTAGCATGATCATCATCATCATTGTATTCAGTATTATTTTAAACTGGAGTAATATGATGGAATAATCGCCTACCTACAATTTTGAGCATGCCGTCCTTCGGTGCCTTGAAAAGTATTGCATTTAAAAATATAACTCAAAGCTCGTCATATTGAGTATGTTGTCCGATTGGAGTAATATGATGGAAAAATCGGCTACCTACACTTTTGAGCATGCCGTCCTTCGGTGCCTTGAAAAGTATTGCATTTAAAAATATAATTCAAAGCTCGTCATATTCAGTATTATTTTAAACTGGAGTAATATGATGGAAAAAAAAGCATTTATCTTCAATTCCGAGCACGCTGTCCTTTGGTGTTATTTGTGAATTCTTGTTTTTTTTATTTCAACAATCATTTATTAGTAATTTTGCGTTTTCTCCAATATGAAGACATCCTTGACCTTGAAATGGTTTTTGCATGCATTATACATGTTCAAACATGTCGAGACCTGTTGTTCATACTTCACCAATTTTTATTTCATGATTTAATCTTACATCCCCACGTCAATTAACACATCCAATGTGCTTCCCCATCTCAATACCCCCGCTCTCCCTCCGATTCACTACTCTCTATCTTCAGTATAGCGGCGTAGCCAATCCATCTCAATTTTCTCACTTATACTTCCCCACCTAATTCTCCCTTTAAACCTTTTACTCAGACACACATCCAAGCAATTTTCTTTAGATTTCATCATAGTCCACTACTCTTAGCACCATCATGCTTCGCCCCTGTTCAACACCTACAACCTCTCTAAAAAATAATTAAACTTTTTGATGAAGGAGAAAAGGTTGGAGAAATATCGAAACATTTCAAGATTCCTCAATCCACGATTTCTTCAATTTTAAAGAGGCGAGCAACCATTTTTCAATTGGATACATGTGGTAAAAGACATATTAAACGAATTAGAACTAATGGTGATTATACAATGGAACAAGATGAAACTGAGGATACACCCCCTCTTGCCTTCAACGGAGAGAATTACACACAACAACACACAGACTCTTCAGAGGACGATGTGGGTGAACACTCCAGTTCATCACAACAGCAAACGGACTCTTCACAGCATGATTCGGGTGATGACGGAAGTGAACGAATTCATTCAACAGAACACCGACGAGTAGTATATGGTGATAAAAAACCAACAAAAAAGTTCAACCTTCCTAAACCCGTAAAAGGCTTAATACCTCTTTCTAAGGAAAATATGACGTTTTTACGTTTGGTCGGGTATAAAGTTCTGTCATCAACGTATAGATGTTAGATTTGGATAGCTAATTAGGACTGTTGGAGAGGGGACTTTCACGTGCCGCTCCCGTCTCTACGACCTAGTCGTTTACCCCCAAGACAGCGACACCTTCAGAAAGACTGTGAAGCATCTTGAAGACACCGAGGCTGACTTTCATTGTTATCAGCTTCGGGAAGACAGGTCTTACCGGGTTGTAATAAGAGGACTGCACCATTCAACGCAACCCGATGAGATTAAATCGGCGCTTTTTCAAAAGCACGGGTTCAGTGTGAAAAACGTTAATAATGTGCGTCATCCTATCTATAAGACACCTCTTCCCCTCTTCTTCGTGGACCTGGCTATAAGTGAAAAGAGCAAAGAAATATTTAAGTTACAGTATTTACTGTATACTAGAATACAGGTCGAGGAACCGCGACGCAGAAAAGATATTCCTCAATGCACAAAATGCCAGGAGTATGGCCACACACACTCTTACTGCCACCATCCCCCCAGGTGTGTGAAGTGTCCGGGCAACCATCTTTCGGCGGACTGTTCTAAGAAGGACCGTATTGAACCCGCGATCTGCGTCCTTTGCGGGGATAACCACCCAGCCAACTACAGGGGTTGCCAGGTCCACAAAGAAATACAAGATCGTATGAAGAAGAGGCAAGCGGCAGCCAAACCCCCCATGAAGACACCGACGGCTCCTTTACCAGTCCCACCGCCACCATTGAGACCAGTGCCCCAGCTCAGGTTCCAGCCAGCTGCAGCCCGTCAGCCCAGAGCCACCTCCTCACTTCCCCGGTCCTACGCCCAAGTGGCCAGCCCACCACGAACACAGCCACCTCCTACCTCTCACTACCCACCTCCTACCTCTCACTACCCACCTCCTACCTCTCACTACCCCCAACAGCCAAAAAACCTTCCTCATCCTCTCCCATCCAGCCAGCTCCCTACATCCTCAACTCCTGATGTTATCAGTCACCTCACCTCCTTTCTCAATGATTTTAAGTCATTAATCACCCCTCTCATATCGATGTTAAGCCTCCTCGTCTCTAAACTCCTACCCGAATCCTCCCGATGATCCCTTTAAATTCCTTTCCTCTCCAGATCCTCCTTTGGAATTCGAATGGGCTGTTACCCCATAGACAAGAACTAGAACTACTACTAACTGACAGACATGTAGACATCGCTCTCATTACGGAAACCCACTTGACAACCAGCCTGTACTTCAGTATCCCAGGATACCGGAGCTACAGGTCTGACTACCCAGGAGATAGGGCCCGAGGTGGCGCACTCATCCTTATCAAACAATCCTTATCCCATCACTTTTTCTCCTCACAGGCTACAGAATCATTCCAAATCGCTACGATCTCCTTGTCACTTTTTCCCTTCCCTGTCACTATCTCGGCAGTATATTGTACT
Organism: Aradus depressus; assembly: GCA_963662175.1. Lineage (NCBI taxonomy): Eukaryota > Metazoa > Arthropoda > Insecta > Hemiptera > Aradidae > Aradus > Aradus depressus. The sequence continues at coordinate 54,489,491 of OY759214.1, read as the reverse complement.
CCCAGTAAACTCATTCCTCATCACGAGTTCCTCACCCTTTTCCGATCCCTGGGGCCTCGCTTCATCGTTGGCGGTGACTTCAATGCGAAGCGCCACCAATGGGAAAGCAGAGTTCCAAATTCCCGAGGACGAATCCTAAACGATGTTATTAACACCCAACACTATGACATCTACTCCCCCGGCTCTCCCACCTATTGGCCTACTGATCCTAACCGCAACCCAGACCTCGTAGACTTCTTTGTTGGATCTGGCACAGGATCCTTATTCTCCTCTACCTATTCCTTCCCCGACTTATCCTCAGACCATAGTCCTGTTCTCCTCACCGTTGGTCTAACCCCGTTATGTGTCCCACCAAAGCCTTCCTTAACTCCCGGCCCAGTGAATTGGGATCTCTTCAGAACCTCCTTAGAAAACCAAATTGACTTAAATGTAATCCTTAAAACTCCTGAGGACTTAGATGAAGCCGTACAAAAATTCACTAAAGCCATACAGGACTGTGCTTGGAACGCTTCATCTACTCCTACTCCCCCTACAGTTTCAAACCCGAACCCTCCTCTTCCTCGCCACATCCAACTTCTCCTTTCAGAAAAACGCCGCGCTCGTGCCCTATGGCAACGAACACGGTATCCTTCCGACAAAACTGCCTTCAATAACCTTTCCCGAAACCTCAAAATCCAACTTTCACAATTCCGCTCCGAAAATTATAATGAATACCTAGCTTCCCTTTCCACCAAAGATAATTCCCTGTGGTTTGCAACCCGAAAAATTCTAAAATATAGTCCTTTATCCTATCCCATCAAGCAAAATGGCTCCTGGGTCAGATCCGACGAGGAGAAGGCTCAGCTCTTTGCCTCTCACCTCAAAAATACGTTCACACCCCATCCTGATTATAACGCCCTTCATACTTCAGAAGTTGAAGAGTTCCTTACCAGTCCTTTGCCTCTCTCTCCTCCGCCAAAGGCCTTTCATCCCTCTGATGTACAACACATTCTAAATAAAATTCCAATCCGTAAGTCTCCTGGATTTGACCTGATCACAGGGAAAATCCTACGAAACCTTCCCCGCAAAGCTGTCCTTTTCCTCACCCTTATATACAACTCAGTCCTCAGAACTACCTACTTTCCTGTCCAATGGAAGTATTCCATCCTTACTGTTATTTCCAAACCCAACAAACCTCTCTCTGATGTCTCTTCCTACCGTCCTATTAGCTTGCTCCCAATCTTCTCTAAAATCCTTGAAAAACTCTTGTTGAAACGTTTTATCCCAATTCTTGAATCTCAATCCATTTTACCTAAACACCAGTTTGGATTTCGTCCTGAACATTCCACTACCCAACAGTGTTTTCGGGTTGTCGATTGCATATCTAATGCATTAGAATGCAAGGAGTATTGCACGGGCGCCTTTCTCGACGTGGCGCAAGCCTTTGATCGAGTCTGGCACCCGGGGCTGCTCTTCAAACTGAAACACTTCCTTCCCAGTACCTACTACCTCATCCTGAAATCTTACCTTAGTGATCGCCATTTCAAGGTCCGAGTAGGCTCTGAGTACTCAGAACTCATACCTATTCGGGCCGGTGTCCCACAGGGTAGCATCCTAGGTCCCATCCTTTACAATACATATACTGCCGACATTCCTATCCATCCTCAGACATTACTGACGACTTACGCTGACGACACAGCAATCCTTTCCACCAATCCTGATCCTGCTGTAGCCTCACTCATCCTCCAGGAGCACCTCACTGAAATAGAGAGGTGGTGCAACCTCTGGAGAATTAAATTAAATGAGCAGAAATGTGTTCAAGTCACATTTACCCTACGCCCTCAATCCTGTCCTCCCGTCATCATTAACAACATCCTGATTCCCTCTTCAAACCAAGTCCGCTATCTCGGGTTTTACCTAGACAGTAGACTTACGTGGAACCCACATACACGACTTAAACGACAAGAACTGAATCGAAGATACGGACTGTTACGTCGACTACTTGGACCGAAATCGAAACTGACGACTAACAACAAACTTACGATTTACAAGACCATTATACGTCCAATTTGGATTTACGGACTCGAACTTTGGGGTACAGCTAAACAATCCAACATCAATCGTATCCAAGCATTCCAGTCCAAACTCCTCCGACGAATTGTCAACGCTCCTTTCTATGTCACCAATAAAGTCCTACACAGAGATCTCAGTATTCCCACTGTAAATGAATTAATCAAATCCCGATTCCAATCATTCCACAGAAACCTTTCTTCCCATTCAAATCCTCTCGCACAAGACCTTTCCTCTCATTCCCATCCTGACAATCCTCCCCGCCGCTTGAACAGGAGGTGGCCTCGCGATCTTCTCTCGGAGGATAGTGAATAATGACAATTAACTTTCGAGGGAGTGTCAGCGCTGGCTGGCTTCTCCCATCAAGTGACGTTATATTTTTCTTTTACCACATATTTGCTTATTATGTATATATTGTATATAGATTGCAAATAGAATAAAAAAAAAAAAAAAAAAAAAAAAAAAAAAAGATTTGGATAGTTCAAAGAGGGGTTCGGATATCATTCTCATTACCGAAAACATCGGGGGTATAGATGGAATAAGAAAATCTGTTAGACATGAAAACACTCTATCTATTTAAAAGGTAGATTTTTTCAAGGAGAATGAGACAACGACAGTTGCAACATTCTAAAAGTGGTTTTTGTTCAATTCCAGTGCTTCCAGGGTAATAACTCGGACTATATTTTGAAGGATATATCAATAATGGGCATTAACTTTATTGGGACTAGGTACACAGCAAATCACAAACGAAAAGATTATTAGAAAGAATCAAATCGAATGCTGTGAGGTTGAAGGCTTGGAGAGGCTATAAACGCACGCAGGTCGTATGAGTGAAGGTTTGGAGAGGATATAGACGCCCGCAGACCAGTGTGATCACCAGCAGTTCTAAATGTTGAAAACACTGATTTGAGGAAAAGTAGGAGAGTAAAATCGTGTTAAGCATAGAAATATGCCTGTATTTTTGATTTGCAGGAAAGGGCCTTGCCCCTTTTTATTCATGCTTTGTATCCAAAAGTATATATATATTTCAGTTTTCATTTGACTATATGCTTATATCATCTCTTTGTGAGAGCGGTTCTAAATCTGCTGGGTAAGTTTCGTTCTTGAGCAGTGTCTACATGTACCCCCAAAATCCTGTTTCTTTGAACCAAATTCAACTCAGTCAAATCGATTCAAATCCCTATATTATACTGCAATATTCTCGCTCAAACATCACTACACTCTCCTTCTAGTTATAACGATATCGTTATAAATATAGCGATATCGTTATAACTACAGTAATATCGTTATAGATATAGCGATATCGTTATAACTACTGTGATATCGTTATAAATATAGCGATATAGTTATAACTACAGTAATATCGTTATAAATATAGCGATATCGTTATAACTACAGTAATATCGTTATAAATATAGCGATATCGTTATAACTACAGTAATATCGTTATAAATATAGCGATATCGTTATAACTACTGTGATATCGTTATAAATATAGCGATATCGTTATAACTACTGTGATATCGTTATAAATATAGCGATATCGTTATAAATATAGCGATATCGTTATAACTACTGTGATATCGTTATAAATATAGAGATATCGTTATAACTACTGTGATATCGTTTTAAATATAGCGATATCGTTATAACTCCTGTGATATCGTTATAAATATAGCGATATCGTTATAACTACTGTGATATCGTTTTAAATATAGCGATATCGTTATAACTACTGTGATATCGTTTTAAATATAGCGATATCGTTATAACTCCTGTGATATCGTTATAAATATAGCGATATCGTTATAACTACTGTGATATCGTTTTAAATATAGCGATATCGTTATAACTCCTGTGATATCGTTATAAATATAGCGATATCTTTATAACTACTGTGATATCGTTATAAATATAGCGATATCGTTATAACTACAGTAATATCGTTATAAATATAGCGATATCGTTATAACTACAGTAATATCGTTATAAATATAGCGATATTGTTATAACTACTGTGATATCGTTATAAATATAGCGATATCGTTATAACTACTGTGATATCGTTATAAATATAGCGATATCGTTATAACTACTGTGATATCGTTTTAAATATAGCGATATCGTTATAACTCCTGTGATATCGTTATAAATATAGCGATATCGTTATAACTACTGTGATATCGTTTTAAATATAGCGATATCGTTATAACTAGAAGGAGAGTGTAGTGATGTTTGAGCGAGAATATTGCAGTATAATATAGGGATTTGAATCGATTTGACTGAGTTGAATTTGGTTCAAAGAAACAGGATTTTGGGGGTACACGTAGACACTGCTCAAGAACGAAACTTACCCAGCAGATTTAGAACCGCTCTCACAAAGAGATGATACAAGCATATAGTCAAATGAAAACTGAAATATATATACTTTTGGATACAAAGCATGAATAAAAAGGGGCAAGGCCCTTTCCTGCAAATCAAAAATACAGGCATATTTCTATGCTTAACACGATTTTACTCTCGTACTTTTCCTCAAATCAATGTTTTCAACATTTAGAACTGCTGGTGATCACACTGGTCTGCGGGCGTCTATATCCTCTCCAAACCTTCACTCATACGACCTGCGTGCGTTTATAGCCTCTCCAAGCCTTCAACCTCACAGCATTCGATTTGATTCTTTCTAATAATCTTTTCGTTTGTGATATGCTGTGTACCTATTCCCAATAAAGTTAATGCCCATTATTGATATATCCTTCAAAATATAGTCCGAGTTATTACCCTGGAAGCACTGGAATTGAACAAAAACCACTTTTAGAATGTTGCAACTGTCGTTGTCCCATTCTCCTTGAAAAAATCTACCTTTTAAATAGATAGAGTGTTTTCATGTCTAACAGATTTTCTTATTCCATCTATACCCCCGATGTTTTCGGTAATGAGAATGATATCCGAACCCCTCTTTGAACTATCCAAATCTAACATCTATACGTTGATGACAGAACTTTATACCCGACCAAACGTAAAAACGTCATATTTTCCTTAGAAAGAGGTATTAAGCCTTTTACGGGTTTAGGAAGGTTGAACTTTTTTGTTGGTTTTTTATCACCATATACTACTCGTCGGTGTTCTGTTGAATGAATTCGTTCACTTCCGTCATCACCCGAATCATGCTGTGAAGAGTCCGTTTGCTGTTGTGATGAACTGGAGTGTTCACCCACATCGTCCTCTGAAGAGTCTGTGTGTTGTTGTGTGTAATTCTCTCCGTTGAAGGCAAGAGGGGGTGTATCCTCAGTTTCATCTTGTTCCATTGTATAATCACCATTAGTTCTAATTCGTTTAATATGTCTTTTACCACATGTATCCAATTGAAAAATGGTTGCTCGCCTCTTTAAAATTGAAGAAATCGTGGATTGAGCAATCTTGAAATGTTTCGCTATTTCTCCAACCTCTTCTCCTTCATCAAAAAGTTTAATTATTTTTATTTTATTTTCTATAGTGAGAGCGTTTCGTTTGACCCCCATGGTATCTAACCTGCTGTGGATTACTAGATCAATGAAGTCTGCCTAATAATCACCAAACAGACCGTATTTATTGTAACAGGGTTGACAACTTCAGTTCAATAAATAGTGAATGATCAGATTGTATTTATCTCAACGTTGTTAACACGTTCACAATGAAAACAGATAACTACTGACCAAATAGAACGTATTTATAGTTTTTTTCATCCTACATGCAACGAAAGGAGCCGATAAAATCCGGGACTAGCCGAGAAGAGCCGATCATTAATGGGTTTCCAGCAATACACCTAGCCCCAACAACAATAAGAAACTGCCTATGATATGGAACCTATATACGATTTTTAATTCTTAATACTGACCAGCTTGTACTCACCAATTTTTCTTATAATCACGATAGTTAATACGCAGTCACATTCATCACAAAAAATGTTCCTGAATATGCTACAAAATTTTCATAATTTACGTAAATTTTCGAAAATGTAAATAAATATTAATCGCATAAAATATAAAATAATATGACTAAATAAAAAATAAATATATGAAAGGATGTAAGATATGTATAGGACTTTAAGAAAAAACAGTTGAGTGGAGTAGGCGTTGTATGTGAGGAAAAAAAACCTGTGACAAATAATGACAAAAGAAATATACTAAAATATTAAATAATCCCAGGTTTTGTGGCTATGAAGATGAATCGGTAAAATAACTGTTGTATTGGGTCATCGTAAGTGTTTTGGCTCTCAATACCATATATGCGGGGAAGGAGGGCTGAATTGTGGGGTCCATGAGATGTGGGTGAGGATGGAACAATAATACTATATGGGTTCTCAAATACCGGTGGGAACTGTGATGTATATTAGACGAAGAGCTTGGGACTTGAAAAATAAATACAATGGAGTATGGGTGTGAGGGCTGCGTTATAATATTAATTGAGGAACGGTTGAGTGTTAGTTGTAGAAAAATGTCGGGGGGAACTATTGAAAATATATTATATATATATGCATGTAGGAGATTGGTGATAGCACCTATAGAATACCCTATCTATGGTGCATGACTGAGAAATAAAAGTTTAGATTGATAGGAATGGTGTTCGGGTTGGGATTACTTTAGAGTTTAAGATATACTATAGAGGGGAACCAGGGAAAGAATTTAGCTGAGGAAGTATATAGAAGAGTGGTGGGGTTTTTAAAATGTGTCCGAGCGACTTCTAAGTTTTTTAGATTTGGGGAAGTTGCAGTTGAGTGATGTATATAGGGATAGGTGAACAATTCCGTATTTTTGTGAAGTGTTGTGTCGTGACGATATATTGGATCTCTCGGAAGGATTCTATTGTCTCTGCATAATCTCTGATTTGTAGAAAAGTACATCGCAGTTAATCTCTGATAATGAAATGTTACACAAGGCCTACCCATTCAAAAAATATTAGTATCTCTACTATAAATAATTATCCGGCTCAATGGGTAAAGTTTTCAATGACTTCTTCTTAGGATAGCTATATAAGAAGAGTTCCTATTGTATTGGACACACCTTATATGTACGTTGGGGCTGTGTTATAAAATAGTTCTTTAACTGATCTCGTTGGTGATGAAGGGGTCTAGAGCCTTCATCAGTATGAAATCTTAGGAAAAATACTTGAATATGAAATTACCCCCGGCTTTTGCAGTTATAAAGATGGGTTGACAGGTACCAATGTGAGTGAGCCTACACAGCAGGGGTCCTAGGTTAGAGTTCTATTGGTGCTCAGATGTGTGGGAGTGGGTTCTGAATATATCCGGAGTAGTGTTGTGCAGGGGGATGATTTAAGTTCCTGCTAGATTGTAGGTTATTAGTCGTAAAATAGTGATGGTAAAGTAATATTGGAAATGCGAATCTAAATATCGACGAGAACTGTGGGGGTGTTGACCTGGCGGTTTAGGTAGGGAGAAGCATTTAAATTTGATTTTCTGCATGTGATGCAAGTGTGCAGGTATGTCTGAGTGAGAGGTGGGATAGAAGTGGTTTGAATGAGAAAGAAATGTTGACGGGGCAGTAGTCTACACTTGTAGGGTTCTAACTTGATATGATGTTGGGGAAGTAGAAGTGGAGAGCAGAATATTGGGATGGATTGGTCGTTATCAGAATTGTGCGGGGGTTTGAGAAGGTTAGAAGAGCAATTACAGTAGAGGACGGTTGGTGGAAGGAAAAAGAAATTGTTTTGACCGCTATAAACGAGGATTGGAATACAGTAGAGGTGCTAAGTAAGTTAAGTGCTGGAGATGAGAAGTAGTATGTAACATAACGTAAGTTGAATATACTGCATGTTAGCCTAAGAATGTATCCATGGAAAGGTACATCTAGATCTAAAGATTACTCCGCGTGTATGGGCGGGTATGTATGAGTAAAAGGTTTTAGAAGTAGAGAACAGAAAATTGGTAAGGACAAGTTGAGAAAAAACAATTAGACGATTGATGTGGGGAAGTAGAAGTGAGTCATAAAAATTAGGAGAAAGGCCTGAGGATTAGGTGTGGGTTGCAAAGTCTCTGCCGGATTGGAAGAAGTACAATAGGTCTGAGGAAGTAGAACTATTATAATTAAAGATTATGTTTTAGAATAATTGATGTGGGTATGTGCATTGAAGATGATTTGAGGTGGGTAAGTTTGACTGACTCAGAGGGAAAGGCTAATGGACGTAGAATGTAGGTTTATGTATGGGTAGACCGGGTTATGATGAAAATGTCAGACGATCTAGAGAGGTTGTAGGTGTTGAACAGGGGCGAAGCATGATGGTGCTAAGAGTAGTGGACTATGATGAAATCTAAAGAAAATTGCTTGGATGTGTGTCTGAGTAAAAGGTTTAAAGGGAGAATTAGGTGGGGAAGTATAAGTGAGAAAATTGAGATGGATTGGCTAGGCCGCTATACTGAAGATAGAGAGTAGTGAATCGGAGGGAGAGCGGGGGTATTGAGATGGGGAAGCACATTGGATGTGTTAATTGACGTGGGAATGTAAGATTAAATCATGAAATAAAAATTGGTGAAGTATGAACAACAGGTCTCGACATGTTTGAACATGTATAATGCATGCAAAAACCATTTCAAGGTCAAGGATGTCTTCAGATTGGAGAAAACGCAAAATTACTAATAAATGATTGTTGAAATAAAAAAAAACAAGAATTCACAAATAACACCAAAGGACAGCGTGCTCGGAATTGAAGATAAATGCTTTTTTTTCCATCATATTACTCCAGTTTAAAATAATACTGAATATGACGAGCTTTGAATTATATTTTTAAATGCAATACTTTTCAAGGCACCGAAGGACGGCATGCTCAAAAGTGTAGGTAGCCGATTTTTCCATCATATTACTCCAATCGGACAACATACTCAATATGACGACCTTTTTTTTTTTTTTTTCATTTATTTATTCTACAATCTGTACAAACAATAACAATAAGCAGAAGTGATGACTAAGATGACATGATAAAATAATAAATAATACAATAAGCATACAATAAGCAAACATATACAAAAATAATAAACAGAATACATAATAAAATGAAAGATAAAATAAAGAAAATAAAAATAAAATAAAGTAAAAATAACTAAATAAAATAACTAAAAAGATAAGAAAATCGACGAGGACAGCACCAGTAGGACTCCCGCACACTGCCATATACCACTCTGCAACTAGTGGAGAGGGGAGGAGGCGGCGGGAGACCAGCGCTGACCCTCCCACCACACTAGCCAACCATCCACTGTCCAGCAGTGGAGGAAGACCAGGAGGTGGGGCGTCGAAAGGACAGAGAGGCGTGAGGGGAGAATCCGGTCATCACCAGCACTCCCTTAAAAATGGCGTGTGAAGAAGAAAAAAGAAAAAATAATAATAATAAATATCAAAAATTAAAAGAATAAATTAATAAACACAAAAAAAAAAAAATAATAAAAAATAATAATAATAATAATAATAATAAATAAAAAATAGATAAAAAAAATATTAAAATAAAAAAAATATATATATATAATACAAATTAAAGAAGATCGCGAGGCCAACGCCGCCTCAGCCTTCTTGGAGGATTATGCGGATGAGATTGTGATGATAAGGATTTGGCAAGAGGATTATGGTGGAAGGAGAGGTTGGTGTGGAACTTGGAAAAACGGGATTTGATGAGGTCTTGGACAAAAGGAACTTTGAGGTCGTTATGGAGTGTAAGGTTGGAAACAAAAAAGGGAGCATCTACAATGATTCTAAGGACTTTGGATTGAAAGGATTGGATCCGCTTGATGTTTGATGACTTGGCTGAGCCCCATAGCTCAAGTCCATACGTCCATATCGGTCGTATAATTGTCTTGTATATAGTAAGTTTGTTCTCTGTAGACAGTTTGGATTTTCTGTTAAGAAGTCTGTATAGTTGTCCAAATCGTCTGTTCAGTTCTTGGCGTTTCAGTCGAGTATGGGGGTTCCAAGTTAGTCGGCTGTCCAGGTAGAACCCAAGATAGCGTACTTGGTTCGAAATGGGAATTGGTACATTGTTGAACAGGACTGGAGGACATAATTGCCGTCTGAGGGTGAAGGTGATGTGGACACATTTCTCCTCATTGACTTTTATTCTCCACAACCTACACCAGCTTTCCATATCGTGGAGATGCTTTTGCAGATTTTGGGAGGCAATGATAGGATCAGGATTGGTGGAGAGGATAGCGGTATCATCCGCGAAGGTAGCTAGAAGAGTATTAGGGTTGGTGGGAATATCAGCAGTGTACACAGTGTAAAGGACTGGTCCCAGGACACTTCCTTGAGGAACACCAGCCTCTACAGGTTTATAGTCAGAATGTTCGCAACCCTGACGCACCCTGAAGAAGCGGTCAGAGAGGTAGGATCTGAGGACAAGGTAATATGTGTGGGGAAGCAGGTGCTTCAGCTTGAAGAGTAGGCCAGGGTGCCAAACCCGGTCGAAGGCTTGCGCCACGTCCAGAAAAGCACCTGTACAATAACTTTTGTTTTCCAAAGCTGAAGAAATGCGATCCACAAGGCGAAGACCCTGCTGGACAGTAGAGTGACCAGATCTGAAGCCGAAATGGTGGTTTGGGATTATGTTTTGCGATTCTAGGATGGGGTATATCCTTTTGAGGATTATTCTCTCCAGGATTTTGGACAGGATGGGAAGGAGGCTGATTGGTCGATAGGATGCTGGGGAATTGGGTGGTTTGCCGGGTTTCAGGATTAGGATAATGTCAGAGAACTTCCAGACAGTAGGGAAATAGGTGATTCTAAAGACGCTATTGTAAATATATGTTAGGAAAAGGATGGCTTTTTTAGGAAGGTGGTTGAGGATGTTTCCTGTAATGAGGTCATAACCGGGGGACTTTTTGGAGGAAAGTGACTTTATGAAATGGATGACTTCTGAAGGATGGACTGGTTTCGGAGGTAGCGAAAGTTGTAGGGGAGAGTCTAGGAACTCTTGAACTTCTGAAGAAAGGGACAGAGGATCAGGATGTGGGGTGAATGTTTTTTGGAGATGGGATGCAAAAATATCGGATTTGTCCCTATCCGATGCAGCCCAAGAGCCATCATCTCGGCGTATTGGAGGGGAAGGGGTGTGATACTTCAGGATTTTTTTTGTAGTGGACCAGAGAGATTTATCATGAGTTGACAAGGAAGCTAGGTAGGAGTTGTAATTTTCGGAACGGTAGGATGACAACTTTTCTTTGAGGAGTCGAGTGAGGCGGGTATAGTTTGAGCGGTCAGAAGGATAACGCGTCCTTTGCCAGGTGGCTCGGGCACGGCGTTTGGAGGAGATAAGGTCGAGGATGTCGGTGGGGAGGGGGTGATTTCTGGGAGGAGCTCTGCGAGGTAACTGAATGGAAGCTTTCCATACGCTTTCCTGGATAGAAGTGATGAGGTGTTGGACTGCATCATCTAGGTCTTCCGGGATTTTTAGAGAGATTTTTAGGTCTATGGAATTTTCTAAGGTTGTTCGAAAAAGGTGCCAGTCAATTGGGCCTTGGATTAGGGAGGGGTAAAGAGGTTTTGGGATGGGTTGCAGACTGAGAGTAAGAAGAACAGGACTGTGGTCGGATGAAAGGTCGTCGAGACGGGAGATGGAAGAGTATAGGGCTCCCAGATTCTGAGAAACGAAAAAGTCCAGCAGATCTGGGAGTCTATTGGGATCGGTCGGCCAGTAGGTGGGGGAATCTGGGGATAGGAAGCCATAGTTGTTTGTGGAAAGGAAGCGGTTAAGGACTCGGCCTCTCTGATTAGCAACTCTACTGCCCCACTGAGGGTGCTTCGCGTTGTAGTCACCACCGGAAAGGAATCTGGGACCAAGGGTGTGGAAAAAGGATGAGAACTGTTGGGTGGAGGTAGGTTGGTTTGGTGGACAATACACTGCTGACACTGTTATAGGAAAAGGAAAGAGGGCAATGGAAATGGACGTAGCCTGGATGTGATCTTCAGAGTAAGGTGGGAGGCTATTGTAGGAGAGGGAGTGACGGACAAGGACTGCAGTGCCATCATGGGCTCTACCGTCGGGGTGGTCCGTCCTGTATGTGGCATAGTCAGGAACAGCAAACTGCTTCCTGGAGGTTAGTCTTGTCTCTGTTATAAGTGCAATGTCTACTTGTCTGTCGTGTAATAGTATGTCAAGTTCATTTCTATGGTTATGGAGGCCATTAGCGTTCCAGAGAAGGATGGTTAAAGAGCGGTGAGAAGGAGACGTCATTGGGGTCTATTGGGAAGTGAGGTCATGGATGCTGTCAGGAGAGTGAACATTTGCGTGAACATCTCCTGAATTTTGGCCATAAAGGAAGTAAGGATGGAAGTCAGGTCTGAAGCGGAGGGAGGTGCTGGGATGAATGAAGACTGAGGTGGCGCGGCCCTACCACGCATCATCTGGGAGTAGGACGCTGAAGATGGTTGTTGGTGAGATCCTGGTGAGGCTTGAGGAGCTGAGGGTGTGGGTCGAGTTGGTCCTGGCAACGCCTGAGAGAGGCGAGCTGGTGGAGTTGGAAGGATCGTGGCTGGTCCCTGTCGGGTGATGTCGCTGGAGTGTGGGTATAGGGGGGCCGGCTTGGCAGCCTTAGGACTGGTTCTTTTGAGGCGCTGCAGGTCTCTGTAAACTGTGCAGCCCCTGTAGCAAGCTGGGTGTTCTCCGTTGCAGAGCACGCATTTGGCGGGGATATCTGCTGGCTTCCTACACGTCTCTGTTGGGTGGTTACCGGCGCACTTTACGCAACGGACGGGATGGCTGCAGTAGCCTTTGGTATGTCCGTATTCCTGACATCGGTGGCACTGTGGGATGTCCTGCCTCTTGTGGGGCTCCTCCACCTTGATCTTTGTGTAGACCAGGGTAGTTACATTGAAGATTTCTTTGTAGTTGTCCTTAGGTTCTAAATCCACAAAGAACAATGGCAGTGCCACCTTATTGACTGGGTGTCTCACTCCCGCCACGTTCCGAACTGTGAACCCGATCTCTTCTAGTTCTCTTTTAATGAGATCAATGGGCGTCGTCGGGTGCAGATGCCTCAGCACGACCCTATATTCTCGGTCTTCCTTCAGTTGGTAGGTGTGAAAGTCCATCTTGGACTTCCTCAATTCTTGTATTAGAACTCTATAGTCCTCGGGAGTTGAAACCAGTATTTTAGTCTCTTTTGTGTTTGTTTGACATATAAATTGTCCTGGTTTTATGACTGATTTGATTAGTTTGCAAGTTTCGGTGAACTCTCTAATACCGCGGATGAAGATCGGTGGGGGCTTCGGTTTTTCCTGTGGTTGCTGTTGACTTGGCTGTCTGTCTTCATCATCCACTGACAGTGGTGAGAATGGGTTGTGGGTGGTTGTTGTCGCGGTTGGTTCACTATGTAGAGAACCGGTAGATTTTTTTCTGGTCCTGTTGGTCGTTGGGGAAGACGGGGAAGGTGCACAACGTCTCGGTCTCTTCTTTCCCATTTAAAAAAAAAAATAAAAAAATTTTAAGAAAAAAAAGTAAAAAAAAAAATAATAAACAAAATAAAACGACTGGCTGGTTTCGAACCGGGTACCTTCTGCACTCCAAGCAGCGCCTTAGCTCCCTCGGACACCCAGGTTTCGTTGTGACGTCACGAATTAAGAGTAGGTATATAAGTCTCCAGAATTGCTAATTTAGAGATAAGATTGATAACCTTGCATTCGAAAAAGAAAATATCAAAATAACACACACTAAAACAATAAATGAATAAAAAAAAGAAAAAAAAAAAGAAATACAAAAATAAGTCGGAGTCAATTCAATTAATTAAGAAAGCAAAACAATCATAAAAAGAAACGAAAGTCAACTCACTTGCACATTGTTCAAAAACACAAAAGCTCCAAAACAAATAAAAACAATGAAGATAATAGTAGAATGATAATAGTATTTAAATAAAAGAAAAACAGAAAATAAAAACAAAACAGAAACAAGTTCAAAGTAGTTTTATCACGGAGCTACAAAATGGATGCTCACTGTTCAAGGTACGGAGATCAACTGTGATCAACTACTCCAATCGGACAACATACTCAATATGATGAGCTTTGAATTATATTTTTAAATGCAATACTTTTCAAGGCACCGAAGGACGGCATGCTCAAAAGTGTAGGTAGGCGATTTTTCCATCATATTACTCCAATCGGACAACATACTCAATATGACGAGCTTTGAGTAATATTTTTAAATGCAATACTTTTCAAGGCACCGAAGGACGGCATGCTCAAAATTGTAGGTAGGCGATTATTCCATCATATTACTCCAGTTTAAAATAATACTGAATACAATGATGATGATGATCATGCTAGGACATGATAAGGTAGGCTACACGAATGCAGGGTTCGACATGTTAGATCATGCAAGTGCCTGTTCAAGGTCACGAAATCAGACCAAAAAAAATGTTAATTATTAATAATCGATAGGAATAATCATTACTACCCCAGAATACACCATAATTGTTACTTGATATCTGAAAATGTATGACTTGAACGTTATATACCTAGATTACAGCTCCTTTGTACAAACATGTCATGAAAGACGAGGGGTTAGCAAGCCAGACTCCAAAATGGAAGGTGGTGAGTTAGAATCCCGTCCGGTATGTTTTTTTTTTTCTTAAGTTGATTTAATATCAATAATAATTTGATTTCTAGACGCTAGTGGGCTAATTAAAAAAAATGCAAAGCAGGGTGTAGAGGGAGAGTGGAAACTTATTGAGGTGTAGAGGGAGAGCGGAAACTTATTGAGGTGGGGAAGTACGATGTTGGGTGATTCAAAGGGGAGAGCGGAAACTTATTGAGGTGGGGAAGTACGATGTTGGGTGATTCAAAGAGGGAGAGTGGAAACTTATTGAGGTGGGGAAGTACGATGGTGGGTGATTCAAAGGGGAGAGTGGAAACTTATTGGGGTGGGGATGTACGATGTTGGGTGATTCAAAGGGGGGAGCGGAAACTTATCGAGGTGGGGAAGTACGATGGTGGGTGATTTAAAGGTTGTCACAGATCCACCACCACCTCCGAAACTCTGCTCCTCCTCCTCCTCCTCCGAAACTCTGCTCCCCCCAGATCCCCCACCACCACATCTGCTCCTCAATTCTGCTCCTCCTCCTCCTCCTCCTCCGAAACTCTGCTCCCCCAGATCCCCCACCACCACATCTGCTCCCCCCCTTTGGGTGGTGCCAGAACCGGCCTTTATACTCTACTTACACAGTACTTGTCAAATTTGGAATTCATTATAATCGAGCAATATTCGAAACACTTGTTAAACACTGAACTACACAGCTGTTTCTTTCGCAAGGCGTGACGTCACTCGAGACACCATGACAGTTTGGTGCGTTTTGGCAGGAAAATTACAATGGGTATACAAAAATGCAAAATACATAATGTACATGTTTGTTTTTTGTTGAAATATTTATATTCTGGCTAAAATAGAGGTTAAGGTAATATATGAACCAGTTTCTCAAAAATTGTCAACTAGCCCATTGGCGCCCAACGTTTTGGCAAAATTGAATATAAATAATTGAACGAAACAGTAAAATTGTAGTATAAAAAAAATATATATATTTTATTTAAAAAAAAAAATCTGTAAAACAGTTTCAAAATGGCTACCGTCAGAGACTTTGTTGATATGGGTGACGAAATGAAATCAGGTTTTTCGAAACATATACAGTTACGGGATGAAAGCCAAATCACATCGACCCCACACATAGAAAAAAAAATAGAAACTGTAGGAAATAAATTAGGTAATGAAATGCCGGCTTACTTTCAAATCCTCATTAATAAATTTGAGGAACAAAGCACTAAATTTGATAATAGATTTGACCAAATTTATAGTTACATGATAAATTTCTTGGTTAGCAATGGAAACAGAAATAAAAAACAATATGCTACAAAACCAAATAGAATTAAAACATTTAATTTACAGAAACAAAACGGAAATGGAACGAAAAGTCAATAATAGCGAATAGTTGAATACAATGGGAGATGAACAAAAAATAATAAAAAAAATTTCGTAGTTGTTGGGTCGCGTGAGGGGAAGCCAGAGCGGGTGAATTCGGGAACTCGCCGAGAATCGATACCTACGGTGTGTTCCTTGAACGACCAGTGGTGAGTGACTTGTGTGATTTAGGGTTGTGCCGGTCCGGGAAAATTCTGTCACAGGTCCAACAGCTCCAGTGACGCCGTTGGAGCAGTGACAATTAACCGGTCCAGTGACAGTCACAGAGGAGAGACCGGAGCAATCATGTTGTCCCTGTACGCGGTACGCCTATTATGTTGTCCCTGTACGCGGTACGTCTATTATGTTGCCCCTGTACGCGGTACGCCTATTATGTTGCTCCTGTACGCGGTACGCCTATTATGTTGCCCCTATACGCGGTACGCCTATTATGTTGCCCCTGTACGCGGTACGCCTATTCAATCGGTCCGATCCGATTCCCGCCTCCCCAACTCGAGTGTTCGAAGAACTGAAGAACGCTTATGCATTGTAGCTACTTCTGTCCCCTGCGAACAGCTATTTTCCAAAGCAGGCCAGATAATATCAGAAAGACGGACCCAATTATCACAAATGAAGGCAAGAATGCTGTTATTTTTAAATCATAACTTTAATAAAAAATGATATGTTTATTTTATTTTATTTGGTTATTTTATTTTATGTTCTTTGTTCCATTGTAATAAATTTCTATATTACAACTGACTGTATATTACTAATTATTGACCTACCTCTTATAATTTAATTATAGTTATTGCTACATAATTATAATAATAACACATTTATTTCTATATATTATTCTAATAATTTATATTATGCCCTCCCTTCCTCTGCAGTACCAGTACCGGTACTGATATAGGAATAACCGCATGAGGATTGAATTTTTATGTCATAGCATGTTCAATGTTCAATATAAAACTCAGTTAAAGGAAAATAAAATAATGAAGGAAGGAGGGGATTTTGAAATCGGCGCGCTTTTTCCGCCAAGCGGCATTTTGTTTCGGATTGTCCAGTCACAGATCCTAAAAAAACAGGAGGGGAAACTGGAAAGTGACGGCGATCTCGATCCGAGTACCGGTACAGCAGAACAGGAGCAGAGATCGTTGAGAAAATCCTCCCTCCCAAGGTCTGTGTCCACTGCTTCTGCTCCAAACTGTACCGGTAATGTCAAACCAATGGAGCAGGTGGCAACTGCTCCGGCCCGAGATTAGGTGACACGTCACTACTCCAGCTGTACCGTCCCACCCCTAGTGTGATTCCTTGAACTAGGAGTAAGTAGTTAGTCACCACGCGGGGTGGACAGAGAGTCTGGGTCGAGCCACCACGCGGGATACTGAATTGACTTTGTCTTCGTTACCACGCGGGATACTGAATTGACATTGTCTTCGTTACCACACGGGGTACTGAATTGACTTTGTGTTTGTTTCCACGCGGTGTACATGAGTCAGTCGTTTGTTACCATGCGGAAGTGTTCGTTGTTACCACGCGGGTATAAAGTGAGTCGTCTGTTACCAACCAGTTTGTGTAGTTCCCACGCGGTATAAGGTTGGCTGTTACCAAGCAGGATTAAAGTCTTTTGTTATTATGATTGTGAGTGCGTGGTGACAGAAGGACTTATTATTGAACAACTGACTTTTTGTTCGTTACCATGCGGTTTTGTAATAAAGGTGTTGTCCAAATAAATATATCTGTTGTTCAACTGGAAGTTCTCATTAACCTGTACCAAATCCAACAGTAGTGCTAGAGAAAAAAATAGAAGTCGGTAATGGGGAAATCCAAGATTTAAAAACGGAAATGGGAAATAAAAAAAAAATGTAGAGGACATAAATAAAGAATAAATAATGGAATAAAAATAAATTTTATAGAGAATGGAATAGGGGTAAACTCGATAGTAGGAGCTAGTTCCGGATGGAAATTTCCAAAATTCGCGAATGGATCAAAAGAAAGTCCTATAGAGTTTATAGCTGATTTGGAAAGGCATTTTATTCGGCATTATACACCGTTACAAAAAATAAATTATTATATAAAAAAAGTAGTATTTTTAAATTTTTTAAAAAGAACCCCCAATTAACGACCATTACAATATATATATATATATATATATATATATATATATATATATATATATATATATATATATATATATATATGTACATATATAAATGCTGCCTCTGTTGAATTTTATCTTTTCATCATTATTTATATATGCTCTCCCGAAATGTTTATCACTATCATTTCCATCGTTCATATTTGGCCTTTTTTTTTAACACCAATTTTGATTTTAGATGTATGACAGTCAAAACATTAATATAGCTTATCAAGAACATGCGGTACTTCTGAAAGACAGTATAAATCGCTTGCACCAAGAGTTACTGGGGTAAGTTCCGTTTTGCGAGATCAATTTTAATGAACAATTGTCAATTATTAAAATATTGGTTTAACGGTCTGATTAAGGAGAGTGTAGGCACCTTTAAACAACTGTATCACAAGTTTTCTTCCATTTTCAAATTTATTCGAGGATTGAAAATTCAAATAAAAGAAGAAATAAGTAAAAAAAAAAAAAGAATATCAAATACAATAATGAAGTTTAGAAGAACATTTCTTCAAAGAATAAATTGGTGTTTTAAAAGTTTTGAGTATTATAGAATAAATTAAAAGCCACATACGTTGCATTTTTGTTGACATCCTACTATTAGAGCTCTCCTTCGTCACTCTGGTCGACATGAGCCAGACATTACTTTGGCAGTCCTACATTTTTCCCAGCTGGGTTTATTCACCTAGGGCAGGGGCAGGGGTCTTTAACGAGTACCTGACGTCGACCATCCTTTAACGACCCATCCGACGAACGGCGTGCTCATGGTTTTGTTCTATGTTGGCGTCACAGGTATCTTTTTGTTTCATTGTATAGCGTAATTCTGAGAGTGACTTTCTCATATCCAGTAATGTCAGTATGAAATGGTTTTACAGTGATTTTTTTATTTTTCTATTTATATTTTATAGACCTGTTCAGAATTTAACGGTTACATATTTCGTTTTTATGATTCTTAATTTTTACATTATAACCTTATTGTACCGTGGTTTGTTTTTTACAGTAGCACTGTACAATAAATAAATTTTGAGTTTTATCACAAAGATGTTTTGTTTTGTTAACCCTATCTCAGTTCGTAGGTCGAAAACTTGGATCTACATACATATACTGTAATATTTTAGTGGGTTTCGTTTATCTTTACTGAATTAAGATTTCCCACAAGGAGGATGCCAAATTGTAATATTCTGTGATTCGCGTCGCGGTTTTTAATAAAAAAAAGATATATATTTACTTTACTTTTACTTTAAATCTAAACTGCGGAGATTTTCTCTAAAATGATTTGTCTTTACTAAATTAAAATATTTAAAGGATGCCAGAGCGCCTATTTAATAGAACGATCATTAAAATATTTAAAGGATGCCAGAGCGCCTATTTAATAGAACGATCATTAAAATATTTAAAGGATGCCAGACCGCCCACCTAATAGAACGACCATTAAAATATTTAAAGGATGCCAGAGCGCCTATTTAATAGAACGATCATTAAAATAGTTAAAGGACGCCAGAGCGCCTATTTAATAGAACCATCATTAAAATATTTAAAGGATGCCAGAGCGCCTACCTAATAGAACGATCATTAAAATAGTTAAAGGATGCCAGAGCGCCTATTTAATAGAACGATCATTAAAATATTTAAAGGATGCCAGAGCGCCTATTTAATAGAACGATCATTAAAATATTTAAAGGATGCCAGAGCGCCTATTTAATAGAACGATCATTAAAATATTTAAAGGATGCCAGACCGCCCACCTAATAGAACGATCATTAAAATATTTAAAGGATGCCAGAGCGCCTACCTAATAGAACGATCATTAAAATAGTTAAAGGATGCCAGAGCGCCTACCTAATAGAACCATCATTAAAATATTTAAAGGATGCCAGAGCGCCTACCTAATAGAACGATCATTAAAATAGTTAAAGGATGCCAGACCGCCTACCTAATAGAACGATCATTAAAATATTTAAAGGATGCCAGAGCGCCTATTTAATAGAACGATCATTAAAATATTTAAAGGATGCCAGACCGCCCACCTAATAGAACGATCATTAAAATATTTAAAGGATGCCAGAGCGCCTACCTAATAGAATGATCATTAAAATAGTTAAAGGATGCCAGAGCGCCTACCTAATAGAACCATCATTAAAATATTTAAAGGATGCCAGAGCGCCTACCTAATAGAACGATCATTAAAATAGTTAAAGGATGCCAGACCGCCTACCTAATAGAACGATCATTAAAATATTTAAAGGATGCCAGAGCGCCTATTTAATAGAACGATCATTAAAATATTTAAAGGATGCCAGAGCGCCTATTTAATAGAACGATCATTAAAATATTTAAAGGATGCCAGAGCGCCTACCTAATAGAACGATCATTAAAATATTTAAAGGATGCCAGAGCGCCTATTTAATAGAACCATCATTAAAATATTTAAAGGATGCCAGAGCGCCTATTTAATAGAACCATCATTAAAATAGTTAAAGGATGCCAGAGCGCCTATTTAATAGAACGATCATTAAAATAGTTAAAGGATGCCAGACCGCCTACCTAATAGAACGATCATTAAAATATTTAAAGGATGCCAGAGCGCCTATTTAATAGAACGATCATTAAAATATTTAAAGGATGCCAGAGCGCCTATTTAATAGAACGATCATTAAAATATTTAAAGGATGCCAGAGCGCCTACCTAATAGAACGATCATTAAAATATTTAAAGGATGCCAGAGCGCCTACCTAATAGAACGATCATTAAAATAGTTAAAGGATGCCAGAGCGCCTATTTAATAGAACGATCATTAAAATATTTAAAGGATGCCAGAGCGCCTACCTAATAGAACCATCATTAAAATAGTTAAAGGATGCCAGAGCGCCTACCTAATAGAACGATCATTAAAATATTTAAAGGATGCCAGAGCGCCTATTTAATAGAACGATCATTAAAATATTTAAAGGATGCCAGAGCGCCTATTTAATAGAACGATCATTAAAATAGTTAAAGGATGCCAGAGCGCCTACCTAATAGAACGATCATTAAAATAGTTAAAGGATGCCAGAGCGCCTATTTAATAGAACGATCATTAAAATATTTAAAGGATGCCAGAGCGCCTATTTAATAGAACGATCATTAAAATATTTAAAGGATGCCAGAGCGCCTACCTAATAGAACGATCATTAAAATAGTTAAAGGATGCCAGAGCGCCTACCTAATAGAACGATCATTAAAATATTTAAAGGATGCCAGAGCGCCTATTTAATAGAACGATCATTAAAATATTTAAAGGATGCCAGAGCGCCTATTTAATAGAACGATCATTAAAATAGTTAAAGGATGCCAGAGCGCCTACCTAATAGAACGATCATTAAAATAGTTAAAGGATGCCAGAGCGCCTACCTAATAGAACGATCATTAAAATAGTTAAAGGATGCCAGAGCGCCTATTTAATAGAACGATCATTAAAATATTTAAAGGATGCCAGACCGCCTACCTAATAGAACGATCATTAAAATAGTTAAAGGATGCCAGAGCGCCTACCTAATAGAACGATCATTAAAATAGTTAAAGGATGCCAGAGCGCCTATTTAATAGATCGATCATTAAAATAGTTAAAGGATGCCAGAGCGCCTACCTAATAGAACGATCATTAAAATAGTTAAAGGATGCCAGAGCGCCTACCTAATAGAACGATCATTAAAATAGTTAAAGGATGCCAGAGCGCCTACCTAATAGAACGATCATTAAAATATTTAAAGGATGCCAGACCGCCTACCTAATAGAACGATCATTAAAATATTTAAAGGATGCCAGAGCGCCTATTTAATAGAACGATCATTAAAATAGTTAAAGGATGCCAGAGCGCCTATTTAATAGAACGATCATTAAAATAGTTAAAGGATGCCAGAGCGCCTATTTAATAGAACGATCATTAAAATATTTAAAGGATGCCAGAGCGCCTATTTAATAGAACGATCATTAAAATAGTTAAAGGATGCCATAGCGCCTATTTAATAGAACGATCATTAAAATATTTAAAGGATGCCAGAGCGCCTACCTAATAGAACGATCATTAAAATATTTAAAGGATGCCAGAGCGCCTACTTAATAGAACGATCATTAAAATAGTTAAAGGATGCCAGAGCGTCTATTTAATAGAACGATCATTAAAATAGTTAAAGGATGCCAGAGCGCCTATTTAATAGAACGATCATTAAAATATTTAAAGGATGCCAGACCGCCCACCTAATAGAACGATCATTAAAATAGTTAAAGGATGCCAGAGCGCCTATTTAATAGAACGATCATTAAAATATTTAAAGGATGCCAGAGCGCCTATTTAATAGAACGATCATTAAAATAGTTAAAGGATGCCAGAGCGCCTACCTAATAGAACGATCATTAAAATAGTTAAAGGATGCCAGAGCGCCTACCTAATAGAACGATCATTAAAATAGTTAAAGGATGCCAGAGCGCCTATTTAATAGAACGATCATTAAAATATTTAAAGGATGCCAGAGCGCCTATTTAATAGAACGATCATTAAAATATTTAAAGGATGCCAGAGCCCCTACCTAATAGAACGATCATTAAAATAGTTAAAGGATGCCAGAGCGCCTACCTAATAGAACGATCATTAAAATAGTTAAAGGATGCCAGAGCGCCTATTTAATAGAACGATCATTAAAATATTTAAAGGATGCCAGAGCGCCTATTTAATAGAACGATCATTAAAATATTTAAAGGATGCCAGACCGCCCACCTAATAGAACGATCATTAAAATATTTAAAGGATGCCAGAGCGCCTATTTAATAGAACGATCATTAAAATATTTAAAGGATGCCAGAGCGCCTATTTAATAGAACGATCATTAAAATATTTAAAGGATGCCAGAGCGCCTATTTAATAGAACGATCATTAAAATAGTTAAAGGATGCCAGAGCGCCCACCTAATAGAACGATCATTAAAATATTTAAAGGATGCCAGAGCGCCTATTTAATAGAACGATCATTAAAATAGTTAAAGGATGCCAGAGCGCCTACCTAATAGAACGATCATTAAAATAGTTAAAGGATGCCAGAGCGCCTACCTAATAGAACGATCATTAAAATAGTTAAAGGATGCCAGAGCGCCCACCTAATAGAACGATCATTAAAATAGTTAAAGGATGCCAGAGCGCCTACCTAATAGAACGATCATTAAAATATTTAAAGGATGCCAGAGCGCCTATTTAATAGAACCATCATTAAAATATTTAAAGGATGCCAGAGCGCCTACCTAATAGAACGATCATTAAAATAGTTAAAGGATGCCAGAGCGCCTATTTAATAGAACGATCATTAAAATAGTTAAAGGATGCCAGAGCGCCCACCTAATAGAACGATCATTAAAATATTTAAAGGATGCCAGAGCGCCTATTTAATAGAACGATCATTAAAATAGTTAAAGGATGCCAGAGCGCCTACCTAATAGAACGATCATTAAAATATTTAAAGGATGCCAGAGCGCCTATTTAATAGAACCATCATTAAAATATTTAAAGGATGCCAGAGCGCCTACCTAATAGAACGATCATTAAAATAGTTAAAGGATGCCAGAGCGCCTATTTAATAGAACGATCATTAAAATAGTTAAAGGATGCCAGAGCGCCCACCTAATAGAACGATCATTAAAATATTTAAAGGATGCCAGAGCGCCTATTTAATAGAACGATCATTAAAATATTTAAAGGATGCCAGAGCGCCTATTTAATAGAACGATCATTAAAATATTTAAAGGATGCCAGAGCGCCTATTTAATAGAACGATCATTAAAATAGTTAAAGGATGCCAGAGCGCCTACCTAATAGAACGATCATTAAAATATTTAAAGGATGCCAGAGCGCCTACCTAATAGAACGATCATTAAAATAGTTAAAGGATGCCAGAGCGCCTATTTAATAGAACGATCATTAAAATATTTAAAGGATGCCAGAGCGCCTATTTAATAGAACCATCATTAAAATATTTAAAGGATGCCAGAGCGCCTACCTAATAGAACGATCATTAATATAGTTAAAGGATGCCAGAGCGCCTATTTAATAGAACGATCATTAAAATAGTTAAAGGATGCCAGAGCGCCCACCTAATAGAACGATCATTAAAATATTTAAAGGATGCCAGAGCGCCTATTTAATAGAACGATCATTAAAATAGTTAAAGGATGCCAGAGCGCCTACCTAATAGAACGATCATTAAAATAGTTAAAGGATGCCAGAGCGCCCACCTAATAGAACGATCATTAAAATATTTAAAGGATGCCAGAGCGCCTATTTAATAGAACCATCATTAAATTTACTGACTTTTATATAACAATTGGATTTCTCTAGACCAAAGGCGAAAAGATCGTTCAGTGAAGAGAGTTTTAAAAAACCAAATTGTCAAACCATGACTGACCTAGGATTGGGCATGGAAAACTACTGAAATTTAGCCACTCATATTTTAAACAACAACAAAATTTATTTGGACCAGCAAAAAAAGGTGCTATACACAAATATATAAGAAAATTAAGGGTTTAAAATAGGAAGTCCTGGTACAGTCTTTGTTTGAGTCGCCTCCCAGGAGTAGGCGCTCCTAGACTGTAGTGTACAGCCCCGAAACAATGCACAAGGGCTTCGTGGTGGTTCTTCACTAGTTTCTTGATGTGAGCTGCAAAAAGAGGAACACCCAATTCTTCGTGGATTTTGTGATTCCTGACAAACCAGGGTGCGTTTGTAGCTATTCGGAGTACTTTATTCTGGAATGTTTGTAGTCGTTTCATGTTAGTGTTGCTGGTACCGATCCAGACTGGGCAGGCATATGTTAGAAGTGGAAGTAGGAGTGTCTTGTATAGCAGAATAGTACACGTGTGTTTAAGTGGCGTGTTTCTGTTTATGAGAGGGTAGAGGGTGTTAAGTCGTGAATATGCTAGCTGTAGTTTTCTGTTAACGTGTAGTTTCCATGTGAGTCGTGTATCTAAAAGTACTACAAGATAGCGCACACCCTGGTCCTTAGGATTCCAGAGAATCGGGAGGTCATCAATTTGCAGCTTGATTTGTTCTTCTATGGAGAATCTGCGAAGAGTGAAAATTTTGGCTTCGGTCTTCCCTGCGTTCAGTTTGAGCCTCCATTTTGAAAACCAGTGAGAAACTTCTGTCAGGGCTTCCTGGAGCTGTTCAATGGCGACGGAGAGGACACCATGCTGACAGGCGATCATTGTGTCATCGGCATAGGTGGCTAATGGTGCCGTGGGAATTTCGGGGATGTCTTGCATGAACAAATTGAAAAGTAGAGGGCTCAAAATAGCACCTTGAGGGACCCCGGCTCTTATTCTTTTCTGAGTGCTCATTGCGTTGCCCACTTTAACTTGAAATGTTCTGCCGTGGAGAAAAGACGTAATAAGTTGAACAATGTATCTGGGTGCCAGGCTTTTCTTCAGTTTATATATCAGCCCCTCATGCCAAACGGTGTCGAAGGCTGCGGCTACGTCCAAAAATACGGCGGCAGTGTATGTCTTCGCCTCAAAGCCATGGACGATCATTTCGGTCACCCGTTGGAGCTGCTGAACCGCCAAGTGCTTGGCTTTGAACCCAAACTGGTGGGACGGTATGGTGCCTTCTAAACATTGAAGAAGTCTTTTATAAATTATCTTTTCGAAAAGTTTAGACATTGAGTTTAAAAGACTTATTGGCCTATAGCTTTCGGGGTCTTGTTTCGGCCTGCCTTGCTTATGAAATACAACCACGAATGCATTTTTCCACGTGTCAGGAAAGTATCCCCTCCTTAAACAGCCATTGAACAGCCCTGTCAGATATGCGATGCTTTTTGGAGGCAGGTTTTTCAGGACGATGTTGGGGATGAGGTCTTCACCAGGGGCCTTCTTGTTGGGGAGTCTCTGAATGTACAGTGTGATTTCGGATGGGTTCGTGTACTGTATGTCTGGTTCTGCGGTGTGGAGTGGAGTGGAAAGAAATTCGTGGACTGTGTGGAGTGTTTCGTGATCTTGTGTGTCATGAGTTCTGAATTTCTGTTCAAGGTGTTGAGCCACTAGCTCACTCTTGTCTTTGTCCGTTGTTACAGTAGTCTGTCCGTCTGTCAGGGGCGGGAGGCCGGGGTCTTGTCGGAGGAGGCGTCGTGTTTCCTTCCAAAGGTTGCTGTCTCCAGGTGTGAAGTCGCTGGTGTATTGTCGGTATCGGTTGATTCTGTCATTGTCCAATTCCCATCGTATTACTCTCGTCAGTCGGTTCAGCTCTCGTTTCTCTTGTGGATCGCGTGTTCGTTGCCAGTGTTTACGGAGTGTATTTTTGTCGTGTATCATGTTAAGTATGCGTGTAGGGGTCTTGTTTTGTTGGATGTTGCGTTGGTCCTTGTAGTGATTATATGTTGAATTGTGTATCGAGGTGTAAATAGCTTGAGTGAAATATTTCAGTGAGTCGTCTATGTCTTCAGTATTGTCGTAATGCAAAGGGATGTCTATGTTTTTGTCCATCTCCCATCTAAACGCGTCCCAATCTATTTTCCCCTGTATCAGTCTTGGCAGATGTTCTGCCTGTTTCGGGTTCACTTTGAAGGTACACACGACTGGAAGATGGTCTGAGTCGAGTTCTGTCAGTGGTTCGTGATAAAGGGGCAAAGTAAAATTTTGTACTAGTCCAATGTCCAGGATGTCTGGGAGGTATCTCTGTTGTGTAGGATAAAATGTCGGTTCGTCCGGTGCTGATATCTGTACGCCCAGGTTATTAATTATGTTTAAGAGTCTTGTCCCGTTGTTGTTTGTCCGTCTACATCCCCAAATTGTGTTTTTACTATTTAGGTCACCTAGTAATATGGTCGGCCCCCCAGTGAAAATGTGTTCAAAATCTGTCTGGTGAATTCTGATGCCTGGTCGGTGATATGCTGAGATTATGTTAAGTGTTCTGTTGTTGCCGAGTGTGAGTGTGGCCCCAACGGCTTCCAGCTGTTGAAGTGTGGGTAAGAGAAGCTGAGAGTGTGCGAGGTTCCTTTTTATACAAACATCGACGCCTCCAAATCTGGTTTGTCTGTCTTGTCTGTATATGGTGTACCCTTTCAACTTGAATCTGTCGGTATTATAGAGGTGAGTTTCTGTGATACAAATGATGTCGATGTCGTAGTGAGTTAAAAAGTCCGAGAGTATTGTTCGTCTGTTTTTTATACCGTCAGCGTTCCAGTTAAGGATGGATAAATTAAGAAAAATATTTAAATTAGGGTCCACCATTGTTAAATGAAAATACTTGGGTGAGGAGATTAGATAAAAATGATTTTATGATAGGGATAAATGGTTTGAGAAAGGTGAGTATAGTGTTGGTGAGGTCAGTCATGTCGTTAGCTGGTTGGTTGTCTTGGCTGCTGGGTAAGTTAGGTTGAGGTCGAGGTTGGAAGGGTCGGGGTCTACTTTGGTCGAACCAGCTGTTCGGTCGGTCCGGGGTCTGTCTTGGGGGTTGTCCTTTGGGTGGTGCATTGGGGGGATCTTGTCGTTTAGGTTGGGTCTGTCTGGTAGTCCTGTCTACGTATGTCTTGTAGGAAGCACACCCTCTGTAGCTGGCTGGATGGTTGCCCTGGCAGTTGGCACACTTGGGAGAGTCTACCTTCTTCTGTCTGGAGGGACATGCTGTGAAGTGGTGGTCCTCCCCGCACTTCACACATTTGGGGTCCAGTCGGCAGAAGTTTTTGGTATGACCAAAAGATTGGCAGTTTGAGCACTGCACGACACGGTTGGAACGTCGGCGTGGCTCCACTTTGACAACTGTATAGTAGAGCCGCGTCAGTTGGAAGATGGCCTCTCCAGATGGGGTGTTCTCCAGCTCAACTGCACAGAGGGGTGTGGGGCGTCTATCGTGGTTCAGGATCCGGGTCACTTTTATAACAGGGTATGTCGGGGTCAGTTCGTCTGTTATTTCTGTGTCGGTCAGTGAGTAAGGAACTCCCCGTATAATTACGGAGAGTTTCCTGTCCTCGGGGTTGACGAAGGTGTAGTACTTCACGTTGTTGTCGTCATAAAACTTCGTCACTTTGCGGTAGTCATCAGTCGTTGTGAGGCTGATCTTTATTTTTCTGTTGCACTGTTTGGTTTCAAACGGTGAACAAATCAAACTTTTCAACTCGGTAATAACCAGTTGATAATTATCAGCCTCACAAAGAAAGATGGGAGGGATCTTGGTCTGTCTGTTAAGGGTAGGCTGTCCGTCCGGCTTTGTCGGTTGGGTTGTCTCCTGTCCGTCTTGGAGAGTGAGAAGTGGCTCATATCTGTTCTGTGTTGGTGTGGGTGTGGGTGTCATATGTAGAGTATATCGGTTCCTCTTCAGCTGAGGCTCCTGGGAGATGGCTCTGTTATCAGGGACTACTTGGCCTCCATCTACTGCCATTGATATCCCAGAGTCCTCGCAGCTTGAAGTGAGCTGCCTCTTAGCAGGTAAAAAAGTGGATATCATCTCACCTGTTCCGGCTACATTTGTCATTATTTGCTTGGCAAGGTTAGAATTTTGATTATTTAAATTATTAGATTGTTCACGTTTCGAAACGCCGGGTTTCATTCTCACCCAAACAGAGGGGGAACTTCTGAGTGTCTTTGTCACTGTTTGGTAATAAAAAAAACTTATAACACCGTCACAATATTAATAATAAATGTTAACAAACTTTAAAACGTGTTACGCACTTTATAGCCAAAACAGCTGTTCAGCCACTCATATTTAAAAAAGTAAATTTACAATAACAAAATCAATAATTAAATATAAAATAAAAATTATAATATAAAATTTAAACCTTATTTGCTATGAAGGCTGTAGAGAGACAGGGGCTGGATAGATAGACGATTGGATGCTCATGGGATGCTGGGGATATCTGCGAAGGCCTGGGAGTAGAAGTATGACTGCTGGCTGAGTTCCTCCTCAAGGTCTGGACTTCAATGGCTCATCTGAACTGGAGATTCCCTCGAAAGCTGCTGGATCTGAACTCCTGATCTGTCCACCTCCACCTCTAGAACTCTAGGAAGTGAACCCTCTGACTCCCAGTGAACCCATCTGGACTGATGCTCAACTCTCCACTTCCTCCTGGCTCCTTGACTGGTTCCCCCTCTCCTTCTCGTTCTCGCTTCTCCTCTGCTATCTTGGGAAGTCCTCGCTTCTCCTTGAAGCCTACAATTTGACCTTTGTCAATCCTTATGTTGGCAATTCAGACAGTTTTATATGCCACTAACAGCGGGCTTGGGGCTCTAATCCGGAAATATCTCCATTCTCTGTCAAACTGGGTTGTAAAATTTGTATGACTACATGTAATTGATGAAGGTACAAGGGTCACCTTTTCGCTACCCTCTGATACCTGTCTCTAATACCTTTCTCCAGCCTCCAAAATTATTGTTTATTTCTCAATTATATACATATTATTTATTTACTTTATAAACTTTATATTTTAAATTACATTTGGCCTACGCATATTGACTACATTACAATACATTATGTAGTATTGAAAATAAAATTAAGCTGGAGGAAAATGTGTTTTTAGGAGAAAAAAAATCCTAAAATATTTATCATGTGCATTTTACAGCAAATTCCGTTCAATCCGGACTTTCGATGATCCGGACGGTGTCCGGTCCCATCTAGTCCGAATTAGCGGGACTCTACTGTATGTGATTTTGATTTTTCTGTTTTGTTTTGAGTTTACTTTCTTATAGTTAGTTATTGTGACTCTTGTCCGGACTACGATGTCATATCGCCCACTACCAGAGCGTTCTTTCGTCACTCTGGTGAACATGAGCCCGACTCTACTGTGGGAGTCCTAAATTTTGCCTACTCTACATTTTTATTCACTTAGGGTAGGTGTCTTTAACAAGTACCTGACATTGTACAGGCTCTGGACCGAGTCTTAACGTCCCATCCGAAGGACAGTGTGCTCATGTTTTTTTTTTTACCTCCCAGACGAAACAATCTACCAGCACGCTACCTTTTAGGCTCCCTCCTTCGAAATATATTTTTGAAGAGCGGGTTTTCGTCGTTCTGATGGACAAAAACGTACTGGGAAAGTTAATATTCAAGAAGACAAAAAAGGACAGGTTTATTTAATTTTATTTACATATCTACAACGACAGAACATTTGTCACTAGTGATTGTGATGTTGAGCGGTGGCAAGTGTGTGGCTGTACTGCTGAGGTATGTGACGAAAGAGGAGTCGAGCAGGTCCCTCTGCCATGCCCGCTTGAGACGTTTTGGTGGATTTGTGGGGAGAATTTGTGGATAATTGCAGAATAAGTGGATTGGCGTGACGATTGAGTTTGTCGTGAAAATTTTGATATCGTGTTCTGATAACAGAGGGTACAAATGGGATGTTGAGGTCATTATGCATGTGAGATTGGAAAAGTAAAATGGCGCGTCGGCAATGTGGCGTAGTATAATTAAGGAACTAGAATATATATCTTTTCTAGTGCTCTAGTATAATGGAATGTATTGACTGAATAGCACAGGTTAGATTTATTTTGTTTTCGTAACAAATACATTAAACAGTAGAAATAAAGTAACTCACCAGTGAACTGGACAGAAATGAAGTCAAAATCCAACTCAAAAAATCCGTTTACTACCATCATTATGTTTAACAGGAATTTTGGCGAGCAGTAACAAGATAGTTATTACTGTTTAAGAACAGTTTCCAAAGTCACTGGAGTCGGTATCATTTTAGCGTAACTGTTACCTACGACTAGCTGTTACAAAGTCACTAGTGGAGTCGGTATCATTTTAGCGTAACTGTTACTTACGAGTAGCTGTTACAAAGTATCAGGTTGAAACAGCCTTACATAATATGTAGTAATATGGGAGATATTATCTCCCTAATCAGTGGTCTGACTGTCACGAGGAGTACCGGCTAGGGAAGCAGTAGGCAGGGTGGACGCTTGATTCGACGATTGTTTTTACAGCCCTAAGGAATGTTCGCGGCCCGTGGTTGTAAAAATCTAATCTAGTCTTAGTTAGTTTTTTTTTTTTTTTTTTGAAAAATTTGTGATAATTTAAATTCAAGGCTCATTGATTTTAGTGCCAATCGAATCAGCTGTTTTGGAAGTATCTGCAATCGTTTAAGGGCTTACCTACTGGCAAATTCCAAAATCATGACGAGTGGGTGTCAAATTATTGGGGGATGCGTCCCCTTTCCCCCCACGTCTTTGACGCCCATGGCCAATAATAACATTACCTGTACTATCGGAAAAAAAACAAAAAAAAAAACGAAATTCTACTTTTTTAGTTTGAATTTTAGTATCAAACGTTTATATATTTTTGTTGTAAACAAAATGAAAGTATTTCAAATTATGAAGAACCGACACATTATTATGACATGCGCGCCGTGGTTTTTGATGATAAGGATTATATCATATTTGGTGATTACTAATATAGTGAATGGAATTATATTTGAAAGTATTGTATAAAAGTAGAAATATGTTATGTCATCTTATTTGAGTGGTACCCCAGAGCAGATTCTAGTTAATAAAATCAATATTGTTACTTCTAAAGAATGATATAAGATCCAGAAGGCATTTTTGTCATGTTTTCCTGAAAAATTGAAAAAAAGTCTATTATTGCTTTTTTTTTTCGCTCGTGAATTTTTTATAAGTTTGAAACTCTAAATACTCCCTCCCCAAATATCGATACTTTCTACTGAAACATTTCTAGTCACGACAGTTTTGTTCCAATTAAGTGATATTTTGATAATTTTTGCAATTTTTAACCACGAATAATATGTACATTTTTTGTTGTAGATTATCGATTGGTAGAGAAGTTGACTTTCGTCCTTTATCTTCAATCAATCGAAAACAATGGACAGCTGAAGGCATCAATTTTCCCAATAATGTAGAGAACGTAGAGATCAAAGTGACGAATATCACCGGTACACCCTTAACCCAGGCGTCTTCAGCCCCACCCCAGAGGTCTTCAGCCCCACCCCAGAGGTCTTCAGCCCCACCCCAGAGGTCTTCAGTCCCACCCCAGAGGTCTTCAGCCCCACCCCAGAGATCCTCAACACTAAAATACCCACCCCAGTTACCCCTAACATCGAAGCCCGCGATGCAGAGGCACCGCAGCTACCGATGAGAATGCAACCGGTTTGGGCAGTACATTAGCTTAGTTGAATGAAACAAGAGCCCCAATATAAAATTGGAATATATCACTATTATTTTTTTTAAATTTTAGAATAATACCAACATTTAAGTTATATATATTGTAATGGTTCGTAATTAGGGGTATCTGGATATTAGTAAATACATTTAAAAAATAATTAAGTAATAAATTGAAAAGTATGAATTTTGAATTGAGAAGGCTTGGGCTTGGAAGGAGGGGGACAAGAGCCGGTCTGGGAGGGGTGTTCATGTCGGTCTGAAATGAAATGAAATGAAAAAACAATTTTTATTCTGGGACATGCGTCCCCTAAGAATAACAGCATAAGAGATAAACAAAAGAGATACCAGTATCAAACAAGTTGAATAAAAGATAACAAATAAGGGAGTATAGCAACTAAAGAAACAAAAGCAGTTAGAAATAATGACAGAAAGGGTCACTGAGAGAGAGAGAGAAAAATAAAATAATAAAATAAATAAATATAATATGTGTCATACACACTGGTACATACATTTAATTACAGATATATGTCCCAAATCCAGAATATCACACACCTATACATTATTCTGCTTGGAATTGAAAGAAATGAGTGAAAAGAAAAAAGGAATGATTACTTCTAAAATAAAATATGTAGTGACTAAACACATAGTGACCAAACATATAGTGACTAGTTATATAGTGCCTAAACATATAGTGACCCTACATGTGATCCAACTGGGATGATGAAACTGAAGAGTAACATCAGTCCAGCTATAGACTGGGTCTGTCCCCGAGGGTGCAAGTTTATCTGTCCAGGAGTGTCAAGTCTGTCTTTCTTGGAAGGAGGGGGACAAGAGCCGGTCTGGGAGGGGTGTTCATGTCGGTCTGTCCCCGAGGGTGCAAGTTTATCTGTCCAGGAGTGTCATGTCTGTCTTTCTTGGAAGGAGGGGGACAAGAGCCGGTCTGGGAGGGGTGTTCATGTCGGTCTGTCCCCGAGGGTGCAAGTTTATCTGTCCAGGAGTGTCAAGTCTGTCTTTCTTGGAAGGAGGGGGACAAGAGCCGGTCTGGGAGGGGTTGTTCATGTCGGTCTGTCCCCGAGGGTGCAAGTTTATCTGTCCAGGAGTGTCATGTCTGTCTTTCTTGGAAGTGTATTTTTCCATAAGTGTCCAGAAGCTTGTCCCCGTAATAATTGATTCAAGAAGACCTCGAAGCAGGCAAGAAGTTGAAGGACTGCAAGAAGAACATCCACACCTTATACACAGGAGGATTCGGAAATGAAGAGGACAATCCAAAGAAAAAAAAAAGAACAAGTAAATAATTTTTTTTTTTTATAATTATTTTAAAATTATTTTTATTAGAACCCCCAATCAAATACATTTTACAAATGACGCTCAACTTTGGGCGCCATTTCTAGAGGTTATAAATTGGGGTACTGTGAAAATTGATAATTACAATAGGAACATTTTTATATATCAATTTTTATGTTTATTATTCTATAAAAACAAACATTTATCTTTACTTGTGCTGTGGTCCGGGCTGTCCTCTTCTTTTCTATTTTGGCTTGTGGATCACATGGGTATATGGTGTCTTCAAATTCGCATGGTACGATGGTGAGTCACGCATCACGTGACCTGATGTTCTATGATGTTCATTAATTTTTTTCTTTATTGTCTTCTGGGATCAGGCTGATTCGACTGCTGAACGGGGACATTGTTCTGGACAAACGGGGATTTAACAGCTTCCGGGACAGACAGACATGGACACTTGGGGACAGACAAACGTGAACACACGGAGCTAGACCAGCTCTCTCTCCTCCTTCCATGCCGAACCCTTCTCGACGCTTCATATTTCAACAATATTTTATATTTTTTATTCATTTATATATTTAAAATAAATTACATCCCCTAATTTCAGACCTTTACAATACAATATTGATAGTGATAACTATATATTTTTTTTATCTGTTATATATTTTTTATTTCTATATCATTTATATTTTAAATAACGGAAGAGACATAATAGATGGGTTGTGGTGAGCTTCAGATTGATGATGTTCTGGTGATGTGGGGTGGAGCGGTACATATTTCTTCTATTTTCATCTTCTATTATACTTTAAATAACAGAAGAGACATAATAGATGGGCTCACCAATCTGAAGCTCACCACTACCTATCTATGATGTCTCTTCTGTTATTTAAAGTATAATAGAAGATGAAAATAGAAGAAATATGTACCGCTCCACCCCACATCACCAGAACATCACCAATCTGAAGCTCACCACAACCCATCTATTATGTCTCTTCAGTTATTTAAAATATGTACCGCTCCACCCCACATCACCAGAACATCACCAATCTGAAGCTCACCACAACCCCTCTATTATGTCTCTTCAGTTATTTAAAATATGTACCGCTCCACCCCACATCACCAGAACATCACCAATCTGAAGCTCACCACTACCTATCTATTATGTCTCTTCTGTTATTTAAAGTAGGTATAATAGAAGATGAATATAGAAGAAATATGTACCGCTCCACCCCACATCACCAGAACATCACCAATCTGAAGCTCACCACAACCCATCTATTATGTCTCTTCAGTTATTTAAAATATGTACCGCTCCACCCCACATCACCAGAACATCACCAATCTGAAGCTCACCACAACCCATCTATTATGTCTCTTCAGTTATTTAAAATATGTACCGCTCCACCCCACATCACCAGAACATCACCAATCTGAAGCTCACCACTACCTATCTATTATGTCTCTTCTGTTATTTAAAGTATAATAGAAGATGAAAATAGAAGAAATATGTACCGCTCCACCCCACATCACCAGAACATCACCAATCTGAAGCTCACCACAACCCATCTATTATGTCTCTTCAGTTATTTAAAATATGTACCGCTCCACCCCACATCACCAGAACATCACCAATCTGAAGCTCACCACAACCCATCTATTATGTCTCTTCAGTTATTTAAAATATGTACCGCTCCACCCCACATCACCAGAACATCACCAATCTGAAGCTCACCACTACCTATCTATTATGTCTCTTCTGTTATTTAAAGTAGGTATAATAGAAGATGAATATAGAAGAAATATGTACCGCTCCACCCCACATCACCAGAACATCACCAATCTGAAGCTCACCACAACCCATCTATTATGTCTCTTCAGTTATTTAAAATATGTACCGCTCCACCCCACATCACCAGAACATCACCAATCTGAAGCTCACCACAACCCATCTATTATGTCTCTTCAGTTATTTAAAATATGTACCGCTCCACCCCACATCACCAGAACATCACCAATCTGAAGCTCACCACAACCCCTCTATTATGTCTCTTCAGTTATTTAAAATATGTACCGCTCCACCCCACATCACCAGAACATCACCAATCTGAAGCTCACCACTACCTATCTATTATGTCTCTTCTGTTATTTAAAGTAGGTATAATAGAAGATGAATATAGAAGAAATATGTACCGCTCCACCCCACATCACCAGAACATCACCAATCTGAAGCTCACCACAACCCATCTATTATGTCTCTTCAGTTATTTAAAATATGTACCGCTCCACCCCACATCACCAGAACATCACCAATCTGAAGCTCACCACAACCCATCTATTATGTCTCTTCAGTTATTTAAAATATGTACCGCTCCACCCCACATCACCAGAACATCACCAATCTGAAGCTCACCACTACCTATCTATTATGTCTCTTCTGTTATTTAAAGTATAATAGAAGATGAAAATAGAAGAAATATGTACCGCTCCACCCCACATCACCAGAACATCACCAATCTGAAGCTCACCACAACCCATCTATTATGTCTCTTCAGTTATTTAAAATATGTACCGCTCCACCCCACATCACCAGAACATCACCAATCTGAAGCTCACCACAACCCATCTATTATGTCTCTTCAGTTATTTAAAATATGTACCGCTCCACCCCACATCACCAGAACATCACCAATCTGAAGCTCACCACTACCTATCTATTATGTCTCTTCTGTTATTTAAAGTAGGTATAATAGAAGATGAATATAGAAGAAATATGTACCGCTCCACCCCACATCACCAGAACATCACCAATCTGAAGCTCACCACTACCTATCTATTATGTCTCTTCTGTTATTTAAAGTATAATAGAAGATGAAAATAGAAGAAATATGTACCGCTCCACCCCACATCACCAGAACATCACCAATCTGAAGCTCACCACAACCCATCTATTATGTCTCTTCAGTTATTTAAAATATGTACCGCTCCACCCCACATCACCAGAACATCACCAATCTGAAGCTCACCACTACCTATCTATTATGTCTCTTCTGTTATTTAAAGTATAATAGAAGATGAAAATAGAAGAAATATGTACCGCTCCACCCCACATCACCAGAACATCACCAATCTGAAGCTCACCACAACCCATCTATTATGTCTCTTCAGTTATTTAAAATATGTACCGCTCCACCCCACATCACCAGAACATCACCAATCTGAAGCTCACCACTACCTATCTATTATGTCTCTTCTGTTATTTAAAGTATAATAGAAGATGAATATAGAAGAAATATGTACCGCTCCACCCCACATCACCAATCTGAAGCTCACCACAACCCATCTATTATGTCTCTTCTGTTATTTAAAGTTCAATAGAAGATGAATATAGAAGAAATATGTACCGCTCCACCCCACATCACCAATCTGAAGCTCACCACAACCCATCTATTATGTCTCTTCTGTTATTTAAAATATAAATGATATAGAAATAAAAAATATATAACAGATAAAAAAAATATATAGTTATCACTATCAATATTGTATTGTAAAGGTCTGAAATTAGGGGATGTAATTTATTTTAAAGATTTTACTAAATTAAAATATTTATGGGATGCCAGACCGCCTATTTAATAGAACGATACTTAAATTACTGAGTTTAATATATAAATTGGATTTCTATCAACCAAAGGCGCAAATACGTTCAGCGAAGAAAGTTTTGAAATACTAAGTTGTTAAATCAATATTGGCTTCATACTTCCACTACATACATTATTTATTCTATATATTTTATATATATATATATATATATATATATATATATATATATTAAAAAATACATTTAGATCACGCAAATCCATTACACTACAATATATATATTTGATAGAAACATTATCCTAGAATTTAAAAAAATATAATATATAAAAATATATATATATATATATATATATATATATATATATATATATATATATATATATATATATAATTTTTTTTTAAATAATATATATATATATATTTTCTTAAATATAATTATTTACAATAAATTATTTCATTATTAATAAAGAAGACAAAAGACAAGAAGAAGAAAAATTATTTGAACATTTTTTGAGTCCTAGAATTAAAAAAAATAAAAGTATATATTATTTACCTATAGTATTCATATATATAAATTGTTTTCTTCGTAAATATAACTATTCAAAATAAATTATTTCATTATTAATAAAGAAGACAAACGACAAGAAGAAGGTAACATTTTTGTGGAGAAGACAATGATTAACAAAATAACTTTTATTTACTCCTTTGTTATTGCTTGAAAATATATCTCATGACTCCCAGAGATTGGCCGTAAATACAAAAAGGTTCATGTTTATTTTTTGTGGAATATATATTTAAACAATCTTTTCAACATTTACTGTATGTCGTTTTTTTCCCTCAATAAAAAATCTGGAAAACAAAAACTTGTCTTATTTTTTATTTGTCATTTTTATCTGTTTTGGAATGCTTCAAACCGTCAACTATATGAGCTTTGCAACTCTCAATCCAGTCCTACTGTCCTTATCCCAACCGAACGTCAAACCGCATTCTATATGAGCTTTGCAACTCTCAATCCAGTCCTACTGTCCTTGTCCCAACCAAGCTTCAAACCACATTCTATATGAGCTTTGCAACTCTCCTCAATTCAGTCCTACTGTCCTTATCCCAGCCGAACGTCAAACCGCATTGTATATGAGCTTTGCAACTCTCCTCAAGCCAGTCCTACTGCCCTTATCCCAACCGAGCGTCAAACCGCATTGTATATGAGCTTTGCAACTCTCCTCAAACCAGTCCTACACTCCTTATCCCAACCGAGCGTCAAACCGCATTCTATATGAGCTTTGCAACTCTCCTCAATTCAGTCCTACTGTCCTTATCCCAACCGAACGTCAAACCGCATTGTATATGAGCTTTGCAACTCTCCTCAAGCCAGTCCTACTGTCCTTATCCCAACCGAGCGTCAAACCGCATTCTATATGAGCTTTGCAACTCACATACCAGTCCTACTGTCCTTATCCCATCCGAGCGTCAAACCGCATTCTATATGAGCTTTGCAACTCTCCTGAAACCAGTCCTACTTTCCTTGTCCCAACCAAGCTTCAAACCGCATTCTATATGAGCTTTGCAACTCTCCTCAAACCAGTCCTACTGTCCTTATCCCAACCGAACGTCAAACCGCATTGTATATGAGCTTTGCAACTCTCCTCAAGCCAGTCCTACTGTCCTTATCCCAACCGAGCGTCAAACCGCATTCTATATGAGCTTTGCAACTCACATACCAGTCCTACGGTCCTTATCCCATCCGAGCGTCAAACCGCATTGTATATGAGCTTTGCAACTCTCCTGAAACCAGTCCTACTTTCCTTGTCCCAACCAAGCTTCAAACCGCATTCTATATGAGCTTTGCAACTCTCCTCAAACCAGTCCTACTGTCCTTATCCCAACCGAACGTCAAACCGCATTGTATATGAGCTTTGCAACTCTCCTCAAGCCAGTCCTACTGTCCATATCCCAACCGAGCGTCAAACCGCATTCTACATGAGCTTTGCAACTCACATACCAGTCCTACGGTCCTTATCCCATCCGAGCGTCAAACCGCATTCTATATGAGCTTTGCAACTCTCCTGAAACCAGTCCTACTTTCCTTATCCCAACCGAGATTCAAACCGTCATCTATATGAGCTTTGAAACTCTCATACCAGTCCTACTGTCCTTATCCCAACCGAACGTCAAACCGCATTCTATATGAGCTTTGCAACTCTCAATCCAGTCCTACTGTCCTTGTCCCAACCAAGCTTCAAACCACATTCTATATGAGCTTTGCAACTCTCCTCAAGCCAGTCCTACTGTCCTTATCCCAACCGAGCGTCAAACCGCATTGTATATGAGCTTTGCAACTCTCCTCAAACCAGTCCTACTCTCCTTATCCCAACCGAGCGTCAAACCGCATTCTATATGAGCTTTGCAACTCTCCTCAATTCAGTCCTACTGTCCTTATCCCAACCGAACGTCAAACCGCATTGTATATGAGCTTTGCAACTCTCCTCAAGCCAGTCCTACTGTCCTTATCCCAACCGAGCGTCAAACCGCATTGTATATGAGCTTTGCAACTCTCCTCAAACCAGTCCTACTCTCCTTATCCCAACCGAGCGTCAAACCGCATTCTATATGAGCTTTGCAACTCTCCTCAATTCAGTCCTACTGTCCTTATCCCAACCGAACGTCAAACCGCATTGTATATGAGCTTTGCAACTCTCCTC
This sequence comes from Aradus depressus, assembly GCA_963662175.1. Lineage (NCBI taxonomy): Eukaryota > Metazoa > Arthropoda > Insecta > Hemiptera > Aradidae > Aradus > Aradus depressus. The sequence continues at coordinate 54,449,682 of OY759214.1, read as the reverse complement.
AAGCCAGTCCTACTGTCCTTATCCCAACCGAGCGTCAAACCGCATTCTATATGAGCTTTGCAACTCACATACCAGTCCTACTGTCCTTATCCCATCCGAGCGTCAAACCGCATTCTATATGAGCTTTGCAACTCTCCTGAAACCAGTCCTACTTTCCTTGTCCCAACCAAGCTTCAAACCGCATTCTATATGAGCTTTGCAACTCTCCTCAAACCAGTCCTACTGTCCTTATCCCAACCGAACGTCAAACCGCATTGTATATGAGCTTTGCAACTCTCCTCAAGCCAGTCCTACTGTCCTTATCCCAACCGAGCGTCAAACCGCATTCTATATGAGCTTTGCAACTCACATACCAGTCCTACGGTCCTTATCCCATCCGAGCGTCAAACCGCATTCTATATGAGCTTTGCAACTCTCCTGAAACCAGTCCTACTTTCCTTATCCCAACCGAGCTTCAAACCGTCATCTATATGAGCTTTGAAACTCTCATACCAGTCCTACTGTCCTTATTCCAACCGAGCGTCAAACCGCATTCTATATGAGCTTTGCATTCCTCCTCAATTCAATCCTACTGTCCTTATCCCAACCGAACGTCAAACCGCATTGTATATGAGCTTTGCAACTCTCCTCAAACCAGTCCTACTGTCCTTATCCCAACCGAGCGTCAAAACGCATTCTATATGAGCTTTGCAACTCTCCTCAATTCAGTCCTACTGTCCTTATCCCAGCCGAGCGTCAAACCGCATTCTATATGAGCTTTGCAACTCTCCTCAATTCAGTCCTACTGTCCTTATCCCAACCGAACGTCAAACCGCATTGTATATGAGCTTTGCAACTCTCCTCAAGCCAGTCCTACTGTCCTTATCCCAACCGAGCGTCAAACCGCATTCTATATGAGCTTTGCAACTCACATACCAGTCCTACTGTCCTTATCCCATCCGAGCGTCAAACCGCATTCTATATGAGCTTTGCAACTCTCCTGAAACCAGTCCTACTTTCCTTGTCCCAACCAAGCTTCAAACCGCATTCTATATGAGCTTTGCAACTCTCCTCAAACCAGTCCTACTGTCCTTATCCCAACCGAACGTCAAACCGCATTGTATATGAGCTTTGCAACTCTCCTCAAGCCAGTCCTACTGTCCTTATCCCAACCGAGCGTCAAACCGCATTCTATATGAGCTTTGCAACTCACATACCAGTCCTACGGTCCTTATCCCATCCGAGCGTCAAACCGCATTCTATATGAGCTTTGCAACTCTCCTGAAACCAGTCCTACTTTCCTTATCCCAACCGAGCTTCAAACCGTCATCTATATGAGCTTTGAAACTCTCATACCAGTCCTACTGTCCTTATCCCAACCGAGCGTCAAACCGCATTCTATATGAGCTTTGCATTCCTCTTCAATTCAATCCTACTGTCCTTATCCCAACCGAACGTCAAACCGCATTGTATATGAGCTTTGCAACTCTCCTCAAACCAGTCCTACTGTCCTTATCCCAACCGAGTGTCAAAACGCATTCTATATGAGCTTTGCATCCCTCCTCAAGTCAGTCCTACTTTCCTTATCCCAACCGAGCGTCAAACCGCATTCTATATGAGCTTTGCAACTTTCCTCAATTCAGTCCTACTGTCCTTATCCCAACCGAGCGTCAAACCGCATTCTATATGAGCTTTGCATCCCTCCTCAATTCAGTCCTACTGTCTTTATCCCAACCGAACGTCAAACCGCATTGTATATGAGCTTTGCAACTCTCCTCAAACCAGTCCTACTTTCCTTATCCCAACCGAGCGTCAAACCGCATTCTATATGAGCTTTGCATCCCTCCTCAATTCAGTCTTACTGTCCTTATCCCAACCGAACGTCAAACCGCATTCTATATGAGCTTTGCAACTCTCCTCAAACCAGTCCTACTGTCCTTATACCAACCGAACGTCAAACCGCATTCTATATGAGCTTTGCAACTCTCCTCAAACCAGTCCTACTGTCCTTATCCCAACCGAGCTTCAAACCGCATTCTATATTAGCTTTGCAACTCTCAAACCAGTCCTACTGTCCTTTTCCGAACCGAGTTACTTACCTACAGCTCTTTTAGTCAAAATACATTATCCAGAGAAATAACATTTGTTTGATTTTGGATCTTGCGGCACCGATTTTCTATATGGTCGTCAAGGAACGGAAGGATGATGCTGTGCGGGGACCTCGAGACTACTGTCGACACCAATATGAAGATGCCTGATGTAGTGAGAAGTGATTATTAGAAGTTGCTAGCCGGCCTTCGAGGTTTCCCTCACGAATGTGTGAGAGGTCATACTACATTTTATTATCCCATCCGAGCGTCAAACCGCATTCCATATGAGCTTTGCAACTCTCCTCAATTCAGTCCTACTGTCCTTATCCCAACCGAGCGTCAAACCGCATTGTATATAAGCTTTGCAACTCTCCTCATACCAGTCCTACTCTCCTTATCCCAACCGAGCGTCAAACCGCATTCTATATGAGCTTTGCAACTCTCCTCAATTCAGTCCTACTGTCCTTAACCCAACCGAACGTCAAACCGCATTGTATATGAGCTTTGCAACTCTCCTCAAGCCAGTCCTACTGTCCTTGTCCGAACCGAGTTACCTACCTACAGCTCTTTTAGTCAAAATACATTATCCAGAGAAATAACATTTGTTTGATTTTGGATCTTGCGGCACCGATTTTCTATATGGTCGTCAAGGAACGGAAGGATGATGCTGTGCGGGGACCTCGAGACTACTGTCGACACCAATATGAAGATGCCTGATGTAGTGAGAAGTGATTATTAGAAGTTGCTAGCCGGCTTTCGAGGTTTCCCTCACGAATGTGTGAGAGGTCATACTACATTTTATTTGAGAACCTGTGAAACTGTTGACACCCATCGTATCGTTGATGAGCACCCTCTCCCGTCTCCTATAGAGTTATTCGATTCATGGATGGTGGAGATCAAATTCACGAAAATCGACAACTCAGGCCTACTTACTCTAGATCATAAAGATCTATAACTGTACAAGAGGTTTTGTTTCAATTATTTGATAACTTGGTTTTGCAGATTCAAAACGTGACAGTTTAATAAATCTGAAGAAATGTCAATTCATGCTTGATAAAACTGAATACCGTGATTTTGAGATCGATAGCTCAGTGATGGAGACTCATTTACAAAAATCTATTTCTGTCATATAATCTTATTTTTTTTTTTTTGCTGTTTCAAGTTGAACTATTAGTTAATTATTGTGACTCAAGCTTGGGCATTAACTATGAGGTCTTATCACCTATTACCAGAGAGCTTTTTCTTCGTCGCTCTGTTGTACAAGAGCCCCAACTTGGAGACCTAAATTCTGCCTACCATTTGTTTTTATATTTATTTAAATAGTGTTACTCAATTTCTTTTTTTTACCGTATGATAATAATGGTTAGTCAGTTATTGTGACTCATGCCCGGGTTTTAACTACGAGGTCTTCTCGCCTACTACCAGAACGTTCTTTCGTCGCTCTGGTGGACTTGCGCCCGACTCTACTTTCGGAGTTTTAAACTTTGCCTTCCCTTAATTTTTATTCACCTAGGGAAGGGGCTTTAACGGGTACTGACATCGTACAGGCTCGGGACCATCGCTTAACGTCTCATCCAAAGGAAGACGTAATCAAGGTTTTTTCACCTTCCAAATAAAAAACCTAAAGACCTCGGCTGGGTTCCAAACCAGCTATCTTATAAATTTATTGAGTCTCTCAAGTAAGTTTCATTCCAATTTTTCTATAAATATATATATTTAAAGGGTAAATTCGATATACTACAACGATTTTGTTCAAAAAAATAAAAGTATCGATAGATTTCTCGATATCATCATGTTTAGTTCAATTGAACAGGTTCATTCATGAAGTGTACATCTGTGTTGTGAAGGTTTGTTTTGTTTTGGAGAGAGCCTGCAATGCCGATGTTCTGGCTCTCCGTCTCTACAGATGAGTCTCAAGATGTTTCTCTCCTCTGCTGTCAATGACACACCTCGGACATTATGCACACAAACAGACTTTCGTAAGTAGCTCCATTTTTCTACACCTAACTTTATCGATTTTTTGTTTATCCCTTCTACTTATACACTTTGCCTCAGGGATCCTGTGTCATTACTTTTACTCATTCTTTATTGTTCTGTTTGTTGGGTCTCGTTATTATTTGGTAGAAGTTATATGTTAAAGTAATAATTTAATTAGGTAGGATGAATATGCGTCAAACTGTATGTTAGCCTGTATTTATTCCAATCTAAACCAGAACACACTTTATTTAGTCAATACATTTTACCGGTTAATGATGGAAAAACTCGAAAGTTACTAACTTAACTCACCACAGAAACGGAACAAGTCAGAGAATTTTACATTTTTGGAAAAGTTATGCATTTTCTTGGGGGAAAAAGCGCAGATATCAGAGAATATAACTTTTTGGGGCCGTAAAAAATAAATATAATAGAACAAAATAGTAACCGAGGTTGTTCGTATGTGGACTGCTTACTGTTATCTCTCGTCTGTGAGTTGACAAGAGACATCAGTGTTGTTATGTGCTCACGGTTCGCTCTATGTTTGCTACCAAGGTTCGATCGAATCGATTCAGAAAATGTGCTCGATGTCATCTACGTAGGCTCTAAGGACTCCGGACGCTCTTTCCTGAGCCGAATGTAGTTTATTTTTAACGAACTCGACTTTTCAAAACTATATCAATAAAAACTTGGAAGTCGAAATAAGTCAATATGGTGAAAAACGAAGGGGAAGGGGATAGCATGGGGGACGACTAATCAGAAGAACAAGCCGAGGTGCTCCTACCTTTCTCCTTCACAACATGTTTTTATTATAAGAATGGCTGAAAATCAACCGATGTACTTACGTGGTTCTGGATACATCGTTAAAATTTCATGTCTATCATTCTCTCGGGAGTTATCGTGTTCATAGGCACTCAGAAAGGTTTTTTTTTTTTTTTTTTTTTTTTCAATTCATGGAATCGGGGGTCGGAAAACAAGAAATTTCGGTCAATACTTAGCATTGAATTTTTGATCTATTCATAATTTCGTATCGCCTGGGCGAAGTAACATGAAACTGTTTCAAGCATTATTTAATATCACTCACCGTTTCAAGTGACGGACTCTTTGAAATAAAACTCAACCTCCAAAGCCGAAAAAAAAAGAAAATAAGTTTTTGTTTGCTTCTGACGCAGGGGATAAATTTTTGTGAAGTAGGGAGTCTATAATCTCTCCCTAAAAGGGTTAGTGTTGGAGCACTCAAAACATGATCGTGAAAATGGTTCACATCCTTCTTAAGAGGTCTTGAAAAGTGAAATTCCGTTGAAAACTTAATACTCATTTTTTCCGCAATTTCATTACTCCCTTATAATGAAATTAAATATAAATTGAATATATATATATATATATATGTATTTGTAAGCCTATATATAGATATATAAGTCTACTACCATATTATATTTCAAATGGAGGAGGGAGAAGGGGTGTTAAGTTTCCTTGCTCCTGCCCAAGACAGTGAACTACTGATACTACACTTCGCGAATTGCCTGACGTTAGTATTATGTATAATGTATTATAAAATACTACCTTATTATTGAACTATTGTCTACTATAATATATTATGGTTATTATGACTCATGCCCGGCCTTTAACTATGAGGTCATATCGCCTATTACCAGAGTGCTCTTTCGTCACTCTGGTGGACATGAGCCCGACTCTACTGTGGGATTCCTAAATTTTGCCTACCCCAAATTTTTGTTCACCTAGGACAGGGGTCTTTAACGAGTACCTGACATGGTACAGGCTCGGGACCATCGCTTACCTTTCAGATGAAATAAACTAAGGGTTTCGGCTGGGTATATATACTATATATAGCAGACAATCACTTAGTTTTTATGGGTTATTGAAAATATTTTCAAAATGGTGCGTTTTCATGACTGTTTTGAAAAAAATTTTCAAAATGATAGCTGTGGTTACCTTCCTCGAGGTTTATAAATGTCATGTCGATATTATCGAGCTATTTTATTTTTGTCGATGCTAAAAACTATTTATATTGGAAAAGTTACAAATACACAGGTTGTTTTCCATTATTCAAGTTTATGTTTTTTTTTTTATTTGCATCAGATAAGTGTATAATAAATTTGGAGCAATGCAGCCCTATCCATTGTTGCTACTGGCTATGGCCTTTCAGGTAGCTATGATAACCATTATAAAAATCAACGCTAGTCGTGTTGTTCTTCACAGAAGACTGGCAATGGAACGGTATTGGTTTCTATCGCAACAAGTAAGCAAATTTAACCTCATCCGCTTTGAACTCAAAACCAAAACATAACCTTCAAGAAACTGTAAAAGAAATGTCTATGAATTTGGTATTCGGTACATATCGATGTTTTATAAGTAATCGATATTTACCACAACTTTTTACTCTGGCGGTGAGTTTCAGAACTGCACTTATCAGTACTCCGCAGTCACATTTTGAATATTGAATTTCTTAGCGTTTTCATGAACATTCGAAATCTCAAAATTGGATCATACCTCAGAAAAAGCCTTATCGACCTTGAACTCAAAATGTTTTGAGACAAGTGTTTTCATGACTTTTCAAAACATTTTTGATTTTCAAAACATTTTCAACATCCCATGAAAACGTAGCAATTGTCTATTCCACAAAAATGCTAAACATAAACAGCCGGTTTCAGCGTTACACCTTAGTCAGTTTGCTGAGTGCGAACCATTCTTATACATCATTGGATTGGAATTTCAACTATGGCTGCTGTACAGTTAAGAATCTGTTTGGTCTGAAATATTTTTTCCTGTTTCATTCACAGTGATAAATCAAATTAACGACAAGATTATTACATTCTAACAAGATTTATGCGTAATTGTACTAATTCATGCGTAAAATTATGTTTGTGCATTTAACAAAATTATTAATTACATGAGAATATCAAAAATTTTAAATAAGTGGATTTTCCTATCATTAAAATAATTATATTGAATGAATATAAATTGAAATTATAACAAAGTAAATAAAGAAAATGACCAAAAATTGATAATATATATTGACTACAATTTATAATATATGTAATAATATTCACCGTCACACTAAATATGCAGGGGATACTAACACCGTCTTATCGACTAGGTGTGCGGATCAACAAATATGCAGGGGATACTAACACCGTCTTATCGATCAGGTGTGTGGATCAACAAATATACAGGGGATACTAACACCGTCTTATCGACTAGGTGTGCGGATCAACAAATATGCAGGGGATACTAACACCGTCTTATCGATCAGGTGTGTGGATCAACAAATATGCAGGGGATACTAACACCGTCTTATCGACTAGGTGTGCGGATCAACAAATATGCAGGGGATACTAACACCGTCTTATCGATCAGGTGTGTGGATCAACAAATATACAGGGGATACTAACACCGTCTTATCGACTAGGTGTGCGGATCAACAAATATGCAGGGGATACTAACACCGTCTTATCGATCAGGTGTGTGGATCAACAAATATGCAGGGGATACTAACACCGTCTTATCGATCAGGTGTGTGGATCAACAAATATGCAGGGGATACTAACACCGTCTTATCGATCAGGTGTGTGGATCAACAAATATACAGGGGATACTAACACCGTCTTATCGACCAGATGTGTGGATCAACAAATATACAGGGGATACTAACACCGTCTTATCGACCAGGTGTCCGGATCAACTAATATGCAGGGGATACTAACACCGTCTTATCGATCAGGTGTGTGGATCAACAAATATACAGGGGATACTAACACCGTCTTATCGACCAGGTGTCCGGATCAACTAATATGCAGGGGATACTAACACCGTCTTATCGATCAGGTGTGTGGATCAACAAATATACAGGGGATACTAACACCGTCTTATCGACCAGATGTGTGGATCAACAAATATACAGGGGATACTAACACCGTCTTATCGATCAGGTGTGTGGATCAACAAATATACAGGGGATACTAACACCGTCTTATCGACCAGATGTGTGGATCAACAAATATACAGGGGATACTAACACCGTCTTATCGACCAGGTGTGTGGATCAACAAATATACAGGGGATACTAACACCGTCTTATCGATGAGGTGTGTGGATCAACAAATATACAGGGGATACTAACACCGTCTTATCGATCAGGTGTGTGGATCAACAAATATACAGGGGATACTAACACCGTCTTATCGACCAGATGTGTGGATCAACAAATATACAGGGGATACTAACACCGTCTTATCGATCAGATGTGTGGATCAACAAATATACAGGGGATACTAACACCGTCTTATCGATCAGATGTGTGGATCAACAAATATACAGGGGATACTAACACCGTCTTATCGACCAGATGTGTGGATCAACAAATATGCAGGGGATACTAACACCGTCTTATCGATCAGGTGTGTGGATTAACAAATATGCAGGGGATACTAACACCGTCTTATCGACCAGATGTGTGGATCAACAAATATACAGGGGATACTAACACCGTCTTATCGACCAGATGTGTGGATCAACAAATATACAGGGGATACTAACACCGTCTTATCGACCAGATGTCCGGATCAACTAATATGCAGGGGATACTAACACCGTCTTATCGATCAGGTGTGTGGATCAACAAATATACAGGGGATACTAACACCGTCTTATCGACCAGATGTGTGGATCAACAAATATACAGGGGATACTAACACCGTCTTATCGACCAGGTGTCCGGATCAACTAATATGCAGGGGATACTAACACCGTCTTATCGATCAGGTGTGTGGATCAACAAATATACAGGGGATACTAACACCGTCTTATCGACCAGATGTGTGGATCAACAAATATACAGGGGATACTAACACCGTCTTATTGACCAGATGTGTGGATCAACAAATATAGAGGGGATACTAACACCGTCTTATCGACCAGATGTCCGGATCAACTAATATGCAGGGGATACTAACACCGTCTTATCGACCAGATGTGTGGATCAACAAATATACAGGGGATACTAACACCGTCTTATCGATCAGGTGTGTGGATCAACAAATATACAGGGGATACTAACACCGTCTTATCGACCAGATGTGTGGATCAACAAATATACAGGGGATACTAACACCGTCTTATCGACCAGATGTCCGGATCAACTAATATGCAGGGGATACTAACACCGTCTTATCGATCAGGTGTGTGGATCAACAAATATACAGGGGATACTAACACCGTCTTATCGACCAGATGTGTGGATCAACAAATATACAGGGGATACTAACACCGTCTTATCGACCAGATGTGTGGATCAACAAATATACAGGGGATACTAACACCGTCTTATCGACCAGATGTCCGGATCAACTAATATGCAGGGGATACTAACACCGTCTTATCGATCAGGTGTGTGGATCAACAAATATACAGGGGATACTAACACCGTCTTATCGACCAGATGTCCGGATCAACAAATATGCAGGGGATACTAACACCGTCTTATCGATCAGGTGTGTGGATCAACAAATATACAGGGGATACTAACACCGTCTTATCGACCAGATGTGTGGATCAACAAATATACAGGGGATACTAACACCGTCTTATCGACCAGGTGTCCGGATCAACTAATATGCAGGGGATACTAACACCGTCTTATCGATCAGGTGTGTGGATCAACAAATATACAGGGGATACTAACACCGTCTTATCGACCAGATGTGTGGATCAACAAATATACAGGGGATACTAACACCGTCTTATCGATCAGGTGTGCGGATCAACAAATATACAGGGGATACTAACACCGTCTTATCGATCAGGTGTGTGGATCAACAAATATACAGGGGATACTAACACCGTCTTATCGACCAGATGTGTGGATCAACAAATATACAGGGGATACTAACACCGTCTTATCGATCAGGTGTGTGGATCAACAAATATACAGGGGATACTAACACCGTCTTATCGATCAGGTGTGTGGATCAACAAATATACAGGGGATACTAACACCGTCTTATCGATCAGGTGTGTGGATCAACAAATATACAGGGGATACTAACACCGTCTTATCGACCAGATGTGTGGATCAACAAATATACAGGGGATACTAACACCGTCTTATCGATCAGGTGTGTGGATCAACAAATATACAGGGGATACTAACACCGTCTTATCGACCAGATGTGTGGATCAACAAATATACAGGGGATACTAACACCGTCTTATCGACCAGATGTCCGGATCAACTAATATGCAGGGGATACTAACACCGTCTTATCGATCAGGTGTGTGGATCAACAAATATACAGGGGATACTAACACCGTCTTATCGACCAGATGTGTGGATCAACAAATATACAGGGGATACTAACACCGTCTTATCGACCAGATGTGTGGATCAACAAATATACAGGGGATACTAACACCGTCTTATCGACCAGATGTCCGGATCAACTAATATGCAGGGGATACTAACACCGTCTTATCGATCAGGTGTGTGGATCAACAAATATACAGGGGATACTAACACCGTCTTATCGACCAGATGTCCGGATCAACAAATATGCAGGGGATACTAACACCGTCTTATCGATCAGGTGTGTGGATCAACAAATATACAGGGGATACTAACACCGTCTTATCGACCAGATGTGTGGATCAACAAATATACAGGGGATACTAACACCGTCTTATCGACCAGGTGTCCGGATCAACTAATATGCAGGGGATACTAACACCGTCTTATCGATCAGGTGTGTGGATCAACAAATATACAGGGGATACTAACACCGTCTTATCGACCAGATGTGTGGATCAACAAATATACAGGGGATACTAACACCGTCTTATCGATCAGGTGTGCGGATCAACAAATATACAGGGGATACTAACACCGTCTTATCGATCAGGTGTGTGGATCAACAAATATACAGGGGATACTAACACCGTCTTATCGACCAGATGTGTGGATCAACAAATATACAGGGGATACTAACACCGTCTTATCGACCAGGTGTCCGGATCAACTAATATGCAGGGGATACTAACACCGTCTTATCGATCAGGTGTGTGGATCAACAAATATACAGGGGATACTAACACCGTCTTATCGACCAGATGTGTGGATCAACAAATATACAGGGGATACTAACACCGTCTTATCGACCAGGTGTGCGGATCAACAAATATACAGGGGATACTAACACCGTCTTATCGACCAGGTGTGCGGATCAACAAATATACAGGGGATACTAACACCGTCTTATCGATCAGGTGTGTGGATTAACAAATATGCAGGGGATACTAACACCGTCTTATCGACCAGGTGTCCGGATCAACTAATATACAGGGGATACTAACACCGTCTTATCGACCAGGTGTGTGGATTAACAAATATGCAGGGGATACTAACACCGTCTTATCGACCAGGTGTGTGGATCAACAAATATACAGGGGATACTAACACCGTCTTATCGACCAGGTGTGTGGATTAACAAATATGCAGGGGGTACTAACACCGTCTTATCGACCAGGTTTGCGGATCAACAAATATACAGGAGATACGAACACCGTCTTATCGACCAGGTGTGCGGATCAACAAATATACAGGGGATACTAACACCGTCTTATCGACCAGGTGTGTGGATTAACAAATATGCAGGGGATACTAACACCGTCTTATCGACCAGGTGTGTGGATCAACAAATATACAGGGGATACTAACACCGTCTTATCGACCAGGTGTGTGGATTAACAAATATGCAGGGGGTACTAACACCGTCTTATCGACCAGGTTTGCGGATCAACAAATATACAGGAGATACGAACACCGTCTTATCGACCAGGTGTGTGGATCAACAAATATACAGGGGATACTAACACCGTCTTATCGAACAGGTGTGCGGATCAACAAATATGCAGGGGATACTAACACCGTCTTATCGACCAGGTGTCCGGATCAACTAATTTCTTTTAGAGATTTGGTAAAAATTAGAACTTCTAAATAATTCGTGTTTCATAGAGAGAAAACAAGTTTTTTTTTTTTTTTTTTTTTTTCCCCGCGTCCTAAAAACCCTGTAAAATATATAATTAAGTTGTTTTATTCCTGAATATCAAACATTTTAAGGTGATAAAAATACTTTAAACTGCAGGGTAAACGTAACATCCTGTGAGAGGAATAGTGTGATGTAGAAGGATACGTTGCTACTGACTATAGTTAGGTCCATGAACCATAGTTCGGTTAGATTCTGTCTGAAGGCGAGCATACTGAACATGCTCCTTCCACCATTCATGTTTGGCCCAAATCTTATTATTATTTTATATATATATATTTTTTTTCACTTTATCAGCTATTTACAGAATACATGGTTAATTTTGCCTCTACCCACCGACCCCCGATAGTAAGAAGCTGCCTACGCCTCTTCTACAACTGGTAATTCTATTGCTAACAAACTCAGTTTAAAAAAAAAGTTATAATCCCTTTTTTTTAATATTCATACTTGACTCAATGAATCACAGAATCAAACACTTATTTAATCATATTTCACACAAACAATCAAAGGAAAAAAAATCTTGCCTTACATTTTTATCTAGTTTTTAAGGAAAATAATTACATTACAAAATTTTGTAATAAAGTATTAAATAATAGGATATAGTCCAGTTAGTAAATGGTATAGAAAATACTATTTTTAAACTGTTACGTAAATCACAGAGGACTTTTTCTAAATTTGTCCATTTTTTTCCGAAAGATTTGCAAAAAAAACAGAGATGTAATTTTTCCGGATAGTTGTTTGTACATATGTACATATCTCATTAATTATCAGATGCGCAATACGTTTGTATCGTACACGTTTGTCTTTCAATAGTTATAACATTTCAAAGAAGATCTTTTTGTTGAAAACATATCAAGTTGTTTTTTAAATATATTTTGATGAGAGTTGGGAGCTTGTTTGGCCCGGCTTTCTTCCTTACTAACTAGTTCTACCGATAGCTCAGTGGTATGCGTGCTTGCTTACAGAGCTTAAGATCACGGGTTCGAAACCAGGTCGATGTCCTTAGTTCATTCTATCTGGGTGGTAAAATAAACTTATTTTAACGCTCAACGAAGCACATCGTCCTTCGGATGGGACGTTAAGCGATGGTCTCGAGCCTGTACGATAAAAATTTAGGACTCACATAATAGAGTCGGGCTTATGTCTACCAGAGTGACGAAAGAGCGCTCTGGTAGTAGGCGATATAACCTTGTAGTTAAAGCCCAGGCATGAGTCACAGTAACTAATGACATTGTACAGGCTCGGGACCATCGCTTAACGTCACATTCGAAGGACGTCGTGTTTAAGTTTAGTTTACCTCCCAGATAAAATAAACTAAGGGCCTCAGCCTTGTTGCAAACCCATAGTCTTCACCTCAGTAAACAAGCACGCACACCACTGAGCTACCGGTCCCTCGTTTGTATGAATTTTGATAGTAATTATGTTATAAGAGACAAATGGAAGTTTCTGGTGCTTCAAGGTTTATGTTAGGCCTTAATTAAGACAATGTTCAATTCCACACTCGAAACTGGAGATGTATCGAGACTGTTTCTAAAATCTTAGATCAAATAAAACAAAGATAGAGGTAAATATTGTTTTCAAATTTGGCCACGAAAATATCTATGTTTACATTCCTAATCTGCTGCCATTTTCAATAATAAGTAGGCATAGGTTTGATCTGAAACCTTTCTTTAAAACAGTTTGAAAACCTTCCTCAAAAGCGTTTGTTCTCGGCAAGATTTAAATAAATGGAAACGAAAAATCTGGGATTACAGGTTAGTTTACATTTTATGTTAAAGTTTTAGAATCAGGAAATATAAGTAAAATCTATTTATACAGCCATCAACTAAAAGAAAATTGACACGTATTGTAAGAGGTCTCAGTCAAATAAGACCAAATGAACGTAAATAAATATAAACACTATATACTTCTTTATTCTTTCTTTCGAAAAGCAATATAAAATTACAAATGTTCTAAAATACATTTTGATAGAATTGAAATATTAGGTGATAATATTTTTTTATTTGAATATTTTGCTTTATGTTCTAAACGTTTTAAATAATATTTAATGTATTAACTTGGGTACATTAGTATGATGAATTTCTGTATAGATGGTGCTGGTGTTTGTTTTGGAGGTTGGTCTACGCATGCGCCTATCCTTTGTTGTCTCTCGAGAGGCCATTCTTCTTATTTCTCAGTTCTTCAACTCTTTTTACTAACTCTACAATTTTGTTCAACTTACATTGTCAATATTCAATGTTAAATGTGATTTTACATCACATTTTGGTGACTGTTTTCTTTTTATATTTGTTAGTGGCATAGTGTTCAGTCCTTTGTCTTTTATTTTTTCTCTTCGTATGAAAAAGTGTACAATGGCCCAATTTCTATCTTTGTTCTGATTGTGTACAGTGTTTTTATGTTTTTAATTCCTTATATTGGACAAGTGTTTATTGAAATCAGTGAAGATTTCTAACCTACAAAGTCTTTTTGACAACATGGTCATACAGTGAGTCCACTTAAGATTTTTTTTTTTAATTTCTAGGATTCCGAACCCCTATTGTTTTAAGTTATAATTGATTTTTTTGATAGGCGAAAACAATATTCTGGCTTTGGAGGCGAAAACAACATTCTGGCTTGTTTATTGTTCATAATATGCTGTAGATGTGACGAGTCGTTGCTCATTTTATATTAGGTTAATTCGTTTTATTCAATGTCGATAGCGACCACTCCTAATTAAATAGGTACTCAATTCAAACACTACTCACATTTTTATCAATTTATTTAACTTATAAGAACGGAGGAATTCATTATTAATACAAGTCTGGTGATTAAAATTTATTTATAAACAACAAATTTGATTTTGTTTGAATTAATAATAACCGGGACAAACCCAAAAAGCCAACTAGGGTCAATTGATTCATTATCCGGGAAAAGGGGGGCACCAATTTTTTCCGGATATTTGAAGGTTTTCTACTGTCATGAAATTACCTACAGCTATATACTATAGCAACAAACTTGTAGCTAATTGGTCATGTCTAGTTTTACAAAAAAGGCAGTAAATCACCGACCATGTACTTACCCAGCTCGACTAAGTTCTCACGAAATCAATTCAGCTGAAAATAGTTAATGATAGTTATCCTTGTGGGGTTTTAGATAGGTCATATAAAATTTCATGTCGATACATCATTACTTCGGCAGTTATTGAGATTTTTGTGTTAAGCCCGTCTCCCCCTTGGCCGATTTGGCTGAAAATAAAATTCCTTTGGAAACTCAACTTAGAATTTCTGACCGATTATATAACCCTCCCTATAGTTAGTTATTATGACCCACGCCCGGGCTTTAACAACAAGGTCATATTGCCTGAAACCATAGCGCTTTTTCCACTCTGGTCGACATGTGCCGACTCTACTATGGGGGTCTGAAATTTTGCCTACTCTGTTTTGAACCCGCGAACTATAGCTCAGTAAGCAAGTAAGCATACCGCTGAGCTACCGGCGCCCTCAAAATGAACAACAAAAAATGAATATACTTCTCTTTAGGAAAAATATTCAATAATCTAATCTACCTTTGTTAAGAATAAAAAAAATATATAATAGACGCTTTCAAGCATATTTTCTAGTCATTAAAGTGAACATAGTCATTTAATAAAAATGAACTCAATCGGATTTTTTTTTTGTTGTGAAATATGATTTTCTGATCAAATTTTCACATATTTCTCCTGTCATACAGGCTTTTGCATGAGATGACTAGTCCACTGGCAAAGGTTTGCAGTGTTGGCATGCTTTTGGTGTCTGCCAATAACAATTAATTTAGAGGTTAGGAAGGGGAGGACTGGGAAGTACGCTTCCAGGGTCAAGTCTCCAGTCTGCTCCCTGCCCTCCATTGTATGAACCTATACGAGTGTTAAGGGGCCCTCACACTGGCAAACATTTGAAGATGTCGGTTTTGTGCAAAAATATTGAGATGACAAATATTGTGCAAAATAAGGGGTATTCAATATTTTGTGGGGCGTTCAAAAGTTTTCTGAAAGTTTAGAAAATTTTGCGGGCCTGTCAATATTTTGTAGCATGAGAGCGCAGTGTGAGGACATTTTGATAAAGTGTAGGTTCCAAGCTCAGTTCGCGAAAAATCGGTTACGATGACCATGGATCGGTCGCTTCTTCGAATAATTCCTGACTCACACTCTTTTCTTCTCATTATTTAAAGACTTCTTCAACACTGCACACAATACAACTACGCTACTTTCAAACTCCGGGTTTGCCCTGGGCAAAGAAACGTATGCGGCTATGGCTGAGTACAACGCGATGCGCCGTGCTTCCATCACGAATGTTTAGTCGAAACTCAAATTTTGTGCAATATTTTTGTGTAGTGTGAGGGCCCCTTTACTGTTGTCGATATATTTTATTTCCTCAGCTATACAAAGTGTAGGGGAAGTTATGTAATCGGCCACAAATTTCATGCGGCGTTTTTGTATGGAATTTCATGTTTCCAACCTCCAGATAATACAAATATATAAAAAAAATTAATAATCTACGTGTCTCCGTGAATACGATAACTGCCGATAGAATAAATGTATCAACACTCAGCTAAAGGAGACGGTGATTAGGGGAGAAGGCTCGAAACAGAAACTCTAAAACTGCCGTTATAGTGAATATATCGAAACGAAATTTCATATGTGAATTCAAAAGTCCATAAGGACGACAAAATATAAAATTTCAGCGGAATGGGAGAAGGGGGGGGGGGGGGGGGGAGGATTGGAGAGGGCTTATCTCAAAATCCTCAATAACTGCCGATGTAATGAATGTATCTACACGAAATTTCATATTTAAAGTCAAAACTCAAATGAGCACATAACTTGTCAAATTTCAGCGATATCGACCAAAGGGAAGGGGGAATGGGGGGGGGGGGGGGGGGGGGGGGCTCAATTCAAAAAAGTAAAAAATGTACTTCCCCATGATGAATTAATCAATTGAGTGTTCCGTTTCTCCTCCAAAACAGTCGACCGTTTGTGCTACTATTCAATAGTTGACATATAGTGCCTCCTAAATCCTCATGCTAAATTTAGTGTCGATAAATTCATTACGTCCCCCCCCCCCCTCCCTCCCCCCCAAATGATCTTTTTTAATCTATTACACTTGAATATATATATTTTTAATATGAGCAATGTGCGGCAATCATTCAAAAGAAAGTAATTGGTTTGCGTCTAAGCGTGAATTTCATACTAGAATAGGGAACAAAATATGGGGGGTGGGGCGTTAAAAAACATTTTGATGCATATAATTAAGTGGGGCATTAAATTAAAGCTACTAATCAGCAGAAATCTCCCTTAGAAAAACTTCCAAACAAAATCGAAACAAATGAGGGGAACATCGAATTTCTGACCGATTAGATAACTTGCACTATACTTACTTGGTATCAACAAACAACAAACATAAACTTGATATCTACAGATAGAATGAATGTTAGAGTGGGTACGTGCGTATATGAGCATTGAACAGTGTCTCAGTAAGACACCTATTGATTTTCAGACAAATCGGTCAACTAATTTGGAGGGAATTTAAAAGTTGGTTCATTACAATTAATACGATTTGGGGAATCGCATTGTCGGTGATTCATCCATGTTTGAATATAGCCGTATCATAATTATCGATATCTTCACGACAACTAAGTAGAAAAGGAACAGTCTTTTCTCGAGAATTATCTTGAATCACTTTCTGTCGGAAAACACGATATCGAATTTCTGACCGATTACATAACTCCTCGTATAGCAGGGGAAGTAATAGTGAAGCAGGGGAAGTAATAGTGAAGCCAATAAAATGTGTTTCATTTTTTGTATTTGCTTGAAGCTTTAAATGGGTGGGGTGGGGGGCAGTCTGCGGCAGGCTGGATCCTGTCCTGTCACTACCTCTCCTTTCTCTCGGCCCTACTATTGTCGTTCATGAACGGACATGTTCAATTGAACTATCCATTCAAGTGAACACCAGACCCAACTAGTTCAGTTAATGAATCACAACCTCTTCATGAAGCTAGGAATCTTTTTAAATAAAGAAAAATCCAGCCAACTTTCTCTTCCAAGTATCAAATCTGTCTAAAATTCCATATCGAGTATTTACAGAAATTTTATGTTTTTCCAATCCTGATTTCAAAAATGAAAAAAGTATAGTCCGTGAACTGAAGTTGAAGGGGGGGCCTCCCTCAAAGCTCTTTTTCGCGCTAATTATGAGTTTTTCCCCACTGTGTATGTATCCCAAATGTATCTCCGCTAACTTGTATTTACCTTTGAGAATTGTTTTGAAAAATCCTATAAATGCGCAGAAATTAAAAAAAAATTGTAATTCGCATAACATTTGGCCAATTACATATTTAATGAAGTTCTTCTTGAGTTTTGCTAAAAAATCAGGTTTGGTTTGTGGTCTTCATTTGAATGTAGATGAGACCGTGTACATGAAGACCTCACGGAATTTGTGCAGGACTCTCCTGAAGTAATTTCTAACAATGAGCACCAATTTCCAGTAGTCAGGGAATTCAAATATCTTGGGGCTCTGAACACAGAAGATAATGATGTAAGCCACGAAATAAGAGCACGAATTGCTGCAGGGAACAGATGTCTATTTGCTGTCCAAAGAATACACAAGTTCCGCACATTAACATGGAGGGCCAAGCTAATTGTCTATAAAACCATTGTCTGTCCAATTGTGACTTACACTGGTGAAACTTGGGCGTTGACAAAAGAAAATGAAGAGACTGCTACTGTGGGAACGGAAAGTACTTAGAAAGATTTATGGACCTGTTTCAAAGAACGGCAGATGGCGTATCCGGAAGAACAGAGAATTGAGAGACCTTTACGGAGATTCCGACCTGGTGTCCGTGATGAAGCAGGCGAGATTACGTTGGTTAGGCCACGTAGAGAGAATGGAAGGAGGAAGACTCCCTAAACAAGCCCTCTACGGTAGGCCAGACGGTGCCAGGAGAAGAGGAAGACCTGGACGATGTCAAGGCGGATCTCCGAGTGTTGGGCATCAGAGGATGGAGAGAGAAGGTTTTAGATGGAGGAGGATTGTGACGTAGGCCCGGGTTCTTTCAGGACCGTAGCGCCGCAGGAAGAAGAAGAAGAAGTTTCTTTTTATACTTGTGACTGGGTCTAATCTAATTAGTGGAGTTATCTTTAAATAAATATTGTCGAATTTGAATAAATGTTTACTTATTTTTACAGGATTAAAATAGAAAACAATCTGGATTATTTGTGAAGTGAATTCGGAAGGTAGAAAAGTAGTGATGTTTTGTATGTCCAGGTCGGACCCTAGCGGGGACAGCGAAGACCGGAGCTCGGGACAGCCACCCACGGAGGAGCTGAGACCTCGCATCAAGTACGGAGAGCTCGTCATACTAGGGTAACTATCACTGGTTGGTTTCATTTTGTGATTCATGCCCGGGCTTTGACTACCAGAGCGCTCTGGACATGAGCCCGACTCTACTGTGAGAGTCCTAAATGTTGTCGGATATGCTTTAATTACAGATATACCGGATGGACTATATGTATGGAAACCTAGGGACCTAAGCATTCCATACTCATATTCCTCCCACGGTCGCTTTACTGTGGGAGTCCTGATTTAGTTACCTAAGATAGGGAGGGTTCTTTAGCGAGTATCTGACATTGCACAGGCTCGGGACCAGCTTCTTCTTCGTCTTCGGCTACCCTCCGGGCTCACCAACATATCAGCCCCTGACCTACAAATAAAACAGAAATTCTATATAGCTAAACGTTATTACGTTACAAATATGAGCCCACAGTGATTTCTCTGTTTTAATAGTTGAAAATGGCCGTCAAATGTAAGTGAATTTCACCATAGAACATTCTAGTAAGGGACATATGAAAGAACTTGTGTTAATTTATTAAGCTTATATTTAATAGAGGAGATAAAGTACTGTTATCTGTGGGGATCGATCGATAAGAGAACCTTGGCGTGACGCAGCGATCGACTACTATGGCGTGTCTACACCAGGTTCGACTTATCTATAATACATCAAATTAATTTTTTCCCAAGTACTGAAAAATATACAGTCATTTTTGATGGGGAAGGGGATGTAGGTGTTTTTTATAGAGAGAACATTTTCTGTAGGGTTTTTCTCAAATAAGACGTGATCAATATTTGAAGTATTCCCTAACAGAACGTTCAAATCACATTTATTCATTTTTAATTTTTAAAATTCCTTAGCTGAGGGCCGGATCTAGAGGGGGCAAGCGGGGGTGCTTGTCGTCCGGGGTGATAGCCCGAGGGAAGGGAGGGCTCGACGCACCATGAACCATGCTATAGACATTAGGGATGTCGAAAACTGCTCCTTAACTGAGGGCCGGATCTAGAGGGGGCAAGCGGGGGTGCTTGTCGTCCTGGGCGATAGCCCGAGGGAAGGGAAGGCTCGACGCACCATGAACCATGCTATAGACATTAGGGATGTCGAAAACTGCTCCGCAACTGAGGGCCGGATAGTAACAGTAGTAACATTTTTTAATTACATTAATTATTTATATACATATATATAACATATATATATATATATATACACACACACATATATATAGTAGAGGATTGCTACCCTTTTCAGTTATCTTAGTAAACTTAATTCTTCATCAGAGACCGTCCATATATGACGTGTATAAAGATATAACGCATATAGGAGAGGAGGGGGGATTCACTTTTTGTGACTGCGAGGGAGGGGGTGTTGTCATGAAAAGTGTTACACAATGCAATATAACTATTCAGTTATATTATACTTCGTTTTCATAACCTCATCAGATGAAACACCCCAAACTATATATATTTTTAAATTTTGATAGTTAATTAAATGTATTTAATAAATATCACAAAAAAATTTTTTGATGAATTATTTACAATGTACCTCGCCACTACCAATTAATCAATTACGTTTTCGCTCTCTCCAAAACCATCTGGGCTATAATCGATAGTTGACTTACATAGGGGCTTCTGTATCCTCATACTAAATTTTGTCGTTACATTCATTCATTTAATTTTTTTTGGTGGGGGTTCTCCTGACCCCCTGAGGGGGGTCGGTTACATCACCCAATTGCGTTGGGGGGAAAAAAACGGATTCTTCGGCTGTAGACGATTGGCTACGGTCCACAGTCGTCCTTGGTTTCCGGCGCTTTACGCCGAGTGAACTCGATTTTTTCGCGGGTTCTGTTCTGCCTGCGTCCCAGAGCCATTCATTTCATTGGCAATTATCAGGGTTTTTGAATTGAGCCCCTCTTCTGATCCACCCCTTCGGATGGGATGTTGAGCGATGATCCCGAGTCTGTACGATGTCAGGTACTCGTTAAAGACCTCTACCCCAGGTGTATACAAATTTAGGATAGGATAGATTTAGGACTCCCTTAGTATCGTAGAATCGGTCTCATGTCCACCACAGTGACGAATTTGCTCTCTGTTAGTAGGCGTTAGTGGTTTAAACCAGGGCATGAGTCATATTTACTAACAACGGTTGTTATTAAGGTTTTTGTATTAAGGCAATCCCTCTGGCCCATACGGCTGAAAATCATTGGATATCGTCCTTATGGTAGGTACTTCGTATATGATACTTAACATTTTGGCAGAGAAATTGTGAAACACTTGATAAAAAATATGAAGAAAAAGGTATGTTTCATTAAAATATTGTCTATTTCACAAAATATATGGGAGTACTTTCGGTATTGCTACCATCTTCAGCCTCGACTTAACAAATACTAAATGTAAGTTTAGAATCAGAACTGTCTCTTCTCCCGCCTCTACGGGGTTTTTTCTTGTCACTTTCTCTTGTACAGTAAAGTCTTAAAACTTGGAAAACATTAAAAATAAAATCTATCATCAAATTTAAATCTTCATAATAAAAGAAAAATTAGAAATAGTATCAGTGCTGATTAAAATACGAATGCGTATATATGAAATACTATTGTTAAGTCCTGACTGATGTAAAGTACTCCCATATATTATACACATTTTGTGAAATAGGCAATATTTTAAAGAAACATACATTTTTCTTCAAATTTTTTTTTCGTATTATAGCTGAAGTAAAAAATCTGTTTTGGTATTTTAATTAATTTCAAATTGGAACATGTCCATTAGAAGGGGGCCCAAATCCCTCTGACGGACGGGCGGACTGATACTTCAATGAAACCTTCCTCACTCGTATCTCACTATTGTGCAACTATGCAACTTGTCTTGGTCCATTTAGAACTTAATAATATTATCTCTTTATTTCCAGAGGCCTTTTTTCTACTGTATGTTCTTACTTTTCTTAATATCCGAAAAGAAAACTCCTGCAATTGTTCAACATTTAAAAATTGCTTCTTCAATTCAGAGATATAATAGAGCTGCTTGTAAAATTTCATGAAATTCGCTCTGTTAGAAATTAGTATAAACACTTAATCAAATATTAAAAGGAAAAATCGAGCAAATTAAATTGGGATACCTCAGAAATTTAACAACCAAAAAGTGATATATGTCGCTTACTAATGAACTAAGTTTTCGTTCCGTTCAATTTATTTACTGTTCCTGTTTTTACCTCGATGCAGTCTGAATATTTCTCCTTTCCTTATCTCATTGCCCTAATGAGATTGTCTGAATCGATTTTGCTAATTTTAACTCCCGTATAGTTTTGTCGCTAAGATAAAAATACATTGTAGACAAAATCAATAGGGGGGAGGGGGACATTGGAGTTGCCCCGGTGAAGTAGTCTATGCTCCTCGGTGACGGGGAGAGGAGGGGAGGGGGGGAGAGTGATCTGTAAAAACGGGGTTGGTGCAACAATGTCCTGTGTTGCATATAACCGACATGTTTTTCAAATTGTCAATAGACATTCCAGTATTGTATTCTAGATTAATGAAAAAGTAAGTTATTGTTGTGTTATTATTATGTTGCAGTAACAACGGGTCGCTGCCTCAGGGGGACCGCGGTCGTCGGAGAAGCAAGCTGGTCTTATATAAGAGGGATCGCTCCAACGGCATCAAGCGCTCCAAGCACTATGTTGTCAAGACACCCCACGCATCACAGGTAGTACCACCCGTACCAAGTGTTTTAGCCAAAAATCACCGT
This sequence comes from Aradus depressus, assembly GCA_963662175.1. Taxonomy (NCBI): domain Eukaryota; kingdom Metazoa; phylum Arthropoda; class Insecta; order Hemiptera; family Aradidae; genus Aradus; species Aradus depressus. The sequence continues at coordinate 54,426,516 of OY759214.1, read as the reverse complement.
TCAACCGGCAAACATGTTAAGTGGACTATTTTCGTAGATTATTTAATGGAGAACTTTTTTTTTATTATTAATCTTTTTATAATAAAACATTTTTCGATATGATTGGAAATTATATCGAGAGAAAATGTATGTTTCACCGCCATTTTTGTTCTTGGTTTCTTTGTTTTTGTGACTCATACCCGGGCTTGTAACTACGAGATCATATCGTCTGCTAACGGAGCACTCTTTCGTCATTCTGTTGGACATGAGCCTGAGTATATTTATTGCCCAGGTTTTGTACTACAGGTGTTGGGGTCTTTAGCGAGTACATAATATCGCACAGACATGAGAATGCCGATTTACGTCTTATCCGATGGTCGGCGAGCTCAAGGTTTTTTTTATCTTCCAATTATAAAAAACCTGAGCCTCGGCCAAGTCTCGAACCCCCGATCCTGAGCGCAGTAGGCAAGCACGCTACCACTATGCTACCAGCGCACCCTTGTTCCTCGAAATTGTCTTCCGAAATAATAATATATTTATCATTTAGTCTTATATAACGGGCTTTATAAAAAAACAAGTGCTCTGCTTGTAAGCGTATGACCTCGTAGGTTAAATGTTCGGGCATGAGACCAAAACCAAACAAATAAACCAAGGACCAATATGGTGGCAGGAAAAAAAAAAAAGTTTCCTCCATATGTTTTCAACAATTGGACTTCTCATACACAAACCTGTTGAGACAAGTGATAACTTCTCACACACAAACCTGTTGCGACCAGTGATAACTTCTCACACACAAACCTGTTGCGACCAGTGATAACTTCTCACACACAAACCTGTTGAGACCAGTGATTTCCTACATGGGGCGGTCTCCACAGCAGAACTCGTTAACATAAATATTCTTCGAGTGGCCACAAAAAGATAACAAAGTATGGTCTAAACGCATTCAAAATAATAAACTTCCTTCTTCACCATTTTGGAATAGAAGTAATAATAATAATACAAAAAGTTATTAGTTAACGTCCCCTTTCTGTACTATTTAAATTAATTATTATTATGTATTTATTTTAGTTTCATTAAATTAACTAATAATCCTCGATTTTTTTTGTCTTTTATTTATTTCCTTTGTAGTTTTCTGCAGATCTGAGTACTTCTTTGTGTAACTAATAACAAAAAAAAACCCGTATTTATTGCAAATAATATATTAATTTATTGATGAAAATTAAATTAAAAAAAACAATTTTATTTTATAAAATATTCTACCTACTTTCATTTCAAATTATTTTTTTTACAATGAAATTGTGTTTCAAACAACCCTGATGAAATGGTGAAAGTTAATGATGTTCTATAGTTTGTGATCTATAATTTAAACAACATGTTTCGGGGACTATGATTAAAGTAATGGAAAATTGAAGTTTGGATTGGGAGTTGAAAATATAAATAGTTGAAGATGAACCAACAAAATAAACTCTATTTCATACTAACTAAATATTAACTTATAATCCCCACTAATCCACTAGTTAGTACTTATTAATCTCCATTAATCCACTAGTTAGTACTTATTAAGTCCCACTAGTCCACTAGTTAGTACTTATTAAGCCCCACTAGTCCACTAGTTATTTATTTTTCCTGTCTTCGTTTTCATATCATAAATTGAATTGGCCCTTAATAAAACAATGTATAAGAAATACGAATATACTTAAAAAAATCATTTCACTTAGCAAAGAGTCGTACAATCAATTCAATCATCTATTGAAACAAAAACAGAACCTCTCGCACCAATACATTTTTACATTATTATTGTTATATTTGAGCGATGATGGTCTGAACACGCCACACTTTTTCTTTCATTTACAATTATGATAAATATATCTATAGCAAATCCGTCATTTTTACATGAAAGTTTTTTTTATGATGGGAACAATGATAGTGAAGCATCTTTGGTTGCCTTTGGTCAGTTATTATAAAGAGGGATTGTCTTCCATAGAATGTGGAGTGGGGGGACCCTGTGGGAGTGTTGTCTATTGTCTTCCGAGGTGTAACTGGTGTTTATGTTGTTCAGGCAGTCCTGGACACGAGCCAACACTCCATCTCGTACACACTGTCGAGGAACCATGCCATCATTGTGGAGTACATGCCAGATGAGGAGACGGACATGTTCCAGGTGAGTCCACCTTACCAGCTATCATCAGCTTGTGCCTTTTGTCTTGTGTGTCCGATGTCAGGGGAAACTGGGAAATAACTCCAACAATTTGCACAGAGGGAAGTAGCTCCTTCGGCAAACCGCCGAACTAAATCCTATGTGCAACATGGCTTCTGCAGTTGTGTGATCCGTCTCAGGATACCTCTTAGCTATATTGGGAGAAAGTATCATACCGTACTTTATATCCATAGTGGGTAAACCTTTAAAATTTGCTGATATAAATAAATCGTATCAAACACCTCATAGAAATGGGCACTGCGTGAAATGTTAACAGTCTTTCCAAATATTTTACACCATGTTCATTTTGTCGAAAGATGCTCACAATTTACTTCGTGGAGTTGACTTTATTTTCCACAACTTCTGCGGTATGAACATTTAAGTATTCCTTATTATTTGTTGATATCGAAATATTTAATGGAAAAATGTCTACTACCTAGCGTTCCTTCCCAATCAAGGCTCAAGGGAGAAATCAGGAAATTTTCTGGAGGGATAATTGTGGATGTTACCTATATCAATTTTTTTTATCATTACCCACATTGAGTCATGTCGCTAGTGCTTATTCAAGTGCTTTATGGAAATGGAGACATAAGCCAGAAGAAGGCCTGTAACTAACGAAAGGAATTTGGTTTCATTTTTTGAATTTATTTGCTTTCATCATTTAAAGAGGGAAATTACAATCCCACAATACTTTGAATAAATAAGGGTATTTTGAAGAAATTCGTAAGATGATGTGGTATGATGTTTCAGATCGGTCGTTCATCGGAGGCTCCGATCGACTTTGTTGTGATGGACACTGTGCCTGGAGGCGGGGAGAAGTGTTGCGAGGGGAAGGCACTTGCGAGCACCATCTCGAGGTTCGCATGCCGGATCCTGGCCAGCCGGAGTAATCCTACCGAGTCCCGTATCTTTGCAGCCGGTTTCGACTCCTCCAGGAACATCTTCCTGGGTGTAAGTACATGGATTGATACTGTATTGATGGATACACTATATACTGTATTGATGCCTCAGGATACACTGTTAGTAGCTATTACTCGATGCTAGATAAAGACGGAAATGAAGGTCAAATAATTATATTTTCTACCTTAACTCTCTGCTACTTGGCCCACGTTAGCAGGGACATTAAGACTGTGTTAAACCTCCAGAGAGGTGGGAGACAAGGGGAGGGGAGCGGTGGGAGAGCAACGGCTCAGGTCCTTAACAAAATTAAAGCAACATTCGAAAATAATGTAAGGCTTTTTAAGTGTTCTCTTTTCAAAAAATATTTTTTTTATTTATTCTTATACAATAATTGAGGGAGTTAGAAGCAAAGGGATGTAAGTGACAAATCGGCTGAAATTGAGATATGTGTTAACATCTTTCTTGACACCTACCCTGATTACTGGCTAACGATCAGAACGATTGTTAGTGCCAGTAATGCTATCTAGTGGAAAATACCTGGGTAATACCTGAATTTACGATGTTACTATAACTTTGAAGGTAATTATCTCGAAATGACATTTTTGTCACTTCCATCCCTTTGCTTCTAACCCCCTCAATTATAGGTAGGTTGGCCCTGAGCCAAGTCGACATTTTCTTTTTTGTATGAAACCACGTGGCTCCACCCTCAGCACTGCGGTGTCTAGACAACTACGTAATATTGGATATCCCTCAAAATTAAATAATTGATAAATTTCATGTCAAGGTCAGGGATAGATTGAATGTTGCGTCGATATATTCACATGAGCAGAGTATTAGAGTTGAACCACTCCTTCAATGACACCCCTTCCCTTTGGCCAATTCGGCTGAAAATCTATAAGGTTGTCTTTAAAGAGTTCTGTGTCGACTGTCATTCTTTCGCAAGTTATCTTGGTTCATTAATACAGATACGGACATAAACTTTTCGGTTTTGGTTTTTTAGATTTAGGTGGTCGGAAAACATGAAATTCCTAGTGAAATCCCTATATCGATTTTTTTGTTGTGTTTTACATTGATTGTGATGAAGGAAGGACTGATGTTGCAGGAGAAGGCGACCAAGTGGCAGGAGGGACACGACATAGACGGTCTGACGACGAACGGAGTGCTCATCATGCATCCTCAGGGGCAGTTCTGTGGAGGGGAGGCAGAGCCGGGGATCTGGAAGGAGGTATCTGTGGGAGGAGGGGTGTACACACTCCGTGAGTCGAGGTCAGCACAGCAGAAGGGGAAAGCGGTATGTAGCACAGCTGAACAGAAGGGGGTGGAACAGGACAGCTAGTGGGTGGGGCCACACGCAACAGCTGAAGAGAAGAGGGTGGAACTTGACAGCTAGTGGGTGGGGCGAATGGAGGGGTGCTGCCACCCGCAACAACTGAACAGAAGGGGGTGGAACTTGACAGCTAGTGGGTGGGGCGAATGGAGGGGTGCTGCCACCCGCAACAGCTGAACAGAAGGGGGTGGAACTTGACAGCTAGTGGGTGGGGCGAATGGAGGGGTGCTGCCACCCGCAACAACTGAACAGAAGGGGGTGGAACTTGACAGCTAGTGGGTGGGGCGAATGGAGGGGTGCTGCCACCCGCAACAACTGAACAGAAGGGGGTGGAACTTGACAGCTAGTGGGTGGGGCGAATGGAAGGGTGCTGCCACCCGCAACAGCTGAACAGAAGAGGGTGGAACTTGACAGCTAGTGGGTGGGGCGAATGGAGGGGTGCTGCCACCCGCAACAGGTGAACAGAAGGGGGTGGAACTTGACAGCTAGTGGGTGGGGCGAATTGAGGGGTGCTGCCACCCGCAACAGCTGAACTGGCTAGTGTTATTACTACATTACATTTTCAATTGCACTTGGATGAGACAACTTTTAAAAAACATCCAATGTAACGGAAATAAGACTATTCCAGAACCATATTTAACTCTCTATAATATTATTACATTTTCAATTTCATTTTGATTGGATAACTTCTAAAGAAATTTTATATTGGAAATCCAAGATGGCGACCGAATTTCCAACTTGAATTTGTCCTATAACCTGAGGAGAATCTACCATCGGTTCAACCAGTTAAATACAAGTTCTTTAGCTATTTATTGATGGCTATAATTGGAATTAAGCAATGATATAGTTAGTTATTATGACTCATGCCCAGGCTTTAACTACAAGGTCATATCGCCTACTACCAGAGCGCTCTTTCGTCACTCTGGTGGACATGAGCCCGACTCTACTGTGAGAGTCCTATATATTGCCTACCCTAAATTTTTATTCACCTAGGATAAGGGTCCAACGAGTATCTGACATCGTACAGGCTCGAGGCCATCGCTTAACATCCCATCTCAAGGACCGGGAAGGGCTTCGGCCGGGTTTCAAACCCGCGATTTTGAGCTCAGAAGGCTAGCACGCTACCTCTGAGCATCCGGCGCCCTCTAAAAATTCTCATTTGTGCAATTGCTTATAGTCTTCATATGAAGTTTTTAATATTTTAAGTATGTAATAGGTGTGAAAGGAATGAGTTTTTGTTGATAATAATGAGGGAGACGTGTCATGTGGGTGCTGTCTCAATGTCTCATCTTATGTTGTTCAGGTGGAAGGTGTTAGCAACGTGCTTCAGGACGGCACCCTCATAGATCTGTGTGGTGCCACCCTCCTCTGGCGGTCTGCAGAGGGACTCGCCAAGTCTCCTGTAAGTAGAGATTAAACAAGTTTTAAAACTTGAAACTCATTTAAACTTTCTTAATTTAACCCTTTCTTCGAAATTTTTATAATTCTTCAAGAATTTTGAATATTTAGGATCTCTTTGGCTCCCCAAATGGTGTCTAAAGTGTGACCCGGCGGAAAAACCGGGAATTACAAACCTTTAGGGAAAAGTGGGTTTGAGAGGAAGAGTGGAAACTTAGTTAATCATTTCGCGCTGAGCAAGTACAATGACGGTTATTCACTGACAACATTTTTTTTTACCATATTAAAAGTTATACAAATATTATCTAATATTTGTTCTTTATTCTGTCTGTTGTTTGCGAACGCATTTGCTCATAATATCTACTGTATCAGAAGGGCTGGCGGCTGTTGAGTTAAGATAGACGTTGTGTTACAGACCAAAGAGTATCTGGAGTCTCTGGTGGACCAGGTGAACGCAGAGCGGCCCATGTGTCCTGTGGGACTCAACACTCTCAAGATACCTCGCAAGTCAAGTCAGGAGTCGGACAAACAGCCCTATGTCTACCTCAACTGTGGTCATGTTCAAGGGCTCCACGACTGGGGCGTCGAGAAGGGCTCCAACACTCGCACCTGCTCCATGTGCTTCAAGGTTAGCTTCTTATTATACCGTCTCTACTCGTCCTTCTTATTATACCGTCTCTACTCGTCCTTCTTATTATACCGTCCCTACTCATCCTTCTTATTATACCGTCTCTACTCGTCCTTCTTGTTATACCGTCTCTACTCATCCTGCTTATTATACCGTCTCTACTCGTCCTTCTTATTATACCGTCTCTACTCATCCTGCTTATTATACCGTCTCTACTCATCCTGCTTATTATACCGTCTCTACTCATCCTGCTTATTATACCGTCTCTACTCATCCTGCTTATTATACCGTCTCTACTCGTCCTTCTTATTATACCGTCCCTACTCGTCCTTCTTATTATACCGTCTCTACTCATCCTGCTTATTATACCGTCTCTACTCATCCTGCTTATTATACCGTCTCTACTCGTCCTTCTTATCATACCGTCTCTACTCGTCCTTCTTATTATACCGTCTCTACTCGTCCTTCTTATTATACCGTCTCTACTCGTCCTTCTTATTATACCGTCTCTACTCGTCCTTCTTATTATACCGTCTCTACTCATCCTGCTTATTATACCGTCTCTACTCATCCTGCTTATTATACCGTCTCTACTCATCCTTCTTATTATACCGTCCCTACTCATCCTTCTTATTATACCGTCTCTACTCGTCCTTCTTATTATACCGTCTCTACTCGTCCTTCTTATTATACCGTCTCTACTCATCCTGCTTATTATACCGTCTCTACTCATCCTTCTTATTATACCGTCTCTACTCATCCTGCTTATTATACCGTCTCTACTCATCCTTCTTGTTACTTCCCCAACTATAGGGGTCGTTCAACAATTTGATGTTGAGTTTCACATTTTATGTATAAACCCTATTAGGATGACACCTCTCAATTTTCCGAGATCGGCTTAAGGGAAGGGAAGGGATAGAGGAGGGGGCTCAACTCAAAGACCTAATATATGTCGATATTATTAAAGTATCGATACGTTTTTTAGTATGAAGAATCATAAGTCCCTGAATAAGACACCTATTCATTTTCACTCACATCGGTCGATTGATTTCAGAGTGAGGGGGAAACAAAGTTAAGTTCTGGAAAAATAGAGAGTAAAATACTTCTCATGATTTTATCGATTTTGTAAAAATAATGTATTATATCTTTGGTGGGAGGCCATAACAGTACAAATCAAAAAAGTCAATTTTTCAGAAGAACAGAAAATGTCTTGCCACTGGACAAATTTGTTTTTAACTGCCACAAAATTAAGTCTACACTACGTCAGAGACATTACCCTAGAGATTGACTTCATATTGTGAAATATGTAATAATACTTTTTTGACCAAAAATGGACTTGTACTCTTTTTCTCGCCCATCAAAGATATAAATACAAATATTAAAAGAATTTTTTCAATGAGCCAAGACTTCGTTGTGGATAATTTACAAAAACATGCGTTCGTGATTTATTTTACAATATGAAAATATTATAGAAGTAAGGGCATCAGTAGCTTTTGTGCTAGCCTACTAAGCTCAAGATTGCGGGTTCGAAACCCGGCCGAGGCCCTTAGTTTATTTTATCTGAGGCGTTAAAAAAAACATGAACATGCCGTCCTTCATATGGGTCGTTAAGCGATGATTCCGAGCCTGTGCGATGTCAGGTACTCGTTAAAGACAAGACCAGGTTAAATAAACCTAGGTAGTCAAAATTTAATTTCCCACGTAGAGTCGGGCTCATTTCCACCAGAGCGCTCTTTCGTCGCTGGTAGTAGGCGATATGACCTCTTAGTTAAAGCCAAATAAATAACACAATATAAATAATATTTTTTTTTTTACGATTTTCACAAGTAAATACTTTTTAAGTATTATAGTGGCGGAGGTAGGTTCAGTTAACTAAACAGTCATAACCTTTTTAGCATTTTTTTCTTTTATTTATTATTTATTTTTACATTCAGTTATTTTAAATATATATATATACTGATGTTGTGTTACAGAGCGGTCCTATGGTGAAGCTGTCGATGGGCCTCGAGCCTGCTTTCTACGTGGACTCGGGCCCCCCCACCTTCTACGCCTTCAACCCCTGCGGCCATATGGCCACCGAGAAGACTGTCAAGTGAGTATGAGGAATAATTCCTTCAGATAGTTTTGTAAGATGCAGCTACATGTAGTGGCATCTCAGAGTCATTGAAACGTGTAAACGCTTGTTGCTCGCATTTAAGGAAAATAAACGGCAATGTAATGAAGCTGGATGGCCAATCGTATGTATTATCGCTCGCTCGCTATTAGTTTTCAAAACTATATAACGTTGGCCCCTCCTCATCTTATAATTAATTTATTCAACTAACATTATTTTGTTTAACTGTCATAGTTATTTTATATTATTCACCAGTAATCAAAATATTTTATTTATAAATTATTTTATATTGCTGAACGGTGGGGGGGATGAATTAGAGGAAACCTAATGAAAAATATTTGCATATTGGGTTGAGGCAAACCATTTTAAATATCTCACGCAGGTTAACGTTTTATTAATATCCGAGAATGAGACAAAGGAGACGAGAGGGCATTGATTGAAGGGGGGGGGGGGGGGGGGGGGGTAGGCAGAGTTTTTTGTATGTTTATATATATAAGATATCGGACAGAAAGCATCTATTTAAAAATACTCGATTGGTATTGGTACTATATGGAGATGTGAACTAAGGATGTTGTGTGATCCTCTGTACAGGTACTGGTCGATAGTGCAGATCCCGCACGGCACCTCCGCCTTCGACTCCTTCTGTCCGTTTTGCGCCAGCCCCCTCGAGGGCTACCCTGGCTACGTCAAGCTCATCTTCAACTGAAGAGGCGGCGGGGGGGCCACTGTATGGCTACCGCCACATTGTATTGTCACAAGATAACACAAGTGCCCACGTACTCACTCGCTTGTAGTGCCACACTAACCTAGCCCCTTCTGGTTGAGTGTTGAATGGATTCTTGTTTTGGTTTGAAGATAGTACACTAGATATTGCTGTATGGCGCGCCGCACAGACCGACTGGATGAAGAAGCTGCAGATGTGTTGCAATGGGTCAGCCACCCACCGGGGGCGGCACATTCGTCTCAGACAGAGACGGTTTTTGAATTACGTCTCGAGACATTTCACTTTTCGCATGCGCGTTATCTCAAATGTTCATCATTAAGGCTGTCAATTTTTGTTTATATAATATTCGGTATTACGTATAAGGTCTCTTTGCATATGGCTTCCAGAACAAAATTATTTTATGTAATTAAACATCCGAACCTGGTTAAATGAAAGAAATAAAACAACCCCTAGATGATTCATCATCTCTTCGGGTGTGCGGCCTGCCTAATTGTGGTTTCCCACTATCACGTTTTCCTTCATTGAAAATGTACAATAAAAATGACCGGTTGTTGTATCCAAAAAGTGTGACAGGAGCACGCGCAGGAACTGGATCATTCAGAACTCATGTGGAGATGGAAACCGTCCTATTCTTTGTCATTTTTCAGTGACCAGGAGCATAGAGAGAAGCTGCCTGAAGGAGGGAGGGGAGGATACCGTATGAAATAGTGGAAGTTCGAATCCAACTAATGGACGAAATGTTGTGGGTGTCTTATGCTGAAAATTTTTCCTATTATTTCTTTTGTCGTTTTCTGCAGACATTAAACTTTTTATTTGAGTAACTAATAACAAAAAAGATCCGAAAAATATTTATTTTTAATTTATATTTGCTATTAGAATCTCAAAATCAGCTTTATTGACAAAAAGTCTATATTTAATTTATTAAGCAATAAACCACATTTTCATGTGATTTATTTTCCAATACAACAATGTTACAGTTAATAATGTACTCTTAATAAAACTCAATACATAAGAAATATACTGTGACGTTTTAATTAACGAATGTTTTCAGGTTTTATTATTTTCAAATGTTTTTCTTTACTTAACTCCAAAAACGCGGACATTTTCTTGAGCTTTGTAAACTGAATGCTTCTAAAAAAAATACTAAGAGATGCCAGATCGCCTATCATAGAGAACGATACTTTAATTACTTATTTTAAGATATTATTGGATTTCTACAACCAAAGGCGAAGGTTCGATCAGCCAAGAATGTTTGAAAACTAAACTGTTAATTCACCATTGACTAGGGTTCAGTATGGGAAACAAACTACTAAAATCTAGAAACAACATAAATACAACAGAAGAAGGCCCAAAAAATATATAAATAAATAAATTAACGAATACTCGTGGATCCCAATAACTTTCTCTTCTCGTCCTGATGACTCCTTGTCTGTTCCTCACGGCATGTAGCTCGAAAAAACGTAGGAATTTTTTTTTTTTTTTCACTTCCAATTCTGACAGACAGGGAAGTTAGATTTCACCTCAAGCCGTTGATTGTCCCAACTTGGACTGTAAGATTCACGTCTATATAGTGAGGGAAACAACAGTGTTCTCAACTTTGAGAGGGACACGTTCTGAGTACTCCAAATGAACAAAGACATGCAAGATCTGGGCACAATAACTGAGATATTTGGTCAAAAAAGTTTCTCATTTTACAGGATTCCCCCTTCTCCAAACTTTTTTTTTTAAATTGAAGAGATACATTAACTTGGTTCTCTTATTTATTTTATGAACCTTTAAAAACAACTTCACACTTCCAAACTGAACTAAACAGTTTCCCGTATGAATAATTATATTATATTACAACAAATATTCATACAAACTAATTTTTACAACTTTATAAAAAAATATGATGTTTATATCTCTAATATTTTTAAAAGACAATCAATTCACTTGTTCGTGGGTTCCACTTGGGGGTTTTCTTCTGTTTTTTAGAAGATATTGACCAAATCCTTACAATACTTACATATATAACTGCACATTTGAAATGTTTACAATAAATTTTACTATCTAAAATGAAACAAAAGGGCTTACTTTTGATTCATTTTTAGTAAGAAAATCCCGCCTTAAAATTATTATTATGATACGTTATTTACTGTATGTTTTTTATTTCAATTACTTTTTTAAAATATTCTAGACATGTTTTAATATATATTTATTACTAATATATTTTAATTTTTCATTGAATTTATCTTGTCAGCATTGCTTGCATATCCGACGACGAGACTTTTATAACAGAACTTCCCTCTGCAACTATTTTGATGTGAAGATTTGTTTTTTTAATTCTATTACTTTTAAAACATCTAAAAAAATTTTAACATTGAATTTTATTTAAATATTATTGCTACAAGTTTTTATAAATTCTATTTAATAATATCCTATCGATATTATTATTGTTAATCTTTCACCGGTTAGCACGGTAACCTATATTACAACCTAGTTCCTTTTATAATTTTGAATTTATATTTTGACCTTTTAACTTCTATTATATTTATTGTTTATCTATTATTGTTATTTATTATTATTAAAAAAAGTAAATGATACTGATCGCACTTTGATTATATTACAATACATGGAGAAAGCATTTCAGTTGGCGGAGAGTAGATAGACAAAACGAAACTATAACATATCATACAATTAGAACAATGATGGTCTCAACACGCCACACGTTTCGTTTAATTGTTATTCACATGTTTTCAATGACGGAAAATCTATTGCGAAGCCGTAATTTTTTTGTTCTTATGGCCATTATTTTTAAATGAGACTTCTATGATGAAAAAGTATGAAACTAGCTTTAGAGGAGAAATTTAAGTTGTGTAACTTGACGAATGTATTGGAAAGTAGTTGTGTATGTTTTCTTTTAGAATATCCTCTTGTATTGGAATCGCAGAAAAACGTTCATTCGTTTTCAATAAACTAGTTTGTTATTATTTATTGTTAATATTAGATGTTTAATTTGTATTGAAATTTTCTAATAGAAGACAAACCCTTCTACAGTGTGTCGCTTAAGTAACCAAAGAGGTTTGACATTTTTTGATTATTAATATTTTTTTCTTGAAAAAATAATAATGTTAACAACCTAATAACGAAAGCGAAATGGTGCATTCCTATTTTGAAAGAGCATATCGCCCTCGATGTCTTGTGAGGAATCTTCAACTACTTCATTCAACGAAGTTAATTGAAAAAAAAATGTTTTATAGTTTTGGTGAGATAGGAGGTTGCGTTTCAACATCAAAATATAAATTATCTGGGAAAAAAAAAATAATGAAAATGAATAATCAAAAAATTTGTGAAGTTATTAGAAGTTGAAACCGGTTGGTGAGTTATGCGCCAGCCTCTATGATAGAAGGTACGACATGATGTAGGCATGTAGTGGCATTATGGACTTGTTGAGTTCGTGGGTATTGTGCTCCTAACTGTAAGACGGCCTGCCCTGGCACAGAACTGCCCTGTCCTGTCTTCAATGCTAACTTATTTGTGACAATATTTGTACAGTTATATAATTTTAATATATTGAACGTAATCGTAAGCTAGACTATTTAGTTAAGGAGAAGGAAGATAAGCGAGGATTGTACATAAAGATGACATGTAACTGAGCTTGCATCCGTCCCAGTCTTTTGGCAAAATCCGCCTAAAACTCATTTTGCAAAAAAGGCTGCGACATCCGCAGTGTTGTGTTTAATAATATACATACTTTCTTAGCACCACTCGAAGCCACTTTATCCACTTCGATGATGCTTTTGAAAAAATTATTTATTCTAAATAAATTATGTTATTTCTCAATATATTTGTATTTTATTTTAATATAAACCCAACCCATTCCAAATCTTGCACCTTACAACGAAATGTGAGAGGGCTTACTACAGATCTGTAGGTGTTCAAAAGATACCACCCCATTGCGGCCAATCCCTTGATATTAGAGCTTGCATCGCAACCGTCACGTAGAGGCATATTTAAAAAAAAAAACAGTTTTCTTGAAAACATGTATAACTCGTCCTTAGAAGGGCGAGAGTTACATATCGCATAAAACGTAGAAGTGGCAAGATGTCCTGATGTAAAAATAAAAACGACTACGAAAAAGATAAAAACAAGATAATTTTGATGTAGAACAGTGGAAGTGTGAGTTACACTCAGGCAAGTATCTTTTAGCTGTTCAACTAGGTTAATAGAGGTTCTAACGTTTAGTCGACCGAACTGTATATAGCTTGTTGCCGCACGCGGGCAAATAGTAGCAATGTGAAGAAAATTGATAAAACCAGGTAAAAATAATAAATTCAAATAAACGAAATAAAATGGTATAATAAAGTACATAGTATTCATAATAAATATATTAAATAATGGAGAGAAAAGAAGCAGGAATTAAAATGTAAAGTGTACATAATAAAACTAATTTATTTACCTAGAGGCGTTAATAAATTTGAAACGTCTTCAGTCAATACAATCCATCATACTACGCCACATTGCCGATGCGCTATTTTACGTTTCCAACCTCACATTACATAATGACCTCTCATATTTGTACCCTCTGTTATCAGGACACGGTATCAAAATTTTCACGACAAACTCCATCATCACGCCAATCCTTATTCTGCAATTATCCACAAACTCTCCCCACAAATCCGCCACGACGTCTCAAGCGGGCATGGCAGAGGGACCTGCTCCAGGACTCCTCTTTCGTCACGTACCTCAGCAGTACAGCCACACACTTGCCACCGCTCAACATCAAAATTATTAATGACAAAAGTTATGTCGTAAATACGTAAATTAATAACATTCTATTTGGTAGATACTTGGCGGGGGTTTCAAAGTTGTTTTGTGAAGGGATTTGTTACTTTTTGCAAGGAATTTTACATCCTAATAATTTTAAGGTTTGTTTTCTGCGTCCGAGGTATTGATACTGAACAAACCATTATTCACCTTATTATTTGGTATAGTTGTGCCATCAACTTATCCATATAGGATAAGATGAACATTAAGTTTCCATTTATGTCTTCCTTAGTCATGCTGTCGTTAGGTTCGTAACCGCAACGAGTACAAAATGAAAAAGACAGAACAGATATACGGTGGATTACAGAGACCGCCATGACTAATACTTATCATTTTCTGCAGAGATATTGCGAAGACCTCACCGATAACTTTTGAGAAGTTAAGATTTCAGAAAATGTGCATGAAGCTTTGTACCAATTAATTCTGATAGAATTTTTGTGCTGAACAATGATGAACAACGGGGTTTTTCTGAATGAAAAAGGATAATGCATACAATTTTTATTAAATATATTTACAATTTATAAAATTACAATTGACATGACAAAGGTCACTTCACAAAATTAAATGTTTATACATACGTAATACGATATAATGTATCGCACCTCAGAGGAGATGGTTCTAACTTCTATACATGTGAGAAAAATGTATTTAAGTGATTTGTGATATATATATCATGGAGTAGTGGCTAGGACAGCCGCTTTGTTGATTTGGAGGTTCCCGGACATGCCTGTTATTTTTCTCTTTTTCGTTCAATTAAAAATAAATTGAATACATTAAAGAAAAACATCTGCTGCATTAGAATCGATTATAATACACAATGTATTAGTCGATTATAACATACAATGTAATTAGAGTCGATTATAATACACAACGTAATGTAATTAAAACAAACAAACAATAAATGTTAGAACTAAAAATTGGAAACTCTCATTTTGTGAAATTGACAGTTCACTTGTGAAAGTGCGATCTTTGTTAGATTCGAAGTCCAAAACATTTAAATTTCTTCAATAATCAACAATTATAATATTATGTTATATGTTCAACAATATTTCTCTTCTTAGTATATATACCTATATATTTTTTTTACAAGACATTTTGTAGTAAATAGTGATAATATAATTAAAAAATATATCACGCAGACAAATATCTGATGGTTGGTGAAAGTATTCCAATGGCAAATATCACAGGCAAAGTGATGGAGCGAACGTAATCACAGACTTGTCTCTGGAGGAAGTTAGGGACTGGTTGGAGGGTAATGTAATGTATATGGACAAGTTCCCCGTCGAACGTCATAACCCAAATTTCTGTCGAAATTCACATATTTATAACAGACTGATAAGTTTTTTCATTCTCTACACACAAAAAAAATTAAATTAGGTCAGTTAGTTATTGTGACTCATGCCCGGGCTTTAACTATGAGGTCATATCGCCTACTACCAGAGCGCTCTTTCGTCACTCTGGCGAACATGAGCCCGACTCTACAGTGGGAATTCTAAATGTTGCCTACCCTAAATTTTCATTCACTTAGGGTTGCGGTCTTTTAAGAAGTACCTAACATCGGTCCGATCCGAAAGACGGCATTCTCAAGAAGTTGGAGCGAAAATAATATTTATTTCCTAGATAAAAAACCCTCTGATCGAATTAACAATTAAAATGAAAAATAATTGTTTTGGTCCTGTTCTATGTACTGTTGTGAAGGTGAATACAAGAGTTCCTGTTACCTATGATTTGTTATTCCGATCACCGAATTAACCAACTCATTAAAATAGCCTAATGACAATTTATGAGAAGAAAAAAAAGATTGATCGCATTTAAAATAAACATTAAAACAGTTTTCCTTGATTCCTGTAAAGTTATGGCTTTGTAGCTTACGACGTTTCACGAGGAAGATATCGAATGGTTATATGAATGTAACTAACTAGATAAGAACTGGTTCATTTTTGGGAACTTGTGACTTTATCCATACAACATTAAACTAACGGATTTGAAAATCATCACTTTCCAGGAGAGCAAAAAAACAACGATGAATGTGAAATCATTAAAATTTCTCTAGCTATTGTATATAATCCATGTCTGTTTTTTCAGTCTTATGAAAATGTTTTAATGAGATATCACAAATAATTATTATTTAATTAACAAATAAACGTAGTATCATAATTTTCTGTATTATTTTTAGTAAACTTGAGAAGGATGCAGATTTGTTACTTCACTCTGCTAAATTGTTTTTATTAAGAGCACGACTATAACATTACGTGTTACATTGGCTTTACATTATTCGAACATTTCTTACATGGCAATAGTCACCAGTCAAAACTACGAATATTAATCATTGGCAACAACTCGATAGAAAGATACAACCCAATACAAATTAATAAACTAAGTTTTCGCTCTCCCTCTGAAACCAATAAACCGATTTGGATGAAAGTCAATAGGTCATAATTAGGAACTTCTGAACCCTAAAATGCTGGTTAATATATTCATTACATGAACAGTTATTAGGGGTTTTGAGTTGAGCCCCTTCAGTGTAATTGGAAGGAGCAGGAAGATAGCTGAATCAAAAGTCCTGTTAGTTTAACATGGTATGGAAGATGTGTCAGTGGACAGGATGTTAGCCTACCGCCCGCACTAGTCGCGAGTAACACATGAGTATATTTTCGAATATGTATTATTATTTTGACAGAATATAAACATATTGCGAGGAGCGTCTCCTTAGAGACAGAGCGGTGGCTCATAGGCCCATTGTTCTCAAGACACTAACCCTGCAAGTCTGTGCCTACCCAGGTACATTCAAAATGGTAACTCATAAGTACGGTCAGTCATAAGTATAGAAATAATTTTTTTCTGAAATTATCACAATTCATATAAAAATAAGGCTCAGAAAATATCAGAATGTTTATAGACATGAAAGCAGTCTGGTTTTGGTAGAATGATGCTGTAGTAGGACTAGCTCAAACTAATAAACTATAAACTAACTTTCCTCTCTTTATTCTAAGAATATATAAATAAATATTTTTATAAATCAATATTATTTACAAATTTAAGATAATTGACGAAAGTAGTTGCCAGGGTCAGATTGTTTGCTTTGACCACATCCAAGATAATTTTGAAATGACAAAGTCATTGTGTGAAATGAAGTGTTCTAAATATGAAAATAAACTAATTATTTGTCGAAATGGCTCACCAATGTAATGAGAAGAGATAACTTAACGTGGTGTCAAACTAGGCATTAGAAACACCGGCACTCTGTACTCGTATCTGAAAAATACAACTGTACCATATACATGATTTACAAGGTACAAGCACATCTTTCACAACTTGTAAATTCTGGTTCTGAAATAAATTGGCAATATTTGTAACTATTTCAAACATACAGATTGTTTATACAATTCAGCTAACTTTTCATTCGTTTTTGTGACTCTTGCGCGGGCTTTAATATCGCCTACTACCGCACTGGAGATGAGACCGACTCTACTATGGAAGTCTTAAAATTTGCCTACCCAGGTTTGGTTACCTAGGGTAGAGGTCTTTCACGAGTACCTGACGTCACCATCACTTAACGTCCCATTCGATGTTCAACGTATCTGACGTCACCCAGACATCGGACCATCACTTAACGTCCCATTCGATGTTCAACGTATCTGACGTCACCCAGACTTCGGACCATCACTTAATGTCCCATCCGATGCTCAACATATCTGACGTCACTCAGAATTCGGACCATCACTTAACGTCCCATCCGATGTTCAAGATTTAAAAAAAAATGTTTACTTGGATCTTACTTTATATAAGGCTAAGGCTTTATTTACGTCGTTGTCAAGCAATACCTCTTATGGCCAAATTTGGAAAGTTAAATAATAACATTGAATTCATAATTGTATGCTCTTCGAGCTAGTAAAATCTATAGAACAGAAATATTTAGTTATTACAAAAATAATAGAGAGCGCCGGTGGCTAAGAGGTAGTGTGCTTGTCTTCTTAGCTCAAGTTCTCGGGTCGAAACCCGGCCGAGGCTCTTAGGTTTTTTATCAGGGAGATGAAGAAAACTTGAGCATGCCGTCCTCCGGATGGGACGTTAAGCGATGGTCCCGTGCCTGTACCCTGTCAGATACTCGTTAAACACCCCTACCTAGGTGAATAAACCTTGGTTGGCAAAATTTAGGACTCCCACAGTAGAGTTGGGTTCATATCAACCAGATGAAAGAGGACTCTGGAAGTAGGCGATATGACTTCGTAGTTAAAGCCCGGGATGAGTCACAATAACTAAATAAGAAACGTAATATAAAAATTTGTATCTCAAGGATCTATTTGAATGCATATGGCATCTCCATGAAAACTTCCCCTTCATTTCTTGATAATAATTATTCTAACTGATAGTAATAATTATTAAAATTGATATTTTAAAAACTAAGTAATAAATGAAGAAGCCAAGGTAAATAATATTCCTGATTTTTCTTTTATTCAGTAGGCTGTTTGAAAGTTAGGGAGAGGAGTGTATGAGACTTGCAAAACTGTTGATCCACTTCACAAGTGACAACTTATTAAAGTCTTTTTTGATAAACAGAATCATAGTTACACATGTAAAGAGGACTTTTATATAAGGGGTGTAGTTTGTAAGTGTAATTTGGTTGTAAGGAAATCTGTCAGTCTGGCTGCCCTTTATCCTCTCTATACCGGGTTCGGTTGGAGGATGACCGCACCTGGATGCAGAGAAGGTAGGCGCAACTACTAATCTACAATGCTAAATATACAACTTCGGCCGACTTACACGCCTGGGAAAATATATAATTTTTTTCTATCTTCAATTTGAAAATAAGTTAATTTAGAATAGAGCAGTGATAGCCATTAAGTAATAAAATGTAAATACATTTAGTTTTAATTAGCTATGGGTAGGTAGAGCCCAAGATGAGGGCCTCCTTCTGACTCAGGTCGGCTTCTCAACGAACCGAGTACACCGGTACACAGGTACATCTAAGTACAAATAAACTCTCATCTGCCCATCATAGGAAGCATTCTCTTCTTGTCACAATTAAACCGACATCTAACGAAAACTTAACTGTAACAAAGTTAAAGTAAATCATAATAATAATGATTATAGACATTATTTGTAAAAGTTCACAAAAAAAAAAAAAAAGCAAAAACCACCGCAATATTACCACTTATTTGAAAGTGGAGTCGAAATTCAACGATCAACAAATAACGCTAAAATACGAAAAATTAACAAGAAAAAAACAACAAAAAAACATCACAACAAGATCTGTAGTAACAATGGATTGTGTTGACACAAGGAGAGGAGGAGTCGCCTCGTGGGTGCTTCTTGGATCACCCAGCGGTGACACCTCACTTGAGAGAGATCTCTTCGTTGGTGGCCAGCTTCTCATAGTCTCCCTGTCCGTCCACAGCTCCCCGGGTAGGACCTAAACAAACAAACTCCATCATCATATGTTTATAATACTTATACATCATATGTTCAGGAGACCTTAAAACATGAAATACCATTCAAAACTAAATTTTATTTTTTGAAAACTTACGTTCATATTTCTCATATCTCGAATTTTCGCACGATTAGAAATAGTTTCTTATGCTACTAAAGGTATATATAAAAAAATATTAATAACAATTTCAACATTTTAAATAGGTATCTGATGTGACCTTTCTTTGTTAGACCAACCGTCACGTCTCCCTCAGTTTAAACTGGTGTTACTGGGTAAAGGAAAGCCGTAAGACATGAGCGGGTTTCTTTGTACAGCATAATTCTCATTGACTTTCTTATACTCAATGTCAATTTGAAGGGAAAGAAGATAAATTGGGGATCTGTAAAAACGTGGGATCTGTAAAAACGTGGTGGTTATAGTCATGTAACGGTCTCATCATCTCATGCATATATTCTTCAGTTTAGGTTTCACGGCTAATTCAGGTGAGTCACTAGGCCCCCTCGGTATATGGTAAATTTCGGTAAACATAAAGTCACTTTTTTTATATTACACTGTTTCCAATTCATTTTTTTTTCATAAAACTCTCCTCATTCCCTTTATTAATAACCTAAAAATCCATTCATTGAACATAGGAACTCACCCTGGATAAGAAGAGAAAGGGAGTCGTCGAACCTGAAGTACTTGGAAAGTGTGGGATCAAAGCCGAGGAGAGTGAACATGGCCGCCTCCCGCCATCTCCAGAATACCACCGTCTGTCCGCGAGCAGTCAGATCCTCCACAACCATCTTCAGACCCTGTTTGATAAAACTAGATTAATTACATCTTATCTTACATCGCTATTGAGGAGAGGAAGAGAGTGAGGATGGAAGAAGAGGTCGATCACTTGGTCTACTACACTGAGGTCCCACCAGAGGTCAGCATCCTCTCCTCATGAAAATGAAAAATATTTATTTTTATTCTGGGACATACGTCTCCTTTAGAATAATAATAAAATAATCTTTTATAAAAATCTAGGTCTCTCATAAGTAATTGATGGAAATATAAACAAAGAGTGGGAAATAAATGAAACTTAACAAATTAAAAAAATAATAAAATAAAAACATGAATAAAAAATAAAATTAATAAATAAGAAGTGGTAAAGAAAACATAGTTTCTCAGAAGAGTAGTACTAATACAACATTTCCGAAGTGGGCAGAATGAAAGTATACCACTAGCACCACATCTGGACAAACAAGTAACTGGCTGTCCAGATGTGGTGCTAGAGTATTTATAAGAAGACGAGGAAGCCCCTTGGGAATCAGAGGTTTGCTGCGTTAGGGAAGAACTTACTGGAAAAGGACGACCTCATGGCAAGCATTGCTCCCGACGTGAATAATGTTACATACATGTAAATCATCTTTCTTAATCGCTATAATTTCAGTTATACTTGATCGATTCGAGTGAATCAAACATTGTCGTGAACCGTCATGATTAAAACAAAGCCACAAAGATCATGACAAGCGAAAAATGCTTAGCATAAATTATCTACAAAAAGTACCGACCAGGATACTCTCAAATTTTTCTTGAAATGTTAGGGAAAATTACTCCATTTTCCATCTCCCACAGATCCTCCCTTTGTACCTTGGCCATGGTGGAGTCGATGTAGTGTATATGAGTGCCATCGATGACAACGGTAGGAAGGGATGCGCGCGCAACGCAGGTCCCGATGATGACCTGACGGAAGTAGTCAGAGGCTGGAAAGACGAGACTCTGTGCAGGAGTGACCAGCAACACCTCTTGGTCCCCCGTTCCACCGCTCCCCGTGTCCTACGCAACCAAATAAAGACAGATAAGAACTAGACAAAGGAACAAATATTAGAGCAAATGAAAGAAAACTAATAAATAAATAAATAAATTTAATAAAAACTTGACCAAAAAATAAACCTCGAAGAATTTAGTATTGGTTTTAATTTCAAACTAATATCTCCACCGTATAGCACTCAGCCGAAGTCGAAGAATAATAAAATAAGGAACGCGATGAGCCAACAGTGAAAGTAATGGAGCCAGCCTTCTGTACACCGGATATGTTTATAACAACATTTTGGGGGCAAGAAGATGTACACCATTCATTGTCACAAGTAGACTCAAGTCGGTGACAATGTGCACAGACATCCTACATTGATATTCCAAGTAATGTAATGTTTATTTGTCAACTGTTTGTATTAAAATAAACTGATGTCTTATATAACTACTTATATTTGTGTTTAGTTATTTTGTCATTCCTAATCATATATTAATCAAACTGGATAAAATGACGACCAACTATAACGACCTACCGACGATATCCAAGGTGTTTCATTTTAGATAATCATGACCGAAGTCCTAAGTGGTATAAATGATTTTAGGGATGTCAGTCAGCATCCTAAAAAACAAAATCGTCGGTGAATCACAGCGCGTATTAATCAACTAAGTTTGCACTTTCCCTCAGAAACTAATATTTGGATGAAAATCAATAGGTCTTACTGAGGGATTTGAAGCCAGTGAGTTCTTAGAGTTTCTGAGCACAACTAAGATGTCCTTCTTATGAATACACTTATAAAATTTCATCATTCTGTCGAGAGTTACCCTATACACAGACAAACAGGAAATTTTATTTTTCACTTTCGGAATCAGGGGTCGGAAAACATGAAATTCCTTGAAAAGACAACATCGAATTTCTAACAGATTACATAACTTCACTTGTAAATCATTTAAGATGGGGAAGTAAAGGTGGGAGTCGCTACTTACCCAAACCCACTGGAGAGTGACACTGGGACGTGCGGAGTTGTACAAGATGAAGAGGAGATTCACTGTGATGCCCGCCATCATGCCGTACTCGAGGCCAAGCATCAGACAGGCCACTAGAGTGCAGCCCAGCGGCAGTATGTCAGCTTCTAAAAAAGTATATTATCTATCAAACATGTAAGCTACCAACTTAGTGTCTACTATGTAATACTTTTTTCTCTATTTCTTGTCTGAAGGCAAGTTTTATTGATTTAATGATAATAAGAAATGTGGAACTCAGTTCACAACATTAATAGAAGCTGTTATTGTAGAGGTGAGTGGCAATAGAAGATGTTATTGTAGAGATGAGTGGCAATAGAAGCTGTTATTGTAGAGGTGAGTGGCAATAGACGCTGTTATTGTAGAGATGAGTGGCAATAGAAGCTGTTATTGTAGAGGTGAGTGGCAATAGAAACTGTTATTGTAGAGGTGAGTGGCAATAGACGCTGTTATTGTAGAGGTGAGTGGCAATAGAAACTGTTATTGTAGAGATGAGTGGCAATAGAAGCTGTTATTGTAGAGGTGAGTGGCAATGACGCTGTTATTGTAGAGATGAGTGGCAATAGAAGCTGTTATTGTAGAGGTGAGTGGCAATAGACGCAGTTATTGTAGAGGTGAGTGGCAATAGAAGCTGCTATTGTAGAGGTGAGTGGCAATAGAATGGCCTATCTCGATTTCTAATTCAAGTATGAAAGAGAACATTCTATAATATTATTATCTATGTCTGTCTAAAAATGACAAATTCAAGAGAGTGACGGGAAATTACAATTTTTTTTATAAGTTTGATTTTTCTGATCAACTTGCAACTCAAGCCCGGTTGTGGGATATCAACATTTTGAAATGAAGAGAGGCAGAAACATACTACCTAAAATAAAGTTAGTGGCATGACTAAGGTAAAGATCCTCACCGAGCAATGCCCGTGTAGCCTGATAATCATCTGATAACTTAAATATCTAAATCATATTACATAGTCTATCTCGTAAAGTTAACAGAGAAGTGAGAGCAACTGTTATCCTATTATTTAATAATTATCCTATCCAATGATAATTACTAAATAATACTATTAATTAATAATAATTTCTTAGGTTTCTGTAGATGAGGATATAGTACCTATTAGTAATAGTATTAGGGAGGTGATAGAGAGATTTGAAGTTGATTCAAAACAGAGTTGTGTAAATATGGAATTAAAGATGTGTCCTTACTCTTTGTCCTCCAGAGCATAATGACGGCCCGGTACTCGACCATATAGAACATGGCGCAGATGATGACTCCTGCCAGAGTTGACTTGGGGATGTAGTAGAAAGTGGAGGTGAGAAAACTGAGCGAGAGCAGCACCAGCACTCCTGCAAACCAAATGCAAACAACTATAGTAAACCGAGTCAAGTTTCTTTCTTATACTATCCGTCGCATTTAAATTTACACCAAATGTATCACACATGTTAATTGGTTCACTAAACAGACCCCATAAGTTTTTGGTAAGGAGGTTAGGAAATTTTTGGTTAGCAGGTTAGGAGATTAGTAAGGAGCATTTGCTATTGTACGAAGGATTTTGGATTGAAAGGATTGTATGCGTTGAATGCGGTTTCAGCACTGCGTTGCATACAAGACCTTTTATGTTCAAAGTTATTTTAGAGTTAGTTATTAAGTTAAGCCCGGGCTTTTCTGGTGGACATGAGCTACTGTGGGAGTCCTAAATTTTGCCTACCCTAAATTTTTATTCACCGAGGGTAGGGGTCTTTAACAAGTTCCTGACATTGTACAGTCTCGGGACCATCGCTTAACGTCCCATCCGAAGGACGGCATACTTAAGTTTATTTTACATCCCACATAAAATAATCTAAGGGCCTCGGCCGGGTTTTGAACTTTTCAAAATTTAGATCATTTGTCTAGTAGTCTTACCAACACTTTGTAGCGTATTGCATATTTAGAAAAAACATATTTGGATACGAACAAACAAACGCTACAATGGCAACGCTGGTTTCAGTTGACTTTATTTAGTACATCCGAGTTTGAAATGTAATTCAAAATCCATATACTCGTATTTATTATTATTAAAAGACAGTCTCATTATAAGATGAATTTGAAATTGACTACTATAGGCCTAATTTGAGCTACCACTCCGAAAATATCTATATACATACGTCAAGTAGGTAGTTTTGGAAGGCCATTTTTTCTCGGAATGGACTCGAGTGATTCACACACAATGAACCCATTCAACTGTTCTTTTACCTTTCTTAATGGAACGTAGACGTTCCTCAAATAGCGTATCTCGGAAAGTCAAGTAATTTCAAGTAAAGTCGGTCGTAGTATTATGAAATTAAATATTTACCTTATTTCACTAAATGTTTGCGTCGTTACAGGTTCGCGATTTTAGTGTAAGTCAGACAGGATACCTGTTAACTATATCCTTCTTATTTTCTAAGGGTTCTGAATTTATTTCACTAAGTATTTTCTGTTTACACAACAATCTGCCCCTTCGATTTTGTGCGAAATTTCAGTTATATAACTTAAATAATTCTAAAATATCATACAATAATTTTCAAATAATTTCAGTATGTGTAGATCACGTGAAATGACTTGGTCTTTCAAAAAATGACAAGTTGCTCTATTTAACAACTCAAAAATCATTCATTATTCTATCATCCCGAATATTTTTCTCTGGAAAGAGAAAACGCACTCGAAGCGGAAATACTAGGACGGAGAGCGAGTGCGGGCGCCCTTGAAAATGGATCACCTCCACCTTGGCTCTAAGCCACGGTTCTTCATGGGCAAACGTAACGTTGGTTGTCTCTTGATCATGAGGGAGAGAATTACCAGTGAAGAGGCCGCCGGCAGGAGTGACGACTCCAGAGGCATGGTTGACGGCCGTCCTGGTGAATGAGCCCGTCGTCGGGAAGGAGCTGAAGAAAGAGCCGGCCATGTTGCACACTCCCAACGCCAGCAGCTCCTGGGTCGCGTCGATCGTCTTACCTTTAGCTGACCAACAGAAAGTTAACTTCATGAAGCTACACAACCCAGACATCTCTAGCAACTCAAATCTCAGGAAAAAAACTGTAGCTGATCATTTTATAGTTTTTGAGAGAACCAATTTTTTTAGTTATGAATATTGAACTCAAACTGAAATATGTATAGTATCTGTATTGTAACCCTTTTAGCGTGACGCAAAATGTTTTCGATTTTTTTAAAATCAGGGTGATAAGGGTAACGTTAGAAAACATAAACCTTTTTTAAAGTCATTGAAGTAAGATTTTATAATAAATATTAGTAATTTATGCTGCATAATCAGCTTTATAAATATGGAGTACAGCGGCACTTACCAAAGGCTTTGGCGATGGCAATACTCTCTAAGATGGCAATAAGAGGCACGACGAGGAGCGCGCTGCCCAGCTGACGGGTCATGTCCATGAAGGTGAGTGTCTGATTGCCGACCACCGTGGAGAAGGGAGGAGGTTGGAGGGGAGGCAGACCAGCCGTTACTCGACCTAGTACCACACCACACCGCCAGGTTAGAAGACATGAGAATCAACATAAATACAGAACCACTCTTTACAACAACTTCAATGTACCGTGAGGTTACATTGAAGTTTGTTGTTTTTGAATGAAACTGAACAATTAGGTTACCGGTGAGAAGGAAGGGTTGTAGGTCGTGCTGTGCTAGGAGGAATGCAAGTAGTGTTCCCAGGATGACAACCACAGCGTTCCTGGCAAGTCCCAGCAGCCAGGCGGTCTTCTTGAGAGCCAGCTCCACTCCGGTCTTCCTCTTAGAGTCCTCGCTCTTCTTCTTCAGTTTCTAAAACAACAACAATCTGTTAGCCTGTATTTATATCGGAGATACTATCATGATACTTTTTAACCTACGTGAACTATATGTAGACAATGTTTGTCCTATCTTAACTATACGAGTATGTTGCCATATGCGGGCGCCCGACTACAGCATTTTGAGAGTTAGTGATCTGTAGTTTATGTAACTATTAGATACCTGAATAGCTAAAAGATATCTGTGTGTATCTCACAGGTCAAAATAATTTTTTTTTTAGATTATCCTTTTATTTAATTATTTTTAGTGCTGTATTGAAGACCTAGAAGTCCCCTGAGAGCAGGATGTTCATCTGAAGTGTTTTTATCCTGTAATTATTTGGGTTAATTATATTTTGAGCGGGCCCTGAATGCCGGGCCCGGACGAAGGCTCTACAAATGAGTCTGAGAGAGCTGACAACGCTAGATCTATCTCTAGGTGTAACGTACCTTCAGAGCTATATATCTGTATATAGTTATAGAAAACTGAAAGGAACCTTTTATATTTATTAACTTATTTTGAAGGACTCCCAGTTTGAGATGTAGAAAAAACTTTCCCAAAACTCATTTTTTATTACAACCATATAAATTAAAAATTTAAATACCTTAAACCGCATTTCGGACAGAAAGCATTATTTGTAGGCGTTTCCCGCCTAGTATTTTATTTGTTTACCTTGAAAATGACGAGGATGAGAATGGTGGAGAGGCCGAGAAGAGTGTCCCAGGGTCGAAGCTGGGTGATGTTCTCGAAGAGATTCACCCAGGAGTCAAGGAAGCCATGGGACCTGCCGGGCAGACCCAGCAAGGACTTGAGCTGGGAGCTGGCGATGGTAATGGCAGCTGCAGAGGTGAAGCCGACAGTGACCGGCATCGAGATGAACTCAACCAGGAACCCTGACCAGAGAGGCGAAACAAATGGTCAGAGGAAGGGAGGTCACGTAGTTTTATCTGATAAATAGGGTAAAAGGAAATGGCAGTAAATGTTGGTAAGTTTCCAAAATTGTAAAATAGGAAACCAGACGAAAGAACATCAAAAACTGATGAGAGGGCAGGGTCTGAGTAGACCGACATACCAGCGGAAACTGAGAGCTATCAAAGAGAATACTGAAGTATGGAGAAGCTCGAACAGGCAGAATAGGCAGGAAGTGTGCCTGAAGCTCCGTCTGGGCTACTCTCGACTGACCCGAGGCCATCTCATCTCATACCTTTCATACAGACCAGGAATTAGATGGTCCATTGTTAAATTATTTGTCACCCATTGATGTAATTCCAAGAAATACACTATAAAAAGATTATAGTACACTACTAGTTTGGCGGGTTGGGGTGAGGGTCGGATGTCGGTGGAAGGGAGGGGAAAAACCGACCCTTTAACTGATGTTCTCCTCTGGAGTAGGGAATTCATGCCTTTAGACTGAAGCTCATGTACCTGGTGCAGGACGTAGAACCTCTGTTCGGCTTGAGCTGGGTTCTCCGATTTGGTCTATAGGGCCCGGCTAAGCACGAATAGTGATTGAATTTTTTGAATTGATCCTCCATACTTCTAGAACTTGAATTCTACAATCGCTACTTGACTTCTACATAAATATAAAGATAAGTTGTTTTGTCTGAATGTACCTCATAGAGCACAATGTAACCAAAGGAAGATGAATCCTTGAGATTGATGACGCTTACTATACCTAGCCTGAAGATGCCAAATGTGAAGATGACACAGCCGGTGAGGAAGGAGAGGAGGATGGCGAAGGCGGGGCCAAGCTCTTCCACATAGCCCTGCGTCATGAGAGACATGATGGCGGTGGGACCGATCGTGATGTCCTTGCAGCTCCCAAGCACCATGTACACGAAGCATCCGGCGAACCCCGAGTATAGGCCGAACTGTAAACACAATTCAAAAGTTAAAATACTAAATTAAAATGAAAGGGTATTTTGAGAATTAAATGGGTTTGATCCGTTTCAGGTCAAACAAAGACCATAGAAGAGTTGTTTAACTTTCTTTTCTGTTTGTTCTTTTTCTCATCATCACGATTGGCTGGTCATATTTTAAACTTTCAATTTTGAATAAGCTTATTTTAAACTTTCAATTTTGAATTAGCTTAGTCAGGAATAATATTTAGAATAGATATGATTTCAAAATCACTGAATAGAGAGAGAGAGCGGGTTTTTTACTTGGAGACAGAAACAGTTATTTCCTGTTCTTTCAATTACTATTCATCAATAAGTTAAATAAAACAAAATAAAGTTATCTGAGGTAATAAAGGAACTATCAATGTCCGGTCTCAGTTATGTAGGTCACCTCTCACCATTATTTATATATTCACCATTTTGTAATAACGTAAAGGATTCCAACTGACCGGCAATGTACTTCCTCAGCGCGAATTAAACAATTAAGTTTTCGCTCTCCCTCTCAAACTAATATAACGATTTGATTATCGGTTACTTACTTTTGAATCCTCATTCTAAATGCCTTCCTAATATATAAGTTTAATAGATAATTATTAGGATTTGTGTGCTGAGTCCCTCTCCGTCACCCTTTTTTTCCCTCAGCCGATTCGTTGCGAACCTATATCATCCTGGATATCACATAAAATTTAGTGTCGATTTGTCATTACAGGCTATAATTAGGGTCATATACTTTGACAGAAACATACCGGATATCTACAAAAATGTAAAACTTAAAATATAGGCTAGGCAGCAACCAAAATGTGGAGTAGGGCTGCATTGACGAAAAGAGATCGAAAATATACATCTGTTCTTCTTTCGGGGGGGGGGGGGGGGGGGGGGGGGGGGGGGGCATAATAGAAGCTTCTTATTCTCTGCCCGGGCATCGCACGTAATCATCAACTTCAGGTAAATTATTATAAAAGTTATTGTCGGGCATGAATTCCGCATAACCTCCTATTCAATAGGACTATTATAGAAATTAATAATAACAATATTGGGAGGAGAGCATTCACGCATTCAATAGAGGCAAAATTCTACAATTCTTTCCGAGCAGATTAAAATACAGTTTCAGAACAATTCAACCGCAAGAAGGCCCTGTGGCGCAATGGATAACGCGTCTGACTACGGATCAGAAGATTCCAGGTTCGAATCCTGGCAGGGTCGCTTACATTTTTTTCTTTTTTTTTTGTACTATTGCATCCTGACTTCATTTTTAGAATGCTCAACGAAAAATATGGTATCAATGTTATGGACAAGTGCATAAGAAAAAAAAGGCATTAGTGAATGGTTCAAAAATTAATGAATTGTTTAACTAAGTTCCCATTGGCTCGTTTTAGCGGCACTACAAGAAATCGCCTTACGAGCTCACCTGCTCTGTAAGACCTCCAGAAATTACCACAATATTTTCATCAAGCATTGGTCCCCTGAATATGATTTGGTGTGTCGTTGACGTCTTCACCATATATGGGGCCCCTAAATTCAAAACCGGACTTTTGCAAAAAATCAAATAAAAAAAAAAATTTAATTAGCCATAATTAATTACTTCTACCATTCAAAAATTTTCTTGTTAGCATATTGAAAACAGTTTTTTGTATTGCCTGTAAAATTTGTTTTTTTGCAAAAGTCCGGTTTTGAATCTAGGGGCCTCATATATATGTATATTAGTGTCCTTTTGTGTTATAAATTGAGAACGCTTATCCAAAGTTCTTTCAAATTAACGAAAAAATAGTTCTTATAACCTTCTTATAACGTTCTTATTCCTTCAACCAGAAAAATCGGACTTATATTTAAGGTTATGTTAATTGATATATAATTTATAAGTTTTGTATTTGTCCTCTTTGTATCTGGTCAGTAAGATGTGCCTTGAGAAAAAAAAACAAGTGTTGTAAATAGCTAACATGGAAATCGGTAATCAGCAGCAGGGATTTTTTTCATTTTTTTTAAATTACCTGAGGCTGTAGTCCTGCTACGACGGAGTATGCGATGCCCTGGGGAATGGCAGTAAGGCCGACTGTGAGTCCTGCGATGGAGTCCTTCAGAAGAGTGTCCCAGGAATAGCCGGGGAGCCAGCTGAGGATCGGCACTCTGGACAACAATCGATATTGGAATAGATACTTTAAATGTCATTATCTTTAACTTGGCAACTTATATAAGAAGGCTGGTGGACATTTCTAGCCAAGTCCTTTGTAATAACACTTCCTCCCTTTCTCTTATCTTCTAAGAAACTAAACTCACTACTAAAAGATACTTTTTTCAGGTTCCATAATGAGTTTTCAATAAACCTCATTAATATATTTTATTAAAGTAAAAAATATATCTAACCTAAGCTATAGAAGTCGGTACTGGGAGGAATGACAAGTATTTAACACATTATTATATGTAACAATGGTTATAACAGTTTCATTAACCGATTTTTCATAAAACATCCAACTCTCACTAAGAAACTCATGAAAGCTTCCAATTAGGGCCAGTAAGTGCGCTTCATTCTCTCATTCCTCCCAGTACCAGCTCGTGAAGGTAGCAGAGAGGAGAGGCGCACAATCTCACCTAAGTTGCCAAGCGACAGACACAGATGCTCATACTCTGCACCAATTTGTAACTAGCCACGAGGGCGCCGGTAGCTCAGTGGTATGCGTGCTTGACTTCTGAGCTCAAGTTCGTGGGTTCGTAACCCGACCGAGGCCCTTAGTTTATTTTAGCTGGGAGGTAAAATAAACTTAAGCACGCCGTCCTTCGGATGGGACGTTAAGCGATGGTCCCGAGCCTGTACAATGTTAGGTACTCGTTAAAGACCCCTACCCTAGATGAATAAAAATTTAGGGTAGGCAAAATTTAGGACTCCCACAGTAGATTCGGGCTCATGTCCACCAGAGTGACGAAGGAGCACTCTGGTAGTAGGCGATGTGACCTCGTAGTTAAAGCCCGGGCATGAGTCATAAAAACTAACCTAACCTGTAACTAGCCACAACTGTAACTACATATTCTTTTAAGGCTACTGTAGGTTAGGTTTTATGACCCCGGGCTTTAACTACGAGGTCATATCGCCTACTACCAGAGCTCTCTTTCGTCACTCTGGTGGACATGAGCCCGACTCTACTGTGGGAGTCCTAAATTTTGTCTACCCTAAATTTTTATTCACCTAGGTCAGGGGCCTTTAACGAGTACCTGACATCGTACAGGCTCGGGACCATCACTTAACGTCCCGAAAGACGGTGTACTTAAGTTTATTTTACCTCCCAGATAGAATAAACTAAGGGCCTCGGTAGGGTTTCGAACCCACGATCTTGAGCTCAGAAGACAAGCACGCACACCACTGAGCTACCGGCGCCCCTAAAGGCTACTGTATCCAAAGGGTTCAAAAGGACGCTGTTCTCGCTATTCTCCCTGTCAGTCACAATCTTCTAGCTCTGAAGCTGTAAGAGCTACAATAATGAAATTTACATAGTAGAATGATGACCCCAATCTAGACAAATTGGCACACATAGACAACTTCCAATTTTTGTATTCGATTCATATTTTGGTGGTAATCAAACATCAAAAAGAGGATTAAAAATAAATTTTTTTAGAAAATAGTCATGTGGGGTGTTTAAAAAGTTCTGATGGAGTAAATTAAGAAACTATATTTCTTTCAATATAAAATGGCATCTTGACTGGTCCGCAAATTGGTCAATTTTGATATCATATGTTCCCCAGACGCATTTGGAAACTATCTGACCTAGAAACACGAAATTTAGTAGATAGAGTCTTCATAATTAGAAACTATCGTCAAACAAGTTTCATGAAAGTCAATCAAGCTGTTTCTAAGACAAGCTACTTAGAATGTCGTGAAATTGCCAAAGTTAAATACCTAATAACTTACGTTATTGTTTAAAAAAGGTGTTCAACTGATGTAGCTCACCCGGATGCCGCTAGATCCCGCCAGGGGTTGTAACTTCAAACTACCGATGAACAATAATCATCCAAATTCTACCACAAATACTAAGCATGTGAAAATTGTGAGGTTACGGAACCATTATTATGTGAGACACGACTTGCAGTTTACCGGTGTTTCAAGTAACTAAATACAGATCCAGTAAGAAAAGAAAATCTAAATTCTTCGATACATAGCTGATTTATTTCTACATTTAAGATAATAGATAGCTCAAACAAAAATATTTTATTGTAAGACTTATGTCTTCCTGTTCGTACTTCGGCTCCTTCAGGACGGACATTCAGCGAGACTGGACAAATTACTTCTGATAAAAAATCAAGGATAAAACCAAACAAATTCGATATAGTAATTTTTTTCAAATTACTTCAAAATATTAGGTATTGCTGTCTTTTTTTTATCGTATTGCATAAATATATATGCTGGATAACTGAGTATGTGAAGAAAATTCCCAAAGCAAACCACCGGCTATAAACTTCAAATTCGACATGAACTAAGCTCTTGGGACATTTTCAAATGATAAAAACCAAAGGTTTCTGATTTTAAGTACAGGAAAAAAATTGATGAACGCTCACCAGTGTAATTCGACAAGAGTGATGCGGATCTCTTTATTTTATGTCGAATTATTTTTATATTTGTAGAAAACAATTGAATGCAAATGTCATTTGAAGCGTGTCTAAGTAATCTCTCGAAATTTCTAAACCACATCATGGCTACATCGTCAAGAGGATCACAAAACCTGAAAATATTATATTTTTTTCACTATATATTTCTTTTTCGCTGGGACTACCTATCATTTTTTTAATTTGTACAAAAATTCTCAGATATGCAGGAGAAAAGACTTACAATCACACGTACAAAACCTTAATAATATGACCCTCATTCGGGTGCCACATGTTAAGAAGGCAGTGACCTGTCATAATTTGGGGCAGCTCCCCTGTAAAAATAATATTGGAGAAATAGTAATTTGCAGTGACTTTGAGTTCCGACTTGCATATAAAAACATTAATTCAATTTCGCAACAATGACTGATACATTACTTTTCTTGTTCAAGTACTTAACGACGAAATAAGATCATAAAAAAATTTAGAAGACAACATTCACCAGTATTTTCTTCTAAAACGATTACAAAAGCTATACCCCGGAAGCCCACCAGTATTTTCTTCTAAAACGATTACAAAAGCTATACCCCGATACATAGCTGATTTATTTCTACATTTAAGATAATAGATAGCTCAAACAAAAATATTTTATTGTAAGACTTATGTCTTCCTGTTCGTACTTCGGCTCCTTCAGGACGGACATTCAGCGAGACTGGACAAATTACTTCTGATAAAAAATCAAGGATAAAACCAAACAAATTCGATATAGTAATTTTTTTCAAATTACTTCAAAATATTAGGTATTGCTGTCTTTTTTTTATCGTATTGCATAAATATATATGCTGGATAACTGAGTATGTGAAGAAAATTCCCAAAGCAAACCACCGGCTATAAACTTCAAATTCGACATGAACTAAGCTCTTGGGACATTTTCAAATGATAAAAACCAAAGGTTTCTGATTTTAAGTACAGGAAAAAAATTGATGAACGCTCACCAGTGTAATTCGACAAGAGTGATGCGGATCTCTTTATTTTATGTCGAATTATTTTTATATTTGTAGAAAACAATTGAATGCAAATGTCATTTGAAGCGTGTCTAAGTAATCTCTCGAAATTTCTAAACCACATCATGGCTACATCGTCAAGAGGATCACAAAACCTGAAAATATTATATTTTTTTCACTATATATTTCTTTTTCGCTGGGACTACCTATCATTTTTTTAATTTGTACAAAAATTCTCAGATATGCAGGAGAAAAGACTTACAATCACACGTACAAAACCTTAATAATATGACCCTCATTCGGGTGCCACATGTTAAGAAGGCAGTGACCTGTCATAATTTGGGGCAGCTCCCCTGTAAAAATAATATTGGAGAAATAGTAATTTGCAGTGACTTTGAGTTCCGACTTGCATATAAAAACATTAATTCAATTTCGCAACAATGACTGATACATTACTTTTCTTGTTCAAGTACTTAACGACGAAATAAGATCATAAAAAAATTTAGAAGACAACATTCACCAGTATTTTCTTCTAAAACGATTACAAAAGCTATACCCCGGAAGCCCACCAGTATTTTCTTCTAAAACGATTACAAAAGCTATACCCCGGAAGCCCTAACTACTTGATCAAACTACTTTTCTCCTAACATATATATTTTGCGAAATAATCTATTAATATATTTATATCAATCCTACATTTCCAACTTTAAAAGAATAACCCTAACTTCAGTTCAGCAATTAAAAAAAAAATAAATAAACAGTATTTATCATAATATTTGGATCAATCCAATCAACGTACTCTACACAAACAAGAAGAGGAATATATAAAAATAAAAAATAATCCTGGTATAGTTTTCGGCTAAATGATCGTTTTAAGATGGTAACTACAAAATTCAAATAACTTGATAACTTTGCGAAAAACAGTTCAAGTAGTTTAGGGATCTAGTTTTTGAATTTATTTATTTAGACACATTTTTAAATAGGTACTACCTTATTCAGAATAAGCACATATCTCATTTCTTTTTTGAAAAATGTCACTAAATTTGCTTCTAAGCTGTTCAAATAACATAGGATTGGGAACTACAAAGAAGTGTTGTATTCATTTCATTAACAAAAAATTAGAATAAACACAGTAACTACCTTTTGCGGAGATGTTCTATCTGCCAGCAGTCAGCCATGCTCCGAGTGACAAAGTCCAAACACTCGCCTTGTTTATCCACCTCTATCACATCCTCTTCTTTAGTTTTTCCTACAAAAAAATAAATAAATAAGTTTAAACTTATTTTTTAAGGCTAAATAAACAGGATTAATAAAAAGAAAGTAATGTACTTTGAACAACATTTCGTTATTATTCTTCGTAACTGTATTATTAGGTATAATAAAAAGATAAAAACATTTTTCGTAAATAATAAAGAATATTTTTTTCTATCGTTCTGAATAATACCATCATTGACAACAATAAAAAAAAAAAAGAATCCAATCAACGGTGACAGTCGTAGCAACAGAGAATTTGTAAGTTGTGTAGAAGATATAGTAAGAATTTGGAAAACAAACTGAAACTGAGAACTTCAAGGCAAACAACCAGAGCGTTCCGTGTCTGGGAGGTAACTGAATGTTACATCACGACCATCCTTATCAAAGCTGGTGATAACAGCTTTGTCGGCTGGGTTGTTATTTAGAAACTGTTATTTTCTTTCAACAGTAGCACGCGGCTACTTAAATACAAACATAACAGGGTTGGTCATTAATTGATTATTGTTAAATTGAACTAAAAATGCAATTAACAAATAAATTTAAAAAATAATGGCACAATTGGCTAATTGTCAATTGATTAAGTTGTTAGTTGGTAATTAATAGCTTAATTATTATTTTTTTATTTCAACAATGGCAATTAATATTTGACTGAAAACTTGGAATTTTGAAGAAAAAACACGAGTTCGATATGAAGACACCGGTAAATCAGAGGTGGCATACATGCCTACAGAGCTCAAGATCGCGGGTTCGAAACCCGCCCGAGGGAAGCCCTTGGGTTTTATAGTACGGGAAGTAAAAAACCTTGAGCAAACCTTCCTTCGGATAGGACGTTAAGCCATGATCTCAAGCCTATACGATGGCAGGTACTCGTTCATAAAAACTGCTACAATAGAGCGATGAGAGAGAGCTCTGGTGGTAGCCGATATGACATCGCTGTCATAGCCCGGGCATGGAGCACAAAAATCAAACTCAACAAGTAGATGTTTATGGCATGGCCTTTAAAATGGAAAGGGAATTAGAAATAGTTGAGATACTCTCTGCGAAATGTGTTTCTAGAGGGACACATTTGATCTTTTCAACAAATAAAATAAATATAAATTAAAATTGAGAAGGGAAGTAAAGAGATAAGTTTTTGAAGTCTTCGAGCCCGAAAATAAGTTATATTATAAAATAACAAAACCGTTTGAACTTCTATCGCCATTGTTTGAGAAAAACCCTTTTAGCATTGTTCGAGTTTCATAAAGCATTAGGTTTGAATATAGAATAAGTTATTCATAACAATGTATATAGTTCATGCTATCTTCCGACATTGCTGTATAAATGCGTTTTGCGAAAAATATAAGAAAAGAGTGCAACAAGAACCATCTATATTCTATATTTCTTCTTCGGCCATTTTAGTTAGGGCCGACCAGGTTTTTTTTTGTCTTTACTTATGGTTGACTATCATCTTGTCTGGTTGAAGCCGATCGGGATCTGGGTTTGGAACCGAGAACAAGGTATCCGAAAATTCAAATACCTAGCCTGGATCTAACAATGCTACTGAGCTTACAAAAGTGGATTTGAACGCGGGTTAGTTTTTTCTTTTATCTGGGAGGTAAAAAAAACCTTGAGCCTTCCTCCTAAGTGTTTTTATTATTACATATTTAATTGTGTTTTCGCCCTTACGAACTGTGAATATTAGCCGTGACTCTATAATGTGACTCTGTTATTGGTTACTTAAACAACATCCATGGATCCAGGAGGGAGTT
The DNA here is from genome assembly GCA_963662175.1 of Aradus depressus. Classification (NCBI taxonomy): domain Eukaryota; kingdom Metazoa; phylum Arthropoda; class Insecta; order Hemiptera; family Aradidae; genus Aradus; species Aradus depressus. Next base: position 54,389,942 of record OY759214.1, on the reverse strand, counting down.
CTATCTATGAAATAAAAACCCTCAAACCGTGGCTGGACCCAAGACCTACACTCTAGCCAACACGGCCCTAACTCTCAGGCAGGCTACACAGAAATAGGGCTTATGCCTATCACTATCGGGTCTCCAGAACGTAGAAAAGTGTTGCACATTGCATTGAGTGACGTCATATGTGCTGTTCTAGTGTAGCTAGTTCATGAACTTCGGTACTCAGTCTGGAGAAGAGCCGACTTTAATATGGTGCCCCCCCCCCCCCCCCCCCCTCCTGATTGTGTAAATGAAATTTTGAAATTCTAAGTATAAGACAAGTGAATTAGCAAATTAGCATAAAAAAGGATAGATGTTGCAAATTTTCCTTATATTGATCATAAAGAATGTGATGAATCTGATCAATATAAGGAAAACATTGAATACAATAAAGATCAGCGAAGTTAGCCTTCTTCTTTTTTCTTTTTCACTAGTTTACTTTCATTGCCTGTCATTAACATTTAATATTTCTTTAATCAATCCTTCTCTAGTTTAACATATCCATTACCAAGTTTCCCTCATACAATTAAAAGAAAAACAGAATAATATTAAAAATATACGTACAATACCTAAGGTTGAAAAAAATGGAAAGAAAACTATGTTTAAATGCTAATGTGACCGAAAATATATGGAGGATACGGTCCAATAGAGAACTGAGGGTCCTGTGAGCTCGGACCTTGTGGCATTCGTGAAGCAGGGGCGGCTGCGATGGCTGGGGCATTTACAGAGAATGGAGCCAGACCGATTGCCGAGGAGGATACTGGAGGGACACCCGGGAGGACAAAGAAGAAGAGGTAGACCCCGCTTATGTTGGCTGGAAGACGACCTCAGAACGAAGGATGTGAGAAGATGGAGACGGGAGGCCGAGGATAAAGAAGAATGGCGGAAGATCGTTGCGGAGGCCCAGGTTCTACAAGGACCGTAGCGCCAGGGAAAGTAAAGTAAGTGACCGAAAATAAAGCTAAAAAATTCGTTGGTTAGTTTCTAAATAGTAGGTTTCTAAACTAATCGACAGTGTTGGCTAAAAAATCAATAATTTACTGTGATGTACAAAAAAAATATACACACATTAAATCATTAATATTTAAAAAATTAATTATATTTATTTTTCTATAAATAATAAGAAAACATTTCTTTTAAAAATGTAGAAAACAAAACACGGCCATCAGCTGTTTTTAGTGTGTGTAGAGTAGAGTCGAGGCCTGGGTTCAATAGACGGTCTGAGTGAAGGTAGAGAGTGGTGTTTATACTTAAAATGTAGTGAACTAAATAAAAGTGAATTTACGGTGAAATTGATCCTCAAAGAAGATACAGTTGTTTGTTTATATCTACAGGATATATGCCCAGAAATGTAAACTTTAATTTTAATTCAAAATATGAAACAAAAAAAGATTGAATTACTGTTAAGAATTTAGTTTTTAAGATTTTTCTTTTGATTTTTGTTTGTTTTAATGTTTAGTTTTTTTATTTTATAATGTAGATGATTTAAGAAAATAAACCCAATATTTGTTCTCGTAAATTCTATTCTTTTCATTTTCCCTGTTGGCCCAGTAAGATAATTTGAAAACCTTTGGATTAGATTTAATATTATTTAAAATTATAAAAAATGGCATCTCTTTAGAAATCTAAATAAAAAGTTGGTTAATTAAATTTTTTTTTTTTAGTACGTGCACTTTTTTAAAGTTGCACATCTTGAACTTTTGATGTTTTTTTAAAAACTACTGTAGAAGTCAAAATTTAGTAAAAGACCAAAGAGATGAAATTTCTACAGGAAATGTGGTAATTTTATTATTATAATTTTACTTAGGTATATTGTTTGATTTATTTTAATTTTACATAATTTATAAAACATTAAAACTTTTTTATTTTATTTATTTATTTACATATTCACAACGACAACATTTGTCACTAGTGATCGTGATGATGTGCTGTGGCAAGTGTGTCGCTGTACTGCTGAGGTACGTGACCGAAGAGGAGTCCAGGCTAGTCCTGGAGCAGGTCCCTCTGCCATGCCCGCTTTAGACGTCTTGGTGGGTTTGTGGGGAGAGTGTTCGTGGATAATTGGAGAATAAGTGGATTGGCGTGATGATGGAGTTTGTCGTGAAAATTTTGATATCGTGTCTTGATAACAGAAGGTATAAATGGGATGTTGAGGTCATTATGTAATGTGAGGTTGGAAACGTAAAATGGGGCATTGGCAATGTGGCGTAGTATGATGGATTGTAATGACTGAAGGCGTTGTATGTTTGATTTTTTGGCTGATCCCCATATCTCGATTCCGTAAGTCCAGATGGGTTTTAGTATAGTGTTGTAAATGTGAAGTTTGTTTTCAAGCGATAATGTCGATCGTCGTCCGATGATTGATTTCAGTTGTCCAAATCGTCTTTTGAGGTCTGTGCGTTTCAGTCTGATATGAGTTGTCCAAGTTAAACGTCTGTCTAAATGAAGTCCTAGATATCGGACAGTGTCTGATGCAGGAATGGGCTGGTTGTTAATGTATACTGGTGGACAAGTGTTGTGTCTGAGAGTAAATGTGGTTTGCAGAGATTTGTCTCTATTAATTTTTAGTCTCCATTTGTTGGCCCAATCTGTTAGCTGGTGTAAATGTTCCTGTAAGTGTGAGCTTGCTTGTGTTGGGTCTGAGTGTGTTGAGAGAATGGCTGTGTCGTCTGCGTATGTAGCGAGTAGTGTGTTGTCGTGTTGTGGAATGTGTGCTGTGTAGATTGAGAAGAGTAGGGGACTGAGGGAACTTCCTTGGGGGACTCCAGCTTTGACCTCCAAAAAATGTGATGAGGAAGATCCCTCAGATACCCTAAAGTTTCTGTTTTCTAGGAATGACTTAAGTATTAAATAATATGTGTGAGGAAGGTGAGATTTAAGTGTGTAGAGCAGGCCTGGGTGCCAGACACGATCAAACGCTTTTTCAATGTCCAGAAATACGCCTGTGCAAAACTCTTTTCTTTCAAAGCTGGTGGCTATGTAATCGAACAAACGATGGCACTGGTGTATTGTCGAATGTCTTTGTCGAAAGCCAAATTGATGGTCTGGGAGAAGGTTGTCTTGCGCAGTGATGTAGGTTAGTCTGTCCAGTAGAAGTCTCTCTAGTGGTTTGGATATCACAGGAAGCAGGCTTATAGGACGGTATGACGAGGCCTGGTCTGGGGTTTTCCCTGGCTTAAGAATCATCCTGACTACTGATATCTTCCAGACAAGGGGATAGTAACATAGTCGTAGTACTGTGTTGTATAAATTCGTCAAGTAAATTAGTCCTTTTCTCGGTAGCTGTCGTAGTATCTCAGCGGTTATCAGATCATGACCTGGAGATTTCCGTAAGGGGAGTTTTTTAATTGTCAGTTCAACTTCATTAGGACTGAATGCCTTTGGGGGGAGAGTTAGTTGGAGGGGGGTAGTAAGTGCTGTCAGTACTTGGTCTGTATGTTGGTCGTCTCCTATGTCCTCGTGGGGAGTGAATACTTTGGAAAGATAATCAGCGTAGAGGTCTGCCTTCTCCTGGTCTGATCTAGTCCAGGCCCCATCATTCCGCCGAAGGGGGTGTGATACCCGTGCATTGCCAAGAAGCCGTTTCGTCGCTGTCCAAAGTGAGTTATCTCGAGCCGCCAGAGTCGAGATATATGTCTCATGTCTGTCTTGTTTCAGGTTGGAAAGTTCTGTAGAGAGGGTTCGCCGGAGTTGATTGTATGTCTGTCTGTCGGAAGGGTACCTCGATCTTTGCCATCGAGACCTGGCCGCTCTTTTCTCTCTTATCATCTGCAGGATGTGTGGTGGGAGGGATATGTTGTTGTGTGAGCGTCTTGGTCTGGGTGGTCGGCACGATTTTGTCACAGCTTCTTGAATCCACAATGTGAAGTTACCTGCTGCGTCGTCAAGTTCGTCTTGTGTCCGTATGGTATTGTTTAAGTTTATTTTGTCGTCCAGTTCTTCTCTGAAACAGTCCCAGTTTATTGGTCCTGTTATTAATGATGGCCTCTGAGGCCGGGCCAGGGGTTTGGAGGCTAGTTCAAGTAAAACTGGGGAGTGGTCTGATGATAAGTCGTCTAAGGCAGTCACGTAAGTATGAGATGCGTTTATATGGGATGTAATAAAATAGTCGAGTAAGTCAGGGGATTTAGCGATGGATGTGGGCCAATAAGTGGGTTGTCTTGGGGCTATGATGTCGTAACTGGAAGAATTTAGTAGTCCAAGTAGTCGCCGTCCTCTAGTGTTGGTCGTGCGACACCCAAAATGCACATGTTTGGCGTTCAGATCGCCACCAGCTATGAATCGTGGACCCAGGCCATGGAGGAATGTGGTCATGTCGTGTTGTGTCAGTGCCTTGTTGGGTGGGCTGTAAGCTGAACAGATGGTTAATGGGTTGGAGTTGCAATTAATAGAGACGGCTGTGTATTGAAGTGACATGGTAGGTGTTTGTGGTATGACGGTGTGCTGGATGCTGTTATGTATGAGGATGAGACTGCCGCCATGTGCTGTTCCGTCAGGATGGTCTGTTCTGTATGTTACGTAGTCCGTGGTGTGAAAGTGTAGTTTGGAAGTTAAGTGTGTCTCAGTAATTAGTGCTATGTCAGTTCGTTTGTCATTTAGAAGTATTTCCAGTTCGTTTTTATGGGAGATCAGCCCATTGGCATTCCATAGTAGGAGTGTTAGCTTGTTGTTTGTGTGTGTTGTGTGAATCATTTTGATAGTTTTGGAATGAGCTCTGAAACAAGTGTTGTGAGGAGGGTGATGAGGGGTGTGATGACAGATTTGAAATCAGTGAGAAATGAGGTGAGCGTGTTGGCGATGTCGATACTACCTGAAGCAGGCATGGGAGGGGGGACCGTCTCCGAGGAGGCCGCATCTCTGTAGCTCCTCTCCGGCCGGACCCCAGCAGTAGGGGCGGCTGGCATCGTGGCTGGGTAGTCAGTCTGGCTGATTGGTGGCGGCCTTCGGACGGCTTCTTCCTGGCTGCTTCTCCTGTTTTTCAGCTGTTGGTAAACCACGCAGCCGCGGTAGCTGGCTGGGTGCGGGCCTCCACAGAGGGCGCAAGTCGCTGGTTTGTCTCTCGTTTTCTGGCAGTCCTTTGTAAAATGGTTCTGACCACATTTTACGCACTTGGGTGGATGGTTGCAGTAACCCCTTGTGTGAAGGAGCTCCTGGCAGCGGTGACATTGAGGAATGTCTCCTCGCTGTCGTGGCTCTTCTACCGTTATTTTCTGGCAAGCCAGAAATTGTAACTTGAAAATGTTCTTATTATTTTCCCTAGGATCTAAATCCACAAAAAATAGGGGAAGTGGATTTTTAGTTTTCCTATTAAGAGCATTAGTGACGCTCCTAACACAGTAGCCTTGTTTCATAAGGTTCTCTTTAATTTCGTCGACGTCGGTAGTTGGGTGTAGTTGTTTCAGAACGACCCGAAATGACTTTTCAGTTTGAAGCTGATAAGTATGAAAGTCGGCGTCTCGCATTTGTAGATATTTTATAGTTTTCCGGTAACCATCGGAACTATTGGTCGCTATGGATGTTTTCTCAGCCTTTGTTTCCAGTGTGAATGCGTCCTTCCCAATGAGTGCTACTAGGTCTTCTTTTAGTCTTCTGATGTCATTCAGGTTACGCGTATAAATTTTCGGGGGCTTTTTTAATATTTTTTCCACTGTGGGCTCCTCATCCATTTTTTGAGTATTATTTGTATCCTTATTGTCTATTACGAATTTGGTGAGAGGCTGAAATGGATTGGGAGTGATGAAATTTGGAATGACAATGCTCTCGTGACTTTTGAAAAATTTTTCAGGTATGGGTGGTGAATGGGATGAGGATGGTTTCGATTTTCCGTGGGCTCGAGTGGGTGCGGGGCTGGGTGATGGTTGAGGAGTGGTCATATTGGCTGGCTTACCTTCCGTCTTCAAGTTCCTTTGGGAACCCGCGGGGCAGCAACAATAGTCCGGGTAATATTTAATGAAAAAACAATAAAACTGATAACACTACTTATAAATAAACGTTAATAAACTGAAAAAGAATAATTAAAATGCAAAAGAAAAACATAAAAACTAAAATCTCAAAAGTTAACCTTAAATAGTAATGTTCACTCTATGATAGCAACAGCTGTAATCCATTAAAACTTAAAATTTAAATTTTACCACATTACTTACACAGGGACTTAAAATGTTGTGTCGATACATACATTTCAAGCCAGTTATTTTTATATACATAGAAGTAAGTTTTTGTGTCAAGGATACAAAGTATTCTGGATATACGTATAAAAATTTCTTGACGATATACAGTGGCTCAAAAAAGTATAGGCAATTTTATTTTTGTAGGTTTTAATCTTATAACAAAATAGAGAACAAAACAAAAAGCTTTTTAAAAGAAAACATTTATTATGAGAAAGACTTGAACAATAGTAGTTTAGAAAAAAAAAACATTGCAACAAATCAATATTGAAAAATGGTAAAAAACAGCATCAAAAAAGTATAGGCAATTGCCTGAAATACCAATTAATTACTTCAATTTTAATTATTATTCCAATTTTAAGCAAAATTAATATTTTGTATGCATCCCTTTGGTTTCTATTATGGCATTAAGCCTTCTGGGCATTGAGGAAACTAAATGTTTAGTCGTGTCGGTCGATATCTTTTGCCACTCATCCAGCAGTACTTTTTTGAGCTCATTTTTTGAAGAATTTTGCTCTTACGGATCGCTGATGCCAGGTGACTCCAAAGGTTCTCTATCGGGTTCACGTCTGGTGACGGGAGAGGTTTGAGTTGACGGGGTGCATTATACAGCAACCATTCTCCAGTTTTTCTGGCTCTATGTTTGGGGTCATTATCTTGCTGAAATATAAACGTTCTCTCTAATCCTAGTTTCACGGCCCTCTCCTTTAAATTATGACGCAACACATTAATGTAAACATCAACAGTCATAATAACATCAATAAAGGCTAAATTACCCCCTCCACTTGCAGCCATAGACCCCCGCACCATAACACTCCCACCGCCATGTTTTACCAATGGCCTTAAATTCTTTGTTTAGAATTCTGTATTGGTTTTTCTCCAAACATAATGACGTCCATCGGATCCAAAAATATTAAATTTCGATTTGTCAGTAAAAATTACTTTATTCCAAAATTCTTCAGTTTGGTTTTTATACTGCTTGGCAAACAGCAAACGTTTCTCCCTATTAGCTTGTGAAATGAACGGTTTCTTTCGGGCGGCTCTTCCGAAAAATTGCTTTTCATTCAAAACATTCCGTACTGTTTGGACACAGGAAGACTTGTCTACACAATTTGCCACATTTAACGCCAAGTCTGGTTCACTTATAATTGGATTTTTTTTACCTTTTTTACGATTTCTCGTGTTTCTCTGGCTGTGAATATCCTTGGGCGTCCACTTCGTTTCCTATTTTCAAGAGAAAATAGTTTTCAAAATTTTTAATAATCGTTCTCACAGTAAATAAGCTTAATTCTAACTTTTCACCAATCGCTCGATAAGTCACCTGGGATCAGCGATCCGTAAGAGCAAAATTTCTTCAAAAAATGAGCTCAAAAAAGTACTGCTGGATGAGTGGCAAAAGATATCGACCGACACCACTTCTAGTTTCTTCAATGCCCAGAAGGCTTAATGCCATAATACAAGCCAAAGGGATGCATACAAAATATTAATTTTGCTTAAAATTGGAATAATAATTAAAATTGAAGTAGTTAATTGGTATTTCAGGCAATTGCCTATACTTTTTTGATGCTGTTTTTTCCCATTTTTCAATATTGATTTGTTGCAATTTTTTTTTTTTTTCTAAACTACTATTGTTCAAGTCTTTTTCATAATAAATGTTTTCTTTTAAAAAGCTTTTTGTTTTGTTCTCTATTTTTTTTATAAGATTAAAATCTATAAAAATAAAATTGCCTATACTTTTTTGAGCCACATTCATAATTATCGGGTTCATAGACACAGACAGATAGGACTTTTTTTTTTCATTTTCGGAATCAGTGGGTCAGAAAACATGAAACTGGAAACTCAACATAGTATTTCTGACCGATTACATAACTTGTCTTATACTTCGTATAACTGGGGAAGTAAACAATAAATTCAAACGTCTTTCTGAAAATAAGCCTAGTTAGTGTACCTATGTACGAAGTGAAACTAAGTAATGAAAGATAGAAATAGAAACTTCATAGCTGGTTATAGCAACAAAAAATGTTTAAAAATAAATATTTGCTACAATAGAAAACAGAAGTAATACATAAAAAATAAAATATATAAATGTGAAATGTACCCAATAGAAGAAAATAAAGCGTTTCATTCGAACACAGATATATATGGCAACACTGATCCACAGTAGAACTGACTGACTTATTATTTTACTTTTACTAGTTGGATCGTGACTAAAAACAATGTGATTCTGTCCAATGAGCTAATCAACTATTATAAAACATTTATTGTGGGCCAGTTGAGACAGATATAGTGGAGGGGGGTCTCCTTATTTATGCTAGATAAGACCTTAGTTAGACAACTTCATTCAACCTTCTTCATGAATAAGCAAATGAAGAAAGGATTCATATGCATCTTTAAAAATATCTGTTCAGTGTAAACAAGATATCCTGCTGAGTATAATTTACAATTTGAACTTCCGTAATTGATAATAATTGTTCAGTTTGGTTAAACTAAAATATTTTACTATGTAACTTAAAATATTTCACTACATGTTTCTTTACTACATTTGATAACTTTGATAAAAATTTCATAAATTTATTTACACTGGGACCATTAACCTATTAGATAATATATTGAACAATTTTTTTAGACATTTTATATACCATGTTTTATATTTCTGAAGCAGCTGATACATTTATAAATAATAATATTATACATTTTTTTTTTTTTTTTTTGTTTGGCTTCATGTATGGTGCATATTAGCCATGTCAATGTGTTATATATAATTATTTAAGACATCCATGGCCCCGGGAGGGAGTTCTATCTACGAAATAAAACTCACTCCCGGACGGGATTCGAACCCGCAAACCATGGTGAGACCATGCGACCAAAGCCCTACGCTCTAGCCCGCACGGCCACCATGGCCCCCAATAAGTCATATTATACATATAACAAATTACTAAATATAATATATATCTAACTTTTTTTAAATTATTATATTATTCATTTTTGATTTTCAATATGTGTCGTCACACGAAACTGTGTGTAGCCACGCGCGGAAAGCAAGGGCGCAAGTAGTTGGGCTGTCGAGAACCGAAAATGTTCAATTCCGAGTACCCGATTTTTCAAGAAGCGATACCTCAAATACCGGTTTCGGGACTAGAACGGTGGCCCGACTGCCGATAACATGATACCAAGATGGTCCTAACATAAGTGAAGGTGGAAAATAAATTCTGGTGGCCCTCGTGGCAACGATTCGTTATATTTTTTGAAAAACACATTAATACGGCAATGTAGTTAGTTGACTTCAACCAGATTAGGGCTGTTGAGAACCTAACATTTTGATCTGGGTATCCGTTTTTCAAGAACTGATACCCTAAATGCCCGTTTCCGTGTCTAGAACCGTGGACCCGGTTCTGAATCAGGAACCGTGGATCCGGCTACTATCTCTATTTGGTGGACTGTTTTAGCTCTTTTGAGGGGCCTGCGATCTCTAAATTGGTGGCTACTACCAAACTGACACTTAAGTTTCCGCTCTCCCTCTAAATCTTTTTTCTCGTTATTTCTTGGAGGATCACTCTATCCCTGAATTTGAGGCTACACCCCGACTAACACATAAGTTTCCGCGCTCTCTCTTGATTTCCTCATTTAGTGGACCCTTCCTTCTGTATTTGTATATTATACGATATTTTTATTTAGTGGACCTAATTCCTAAAATTACATCAGACTTTTTTCTATGGCCACTCTTTAATGGACATATATAATTTCATAAAACAAAGTAGCTTCTTTCTAGAGTTCACTTTCAGTTGTCCGCTCGTCTATATCGTTCCATTCATTATAAACGACATTTTCTGTTATGCTTTTTTATACACTTATGTCCCTTGTTCTTGTCTGTACTTCATCTGTCTCACTTCGATATCTGTACTATATATCTCTCGACTGTGTTGTGTCTTGTTTCAGAATACATGGGTCCTTCAGTCGAGAAATTGATCAAACAAGCAAATGTATAGAAACAAGAAGGAATGCAGAAGTATTTGTGGTCCAGAAAAAAGGGACTACTGGCCCGGAAGGAAGGCGGAGACCCAGCAATAGTTGTCAGACCTGAAAATATATATCCTAGAGCACATCGAACCTCGTAGCAATCTAGAATGGGATGACAAGAAGACATAATATATGAAGAAGTGTACATGGATGTGTTTGAATTGTCAAAGAAGAGCTGTGGTCCCAAGGCAGGACGTCTGGTTGCTTCTCTGGTGCCAAGCCGACAGACAACTGAAGAGATACCACCGCTGCTGCTCTGACAACCTACAACTGATCAGAATAACTCTTTCTGTTAACAGCCTCAGTTCATTGTGTGGTTTGTCTAAAGTTCAGCTTGCTAAGTTGGGTCCGATGTATTTTTGTCAGAGCAAGTATGGATGAGTAGGTAATACTCATGAGTAAAATATTACTCATTAATTATAATTGAGACTCTTTAATCATACGTTTTCTATCATTCGTTGCTTGTTACTCACTGATTATTAATCATTACTCACTTAAGATGAGTGTTTTTTTTATAAAACATTTATCTCTAATTTTAAAGAGTAATGAACGAGCTAGCAAAACTACAGTTACATCTTCGAAAAGTGTCCTATTATAAACTAGTAATTGGTACTTGAGTATTAATTAGGAAGTAGATATGGTGATTGATGAGACAACAGCATCCTATAGAAGATGCATTGTGAGTTCAGTACAGATAGATGTTAACATCTCCATTACCATATAACCCACACAAAACTTGTACGAGGTGTGTTACAAAAATTAAGGGAATTTTTTTTTTTTCAAAAGAATTTTATTTATTCGTCTAAATCAATGTTATCCCCTTCAAAATAGTCCCTATTAGATATTATACACTCATGTGTATAGCGCTTCTTCCAATCCCGGAAACATCTCTGGAACTCGATCTTTGGGATAGCATTTAGCTCTCTCAGCGATGCATGTTGTTTTTGGCCAAAAATTCACGAACAAGCAATGAAGTGTGAGCAGGTGCATTATCGTGGTGCAACAGTCATGAATTGTTTCGTCACAAATCCGGGCGTTTTTTTCGAATTGCTTCACGCAAACGGCGTTGCACTTGTAGGTAGAACTCCTTATAGTTTGACTTTGTGGCAAGAACTTATGGTGCACTATGCCGTTAAAATCGAAAAACACAGTGAGCATGACCATCACATTCGACCGCACTTGTCGAGCTTTTATACCATTCGTAAACCCTAGTTTTATTCATAGCTGAAAGGATCTAAGTGTGAGGCCTCTTTATGTAGTAGATTGGCTCCTCGAGCTTCAAGTTTGTTGGAGAATGGGATTACATCACTAACATTCCTTTTTTTCGCCTTGCATGTCATTTCAACAGTTCGAGTACAAATCAGAAAAGCCAGGCCATGTCGTGGTGCGCCCATTTATCGACAGTGTTCTAAAATATACGTTCTACTTGGGAAAGTCTTTGCTATTCTCTGGAACTATCAGTGTACCGGGACTTGCTTACCCTTCGAGCTCAGTACCATTCAATCCAAAAAAAGCTGGAGGATCTAAAAAAACTAGTACAATACATCCCAGATTGCAAAAAGAATTTATTCTACAAAAATATTCTTAGTTGGCCAACTGTAATTAAACCTTTTTTTTTATGTTTACCTTATTCATTTATAATGTTTGATGTTTATTCTTTTGTGTTTATTTATGATCTGAAAAAAGAAAATGATTTTCCTTATTTTCAGTCCATGCGGCGTTTTTTTTTTCAATATCACTCAAGTATTTTGACAAACATGCATTAGAGGTGTTGTTCAGTCAGTTGAAGTACTTGAGAAAAAAAAACGGATCCATTATCATTACGAGGCGGAGGATGAGACAGTTGTGTCTCCTGTAAAGTTGTGTTTTTTGACTTATGTTAGTTCCTTTCTCCACGAGGCGATTCAATTAAATTTACATGTTGTTTCAAGCAAGTCTCTTGGAATTCCCGATGGCTGCACCTTCAAAGAACATCCCATAGCCACTAATATATTTTTCGTCTAAACTTTCCTCCCCCCAAATTATTTATTGGCCAACTGATTCTTGTTTAGGTCTGCTTGTCACACTTTAGTTTTGTGCAAAGTTTTAGGAATATAGCTTTAATAGTTTCTAAGTATCAGGGGAAGGGACATGGCGACGTCATTTGACCTGACCATCTCATTGCGACCCCTTTAGTAGTCCTCATCAATGTGAAGTATAAAGGAAGTTCTATGTCGAGTTTTTACAGGAATTAATTGTTTTCTGACTGTTTTGAGTGAATCTAAAAATGACCAATAAATTTCTTGTGTGTCTGTGAACAACATAACTTTTCATAGTCTGAATAAATTGACATGCAATTTTATGTGTATCCAAAAACGTGATTGCTTTTCAGTAGAATAGAATAGAATAGAATGGTTTTTATTATAAGAAGAAAAATAACATCATTCCAAGAAATATACAAAGAAAAAAACACTTAGACTATACCCATTTAGGCCGTCAGTCGGAGTTGGCATTACAGATATTTGATAATGAAGAACAAAAAATATTAGCTTATATAAATAAATGAAGAGAATAAATAATCATCGTTAAATTCTTTTAAAAAAATATGTAAACATAAAACATACAAAAATAATAATGCGAATGAGAAAATAAAATAAAGACAAGAAACCAAATAAAATTAATTAAACATGGGTAAATGGTAATAATCGTAAATTACATGAAGGAAGGAGGTTTCTACAGTATAATCGGCCAAAGAGAAGAAGTTACGGTGGGAGGGCTCAACACAAAAGCCCTAATAACTATCGATGTATAAATGTGTCGATAGGAAATATAGTGTGAGTGAGGATTCAGAATCGCAAATCGGAAGATTGGTTGTAGAGGCAGGGCAAAAACTTATATAATTAATTCGCATTGGGGAAGTGCATTGCCGGTGATTCACCTACTTTTTTTTTTTTTTCTCTCCTGAGAATTTATTTCTGTGCCGCTAATTCGGGGAGGTGGAGCACTCTTATCAAAGCTACACAGGAGCCAAAGCACACACAGAGAGGTCTCGTATCAACAAGCCATTGGCCGTCTCTTCAAGGGGCCCCCTCAAAGATGGCTGATTTATTGCCGGGGGGGAGGGGGGGGGGGGGGGGGGGGGTCAGCTGCAAATAGATGTCCCATGAAAATATAAGGACCAGTCCTACCAACTCCCCTCATGACCACTTCCCATTCCAATGTTCATTTTTAGCGGAGTTAGCTCCAAAGAAGAATCAGAATTTTTGTGAGGCCTCCAACCTTTCCAAACATATATATGTATTTATTTTTTGTTTTTATTATTATTTTTTTTAGTTGTAAGTTGTAAAACTTTTATTAAACAAAGTTAGATGAAATGAAGATTAAAATAATTATTTTGGAATATTAAGAAAAAAAAATCATCGGCGAATCAGGGACAATGTACTTCCCCAGCACGAAATAATTAAGTTTTCAAAACCAATCGACCGTTTGGCCTAAAAATCAGTAGCTAACTTACTAGGGGCTTCTGAATCCTCATACTAAATGTTGTGTCGATATATTCATTACATCGACAGTCATTGGGATTTTTGAGTTGAGTCCTCTCTGGTCCTTCCTTCCCTTCGGCCGATTCCGAGGAAAATTAATAAGTGTTATTCTTAAGGGATTTTGAACTTACATATGAAAATTCATGTCGATATACGTTACAACAGCAGTTAGTAGAGTTTTGATGGTAAGCCCCCCCCCCCCTCCCCCCCTCCCCCCCCCCCATAATATCCCTCTTTTTTTTTCAATCGATTTGGCTGAAAGTTGAAAGGTGTCGTCCTTATGTGGTTTTGGATTTAAATATACAATTTCAATTCGATACATTCATTTTATCTGGAGTTATCGTGTTCACACTAAGCCACGCACACAGAGATCAGCATAGAAACAGACCGATAGTTATTCTTTTATTTAATTTTTGACTGGGGAGGGTCACAAAACATAAAATTCCGTTGAAAGTTGAACATCGAATTTCTGACCGTATACATCGTATAGATATTTAGACCAAACGTTCGATTAGTTTTGGAGGGAGAACAAAAAGGTAATTGATTAATTTGTGCGGGGAAGTACATTGTCGGTGATTCACCAATGATTTTTTTCTTAAATTTCAACAAAGATTCGACGACATCTCTGAAAAAATGTTAATTCAAGGTTGGACACTTGATATCACCCTTCGGGTAGGTATCAAAGATAGCAGATGGCAGATCCAAGGAACTTCTGCACTGCTGCAAGTTGAATCCTCTATTCACAATAGCATTTCTCACTCTTCGGAGATTCTTCTGTCGCCTGCTGGTGGTTCTTGTTCTTGCTCCAGACAAATTATAAATTTTGTATTCGACTCATATTGTGGTAAAATAAATTTAAGTTAAAAAAAAATAAATAAAATTAAAATAATTGAATTAATAATAATGTAAACAATAAATTACCAGAAATGTTATAACTGGTCTTTTACTAAATTTTGATTTCTACAGTAATTTCCGAAAAGGTCCCTAAAAAATATCAAAAGTACAAGACGTGCAATTTTTAAGAAATTGCACGTAAATTTAAAAAATTTCAATAAACAAACTTTACATTTGGATTTCTAAAGAGATGACATTTTTAATATTTTTTAAATTTTTTTCAGTAATATTAAATCTAATCCAAAGGTTTTCAAAATATCTTACTGGGCCAACAGGGAAAATGAATAAAATAGAATTTACGAGAACAAATAATTGGGTTTATTTACTTAAACTACTACATAATAAAATTAATAACTATAATATATATATATAATATATAAACATTGAAACAAAAATCAAAAGAAAAAACGTACAAACTAAATTCTTAAAACTATTTAAATATTTTTTTGTTTTATAATAATAATAATTTGAAGGTATGTATTTTTATAGATCATAATATTTTGGGATGGCAGCGAATCAACATTTTTTGAAAGCAATCTTGAATGGATTTTTTGAAGTTTTTGTCGATTTTCCTATTCATTTTTATTCTTTTTTTTTTTTTACTTTCCTATACTTCAATACAAGGATGTAGCTATTGTATTCTTGCAAAATTTCGAAATCGAGTTTTCAACAGAATTACGCGTTTTCGCGTTGATGTTTGTCTGTTTATGTGTTCTTAATTAGAACTTTATGAGCCCTCCAACAAATCACTAGTTTTTTTCCTCATTAAACCTGGTGATATTTATTATAACATTTTACATTTTAAATCGACCTAATCTGAAAATTAGGCAAAAATAACTTTAATTACCTAAAAAAGTGTCCATATTCACTTTTTCGTCGAGTATATTTCGGGTGGCAGATGCTCGTTTCTCTGAATTAAGAAAAACTTTCAGAAGTTCAGTTTTCGGCCACTTTTTCCAAATGGTTAATAATATTGATACGACTCTATTTACTGGATAGAGAGTTTTGGGTGAATAATCACATGAGTATTTCAACATCTATACCAAAAATATCTGATGTGAGACGAACATCTATTATACCCACCACTTTTTTCAGTTCTCCATTTCCTCCTACTCCATCTTATATTAATTTCTCTCTCACTTCAAGTTGGCATTACTTAGATAATTATAATGAAGTTAGGATTTGTTTAATTTTAGGTGCAAAGTAATTCTGAGAGTTACTTTCTAGCACCCAGTGATGCCATTTTGAAATGAGGAAGAAGGAAGGGCAGGGAAGGTTGTGGTGTGAGTGGTCTGTGAAAACATGGTGGGTAAAGGAAAGAATATTACGGTCCCATCAAGATATATTATCTCACTAATATGTTCGTTTTACAGACCATTCGTCTGCTTCACTTGTATTAAAAATATGTAACTGCTCTATAGTGATTTGTCAAGTTGAGACCAATATTTTGTAAAGATTTAAGATGTAACGAAATAAGACAGCGTCAATATATCAATTATATAAAAAAAACACATATTTTAAAATTTGTTGACATGTGCTAAAATTTAAAGATTACTTTCAACTATTTCCTACAATAGTTTAATATATATATTATTTGGAGCGCCTTAACATTGCTCAAATTGGTACTTTTTCAAATCTGATATTGATGGTTGAAAATGTTGTAGGGATTATAAGGACCAATTTTTCGATTGGTCTATCCGTTTACGCGTAAATAGTATAAAAAAAAAAGCGTTCCCAGTTTTCATTTGAAGAGGGTTTTCGGCACAATCCTCCTTTCAGTCTTGTCAACACTGTTTATTTGAAGAGATCTTGAATATCACCCACGAAGTAGGTACATTTTGCTGAGATATCGCTTATATTAAAAATCTCTTAAAGTAGAAAATCAAATCACTAATTTACATATGACATCACGGAAATGTCAATTTGTGTTCTAGAACCTTGAACCGTTAAATTTCATTGAAAACTCGATCTCAAATTTTCATATGATGACAAAACTATCTTGTCGAAATCCTATGGTATAAGAAAGCGTAAACCGTAAACGTAAGCAGACAGCCTATTTTGACTGTAGTGTGATCCATGGAGCGTCGTCCTGTATTCTCCCATTACGTAATCACCCAACCCATCTTGGCTCTATAATCGCCATTTGCATTGGAAATCAGTCCCTGTTCTCACATTTGTATGTATTAATTATGATAAAAATTTTCCATCTTGAAAGAGATGACAAAGACACTGTTTCTTTTTACTTGCCCAGCTCTATGTGAAGTATAGGGGAAGTTATATAATAGATTAGGAAACATTAGAAAAATCTACATTCACTAAATATATCAACGATATTATCATCATTCTCGGCGCTTCCAGCATTGGCCTCCTCCAGGATCGTCCGATTGTACTTCGAAATTATATCATATGGTCCTTATTTCTTATATATACCATGTACTCTACTGTAAACCCATTCTTTAATTTTTAATTTAAATTGCTTACTATGTATTGTTAAAGCACTACTTCCCTCCATTGACTAGGGGACAGGGTGTTACAGCGTTAAGTCGTCCAACGTAACCTGAGGATTGCATGAATATGACCATTGGCCGCCCATGTGCAAAATAACGTTAACGCCGCCCCCCCCCCCCCCCCCCCTCCACAATTAAAGTACCCCAATGTTTTTATGTTTTTCCCTTTACATCTTGAATAAGTTAATGATTTTTATTTTCCAAATAAATACTTTAGCAAGAAAATTAATAATATCTGTAACGACAACAATATTTTATTTTCAAACATTATATTATGAACTATTAAACATAATTATTACCTATATACATAATAAAGATAGATAATAAAATTTACATAATGTACATATACCATTTATAACTTCTAAGTTGAGAAACGCGGACATATTGTGGAAACTTGTAATAAATAAATAAAACAAACTTATTTTTGAAATATTGTCTATTCCACTAAAGATATATACATATATAACTACCGGTTTCGGCTTTATACCATCGTCAGGTCTAGTTATGAACTAACTAGTTCATAACTAGACCTGACTTAGTTCATAACTAGACCTGACGATGGTATAAAGCCGAAACCGGTAGTTATATATGTATATATCTTTAGTGGAATAGACAATATTTCAAAAATAAGTTTGTTTTATTTATTTATATACCATTTACTTTATATAATAAATTTTGCTATAGGTAATATTAAAAAACATAATATTAGATTTTTTTTAAGAACACAACTTTTAGTTTAGTAAAGTAGTTTTTAAGGAACACAAGTCTATTTTTTTCCAAATAAAACTAGAAACATTTATCACAAATAGTTATTTATTAAATAAAAGTAAATTGTTGTCAAAGGATGGCTCTTCTGGCCTTAATGGAAGCAAACTTGTCTACAGCACGTTTTGTGTCAATAGAATTCAAGAGATCACTTTCGATGGATAATAACGAAAGGCCCGTCAGTCTCTCTTGGCTCATGCTACTTCGTAAATAATTTTTTAAGGGTGTTGTGTCGTTTCGAATGTCAGATACACAGTCACTCACACTGTCACATGGCTTGGTCACATGCAGCCACACAGGTCAGGTCACATGGGATCTGGGATGATATTTTTAAAAGCGTTCAGCTGCCCTGCTGTTTACAAAAGCAGGGTGCCAACTGCCGTAGGTACTTTTGATTATCCATATTTCCCTTTTTTCCCTCATCCCTGATAAATGAATTTATCTTGCTTTTCCCCTTGGTTTCGGTTTCTTTTTGTTCTCTTGTCTATATTTGGCTTTGTCAACGATGGATTTAAAATAAGAAAAAGAAAAAAATAGGGTGGCCGCTCCTATTATGGGCTTAAATTTGGCAGCCCGTGTGCCTCGCCATAGGCTCTGCACGGCTCTCATGACCACCTAACTTAAATGTCACTTTTGAACTTTGCTCTGACGATGGCGTACTCCGACACCTGTACACTTTATGTATATACTTTTGTTCAATTAGACAATATAAAAGTTGAACAATTTATTTGTTTTTATTTACCCTAATAACTATCTATGTAACGATTTTGTTTTTGTTTTATGGAAACCATTTTCACCCTCATGGAAATGTCTTCCTTTGGGCAGTTAGAGGGAGGGGAGTGTAGCCCATTTTATTTCGGCACCATAGACCCGGGAGAGAAGTTTTATCTACTTATGAAGTAAAACTCTCCCCCCGAACCCGCGCCAGTGGTTGGTCCATGGGTCTACCCAGCGTGTACGGTCTCACGAATGTACCTACACGCAATTTAGTGTGGTTCAGAAGTCCTCGAGTAAGAAGACATCTACCAATTCCCAACCAATTCGGTAAATCGGTTTAGAGAGAGAAAGAGCGATATCTTTGTTGGTTAATTCGCGCTGGGGAAGTATAGTGCACGAGATTCACCGACATTTCAAATGTTCCTGCTCATATATTTCTTTGAACACGTATGACTTTTTCATGTCTTTGGGTTAGGTACTTCATTATAAACCTATTTGACATGTTACGTCTCCAGGCGAAGTGCCATCCAGGTGGTTTGTAAGCATTTACGCCATTGACTTTTCACATTTTGAAGTTTGCAAAACTAAATCCTGATTCACTTTAAAGGCTCCAATACCGTTAACTTGATACGCTACTTCTATTTTTTGAATTTCTTCATTTTCATAGCGGACCAAAACGGCCCAGGATTTCAAACAATTTTGGAGATATTTTTTCGGTGGTCGTTCAAATAACACTACATTTATATGTGAAGCTCTAAGTCTCTACTTTAGACGATGTGGACGAAGAGAGAGGGGATAGATATTTAGCCTTAACGAGGGCCTTTGAGGTCTCCATAGTGGAGTGGCTAGAGGTTAGAGTTGCTGCTCTCTAACCTAATATTAACCAGTCTTCTGAGTTGGATCTAATAGCAGTCCAGGACCAAGGCTCTGTGCCATTGCCAATCAGTGCCGGTAGTGGAAAACATGAAGTCCCAGTGAAAATTCAATGTCGACTTTTTGACGGATTAAACGAGGCTGCTCCATTGTGACCCGGAAAAACTGTATATTTCTTGGACATTCAATATAAATAACGGTCCTTCGGATGGGACGTTAAGCGATGGTCCCGAGCCTGTACCATGTCAGGTACTCGTTAAAGACCCCTACCCTAGGTGAATAAAAATTTAGGGTAGGCAAAATTTAAGACTTCCACAGTAGAGTCGGGCTCATGTCCACCAGAGTGACGAAAGAGCGCTCTGGTAGTAGGCGATATGACCTCGTAGATAAAGCCCGGGCATGAGTCATAAAACCTAACCTAACCACCATTATAAATAATATATATTGTGGCCACCTCAGGACTTCCTCATAGCTAGACAATTGGGTACTTAAATGTGTGTTTCCCTTAGGAAGAGAATATCTCTTGTCAATAAACCGTTGAACTGACTTCAGTTATTAGTTATTATGACTCATGCCAGGGCTTTATTTACGACGCCTACTACCAGAGAGCTCTTTTGTTTCTTTGGTGGACGTGAGCCCGACTCGACTATGGATGTGCTGCTATTGTGCTCTAGGCAATGATTGGTATCTCTGCTAGTCTGTGCTTGGCAACGGCCGGAACCTCCCTTTGAAAAAGTTCCTCCTACAACACCCTATTGTAAATTCTTTGAGACGCTGTAGCTCTGTTCGCATTAGTGCCTCTCAAATCTAAGAACACTCTGACGATTTGAAATCTCATGAGGGACACTTTGTAAGAACCAAGTTCTCGATGGGACCAATCAATCAAGAGTTTATTTATTATAAAATGTTAATTTGCTGCATAACCTTTATTTGAAGAGAAGTTTAATTAGCTCAATAATAGAGGCGGTATCACATAAAATGCATTTAGGCCCCTGGTAAAAGTGACGTAAACTTTCTTTAGATTTGGGCTTGATCTAAGTTAGGACATGTGACATCTTCATCTCAAATATCCAGCTCATTGCTAGTGTGTTATCCCAACTCACAAAATTCCAGTCCCAAGCACACATACACACACTCACACATACACTCATACAGAAGTAAAGGCGGATTTGTTTTTTCCTACTCTCATAGCTGAACGAAGTATTCAATTATTCGGTCAGAAATTCAATGTAAGGGAGGGAGGGAGGGGGAGGGGGGGGGGGGCAGAGAGAAAGGGGGTCGTACAAAAACGCTAATAACACACAAGTTTATATGTGGATCCAAAACCCAATAATGACGACAACTGTCGAGGCCGAGGGGAAGTTGGGATCAAAACAAGAAACCTTATAACTGTCGATGTAATGAATGTATCAACACGAAATTTTATGTGAAGACTCATAAGTCTCTGAGTAAGACATGTATTTATTTAAATAAAAATCGTTGAATTAGTTTCAGAGGGAGAGCGAACTCTTAGTTTTGATAAGTTTGCATTGGGGAAGTACATTGCCGGTAATTAACAGATTTTTTTTTTTTCCAATTCAGGGAGTCGGGGAACATGAAATTCCTATGAAAACTCAAGTTCGAATTTTTAACCGAATACATAACATTTCCTTTACTACGTGCAGCTGGGAGAGTGGAAGACTGACCCAATGTAAGTGTCTAGAGAAAGGTTGAGATGCCTACCTGGTGGTGCCTTGCCCATTTTCCCGCCACAACTGCCGATTCCCAGGCTCTCAGATTCCGACAGCGCTGGAGGGGAATCCCTCCCCACCCTCTTTCTAATTACCACCTGATAATGAGGAATATTCTCTAAATTTCCTTCCCCCCCCCCCCCCCCCCCCCCCCCCCTCTACATCATTCATATTCTGAACAGCAAACTTCGTTCTTTGCCTAGTGCTTTCATTGGCTTTTTGTTTACAAAAACTGGCATCTATTGTCCATAGAGGTAACGTGGACAATAGATAAAACAGTTGACATTGAAAACAATTATTGACAATATTGACTCTAATTGTTAGAGTAATAAATATAATAGTGTATACAAATCTGCACTATTCTGGGCGCTGGTAGCACAGAAATAAATAACGATATACAGAGTGAATGGTTCAGTCAGTGTGAACATGTTCGAGGAATGATAGTTCTCATCAAGCCCAACAAAAACTACCTAAAACCATGGTCCGATTCTCAATCGTTTCAATGTTATTGAGTTTTTTCGTTTTTTTTTTCTCCTAAAAGTTTGTTTTTGATCAATAAATCGCTCCATTAACCTTCACTATAAACACTTTTGATACCATCCGAAAGTTCCTTAAATTTCTGATAATTATAATCATTCTCTATCCAAGTGTCTGAAGCCTCTACATGTGCCATACAACATCTACTGAAATGTTGAAAAAACAGCATCTTCTAAATATTTGGAAAATTTTTAAAGGCAGAAACTCGTCCAATCAATAAGCATTAAGACGCTATAAATTCCTAAATGCACTATTATCTCAAGTGGTCAATTTACAGTCAACATTTAATTTGAAAAACGTGGTCTTACGAGAAGAGCGTCAGACAAATGAATTAAGGAAAGTTGACATTTTCCACATTTTATTTTACTATTTCTAATGACTTTAGAATAAAATGTTTAATTAATTATAATGGTTTTGAATGTTTCAACTGCCCTCCACTGTTCCAGATACACGTCCTTTCTCTCTTCATCAAACCATAGTTAATGTAGGATAATTCTTTTCGTAATGCGCAAAATACTTTTAAAACTCCGACACCAGCAGAAAATTAGGATTTCACTTTATTGAATCTTTACTTATGGTAGACTATCATGGTATCTGGTTGATGCCTGATGCCTATCTACCGACATTGCTGTATTAGTTTTTTTTTTTTTTTATCAGAAAATATAAGCGATTGGTATTGGATATTTGTTTTGGTCTCTGACTTACAAAACCCTACAAATGATATCCACAGAACCCTACAAATGATACCCACATAACCCTATAGGTAGGTATGTCTTGCTATGTAAGCATTTCCCTGTAATTTTTTAAATTGCTGACATTGTTTATCAATGTTTTCCTGTTTTCGTCTATTTGTTTGTCGTAGCCTGTCTATCATTGAACAGGTGAACCCCCTCAAGTGTATCGGAGCGGTTCTGTCGGTTACTGCTGGTCGGTTGTATTATGTAACCATAACTCTCCGCTCTAGCCTAGGTTAAGCAACACTCAAGGTTTCAACAAGAAATGGAAGGTCAACACAACAATATTCGCCGTGGACAAAAAACTATCGGCGTTTTTAGAAGAGTGGAGCTCTGTCAGTTTTTATCCCCCCCCCCCCCCCCCCCCCTCCCTTTTTCTCTGTTATTATTACTTTCTTTTGTTTCTTACATGTCCTTGAAAAATATTGCCATTATTATTTTATTTGACACCAAATTTAATAATTGTTTTATTTTTATCGATTATAAATATGCTTAATAAAAAATGGAAATAATAGTCATATTTTAGGTTCAGTCGTTACAGGAATGTTTTTCACCTAGGTGCCAGTTTGTGTAGAAGGCTGGAAACCATAAATGGAACATTTGAGGGAGCTGTATCTGACAGGGATGTTGGAATCAACAAAAGTCAGGTTATCTTCAGTCATTCCGATGGCTGTAATCAGGGTCGGAGACGTATACGCCACGACTCTGGAGGAGGCCGGAGAGATGTACCTGAGGGAGGCCTCAACCCGGACGAGGATACCCCAGCACAAGCAGCGGTAAGGTTAGCATCCCACGCCTGCCTAACACAGATGATGCACCTGTTTGGGACAGCATAGACCTCGACCTGGCGATCGGGAGGCAGAGGAATGGCAGGGCTCCTGGGGGAGACCTCATCGACGCCGCCATGATCAAGAAAGCGCTCCCGATCATTGGGCGGGACCTGTTGTATCTGTACAACACCTGCCTTAGGTTGGGCCACTTTCCTAGGGCTTGGAAACGAGCCATAGTGTGCAAGTTTGCCAAGCCCGGGGATAGGGACCCAACCCGGGCGGGGAGTTTCAGACCAATCAGCCTGTTGCCTATTTTTGGTAAGGTGCTGAAGGCCCTCGTCCTCCTTACAATACGGGACCGGGTATATGCCTCGGTGTCCCAGCGACAGTTCGGCTGTTCCAGGGGTCGTTCCACGAAGGACGCACTGCGCGCGGTGAGGGCGGATGTGGAGGAGCGCAGGGATAAATATGCTCTCTGTGTCTTCTTCGACATGGCCGCAGCGTTCGACTGCGCCTGGTGGCCGGCCATACTGACGAAGCTGCAAGCAATGGGAACGCCGAGGAATATATTCGGACTAATCGCGAGCTTTCTGAGCGACAGATCAGCGACCATAAGCAATCTGTACTCAAGCTCATCAGTGGACGTCACAAGAGGCTGCCCGCAAGGGTCGATCCTAGGACTGGCTCTGTGGAACATACTCTTTGACGGATTGCTCCGTGAACTCGAGGCTCGTGGATTTAAGGCAATAGCCTATGTCGAGGACCTGGTGGTCACGGTGCACGCTGATAGCCGAGCCGCTCTAACCCGACAAGCCCAGGCTGCCATCGACTATATAGGCGACTGGTGCACCAGCAACAAACTCTCGCTCTCACCAAGTTAGACCCAGGCCTTGCTTATGAGAGGGAGAGTGGACACGCGCCATCCTCCTTTGGTCAGGCTCCAGGGGATGCGCGTTGAGAGCCCGGAGGCCGTAACGTACCTGGGGTGAGGTTGGGCCGGGGCCTCAATGTGACTCCACACGTCGTTGGCATCAAGGATAGGACCAATGCCACCTTCAACGCTCTGAGCAGCCTAGCCAGGGCTACCTGGGGCCTCGGCTACCCTGCGTGTAGAGAAATCTACACGGGGGTTTTCAAGGCAGTTGCAAGATACGCGGCTGCTGGGTGGTGGCGTCGCCCCACTAAGCAGCAACGCCGGATTCTCCTGCAGGCCCAGCGATCCGCACTGCTGCGGGTGACGAGGGCCTATCGCACCGTCTCAACGGCGGCGCTGCAGGTGCTGGCCGCGGCTCCGCCCATTGACTTGGTCTTGGACGGAGCCGTCGCCTCGTACTACTGCAGACGCAATCTGCCTCTGGGACAGGACGTGGATGGGCCCTTGGGCGCGGCATTGGCGGCGGAGATGCTGGGCGATGGCAGTCCAGAGCATTGCGGGGACATTGTCCAGGAATGGGTAATGACCAAATGGCAACGGCGCTGGACGGATTCTTCGGATGGCCTGACGACACATGCCTTCTTCCCGGATGTGCGGGCACGACTAGCCTCGACATGGGTTCAGCCGGACCATTGGACGTCCCAGATACTATCCGGTCATGGCGACTTCAACGCCAAGCTTTTCTTTTTTAAAAGAAAGGACAGCCCGAACTGTGCGTGCGGTGGCGTCGAGACTGCGGAACACGTGGTCATCGAATGTCCGCTGTACGACGGGCCTAGGGTGGCGTTGATACGCTCGACCGGATCGTATCTGGGACTGACCCTGCAGAAACTGGTGGCCGAGTCTAGTTACCCGGCATTCACCCAATTCGTAGCGGAGTGGAGGAGACGAAAAAACGCCTCCTAACCTCGAGCCTTGGCGGACCGCCGGTGTCAATAACACCTGGCAGGCCTAGCCTGGCATGAACTTTCCGAGAGTCAGCGCACTCCAGAAAGCTACAACCATGGTTCCTCAACGAAGGACGAAGAGGGTGTTATGGTCCCACACCAGGGATGAAAGCACCCAGGAGCTGGGGATGGTGTTTTTAGTGGGTGCAACCCCCACACTATTGGGAAGCTAGTTACTCCCCTTTGTCCGTAAGGGATTTTCACCCCCCCGAGGGGGAAAAAAAAAAAAAAAAGTTATCTTTAGTAACTTATACCATTACGGTTGTTGGAACGAAAGAAAATCTAGGATTTTAATGTTGATAACTTTTATTTTACTTGTATTTTATAATACATTTTCAGTCAGAGCCAATAACATATATTAGTGACTTTTCATATAAAGATGCTGTCATATCTTGCTATTTCTTTGATTTTTAATATCTTAACAAACAATGCCAAATTCATCAATTTGCAGGTACGTCCATCTTGGTTGAGTGTTCCCTTGGCTACACAGCTGTTAGGGGTGTCTACTGCGTCAAGAACAAAGTTGCTAGTCAAATAGTGCACCAGAAGCTGCATACATCTATTCTGTTACATCATTCTGTGTAAATATAAGGATGTAACTCCTAAGGCTCCTCAATCTGAGATTGTCTTCCACAACAAACAACTATTGATTACTAAGCCTTGATAAGTTTCTTCAAAACTGTAAAAAAGTAATCATAATATTTCCAGTACAGCTTTTTTTTTTTGTTTGTATTAGAATAACCCTCTTAATTTGTTTTTGAAATTAAATGTTTTTTTTAGACTAAATATGGTCTCCCTTCTTTTCACTTTTCAAGGTTGAGATGATGCTGCAAATTTAGTTGACTGCTATAAGAACCAAGGTCAAGATGTCACCAACAGATTCAGCACTGGACACTAACAACTGGCTGTGGAGAATCCCAACGGGTATGTTACAGACGTGACCACATTTATCCTGTTAGCTAGTTATTATGACATCCCTGGGCATTAACTACGAGGTCATATCGCCTCTACCAGAACGCCCCGACTCTACTATGAGAGTCCTAAATGTTGCCTTCCCTAAATTTCCGTATTATTGATAACCTCACTCTTCTACCACTTAGGCTTGGCTCAACTCCATTCTAAAAAAAATTATAGTCAAGTTTTTTTCAGATCGTAATAATAATGTGCCGATGATTAGTTATAATAAGATAATAAAGAAATGTATGTTTATTATCTCACAATTTACTGTGAAGTGCAGTTCATAAAATTTACTTTTCTTGTCTTTTGATCTACAAAATCATTCATTATATCATCGTAATATAAAGTTTCACATAGTTTTTCGATACAACCACGTCAAATTAGTCAAGCTTTCCTGAGTAATAGAAGTACTTAAGTAATGTTTTATTAATTGTAACAGAAAATTTGCTCCCTGCAGAGACAGTAGCAATTGAATGAGTTAATAAGATACTTGAAGCTATACACTCATGAAAACAAGTCCCTTCTGGTATGTAAACGACTACGAACTTAGCAAAAATCTCAAAATATTTTAGTTTTATTTAACAAGGCCCTTCTCTCCTTATCCTGATGTTCATTTCTTAAAATAATATCGATACAGTATTTTATCAATTCTTCTTTTATATTTTTTTATTGTTGGTAAGTATGTGTTAAATAAACGGAATGTAGTTCGGGGCGCCTACAGAACAATTCCAAGGGTGGGGCTATTTGCAAAAAAGAAGGATGATAAGGTAGATCTGTGAAAGTTAATTGCAGTAAATTCTTAAGTTCAGAGTGGCATGGCTAACTTTGTCTTTTTAACAACATTCCATTGTTTAAGTTCCATATGTTTGCCAAAGTAACGCCCATAGGGGGGGGGGAATATATTGTCATAGTTACATTGTTTTCTTTTTCTTTTCTATATTTCGCTCGGGCGATGATAACCATGGCAGTTTTTCGCCCTAAAACCACAATAAATAAATAAAATTCTATATTTCGCACATTGGGACCTGATGAAGGGACATAAGAACGTCCCGAAACATCGGGATAAAGACACTTCCGAGGAGTTTTTGAAAATAGTTATATTAATTTTTATTAAATTGAAAAATGTGTCTTCTCATTATAAATGTATCTATGTATTAATATATTTTTTTATATATACTGAGTATATTATACTCATATATTTTTAAGTATTTATTTATTCAGTTTTTATTCATTTCATTTAACTTTTTATGATAGTTTTGTTATTACTACTAATCGTACATGTGTTAGACTCAAGTAGTTATAAATTTAATTTATAAGCTATCTTAATGTAGAAATTCTTTTGACGTATCCTATTACCATGTATTGGTTTAACGGAAATAAATTTATTATTATCTGGAGCCGCCACAGATGTAGGAGAATGTTCCTTAATTTGTGTGAATCTCTCCTCAATTGAAACTACTATTCCTTCATCAAAATTGCTAAAAAATAATCTGAAATAGTTATTTTGGGGACATTATTTGAACGCAAATCTTCTCTTTCATCCATGGTATATTATATAACGAACTAATAGTATGAAATTAATTGAACATTTCGAAAGTATATGAAGATTTTTGATTTATTTAAATCACTTCATTTAGTAGTCATCCATTTAAATATATAACCCCACGATAGCTACTAAAGAAAAAGTTCAGATCTAATTGTTAAAAAACATTGAAAAATTAAGAGTGAATTTGAAGAAATGTAGAAAAATAGAACTGCCCTAATGCCGATAATTGAAACCATCAAGTTTCGTAGAAAAAATGAGCTACTTCTGCGAAGAAATTAAGATAATGGCTGTCTTACAATAGAACAACTATCTAGGAATATTTAGAGCACTACTGACATATCGAGCTAAAAGAGATGATGAAATTTGGCAACATTATAACCGACTGTTCTTAGAGCGTATCATATTTGAGCACTGACATCCAAAATGAAGTAATAAGTATTTGTAGAGAATTAATCTACGAAAACAGTTCTACCTGTGCCAAGAAAGCAGAATGTTCAGTGGTGGATTAACCAATAGGCAAACCTAGGCAGGGGCCCCCGATGCTGAAGGCCCCAATGTCTAAAAAAAAAAAAACCTTGTCACTTTTAAAATGATTTTACACGCTTTTGGGAAAAATAATTCAGGTCAAATTTCACCCGAGTTATTTTTCCCAATAAAAGGTATGAGGGGCCCCCTATTAAGCATGATTTTTTTAAAAAATAAAAAAACAAATCGGCTTTTTCATTTTTCACAATGTTATTTCAGTTTTCCTAGTTCCCCATAAAAAAAATTGCTGAAAAGTTTTCTTTTGTATGGGGGGGGGGGGGGGGGGGGGTAAAATAAGGGGGCCCCACATTTACAATCACCTAGGGCCCCGCAGAAGCTTAATTCGCCACTGAGAATGTTATACACTTTTAGGAGATGGAACTCAGGACAAGACCACTTGGTTCAATGAGGGTTTCATGTCTTTTTCAAGATTTGTCTGCTCCAAATATATTTTCTGTTATTATGGATACTTGCAAAGAATTGGAACTTGATTTGGAAAAATTAGTAGACCAAGAATTTAACGTTAAGTGGTGTTCTACTATGAATTCGAGAAGTGTTTCAAAAAGTTGTCTTTGGACACTAAGCATCCCACAACTTGATTCTAAGTGATTCTCTCGCAATACCTCCCGTGCGAAGCTGTTTCTTGTTGTTAAAGAATACTCAAGATGGAGAGTCGTTTGTTAAAACGATCTTGTCTGCGAAACAGTAATACATTACAATAATAAAGTCACATTGTTGCTTCAAATGTTACTCTTGAGTGTTTACATTTATTTTTTCATTTAAATATTACAAATGTTATGGCATTTAAAATACATCTATTTATAACATTCACTACCATATTAACAATTAGTTTATTGTCTGTTAATATATCAATTGACGGGGTTAGAATCAAAATGGACTAAGTGACATTTTTAAAACTTTGAAGAAACTGTACACTAAGTTCTTAACTGATTTAAAAAATCTATAATTTATCGAAACCGGAAATATTTTGTCTTCTGCTTTTATGGTTAAATTTGCTGTTAGCAAACCATAAAATTGAATAAAAATCTTAATTTCAAGGTCACTATTGATATGTTTAAGTTACTTGTTCCACGTCACGTGACGTAAGTGATTTGCCACTTGATCTCAGCACTGGCTAGGATTTCATTTGTACAACTTTTTTCCTAAACAGAACCGTCAATTAACCCTTTGTTTATTTAATTTTAATTATTTACCTTTTATTTAAACAATGAACTTGATTTTATAAATGTATGTGTAATGTAGTGTGTCATACACCCACAGTACATTATACCCGGAAGTACGATTCGATTTCTATCGTGTTTATTAAAGAATAATATATTTTTAACAATTTGTTTTAAAATTAGATACATTGACTATAACACTTGACTTCATTTAGTTAAATTCATTTAATTTTTACAAAATGCGGAAGTCTTAACAGCTACCTCACCTTGCCGCTGCTAGGGACAGTTCGGCATATATTTTTAGAATAACCATTATAGATAATTGTTTAAAGGTTGATTCCAATGTGTGATGTTCTGTGAAAGGCAGACCACTCTCCTACTGGATGCAAACCACTCCGAAGACTGCCGAACATGAGGGAAACATTCCATCTCTCATCAGATGAGAACATTACCTTCAGAATCCGTACAAATGAATTACTATTTCTAATTATTCAACGCATTGATTAAGTCTATAATTTTGTATTTTAAAAGTATGAGATCTAATGCTTTTAAATGATAGAAAGAAACATCGTCACGTGAAAACGTATACAATTTTATTTCGAAATAAGAAAGGGAAAAATTGGCAAAGATGGCCGGAGGACATCTAAAATGAGTAACGGTTGCCACTTTGGATCGAGGGTTCAAACCCGGCCGAGGCCCTTAGGTTTTCTTTTTATCTGGGAGGGAAAAAGCCTTGAGCACGCTGTCCTTTGGATGGGACGTTAAATGATGGTACCGAATCTGATCTCTATCCTAAGTGAATAAAAATTAAGGGTAGCAACATTTAGAACTTCCATTGTAGAGTCGGGCTCATGTCCACCAGAGCGCTCTGGAAGTAGGCGATATGACCTTGCTGTTAAAGCCCGGGCATGTATCAGAATAACGTAACTATAATTTATGTATACAATATTCTGTAAGATGAATTATTCTACTTCCTTACATTTAAGTTGGTTTTAATTATAATTATTTCAGCTATTTTATTTTACTAACTTGATTTCTTATCTTCGGCAGGTGATTCTGAGACTGATGATTGAGATCTACAGTTTCTTCTGGACACAGAACACTACAAGCAGCAAAGTTCTTCTCCGTCTTAGCCAATGAAACTGAAGATATTTCAAGAAAGGATCAGTTCTCCATTGAGGCGAGCTTCATAAAGGACAATACCCTCTTTGAACGATTTCGTTGTAAAGGTGACTTTGACTTGTCCTGGTCCGGCCCGGGATACGGCAGCTGCAGTGCAGTGAATGTCAATTTGAGGGGATTCAAGCAGAAGTGAAGTGGCTGGAGCTGTCTTTGGATTGGGAACTGTCCTCCACTTTGGGAATTTTATGGGGACTCAGAAGCAGGAGCTCTCCGGACCATAAACTGGCTACCCACCCCAAAATTTTAAAAGAACTACAATAAAAATGTTATACTTAAATTATGATAATCATAAAATTTGAAAAGCGCGCGTTTTAAAATTGCTTTTCATACATTTTCGGACTTCTATCATTCGCACGTTCGTTTGAAACTCAAGTTATGGGGACATCACTAGCATATTTGATAATTTTTATAATATTTTCGTTTTCAAGTGATCATAGGCCTGTAGGTCCCCATTCATAAAAGTCTTTCCGCCGCCAATGGTGTTGTCCAGTTGTGGGGAAATTTAGCCAACATATACCATGGGCCCTCTCCTAAATTGAAATAAATGATAGGTGGCAGTGTTATTACTTTGGCAGTCCTTCCAGGTTCATTGTAATAATAGAATAAAATAGTTGAGGACTAACTTCCATACAAAAGGGTGCCGCTATTATTTTTATTCATAACCAGTTCTTAAATTATTTAAAGAAGTTTCCTTATTGTAAATAGACTTTATTTACTAATTTTATTTTATTGAATGAACTGTATGTACTGGAATTAATTTTAATATACTAATTCTCACCTCGCTCTCCACTCCCTGAACTTAGTGCTTGACTCTATAAACAATTAAACTTGTTAAGAGATTCAGTTTGTTAGAGATTAGGTATAGTCGTCATGGATTCAGACGCGCATTTCCTCAGATACTACGATAGTGCAGGAAAAGTTAGCTGTCTAAAATTTTATCTGTAGTTTTCAGCAGAATAGCAAGTTTTCCGTCCACTTGATTCCAAGAATCCCTGCCTATGTACTTGCTCAGTATTAGTATTCATCACCTCTAGATGAGACCTTGTCCTCTTCTACCAATTTGTAATTAGAGTTGCCATTATAATTTCCTGACTTTTACAGGTTTTCCCCGATCAATCCTTCAAAATACCCTGACCAAAATGAATAGAAGATAAAAGGGGGAAGTGGGAAATAAAATAAATAAATTTAAAATAAGGATGAACAAGTTTATTAAAAAGAACAAAGACTACATAAAATAATCAAAACATAATATATAAAATAAAAATGAAAAAAACTTAATTGCTGAATACCCATAATGAAGTACGTACATAACCGGTGATTTATCGAAGTTTTTTTTTAATTTTTTAGATTCAAGTGTTCAGAAAATTTGGAATTCCGGATTTCGAATAGAATTTTTTCTGTAACATTTAGAATCTCTTCAAAAGTTTAATTATTCATAAAATGTACAAATTACAGTATTAAAAAGTATTATGTACTATTAATTTATTAAATACAGGAAGTAGAGGACGAGTTGAGAATTAATATATTAAGAATAAGTACAGTACATATAGTTTATTTAAAAAAAGAAATGTATATGAAGTATATTTACAATAACGATAATTGTTTAAATAATTTAAGAACTGAGTATGAATAAAAAGTACCTATTTAAAAAAATATATAACGTCCCTATTTCATTATTGTGCTATTAAGTTATTTGGCGAGTGCCAATTAGAATATTTTGTCTTTTTGTACACGTTCTAATGATCAGATGTTATCCTATGTATTTAAGATGTTATCCTTTGTATTCAAGAAATAAATATTATTAGAATACTGTGAAAATATCATTTCGTCTCCTTTCTCTCAAATGGCCCTTTTCAGAAAAGGAATGTATGAGAAATTGGGAGGATGGACAATGGAGCAAACAGCTGATACATTGACAGGTGTTTATTTATCTGTATCAGTAAAGAATTAGAAATTTAAATTTTCAAAAATGGCAAGTCATTTGGATGACATTTAATGTTTTAATATTCCGTGCCGCATCGAGAGGCACACATTTTAATATCTAGTTCATCTTAAGCTAGAAAGTGAAAAAAATATGATAAATTAAATTAAATAGGTAATATTTTAAAAAAAAATTGTATTGTTTTAAACTAAGTAATCGATTGAACTTTCAATGTACTTGATTACAGGGACTGGTTTTGTAACCTCAACGCGTGAAGGCACAAGCATCTAACTGTTTTTCCATATTCACTCCGACATTTGATATTTTTGAGCTGTGCCTGCTGCTATCCAATTTGGATTGATGTTGTCTCTGATGTTTTTCGACAAGTCTGAGCTCGGGGTAGAAATAAGCAAATAAAATATCTCGGAATTTCAATTTCTGATAGGAAGATACAAAACGGTCAAGTGCTGTCTCTAAAACCTGAGGACCTCTCTAATGACATAGTCAGGATCATCTTAAACTGCCTAACAGGAGCTTGGCTGCAAGTAAAAAAAAAAAAAAATTGTGTTTATTTTCGTTAAATATGTATTATTTATAAATAATTTTGTCAGCTTCTAATGTAAATCGTATCGTTTCTCAATGAAACTTTAAAAACAAATTGGATGTTATATTTTTTATGTGGGATTGTCGTCCGCTTTGGGGTACTTTAAGCCGGATGACTTACGCTAAATGAGCTTTACTCTACTCAATCTGTCCTTACTTTTCTTCTAAAGTAATTTTAGTTGAAATACATCGTCGATAATGATAACTTTTCAATTTAATACTAAACCTAGTTTCGGCCTTTTTCCTATTCATATAGGAATAGTGACAGTATAATATTTTCAGTACTGTATTTTGCATTACTTCAGTAATAATCTGTTATTGTAATGTTTGTACATTAGGATGTTAAACTAAAATAACAATTACACATTTCGGACAGTCCATGTTTATCAGTTCTGTTTGCGACATCTCAGCTTCTTTGATAACTCAACTGTCGACTAAAAATACATCTACAGTACCAATATCGGCCGTTTATATAACCCATATTGATAACGATAATCAGTGTGAAGACTATTTAGATATAATTATTTGTATATGGGTCATATTCTCGGAAGGAGTGTGCTGCAGTCTCTCGGATGTGTTAGGAACATTCGAACAGGCAGGGGCCCACCTGACTGCTGTACCATGACAGCTGGTTCAATCTTCGTTGTTTTTTTAGTAAGTCATACCCTGGCTTTAATACGAGGTTGTATTGCCTACTATCAGAGCGTTCTTTCGTCGCTCCACATTATAATGAGGATCCTAAATTTTAATCTTACCACTTGTGATATTCATTACAAATGTTGCGGGTTCGAAACCCGGCCGAGGCCCATAGGTTCTTCGTCTGAGAGGTGAAATAACTTTGAGGACACCGTCCTTCAATATGGGACGTTAAGCGATGGTCCCGAGCCTGTACGATGTCAGGTACTCGTTAAAGTCCCCTACCCTAGGTGAATAAACCTGGGCTTGGAAAAATTTAGGACTCCCAAAATAGAGTCGAGCTCACGTCCACGAGAGCGACGAAAGAGTGCTCTGGTAGTAGGCGATATGATCTCGTAGTTAAAGCCCGGGCATGAGTCACAATAACTATCTAAAAATAAACAAAAACGTTTCTCCTTCGTAAAGAAAACTAATAAAATAATTACCTAAAGTAATAGGTAATTACTTTAAGAAATTATTTCTTCAAACAAAATTAAGGTAATTAATCGACAGTTGTATCAGCTGTTTTCTGGTACAACAAGGAAAAATAATGATTGGTCTCTCTTCATCAAAGAAAAAACATTTTTTTGCGGCAAGACAATACAGGTAATCATTTTTTGTTTAGCAGCAAAAATCATAATTTTATAATAAAGTTGATATCTCTATTGACTTTCACAACATAAAAAGTTTTAATAATTGTAAGGGACTGATCTATGTACCTTCACAATGACGCAGCCTTCCCCCTCCTCCGGTCAATCATTTTTTTCTCTCTCTTTTTCCTCAGAGTAATAGGATTTTTTATACTCTATAATTCTCAATTTGTTGAATTTCATTTATAATTTGATTTGTTTGTGAGAAAACTACCAAATAAGATAGCATTTTTGAAGATGGGATCTAGTATAAACTACGAATCTACATCAGCAGTTATTTTATTCATTCAAAAACCTGTCGTTATTTTAGTAGTCAGGTGACCCAGGAAAGTTGGCAGGGATAATGGCCACCTGCGGTCCCCGATTCAAATCGGGATGATTGCACTTTCAAAAAAGTTAAAAACATAACTACCTACCCATTAATTTGTAAGCAGGTAGGTAAAACACGGATTGAACAAAATGAACTAAAATTATTTTTTAAATATTTCTGTGTGGTACGAAAAGTAAAAAGGCAATCAAACAAGTTAACAAAAATAATTGATTAAGGAAAGAAAGGGGGAAAACCACAAAACAGAGTAACATTTACAAACTAATCATGTAGTCTGTTGACCCAATATGAATAGAGCAAGTAGCAGAGTAACAATATCAAGTAGCAGAGTAACTATATCTAGTTGCAGAATAACAGTTCGATAATCCTTGGTAACAATACTGTTTTAATTACATAACCGTATTTTTTAAATATTATGATGGCAGGTAGCAGGTTAGCGTAGTAATATTTAAAAAAAGTTCGAATTGTTTAAAATTAAGC